>CM061560.1:252989718-254189718 GCA_030864225.1 Capsicum baccatum var. pendulum | reverse complement strand
ATGCATAAGGAGATTGAGGTCTATATGGATGATGTGATTATTAAGTCAAAAAGTCAGGCCGACCATGTTAAGGATTTAAGAAAGTTCTTTGAAAGGCTTCGCAGGTATAATCTCAAACTCAACCCGGAAAAATATGTATTTGGAGTTCCATCTGGAAAGCTGTTAGGGTTTGTAGTCAGCCGTCGGGGAATTGAATTGGATCCCTCGAAAATCAAAGCCATTTAGGATTTGACCCCGCCCAAGAATAGAACGGAGGTGATGAGTTTTCTTGGTAGACTGAACTATATTAGCAGGTTCATTACTCGACACATGATCACTTGTGAGCCCATATTCAAGTTGCTGAAAAAGAGTGTTGCGGTAAAATGGACTGAAGAATGTCAGGAAGCGTTCGATTGAATCAAAAGATATTTGTCAAATCCACCCGTGCTGGTACCCCCGAAGCCTGGTATGCCTTTGATCTTAAATTTATCGGTCATAGATAATTCTTTCGGTTATGTCCTGGGTTAACATGATGTCACAGGCAAAAAGGAGCAGGCTATTTATTATCTTAGTAAGAAGTTCACCGCATATGAGGCCAGGTATACTCTTCTTGAAAGGACGTGTTGTGCCCTAACTTGGGTAGCACAGAAGTTGAAGCATTATCTCTCATCCTATACTACTTATCTCATCTCCCGCATGGATCCTTTGAAGTATATCTTTCAGAAGTCTATGCCAACGGGTCGATTGGCAAAGTGGCAAATATTGCTTACCGAGTTTGAAATTGTATATGTGACTCGAACTGCCATTAAATCCCAAGCCTTGGAAGATCATCTTGCTGAGAATTCCATCGATGAAGAGTACGAGCCATTAAAGACATATTTTCCTGATGAAGAAGTGTCGTGTGTCGATGAAGTCGCTATAGATGCTGATCCTGGTTGGAGGTTATTCTTCGATGAAGCTGTCAATATGAAATAAGTCTGAATAGGTGCGGTTCTTATTTCTGAATCGAGACAACATTTCTCGATAACAGAACAACTTCGATTCTACTATACTAATAATATGGCAGAGTATGAAGCCTGCATTCTTGGTTTGAGGTTAGCTGTTGATATGGGAGTCCAAGAATTATTGGTGTTGGGAGATTCGGATTTGCTCGTCCATCAAATTCAAGGTGATTGGGAGACTCAATATTTGAAGTTCATCCCGTATCGACAATTCTTGCAGGAGCTATGTCAACGGTTTGTGTTAGTAAAATTTAGGCATATTCCAAGGATTCATAATGAAATTGCTGATGCTTTAGCCACTCTGTCTTCAATGATCCAACATCCTGATAAAGCCTACATTGATCTAGTGCATATACAGAGTCGTGATCAGTATGCTTACTGTAATGCGGTTAAAGAAGAGATCGATGGAGAACCCTGGTTCTTGGATATCAAGCGATACATGCAGTCAGAAGAATACCCAGCATATGCTACCAACGATCAAAAAAGGTATTCTATTCAATGTGTTCGAAAGTGTCATCCATGTCAGGTACACGGTGATCTGATACGTTCTCCTCCTGTTGAGTTGCATACAATGGCCACTCCATGGCCGTTCGTGGCTTGGGAAATAAATGTGATTGGACCGATTGAGCCAAAGGCATCAAATGGGCATAGATTCATTTTGGTAGCCATTGACTACTTCACAAAGTGGGTAGAAGCAGTAACTTTCAAGTCAGTGACAAAGAAGGTTGTGATAGACTTTGTTCATACCAATATCATTTGAAGATTTGGAATTCCTAAGATGATCATTACAGATAATGCTGTCAATTTCAATAGTCATTTGATGCAAGAAGTATGTCAACAGTTTAAGATCGCACATCAAAATTCTACTCCATATCGCCCAAAGGCCAATGGTGTTGTAGAAGCTGCAATAAGAATATAAAAAAGATACTGTGAAAAATTGTACAAGGGTCTAAACAGTGGCATGAAAAGTTGTCGTTTGCATTGCTAGGTTATCGCACCACTGTTAGCACTTCAACAGGGGCCACTCCATATTTATTAGTGTATGGGACAGAAGCAGTCATCCCTGCAGAAGTTGAAATTCCCTCTCTTCCAGTCATTGTAGAAGCAAAGATTAATGATGACGAATGGGTAAAATCTGACTAGAACATTTGAGTTTGATTAAGGAAAAAAGGCTAACGTATGTGTGTCATGGCCAGTTGTATCAGAGGAGGATAGCTCGAGCGTATAACAAAAAGGTCCATCCCAGGAATTTTGAAGTTGGCCAGTTGGTATTGAGACGTATCCTTCCTCACCAGGTTGAAGCGACAGGCAAGTTCTCCCCTAACTGGCAAGGTCCCTTTGTTGTGAAGAAAGTGTTGCCCAATAGAGCCTTATATTTGACAGATACTGAAGGCAAAATGGCAGAAATGGCTATCAATGCTGATGCGGTTAAAATATATTACGTATGATATTTGATCCTTTGTTGATTTTATTGCATGTTTAGTACTTGCATTTTTTAAGATTGATATGATGAAGGCATTTTATTGTTCTATCCAAACATTGTGTCATCCTTTGTTTACCCGTTTGAGCTTCATTTTAATTTTCTTTCATATCCTTCTTTTGGAATCAAAATGGAGTCAAAGATAAATGTCGAGGAAATAAGAATAAAAAAAATCAAAACAAAGAACAAGCTGATGGAACTACGTGCGACCTGATTCTCCTCTCTCGGGAGTAAGATACGTAGGCTGCCCTATTTCAGGCTCGGTCCAACCAAATAAAGATCTAAGATTCACCCAGTTAACAAAGTTGGGGCATGAGTTAATATGTTGTTTGAGTCGATTTAAGTCCTACCCCCACTTTAAGTATCGTTTGAGCCCCTTACCATCTTTTATAACTTAACCAAAAGCCAAGTTACAACCAAAGAAAGTCCTTCAGATCAATTTTTGATAATGTTAAGGCTAAGCATGCAATGGATATGATAATACATTGTGAAGTGCCACTTGTCTCACTTAGCATAATAAATTAGGAAAGAAATACAAAATGAGAGAGTCTTATTAGTGAAAACCCCCGTGGGCATCATAAGGCGATGGTGAGTGGAGAGAAATAAAAAAATAAGAGAGTCTTATTGGTGAAAACCCCCGTGGACATCATAAGGCGATGGTGAGTGGAGAGAAATAAAAAAATGAGAGAGTCTTATTGGTGAAAACCCCCGTGGACATCATAAGGCGATGGTGAGTTGAGAGAAATGAAAATGAGAGAGTCTTATTGGTGAAAACCCTGGCAGGCACCATAAGGTGATGGTGAGTGGAGAGAAATAAAAATGAGAGAGTCTTATTGGTGAAAACCCTCACGAGCACCGTAAGGCGATGGAGAGTTCAAGAGAAAAGTGAAAAGAAAGAGACTGGTCGGCGAAAGTCTTTCAAGATATCGTCAATCGGATGTGATGTATGAGTCCAATGGATTTGAAGAAGCGGCTTAGCGGCAAAGTCACGAACTCAACAACAACTGGGTAGTTTGGATAAGAAGATCAGGCAGCTCAATCCAAAATGCATGTCATACTCATTGGAGTTGGTTGTCGTATTCAGATAAGTTTTCTTGTTGAATATGGGACATTTCCCTTTTCTTTCATTTACATATTCATGCTTTTTGTCTTTTTATGTCATTTATCAAAATAAAAGTCACCATCATTTCTTTACATTTTAAGTCAAGTCTGTGTCAAAACAAGCGAGAAAGGATTTCAAAATTTACTACCAGTATTTCCAATTATACGAGGAAAAGCCAAGGAACAGCACAAGAAAGAAATATGATCGTAATTCAACACGAAACAAAGGAAGTCTATCAACCGACAGGCTGTTGGATTCGTGGAAGTATTCAGATTTGGTAAAAAGGTGCACCTCAGAGGAATGGTAAAATGGAAGCCCATTGTTAGAGTCAGAACTCACTTCCCTCAATCTGGATACGGGTCAATGATGCGGCAAGACAGGTCAAGTGTTAGCGTTTGGAACAAAGATGAAAGGAACGAGTGCTGGGCAGATACCTGAGAAACCAAGATCTACAAGCCACCACTAAGTTTTTAACTAACAAATTTTCTTTGTTGAAAATAGGGGCAAATACGCTTCACTTAATTCAACTACCATTGGAAATGCACATCCGTGGGATTTTACTTTATGTTCAGGACCCTCCTGAAAAATGGGATTTTACTTTATGTTCAGGACCCTCCTGAAAAATGGGATTTTACTTTCTGTTCAGCACCTTCCAGAAAAATAGGATTTTACTTTCTGTTCCGGACCCTCTTGAAAAATGGGATTTTACTTTATGTTCAGGACCCTCTTGAAAAATATGATTTTACTTTCTGTTCAGGACCCTCTTGAAAAATGGGATTTTACTTTATGTTCAGGACCCTCCTGAAAAATGGGATTTTACTTTATGTTCAGGACCCTCATGGAAAATGGGATTTTACTTTCTGTTCAGGACCCTCCTGAAAAATGGGATTTTACTTATGTTCAGGACCCTCCTAAAAAATGGGATTTTACCTTCTGTTCAGGACCCTCCTAAAAAATGGGATTTTACTTTATGTTCAGGACCCTCCTGAAAAATGGGATTTTACTTTAGGTTCAGGACCCTCCTGAAAATGGGTTTTACATATGTTCAGGACTCTCCTGGAAAATGGGATTTTACCTTCTGTTCAGGACCCTCTTGAAAAATGGGATTTTACTTTCTGTTCAGGACCCTCCTGAAAAAATGGGATTTTACTTGCTGTTCAGGAACCTCCTAAAAAATGGGATTTTACCTTATGTTCAGGACCTTACTGAAAAATGAGATTTTACTTTTATTCAAGACCGTCCTAAAAAATGGGACTTTACTTGCTATTCAGGACCCTCCTGGAAAATGGGACAACGCTTTCAAAAATGAAATACTACTTTATTATAATTCTTGTTTGGGATAATTTTCGTTCTAGTTTAGTTTTGGGTTTCAGGAGCCCTCCTGAAGAACAGGGTGATGAAATAGCAAGTCAGAAGCCCGCCTGGAGAATAGGGTGAAGAAACGAAAAGTCAAGCAACAAGCGAAGCAATTGAAAGCCAAGCAATAAGTTGAAAGAAATTGCAAGTCAGGAGCCCGCCTGAAGAATAGGGTGATAAAAGTCGAGTCAAGAGCCAACAGAAGTTGTATAGATAGGATTTTTGTAATTTCATTTATGTTTTAACTTCTAATTTTTATTTTTTGATGTAATGACAGAGCCGCGGACCAAAACCTCGATGAAACCTCACTCGACTCTCCAACTCGGTATAGTCCACCTCCTTTCAATCCTTTGAGATACTTGTCACTTGATCCCCTCATAACTGGGGGGTAGGATGTACTAAGTCAAGACCTGGTTTTCCTCCTTCCTCTTGCTCCATGCTTTTAAATAGAGGTCAGGACAAAATTCTGCCTCGTTGTCTACTGCTTTGTATGAAAACACCATGTGTTTACATCCAAAAGGGGCATGATGTAGACACGTGATTTCGTCCTCTTAAAGTTCAATTTTATTCACTTTTACCCATTTTATGTTATCCTACCGTGTACCCCCACCCATGTGATAATCCCTCCACAAAATGACAAAAATAACAATCCCCTAACTAATTTTGTCTTATCCTAGCAACCTACCCAAACAAAAATAGACACCTAACCTTTATCCCTCTAATTAAAAAACAACACCTACCTACCCTATCCTAACAAACTCTACCCCACCTCACCACTACCTATATACCCCCCTCACATTTTGTACATATGGGACCACTACAATAGAAGGCCTACAGAGAATATATACGAAGGAGGGAAAACAATTTTAGGGGGCTCTTCTTTTCTTCTTCAGGGAATATACACGCAGAGCATAGGAAAGAAAGCCATTCATCTCCATTTTCTTTTCCTTTTTTAGATAGACGCACAATACACTGACTTCATCATCATCTTATCTTCTCCAAAAGGGAGCTCACGAAAAAATAAACCCTGGGAGAGGCCCTATTTTCTTCCCTTTCTTTTTCACAGAGAAACCTTTAACGCAGACAGACCTCACCATTTTTGTACTCTCACATTCCACACACTAATACACACATATCCGATCGAGAGAGATAGAGAGATTGAGAGAACGGCCAGTGAGAGGGTCTGAAAGAGTGAGAAAAATGCTAGCATGGTGTTTTCTGGTGAAACCCTCATCCGAATCACTACCGGAAAGGCACTGCCAGTCAACCTTTCATAGCACCATCACCTAAAAAGTCTTAAAACCATCGGGGTTTAGTGAAAATAGCATTAAATAGGTGAAATTCTATAATTTTAGGGTTCGTTCTTTCTTTAACGGGTCACAACGTTATTATATCAGACAGGTTAGGATGTTTCTATCGAGATTTGGTAGCATTTCGGCTTTTTTCATAGTTATTGTTTTGGGTATTCATCTGTTTCTTCGTTGGTTGCGCTTCGAATCGAATTTCAGAGATTTTCGAATCAGAGTTGGCTCGTAGTTGAGTTGGGGTATTCTCCAAGGTTTTGAAATGACTCTTATATCTCTTCTTAAGTTAATCGAAAGCTCTTGAGGTCCAATTCTATCTTTTCTCTTTTTAATCTTTACGTAATTATGGATAATTCGTATGTTTGGTATGCTTGAATCTTTATTGTGGGTTGTTTGTTTGTCGAATTTGGACGTAAAAACTTGATTGTGGGTTACATATCGAATTGGTTTATCATGTTGAGATAAATGGGGTGGAATCGAGAAATTGATAAAAATGAGCTAATTTAGATTTATCTTGATTTATTGTTTAATTCGGAATAAGCATCAATCTTGTTGAATTGAATAGGCGAAGTTTAAGTTTGGTTAGGAGAATTTTAGGATTAAGTGTTTTGTTGGATGTTGGAATGTGTGTGTGAATGTTTCTTTCTAGTTTATCGTATTTAATTCAAATGTATTCATTTAGCCGGGGAATGCCCCAAGATCACTTGTATTTATTCACCGGGGAATGCCCCGACGTATCATGTTGGCGGAAAATGATCGTGATGAAGGCCCGCGGCATCGGGTAAGGCATTGGAGCTTAGTCTAGATTTAGTTTAGAATAGGATTTATATTTTCGTATTTTTCTATTTTTGGACTGTATAATTGGAATAGATTTTACATTTTTGATTGTTTTGTTTTGTTTGATTATTTTGCGTGCTCTTGTGTAGTTTATACATTTCTTAGTGCCAAAAAATAGTCGATACGCTCTGCCAAGCGACCGTGTTCAAACCACGGGATCGAGGGGTACCTAACACCTTCCCCTCAGTCAACAAAATTCCTTAGCCAGAATCTCTGTTCGCAAACCAGTATTAAAGAGTCAAAACCATTTTGAAAAAGGATATCCATGGGTGACTCAGCACACCCGATTTATGCCAAGTGGCGACTCTAAATTTTGATTGCTAAAAATAATCCTTTTTCGAAACAAATTTTCAACTTTTGTCACTTTAATAATTAAAACCCTTTTGAACATTAATTTATAATCATATCTTTTGGTTGTCGAAAAAGGGGTGTGACAGGTACAATAATAATAGGGGCCTCAACCAGCTTCTTTTTAAGGCATTCAAATTCCTTCAAGAAATCATCATTAAAGAAAAATTTCACTTCTTTCTCCAAAAGTTTTCAAAGTGGATTTGCAACCTTCAAGAAGTCTTTTATAAACCTCCGATAAAAGCCAGCATGTCCAAGAAAACTATGCACTCCCTTCACTGAAATGGGAGGTGGTAGTTTCTCAATAACTTCCACCTTGGCTCGATCAACTTCTATCCCTTTTTCTGAAATTTTATGGCCAAGAACGATGCCCTCCTTTACCATAAAATGGCATTTTTCCCAGTTAAGCAGCAAATTGAATTCAACACATCATTGCAAGGCTATGCTCAGGTTTTCCAAGCACACCTCAAATGAATCTCCCACCATAAAGAAATCATCCATGAATACCTCTATGGTGTGCTCCACCATATCTGAGAAGATAAACATCATGCACCGTTGAAAAGTGGCGGGTTCTTTGCATAGTCCAAACGGCATCCTTTTAAATACATAGGTGCCCTATGGACATGTGAATGTCATCTTCTCTTAATCTTCAGGAGGAATACAGATTTGGTTGTATCCAGAATATCTATCCAAGAAGAAATACCATCCCCTTCTAGCCAATCGATCAAGCATTTAGTCCAGAAAGGGCATTGGGAAGTGGTCTTTCAGAGTCCATGAATTCAGCTTGCGGTATTCCATGCAAACTCTCCACCCAGTCACAAGACTAAGTAGAATCAACTCATTCCTTTCATTTTCAACCATATTTATGCCCCCCCCCCATTTTTGGGCACGCATTAAACTGGGCTCACCTATTTGCTATCAAAAATTGGGTCAACCACTCCTGCATCCAACCATTTAATAATATCCTTCTTTACCACCTCTTATTCATCCACATAATACATATCAACTACTGAGAACACACTCATTTCTTCCTGCTACTTCACTGATTTACACACATAAAACCATACCACTTTATCATTCATCCTGAATAAGAGCTCATTCGCTCTCAAATCAATCAATACACTTTTGGTTGCGAGGAAAGGTCGACCTAAGATTATGGGCACCTCAAAGTCCACCTCGCAATCTAGAATGATAAAATCTTCAGGGAATATGAAGTTGGCTACCTTCACCAAAATATTATATAAAATGCCAATAGGTCATTTTCCTGACCTATCCGCCATTATGAGTCGCATGTTGGTAGGTGTGGGATTTCCCAGACCCTACTTTCTATATACATCCAGTGGCATCAAATTAATGTTTAATCTCCGATCACATAATCCCTTGGTGAATATCATAGTCCCAATTGTATAGGTAATAGTGAATGCGCCTGGGTCTGGCTTCTTCTGCACCAAGGTCCTTGTAGAAATAGACCGGTAATGATGGATATTATCCTCCAATTTTTAGCTCACTACTGCACACCTTGGTTTACCAGGATTCAGCAACTCCTCATCTCCCAAATCTTTGTCCTCAAGATTTGGATATCGTTCTTGTTGCCTGATATTTTGCACATTCACCTGAGCTCTAGCTAAGGCTGCCAATCTGTCATCCTCTTGTTGTTATACCATTCTTCCAATTCATTGCGGTTCCGGATTAGATGGTAATAACAGTTCTCCTAAATTTCTAGTTCTTAGCATACACTATAAAGATCTTGCAAATAAACAAAAACAACAAATAAATGTAAAACTAGGAAACTTGACTAACAGTCAATTAGCGTACACAAACTTCAGTTTTCAACCATATTCCCCAGCAACGGCGCCATTTTTGATAACTCTCAAACTATACCTCTCAACGAGAATGTAAGAGATTGTTGTCAATATAAAACCCAACTAGGCTATGGTCGAATCCCACAGGTAATATGGTGTGAACGTAAGTCGTTTGCGATTTAATCAACTGATAATTGGATGTTTCCCAAAAAAAGTGGGGTTTTAGTTAACAAGTAATTGTTGGTCACTTTAGTTTAAATGTTTGTAATCAAGAGTTTATGAAAAACCAGAATTATGTTCACTAAGGGTTTTGGTACTTGACGGATGCTAATAGTGGTTCAAGATTCTCACGGTAGGTAGGAAAACAAGTTATCTTTAGCGAAGTTATGCTTAAATGTCTCTCGACCTACTTAAGCATTTAATTACCTAATCCTCTAGGACTTAGGGAATTTATATTCACTTCCCAGATTTTACCTCAGGTTAACCAACCTTGTTACACCGCTGATTATTAAACAGAAGATTAGTGTTTCCAAGTCCCTGTTGATAATTCACTTCCCACTATATTTGATTTCTTTCTCAAGTAAATCAAAGCAGGTGTTATCTATCATTTACAACCAACAGACAATAATTAAAACATCATAATTATCAAGGAGTCCTACCACCTTTCAAATCTTGAACACTCAGCACCTTATCACCTTATCAAAATCTACCCCTAGATCCCATAATTTAGGTTAAAGGAATTTAGCTGCTCATAATGTAATAATCGAAGCAAGTAGATGAATTCATTCTTTGAAAGATGAACTTACCAAAGGATGAATAGAAACTAGAGATTCTCAGATTAAATCACTAAAGAAAATCCCACAATAATGATGATAGTCTCTTTAAAGTAATTGTTTTCTCAAGCCAAAAGAAAAGGGAGAAAAATATCAAAGTATAGTGTCTCAAAACTCAAGGTTCGAAACTCTTAAGAAAACCCTAAACAAGGCTTTAAATAGTTCACCCTAATTATGGAAAAAAAATAATAAAATTCAGAAATTTCTTGGATTAGGCGATGCCATTTGTGATAGCCTATCAGGAAGCTGACGACTTATCATAAATATCGTCAGCTTCCTTTATGCTTTTGGTACTCGCTGCGTAATGCTGACGACAAACGGTGATGCCCTATCATCTCCTTGACGGCCTATCACAAATGTCGTCAAGGCTTTTCCTTATCTCTCATGTTCTGCCTTAGGTTGACGGCAATCTTGACTACTTATCAACTCTTTGACGTCCTATCACAAAGTGTCTTCACATCTTTCAACTTAGGCCAATTCTTTGTGTACTGCAGATGATGAAGCTGATAGCTTATCACAGGGCTGACAACTTATCACAAATGTCGTCAGCCACACTTCGCCTTTATTTACTTCAGATTTCAGCCCA
This sequence comes from Capsicum baccatum var. pendulum, assembly GCA_030864225.1. NCBI lineage: Eukaryota > Viridiplantae > Streptophyta > Magnoliopsida > Solanales > Solanaceae > Capsicum > Capsicum baccatum. Next base: position 254,179,090 of record CM061560.1, on the reverse strand, counting down.
TTTGCTTCCATTCTTGTTGGTTCTCTAGTATCTTAGCTTTTACTACAAAATCAAACATAAAGCAATCAAAAATGACAAAAGTTGCTTAAGACTTCGCAATTATTCCTAGTTAAAAGCCTCAAATGTGTTAGCATTAGCTCACACATCAGTAACTTGTAATTTAAATCATGGATTAAAACTTAACAATAACATGAACATGAATTCAATTCAATTTAATCATGGAAATTCATAAATGCACAATCTTTGTATTTTTGAAAAGAGGTTCTTGGGATCCATGGATGGTAAGGGTCCATGGATGAACATCTAACATACCTTGGATTGTTAATTCTTGGAGTTCGTGGAGAAATTCATGAGTTTTGACCTTGATTCTTGAAGCTAGGGTTTGTTTTCTTGAGAGAGATTGCTTTGATTTGAGGAAAAATTAATAATGAATGACCCTAAAACGTTGTTTGGGGATTAAATCTAGAGTCAGGTCATATAAAAATCATAGGAAAAGACTAGTTTAACCCTGGACATCATTTAAATTTTTTGTCAAAAATTTCCGACCTAGGCCCCTGGCGCGATGCGCCATGATCGCGTCGGGCTAATGGAAAATGAAAATTGGGAACTGAGGGCCTGGCGCAATGGGGTGGAATCGCGGTGCCCCTTTGATTCTGAAATTTGGACTCATCGCAATGCTGTGGGATCGCGTTGGTACACTGGAACTGGACAATTATGAAAATGTTACTTAGCGTAATGCACCAATATCTCGATGGATCACTGGAAAGTGACCATTTCCATTTGGCTGGCCTCCGCGACACGCAGATGGCCAAATTGGCACACTATCTTACAAAATGGCCATAATTCTTTGCCCACGTATCGGATTTGGGCGAATTTTATATCATTGTTAAGCTGACTGAATTTCCTACGCAGTGGTAAGCTCTAAACTGGAAAATACAGAGTATTTCATAAATTTTATATTGGATAACTCATGGACTGAGAGTTAAATTAAGCTAGGGAAATGTAGGGTATTACACGACAATAACACAACACCCAATCAAACACTGAAAGCATCACAAAACACGGTTAAGCCCACGCCTTCCTTAGGTAAAGCCAATATAGGAGTTAAAGTCAATAATTCCTTGAGCTTTTGGAAGCTTGCCTCACAAGCATCAGACCGCTAGATGGAAATATTTTTCTGAGTCAACTTAGTTAAAGAAGTTGCCATAAAAGAGAAACCCTCAATAAAATGCCGATAATGACCTACTAATCCAAGAAAACTCCAAATCTCAGTGGGCGAAGTAGGTTTAGTCCAATCACGAACTGCTGCAACCTTGGATGGATCAACTATAATACCTTTATTTGCCACCACATTCCCCAAGAAAGAAACACACCCTCACCAAAACTCTCACTTAGAAAACTTCATGTACAAATTCTCATCCCTCAATCTCTGAAGCAAAATCCGCAAATGCTCCTCATTCTCAACCTCTCTCTTGGAATACACCAAGATATAATATATAAATACAATAATAAAAGAGTCAAGATACAGTTGAAATACCCGGTTCATCAACTCTATGAACACGGCATAGGCATTTGTCAACCCGAAGGACATGACAAGAACTCATAATGAGTCTAAAAAGTTGTCTTTGGAATATCCAAAGCTCGAATCCTCAACTGGTGATAACCGGACCTCAAATCAATCTTTGAAAATACCGCAGCACCCTGAAGCTGATCAAATAAATCATTGATACGAGGAAGTGGATACTTATTCTTTACCGTCACCTTATTCAACTGTCTATAATCAATGCACATCCGCATAGATCCATCCCTTTTTCTTCACAAATTAGATAGGCGCACCCTAAGATGAAGCACTAGGTTAGATAAATCCATTATCCAGCAACTCCTGCAACCTATCCTTTAATTCCTTCAACTTTGTTGGGCCATCCTATATGGAGGAATAGAAATGGGCTTGGTGCTCGACTCAGCATTAATGATAAAATCAATATCTCAATCCGAAGGCATACCAAGCATGTCCGTAGGGACAACACGGACAGAATCCAAGGAAGGAGGCAAAATAAAACTGGTGTTACGAATATGAGTCATGAATAGTAAATATCCCCTCTTAACCAATTTATGATCTTGTACATAAGATATAATCCTCTTAGGAACAGAATAAAGTGCACCCTTTCAAGCTATCCTTGGCATACCCGACAAAGTTAAAGTCACAGTTTTGGCAAAACAATCTAAGACAACATGATAAAGATCCAACCAATCCATGCCCAAAATAACATTAAAATCTACCATATCTAATACAAAAAACCTACCAAAATCTCATGCCCGGCAAAAGTCACAACACAAGATTGGTATGCCCAATCCACTACTAAAGAATCACCTACCAGGGTAGATATACTAATAGGCATGGAAAGAGGCTCACTAACAGAATCAAAACCCAAGGAAAAATATACAGACACATAGGATAAAGTCCATCAAGGATAAACTAATACAGATATAGGTCTGAAATAAATGGGGACGATACTTGTAATCACAACATTAGAAGCGTCTGCCTCAGGTCTGGCTGGTATAGCATAACACTATCCATGACTAACAACTGGTTGAGTAGCCCCACAACCACCACCATGGGCTCTACTATCTCTACCTATCACACCTTTGGTAGAACCCCTACCTCTAATAGATAAAATAGGAGTAGCTCTAAACACATGGCTAGAATAGTCCTTGGCCACATGGCTAATCTCATCACACACATAGCAACTTCTACGACCATTATCAATAGGAGAATGTACAACTAGAATCAAATGGAAACCTTGAATTGCTGAACTAGCAGATCCACCACCTGAACTCTATAAAGTCACCTGCACTGGCCTACTATGGAATCCACGAGAACCTCTAAAATCTCTGCCTCAAGAGGTTTGACTCCTAAATTCACCAAAATATAGCACCTTCTTGGTGCCTCCTTGAGATGCACTAATAATACCCTCTATCATCTTAGAATATTCTACAATACTCTAAAGAGGAACCCCAAGTAGAACCGTCTAAGAAGTAGCCAATTGAAGGGAGACGTCCAGACCCTTCATATGCTTCTGAATCTTCTCAAACTTAGTGGAAATACTATTATGGAAATATCTGGATAGGGTATAGAAGCGTGCCTCATACTCAACAACTTTTATGGAGCCCTTCTCTAAATGATCAAACTTGTCCCACATACGATCTCTCAACTGAATGGCATAAATTTCTCTAGAAATACATCAACAAACTGATCCCATGACAACTCAGGAGCATTACCAGGACTAAAACAAACAAATGATATCCACTAATCTCTCACAACATCTCTCAATTGATATATAGTATAAGTCACACCATCCGTATAGAATGAGCGAAACACAACTCAGAACACAAGGTATGAAAGAATTAGCACGATAAGGAATAAAATAAGTGAGGTTTCCTAAAGACATCCTATAGCCTCTCAAAGATTGATACGAACATCTACGTATTGATCTGTGAGACTCTATTAGACATTTCATTCTTACACTATTGAGACCAATGAAACCTGGCTGCTCTGATACCAATTTTTCATGACCCAAAAACGAAGGTCATGATGACACTTTTTGCAGCGAACCTTGACAAGTAAGCCTATCATCTAAATCGATACAAAAAGAGAAAGTACAAAAATATTCCAAGTTAAGGCTCCTAGAATAACGCCGAACCTTATAAGTAATCATAACAATGCGGAAAAAACTTGTGTAAAATACTAATCATGCTCAAAACTAGGTGTCAATAGTGTATGAACTACTAATACAATCCATAAGACAAATAGATTAGAAAAATAACCACAAAGGAATAATATTTGTCTCCGAATACTAATAAATACATAACTACTATGAATGATAGAGGTGAACTTCGGATGCATAAATATCCAACCGCTACCTTGGAAGTTCCAGCAATCGCCCGAGTCAAGCAAGCTGAGGCGCACTAGAGCTAGGACCTACACCAAAAGGGCGCAGTAGGCATGAGTACGATCCACTTGTAATTAGTAGGTATCATTGACCGACCAAGAAAAGTAGTAAATAAAGCATACAAAATATAGACTAAGGGAACATCACCTATAGTCAGAAAATGTCCCACAATGGTAGCCCATACCATTTGCACTAGCAGTTCTAATATATCACATACACACCAAGATAGAACACGAGTATGCATTATATCACAATTAAGTAGAACAGGGGGGAACATGCATATACAAGATCATCGAATACAAGTAAAAGAAGATAAGACAATAACATAAATGGCAAGTCAAACAACAATACAACATAATATAAACACAATAAAGTAAGTGCAATGCATATGATGATGATGATGATGCACGAGGTCATTACACAACCTCCGAGATCATTGCACTATCCTCGTATACATCTACGGAGCTAAAGCTACCCGACAAAGGACCCATGGGGGGGTCGTCAACCCTATACAATCCACATATATCATATATCCTTTTCGACACATCCCTCAGAAAGGGTTTTACAAGGTTTTATAATATCTCCTCCCCAGCACATCCCTCAGGGAGGGTTTTAAAAATATGTTGCTAGAGTTTCATAGATGTTGCCACAGTTGTACCAATTTTCATAAAAAAGTATGATATGAGGTTGTAATGCTCACAAAAAATCACAATGAGTATTTTTACAATCAACCACATGATATATTTCCACAACCAAGCACATGATATATTTTCACAATCAACCATATTGATATATTTCCACAACTATATGAGCCAATATCTACTCATTATTTCAATTTCATCCACGAATTTTCACATGTCTCATATGCCAATAAAGTATAAATATAATCACAATACACTAATGGTACCATATTAAGCATCTTAACAACACAATACAATTATTCATATGTATTAAAGGCTATCAATATCCCATAGGACCCCACACGGTTACACATATCACATAATAGCACAATTTTGAAAATTACATCACATATAGGCCCTCACACGGGCACAACACATAAATAGCCATTTTCATGATTAGTTTTCACCCTTAACATGCATTTTGTATCATCATTTACTACCTAGCCCAGTGTAAAAGAGTTAAGTCATAACCTTCCTCAGAAACCAAAATCGGTCTGCTACACTTCGAACCCACGACCTTACTTTCCATGAATTGTCTTAAACTTCACTATAAATATGAAATATGGAATCTACTAATCAAAACAAAAACAACAACACCCATATTGACTACTTTTAATTCAGGGTAAAACGAACCCCTGAAATGAGTTTTCGAAAAAGAAGGGCAAAATCAGAACTTTAATTCAAAAATATGGTTTTCATATTTTTAGGAATCTTCTTCTGAAAGACCAAGTCAAACCGAGTAAAAAATAAAGTTCAAATTGAAGAAAAACCGTTTTTAAGCTTTACTGGGAAAAAATCTTTGAAATTCGGGTTAAAATCAAGAATTGGAGTTGTTTTAAGGGTTAAATTGATAAAAAAAATAGTGATTATAAGATAAAAATATTATTCAAGTGAAAAGAAGTAAAATTGGGGTTTAAAATCAAGCCCTAAAATTTTTAAAATTTTGAGAAATTAACCAAGATATTACTAACAAAAGGGTGAATTCTTACCTTAAAACCAAGAAATAGACATTAATCTAGCTTCCAAGCTCTCACAAATATTACTTTTAAGCTGACACACTATTTTAGGGTTTAACTCCCAAAAGGTAAGATGAAAATGAGCAAAATGGACCAAAAAGAGGTTTATAGCAGATTTTTCTGCAATATCAACTTTTTTTGGCCGATCAAACTTCGATGGGGTGCCCGGGATTCATTCGGAATACGATACATAAAAACTAACTATACAACTATACTAAATTCAACAATCTAAAAGTAATGTCGATATCAATTTTTTTAAAAAATATCATTTTCACAAAGTTGACCCCCAAAATCCAAAATCATAATTTTCCAAACTGAGCGTCAAAATGAGATTTAAAAGCCATAAAATCATACCCAACATGATAACACCCTAAAATCAATATTCCAAATCTACTAGAAAAGTCATATTTTACATTTGAGGTCGTTTCGATCAAATGTGGGTCCCATACCCATATTTTCAATTTTTCAACTTTCCGATCAAAAGGTCGAAATGAGGTTGGGTGCACCCTGACCCGAAACAAAGGTCTACCTAGCCTAAAATCAATTTTCTAAATTTTCTAGTACAGTCTGTTCCGCCATCCATCCTATGGATCAAAAGATATCCTCATAAGTCTAAAATAAGGCTCTCGAAGTCATCAAAAATCACAATTCGCATAAGTAATATCCAAATGCATCAAAAAAAATGTCAATCAATCCCACACCCCAGAAATACCATAATGCAACTGTGGAGAGGGTTAAAATAGTAAAATCACACAAAATAATAAATTTCATCAAATTTTTTAGGTCGTTACACAGTCGTCTAGAAAAAAAATCAAAGAATCCGTGGAATCACAGTTAACCTAATAAGTATTTAATTTCTATTAAAGTTACCGCGTCTAATCTGCACCGCCCTAAAATTGCTATCAGAGCCTTGTTATTTTAAAAATACAGAAGTCGTATATATATGGATTTACTTGATTAATTTATTAATTATGATTTATTTGATAGAACTAGATTTAGATATTCCCCAAATATTATTTAAATGAATAACGTACAAAAATATAAAGAATTAAAGAAAATAATATATGAAAAACGTAAAGAATTAAAAATAAGGATAAAAAGACTACAATATAACATAATTATCGGAGTTAGTAAAAACTCAATAAATGCACAAAAAAAAATATCAAATTTAGAATCAACAATAGATAGTCTAGAATATACATACCAACATGATCTATTAACAATTAAATAAAAAAATGAACAAAGAAGAATTTATAATAGACGAAAAAACATATGAAAATCACGAAGGATTAAAAATAAAAATAGTGTTTTCTAATTTGGGTAGAAGGTATAAAAAAATAGATGAACATTTATATTTAATATTAGAAAAATAAGAATTAAAATTAGAAGACGAATTGACAGCTATAGTTAGAATAGAAAAAGAAAACGAAGAAATAGAAAGAAAAAAAGAAATAGAAAAAATAAAACAACAAACTACAGAAGAAATACGAAAAATAGAAGAAACTAAAAATAGTAGGATTGCTGAATTAGAAAAAGAACTACAAATGCTAAAAGATCTGTATGAAAAAAGACAGAAAGAAAAAGAAGAAAAATATAAAGAACAAAAATTATTAAATGAGATAAATCAATTTAAAGAAAAATTATAAATAGACAATAAAGAAATAAAAACCAAAGAACTAGAAATTAATACAATAGATGTTGAAGAAACAAATAATTATGATTCGGAAGATAGTGAAATATATACAGAAATCTTAACAAATATAAAAAATTTAGGAATCAATGAAAAACAAGAAGTAATTAATGAAGAAAACTTAGAAAATATAAACACAGAAATAAACACTCTTGATAAAAAAAAAAAGATGAAAATATAATATATAGAACATCAGAAATAAGAAAACCTACATTTTATAAGAATAAGTTTAAAAGATATAATCTAAAAAATGAATATGACAAATGGACACCAAAACAAATAGTTCATAAAAATTATAACTTTCTAGACTTAGATTGTGTAATAGATATAGAAAAAATAATACAATTATGGATAGGATATATGACAAAACAATTATTAGATAATAATATAAATGTAATAGATGCACCAAAATATATAGAAAGAACACTAATAGGAACAGTGAAATTATGGTTTTTAAATCTAACTGAAAATAGTAAAAGAGTATTAAGAACTGACAAACCTACAGAAGGAACATCATCAACAACTACAACTAAATTAACACCTATAGAATTATTAAAAAAATATGAAACAGTTATAAAAGATGAATTTAGTAGCATGACAACAACAGAAGAAGAACAAAATGAAGAGAAAGATACAAATAGGAATTTAATATTAAAATTAGCAATATGTAATATGTGCTACATAGATGAATATACTTGCGCATTTAAAGAATATTATTATAAAGGAGCATATAATACAGAAGAAAGTAAAGAAATAAGAAAATTATATTTTAGTAAATTACCTGAACCATTTAGTTCAAAAATAATAAAAAGTTGGGATGAAAAAAAAATAGTAGATATTCTAGGAGTAAGAATAAAATTTTTTCAACAATGGTATAGAATCCTATGTGAAAAATATAGAGAAGAAATAAAAATGAAAAAAACATTATTAAGAAATTTAGCGTGTTGCAAAGATAAAATAGCACCCTATAAGAAATACAAAAAATCTAAATATAAGTATAAGAAACCAAGAAAAAGATATTATGTAAAAAATTCTAAACATAAAAGACCATATAAGAAAAAGAAATCTGTAAAAGAATGTACTTGTTATAATTACCGAAAATTAGGACATTTAGCTAGAGATTGTAATTTCAAAAAATAAACAAATATCAGAAATAAAAATAAAAAATACAGAATATATGCAGATAGATTATATAGATTACGAATTGAAAGTGAAGACAGTATATATAAAATTTCAGAGAATGAAATAGAAGAAAATGAAATAGATAGTGAATTAGACGAATTAAATGACCGAAGAAGTTATACAAATAAACCAAATGACTAAAGAAGATATAAAAATAATAACAAAAGAAGAATATTTAAATGACGAAGGAACAGATCAAAAAATAATATTTGATAATAATATATTTGATGAAATAAAGGAAAAGAGTTAGACTTAAGTGTAGAAAAAATATTTAAAATACCAACAATAAAAAATATATTTACTAGGAAAAAGGAAGAACATTATGTAGTAAGCCAAAAAGAACATGTAATAGACTGCAGATATGCAAAAGGTAAAGCTAGTATACCACTAATAACAAAAAGGATAATAAATAAACAAATAAACTATATAAAAAGTAGAGACCCAATAAAATATATACACCTTGGAGGTACAGAGATATTGATAAAAGCATGTTTTAGAGAAGGAATAGATACACCAATAAAACTATATTTAGCAGATTATAGGATTATAAGACCTATAGAAAAAAGTATAATAACTGCCATAAAAGGAAATTTAATATAACAAAAATTTTAATTTATAATAAGTGCAAATTATTCAATAGCAATAATAGATAAAAATATAGATAAAGCATTGGTATAATATTGGAAAATATCAGGACTCGAACTAACCCCAGGAAGTAAAATATTTACAGCAAGATGTAAAAATCTATATGTATTATCTACAAAACACAAAATAACAGGAAAAAATAAAATTAATAAAATACAAATAGAAAGTCTTTTAAAATAATTCGTAAAAACAATTGATAATAATGATTATAGTTACAAAAATATAGACATAGAAGAAAATTTAGAAATAATAAATGATAGAATAAGTACAACAAAAAGAATAGCTTATGAAAAAATAAAATCATCAAGTTCATCAAAAAGAACAAGTTATGAAACAAGCTCAATAGTTAATTTAAACCAATATTACATAACAGGAAAAATAAATGAAAAAGAATGTTTAATACTCTTAAATACGGGACAAGAAGAAAATCATATAGCAAAATATCTAGTAAAAAATGAGAAAATAAAATCTGATAATAATATATGCCCAGATCTACCAAGAAGCTTAATAAACACTAAAAATATAGTAGAAAAAAAAATAGCAATGGGAGTTAAAAAAATGAAAATAGAATTTGAAATAAAGAAAGAAATGCAAAAAGCAGACATAATATTAGGAATTAAATGGCTAGAAAAAGTAAAACCATACAATATAAAACATACACAATTATCTATAACATATAATAGAGAAAAATTATTCTTAAGAAGAGCTTTAACATGATATGAAAATATATGTATTAATGAAGATAGTAGTAGAAGGATATTACGTTAGATATTATACGCCTATGATAGATACAGGAGCAGAAGCTAATTTATGTAGATATAATTGTTTACCAGAAAGTAAATGGAAAAAATTAAAAACACCAATAATAGTTAAAGGATTTAATAACGAAGGAAGCTTAATTACTTATAAAGCTAAGAATGTAAAAACACAAGTATGGGATAAAATATTAACAATAGAAGAAATCTATAATTATGAGCTAACATCAAAAGATATACTTTTAGGAATGCCAGTTTTAGATAAATTATACCCACATATAATAACTAGAACAGCTTGGTGGTTTACAACACCATGTAAACAGAAAGTAAGAGCAAAAAGAGTTATTAATAAAATAAGATAGAAAACTGATTGGATAAAAGGAAGTGAAAAAATTACACAAAAATTAGAAAATATAAAAAATATTGAAGATACAATAGAACTGGTCGTATTTTCAATAAATAAAAAGGAAATAACTATATTTTCAATAAATAAGATAGAAATAATTAAGAAAAAATTAGAACAATTATATAGTGAAGATCCATTAAAAGGATGGGAAAAACATAAAACCACTATAAAAATTGAATTAATAGATAAAAATAGCATAATAACCCAGAAACCATTAACATATAATTTTGATGATTTAAAAGAATTTAAAATACATATAAAAGAATTATTAGAAAAAAATATATATACAAAAAAAAGTAATAGTAAACATAATAGCCTAGCATTTATAGTAAATAAACATAGTGAACAAAAAAGAGAAAAAAGTAGGATGGTTATTGATTATAGAAATTTAAATGCAAAAACAATGACTTATTATTACCCAATACCAAACAAGATATTAAAAATAAGGCAAATACAATGATATAATTATTTTAGTAAATTTGATTGTAAATCAGGATTTTACCATTTAAAGTTAGAAAAAGAATCTAAGGAATTAACCGCATTTACGGTACCACAAGGATTTTATGAATGGAATGTACTACTGTTTGGATATAAAAATACACCAGGTAGATATCAACATTTTATGGATAGTTATTTTAAACAATTACCTAATTGTATAGTATACATAGATAATATACTATTATATACAAAAAAACTAAAGAAGAACATTTAAAATTATTAGAACAATTTACAGATATAATAGAAAAATCAAAAATAAGTTTAAGTGAGAAGAAAGAAGAAATTATGAAAAATCAGATAGAATTTTTAGGAATACAAATAGATAAAAGTGGAGTCAAAATGCAACAACATATAGTCCAAAAAATAATAAATTCAAAAGAAAAATTAGATACAAAAAAGAAATTACAATTATTTTTAGGATTAGTAAATCAAGCAAGAGAATATATTCCAAAATAAGCAAAAAACTTAAAACCATTACAGAAAAAATTTAAAAAGGATGTAGAATATAGATATAATGAAGAAGACAAAAAATAGGTACAAAAATAAAATTACTTTGTAAAGAATTACCAAAATTACAATTTTCAGATGAAAATAAAAAAGTTACATATAGAGTAGAAGCTGATGCAAGTGAATATAGTTATGGAGGAGTACTCAAATATAGGTATGAAGAAGAAAAATTAGAACATCATTGTAGATATTATTCAGGAACGTTTAACGAAACAGAAATAAAATGGTAAATAAATAGAAAAGAATTATGTTCTTTATATAAATGTTTAATAGCAGTTGAACCATATATCGTGTATAACAAGTTTATTGCTCCAAATGTTTATTGTTATACACGATATATAGTTCAAATGCTATTAAACATTTATATAAAGAATATAATTCTTTTCTATTTATTTCCCATTTTATTTCTGTTTCGTTAAACGTTTCTGAATAATATCTACAATGATGTTCTAATTTTTCTTCTTCATACCTATATTTGAGTACTCCTCCATAACTATATTCACTTGCATCATCTTCTACTATTTATGTAAATTTTTTATTTTTTCATCTGAAAATTGTAATTTTGGTAATTTTTTACAAAGTAATTTTATTTTTTGTACCTGTTTTTTGTCTTCTTCATTATATCTATATTCTACATCCTTTTTTAATTTTTTCTGTAATGATTTTAAGTTTTCTGCTAATTTTGGAATATATTCTCTTACTTGGTTTACTAATCCTAAAAATAATTGTAATTTCTTTTTTGTATCTAATTCTTCTTCTGAATTTATTATTTTTTGGATATATGTTGTTGTATTTTGACTCCACTTTTATCTATTTGTATTCCTAAAAATTCTATCTGATTTTTCATAATTTCTGTTTTCTTCTCACTTAAACTTATTTCTTATTTTTCTATTATATCTGTAAATTGTTCTAATAATTTTAAATATTATTCTTTAGTTTTAATTTTAAATATTATTCTTTAGTTTTTGTATATAATAGTATATCATCTATGTATACTATACAATTAGGTAATTGTTTAAAATAACTATCCATAAAATGTTGATATCTACCTGGTGCATTTTTATATCCAAACGGTAGTACATTCCATTCATAAAATCCTTGTGGTACCGTAAATGCGGTTAATTTCTTAGATTCTTTGTCTAACTTTAAATTGTAAAATCCTAATTTACAATCAAATTTACTAAAATAATTATATCCTTGTATTTGCCTTATTTTTAATATTTTACTAAAATAATGATATGATAAGATAAGTTCATATTAGTTACTTTATAGTAAAATTATTCGAAGAATAGCATGTTAAGAAGTTTATTAGCAAAGAGGAAACGAAGAAAAATCTCTAAGAACTATGCCATCCTAAAGGTGAAACCAATAAGGCAAGAAGCCGTGGTGGGGAGTAGCCAGAGTTGAGGCGTTATTTAAGGGAAAAGTATCTGGATTACTATGCTAATAGTGATCGACGAACATGTTATTTAAGAATGATCTAGTATATAATAATCTAATATGATCATATTTTGTTATGTGTATGATTGAAGGAATATTTTGAAAATAGGAATTTTATGAAAAATGAATAATTATTTATCTGACGAAATGGTAGATAAATTTAAAATACTTATTTTGTATACACTTAAGGATATAGAAGTAGTAGAAATAAGAAAAATCATATTAGAAAGAGCATTTGGTAAGTATTATATGACTAGAATAAATTACATACCATACCTACCTAACTACTCTTACAAATACTTATGTACACACCAACCATGATAAATTACATATATCTGGAATTTTGGAAAAAAGATATGAGAAACATATAGTTAGTAGAAAAACAGATGAAAGTAAATTTAGATAAATACATGGAAACTAAAGATATAAAATATATAGAATTCCTTAATGAAAATATGCAAGAACTACTTAGAGTAAAACAAACAACCGAAAAATATTATGAAAAAGCATTTAATCAAGCTTAAATGACAGATGATATTAAAATACTTGTCTTATATATACTTAGAAATACAGAAATTATAGACATAAAGAAAATAATATGGGAAAAATTACAAGATTATGAAGAGGAAGAATTACTAAACAGTATAGAAAACTTACGCATATATTATGAACATCAACACTTTTTAGATTCAGATGGATATTATATAGACTAAAATGTCAGAATATATTAAGAAAATTACAGAAAACCAAGAATACCTACATAAAGAAATTAATTATAGAAAATAAATTAGAGAAATAATGGAAAATCTAATAGAAAAATTAAAATGGATAGACGAAACATTGAAAAATTTAGAAAAAAGCAAAGATAAAAGTTTAGATAGTTTAAAAAATTCATTAAGAAGAGAAAAAGAAAAAATAGTTAGTAGTATTAATAACCTCAAACAAGATATTAAATATAGTACAAGTAGAATAGATTATTATACATTTACTTTAGAAAAATAAAATGATAAACTGCGAATATCTAAAATACTGGGAACAAGAAATGGAAGAGATAAGATTAACAGAAAACCTTATAAAATGAATTTAATTGAATATTTTAAAACAAAAGATATCGAATATTTAGAATATCTTAAAAATAATATAGGAGACTTACAAAAAATAAGAGAAAATAAAGGGCAAAAGGCCCAATGAACAAGTGCCAAAGTAAGTGTGTTGACCTGTTGTCTACTTTGACACTTCTTCATTGGTCCTTTTTTCCTCCGTTTTAATAGCGTAAAGGACATGGGTTGACCATTTTAAAAAAATTGTCCCACAAATTGAAAAGGTGGACAATTTTAGCCAGTCGGCCAAGTTTATTTCCCTCTTTTAGCCATTTGCCCAGTCGGCCACATGCAGTTTTTATTCCCATTTGATACACTTTTATACTATATTGATACACTTTTATACTACATTGATACACTTTTAAAAAAAAATAAAGATGGGATCCTATACCCAATTGATATTCTTTTATACCACATTGATACACTTTTATAACATGATAGAAGGGCAATCTATGCATATGTAGTGTCCTTATATCCAATTGATACTCTTTTACACTAGATTGATACACTTTATACCACATTGATACACTTTTATATTACATTAATACACTTTTTATAAAGGAAAGAGGGGATCACATACCCAATAGATACTCTTTTATACCACATTAATACACTTCTATAACAAGATAGAAGGGGAATTTATGCATTCATATGTAGTGTCCATATATCCATACAGTCTTTGCAAGCATATACAATAGCTATTTTCTATTAACCGCCTAGCTAAGACAAATAACAATTTTTTTTTAAAAATAGAAACGGTAAGTATATTTTTACTCTATAATTTGATATCAACAAATCTTTATTTTGTTACACTTCTCTACCATATAAACTGCCTAAAAATTCTTACTCTGCTTCAAAATCTTCTATTTGATTTTGAGGTTTTTGTTGAAAATGGTGGGAAAATCGGGTCCATCGAATGGAAAAGAAAGTAAGAAAGTGGTGAAAGACAGAATCTTCGATGTAAGCAAGCTGATTGTCATTTGTTCTAGGATGAATCTTGCCACCATAACTACACATAAATTTGACCTTATAATTATGCATTTGATTGGGATCTTTCCATGTTGTGGTATTTTTGAAATCAATTTCACGGGAACGGGGAGGAGTCACCGGATTCAGGGTAAGAAGTATAGGAGTAGTTCTCCATGTTTTGGGTTTAGTAGTTTGAGGGTGTATTTTGTAGGTTAGACCATTTGAGAGAGTGAAGAAAATGGAGTAGGTTGAAGAAGAAGGGAGATTTTATAAAGCGGTGATTGTGAAAATGGTACACGGCTTATACTGATAGTGGCTATTTTGTGGGTAGTTAATTATGAGTGCTATTTTTATGATATTATTTTAGTTTTATGTGCTATTTTTGTCCTTTCCCCTTTAATTTATTTGTCTTATTTTTTTTAATCTAATATATATATATTTCAAAAAATATATATATAAAAATATAAATCATAATAATTAACAACTTAAGAAATTTAAAAGATATAATATATTTGACTAACTCTCAAAATTATATCAGTGTCACTTAAATTGGAATAGAAGAAAAAATATATAAATTATAGTAATTTAAAACTTAACTTGTTTTTAAAATATAATTGATTATCAATACTACAAAAGTTTGGTTTAATTTGTTATATATTTTAAAACAATACATAAAAAATACTATAAATCACAATTATTAACAATATAAAAAATTTAAAACATATAAAATATTTAACCGACTCTTGAAATAATATCATTGTCGCTTAAATTGAAATAGAATAAAAAGTATTATAAATCACAATAATTAAAAACTTAAATTATTTTAAAAATATAACTATCAATGCCACAAAAGTTTAGACAAGAATAGTAAAATATATTATTTGAAATTATATGAAAAATATTATAAATTACAATAGTTAACAACTTAACATTTCTATATATATAATATGATTGATTATCTAAATTCTATTTGTGTCACATGAATAGAGACAAAAAATAGCATATATTGGACTCGTGCTAGCGAATATAATTATTTTTAATCATTCGATCAAATATGTACGTTTCCCATTAATTTAAGGGTTTTAGTATGGGCTTGTTTTTTTATTGGAGAAATCTCATAAAAGCACAACTTAAGTTACTAAAATTACTAAAAATCCCTTCAATTTTTAAAAATTACAATTATCTCAACTTTTATTATTTTTAATTAAAAGTGCAAATATATCCTAACTATAACCTTTTTTATCGAGTACAATTTTACCAACGAAATACACGATTTCGTCCTCTTTCTTCCCTAAAATTTCGGATACTCCCAACACACCCGACAACAACAACAACAACGCAAATCCAACAACATTTTACTTTCCCATTATTCTATTTTTAAATTATGAAATTTTTCTCATCTTCAACTTTAATTTTTTGATATCAGATAATCTATTTACGCGATTGTTTACACATCCATGGACAGGGAAAGTAAATATCTGAAATAAGCTATCTTCTTATTCATGAATTGTGTTTCTGAACTTCTTTGTAAACAAGATGTGTTGGTTTCTGCTGTTGATTTTTAACTAGTGTTCACTTTGCGAATAGTAAATATTATAGCAACTACAGACACTTATAGATTATTTGTTAGCTTTGATTAGTTTTTACTTATTTCCTGGCATAAATCTGTTGATTTTCAAAAAGATATTCTACAAGCAACGAAGAAAACCAATTCATGTTGTATGATATTATAGACGATTTCAGAAGATGAAAGTGCGTGACTCAATCATGGACGAATTACTCGTGTAAATGTTACATAAAAAATATCAGAGAATCATTTGCTTATATCATCTATGATATACTGTAAGTTTGAATTCTTTTGGTTCTTTTGTTGTAATGTGATCTCAGATGTTTATATAACTAGTGTTTATCTCTTGTTATCTGAGTTTGTTACATAAAGATTAGTCTGTATCTCTCGAATATTTAGTTAAGTTTTTTTGTATTTCTCTTTACCTTGAGACTGTTACATAAGAATAATTTTGTATCTCTTGTTATTTTTAGCCAGTTATAAGTCCATAATTATGTATCTACTGTTATTTTTAGTCAGTTTAATATGCATAATTTTGTATCTCTCATTAATTTTAATTTGTTAAGTATAAAGTATTATGTATCTCTTGTTAATTTTAGCTCTATTACACATGCAAAATGATGTTTCTCTTGTTATTTCTAGTTTTGTCACATACGTTCTTTTTGTATTCTCTTATCATTTGACTCTTCTACAAATGCAAACACTTGTTTCTATTGTTTTTAGTTTTGTTACACTGCAGTTTTCCTGTATCGTTTGTTCTTAACATTTTTTATTGATTTACCACATAAATGTTTTAACCTATTAATAGATGATAAATTATGCAGATGTTGGGGGCTATTTGTTGCTGATTTTCTAAGTGATGAACTACAAATATCATATTTTGGGATTGATGCTTAATTTCTTTGAATGAGATATGCTTTGCTCTTGTGCAATTATGGACAACTCAAGACAGAGAATGATCACATTAGTGACAATGAAGACTCACCAACACCTAAACCCAACTTTATTACTCTAGGTGAAAACAAAGTGATTTCAACTGAGTAGATTTATTTATGTTATTTTAGTACAAACACGTAAATACTTTAAGTATTTGCCTAAACAAATTGGTGCTGATTTTTATTGTTGATCAAGTTATTTGTAACAATTGTATCTCTAATTTATAAATATATCTCTAATGAATAAAGTTTATGCAAAACATCTCAGAATATTCTACTTACATCTTTTTGAAAATCATTTACTATAAGATATAACGTTAATTAAAAGATACATATTGATTATCTATCTTGTGTTTTGATAGCAAACCTTATTAATCAATACTCCATCAAACGATAAATGTATTTCTATTAAAAAATAAGTCACACGAATTGAAATTTACATGTATCGTTCTTTCAAAAATAAAACTATATCAGACACACTTTTTTAAATCTCTATGTAAAACTTTACACCCATATCATTTCGGATGAGCAACGGAGATGAGTTTTCATCAATAATGTATCGAGCTTTAATTTTTTTTCCTTGTTTCATCAATTTCAAGTTTTGAAGTAATGGCCGAAATCAGCTTTTCAAACGTTATATGCTCACTGATAAATTTTATTTTCCAATATATTTTGTGTAAAAGACAAGGAAAAACAAGTTTATTGTTATATAATTTCTAATATTGCATTTCCTTTTACCATAATTTACGCCTCCTAGATTTGTTGGAGTTCTATTTGAAAAAGAATTAGATGATTACCATAATTTTCTAAATCGAATGATTTTGTAATTAAAAAATATCTTTGATTTCTTAATTAGATCTTATTCTTATCATCATATGGAAATCAATTATGAACCAAAATCAATTTTATCAAAAGGAGTACTTATATTAAACAAAAATTGAAATTAGCAATAATGAAAAAAACCATAATTTACCAAAAATACTTTAATTAACCAAAAATCAAAATTAGCAATGTCAAACCAAATCAAAATTTACCATAAATACTATTAATATTGATCAGAAAGAGAAATTAACAATAACGGACTAAATCCACCAAATATACTATTCTAATTTTAACAATCCATGTAAAAATAATTTTATTTTATTTGGATTCTTTATTGAGAATCTTAATTTGTAACTTCCACAAGTTCTTCATTCTAAAAAAATAAAATTATATCAGACATATTATTTTAACCTCTATGTAAAAATTTACACACATATCATTACAAATGAACAAAGGAGATGAGTTTTCATCAACAATGTATCGGGCTTCAATTTTCCTCCTTATTTCATCGATTTCAAGTTCTGAAGCATTCTTAATTTGAATAATTTTGCACCCTTTTAACATTATGCCTTAAAAATTCAACTACAATCCGAAAAAAAATATTTTATGACATATTTTCACAAACAAACCACAAAAAATTGAAAGAAAAATAATTACTAAAAATATTGTCAGATACATTTTTAAACATTTTATAAACTACTTAATTTAATAAATAAAATAAATCATAAATCATATGCAATTCATAAACCAGATTATGTATCTCTTTATGCTATAGTGAATGAATTATATATCTCGATCAAATATGTTTAGAAAAACACCAGATACATAAAATAAATTATGTATCTCAAAATGCGTATGCCTAAGACATATGTTTCTACACAAAATGTAATCATCTAAAATGTATCTCAACAAATCGAATGCTGAAGTTCTAGGTCAGGTTTATGATGATACATTTGTTTGTCCATTCTTTTGAGTTTAAAGTAGAAAGAACGCCCAATTGCATACTTTTACATTACAAATACAAATGTTTCCTGGTCCCTGAAAATTTGACTTTACACCCATATCATTACGAGTGAGCAACGGAGTTGAGTTTCTATCAACAATGTATCGAACTTTAATTTTCTTCCTTGTTTCATCGATTTTATGTTTTGAAGCAGTGGTCTTAATCAACTTTTCATACATTATATACTCACCAATTACAATGTCATCGCTCTTATATCCTTCACAATTGACATGAGTAATTCAAACACCAAAATATCATAACAAGATCGAGATATTCATTGGCAATTATTAAAAAAAAGTTATTCTGGTCGTAACAAGACCAGAAATATTCATTGCAATTAGTTAGAAAAGAATCAATTGAAGGAAAAAAAAGAAGAGAGAAGAAGAAGAATGAATCTGAAAATTGATTATGAAGATGAATATCTGGAAAAAAATAATTGAATTAGTAACAATATCCATCTTTTAGGGGATTTTTTAAAAGTTAATTAGATGTTTGAATGAATTAATGTCACGCCCCAAAATTCCATCGTGCCGGACTGGCACCCGAAGCCGAGAAGGCCCGGGAGAACCCGTTCAAATACCTGTACCTTCACTTACATTCACCAAAAATTTGGGCAGCACTTCGTTACATATAGAAGGGTCTAATTTCCTGTATCAGCACAACACGCACAAATATATATATATATATATAATACTTGGCCGTCGGGGCCACCACATATACAAATATAACATCACTATATAAAATCCCATGACTTGACCCTTCCTTATGTCTACAAAGCCTCTAGGACATATATACATGACATAACTAGGGTCGGGACAAACCCCCGCCCACACATGACTCCTGTACAATAACAAAACATAAGGAACCGACTCGGAAAGCTCCGAAGCAAACTGGAGCTCACCAACAATAGCTGTATGACCCAGCTCCTATCTATGCTGTGAATAAGCTGAAGTACCTGTGCCTGCAGCATGAAATGCAGGTCCCCCGTGAGGGACGTCAGTACGAAATATGTACTGAGTATGTAAAGCTGTAGATAATCATATGTGATATGGGGGATCAAGAAAATCATACACATGTGAATAAATCATAATAGAAGTGAACCACACTTCATAAACACTTTTAGGATCATGTACATTATCATTAATCTGAACTGGGTTCTTTGATTCAAACACATTTGTGGAACGGTATATATTCATTTATTTCAGTCTTTACAATTATTATTCGCCATTACCTCCTCCTCCCGAACCTCCAACCACCTAACAATAATCAATACTGTACCGTACTGTGACCATTAGGCTGCCTCCATTACCTATCAATTGGGATCGACCCATGCTAGGCTTATTCCCCTGGGATACCACCCATAAACACATAAGAAATCTTTCCAATAACTTAGTTCAAAAGCTTTTGAGATTATTACATTAGTGTTCATGCCAATATAGTACCTTTGGAACAATGATACATCAATAGGAATCAAGTAATAGACCTTCTATACAATAACGATGTAATAAAGACTCATTAGTACATCAACAATGTGTTTCAGAATCATCAATATCACAACAATGAAATAGGAGCCTTTTGGTATATCAATGAAATATTTTGACACTTTATAGAATGGAAACAACTTCGTTGGTAATGTAGAACAATACATGTGTTTGGACAACCTTGGAATCTTACTTGATGAAACATTGGTGTTTTCATGCCAAAGAACATCGTTAGAGTATGCTTTACATACCTCGTTGTAGATTCGGACACCAATTCGACACAACTTCCCGCCTTTACAAATCACTTATCTACAATGAAATATTTGGCATCTAGTATTAGCAACCCAACACCACAATTCTCTTCCATAATTCCATACAACCAATATTTGTAAAACATTCCAAAAACCAACTTGATCAATAAGTTTATGTGTATATATATATATAATCATCATTTCAATACCACATCATCACATCAAATCCCTTCACAATTCAACATAATCCAACCATGCACAAGAATAATCCAACATCATTTCCAATCATCTTTCAACAACAATCAAATAACATACTTCTTATGCTCACATGCATATATATATATATATACATATCCATATAAATAACACCAACATAATTTACATCCTTACCATAAAATGTCCATTTTGATTTCAAAGTCCTGTTGGCACAAATAAGGGGTGCTTCTCGAAGCCCTCGAGACGGTGAACACAACTACGGAATCAATTTGGATTTTCTACGGTTGAATCACAAGATAATTGGTGTTGAAATTAGGCTAGGGTTTCTTATTTCCAATAATATGATGATAATTGATGGATATAAGACCAATTATATCTATATAATGACCAATTTTCGTCCAAGAGGTGATGTAAAATAACCATATTGCCCTTAAAAATTTAAGTAAATCCGAATCTGTCCATGGTGGACTGTTTTGACAGGCTAAAGTAAATCAGCCATAACTCTTTGCTCCGATATTGTATTTGGGTGAAATTGATATCGTTTGATAGATAATTCAAAGGGATTTCATTTCATATAAAGTAGGCCACCCAGTTCGTCCTGTACAAGGAGTTATGATCGTTTGAAGTTGACCCTAAAAATCTGTTTTGAGAGGCTGAAGTAAAACGAGTATAACTCCTTACTCAGATGTTGGATTTGGATGAAACCAATTGCATTGGAAATAAGACTCAAAGATATTTCTTTTGATAGGTGGTATCTCTCCCAGTTCATTATATTGAGGGAGTTATGATCGTTCAAAGTCGACTCAAAAAACTGGCAGGCCTCAGTAGTTTGAATTTCCTGCACATTTACTGTTCACAATTATCCCGACCGCCGTTTTATAGTTTCGAACGTGCTCGATTATATCCGAAACTTATCCGTTTTTTGAAATATTTATATCGTTGGAAAGCTTATTCAATAAAATTCATATGGAACCATCGACGGGCAAATTCCGGTATAAATAAAGTCGATTCCCATACACATATAATCAAACTATACACTTGAAACCATCTCAAAATAATCAATACTCATACTTAAACTCATATATACCTAACTTAGGATCAATACATATACTCCAACACATATAACCATGGCTAATGCACATAATTAAGTATGGGGTGTTACATCCTTCCCCCCTTAAGGACATTCGTCCTCGAATGTAAATGTAGTTATTTAGCCGAAACAAGTTCGAATTCATAATTGATATTCACGTCATCATATATATATTATGCATATGTAAAAACTTACTTGTTAGTGTCCCAGTTACAATCCTTGCACTTCTTTTTCACCTTTGAACAAATAAGGGTATTTCGATTTCATTGCTTCCTCCGCTTCCCATGTAATCTCTTCCCTTTGTTGATTTCTCCAAAGTACTTTCACCGATGCTACTTCTTTATTTCTCATCTTCTTAACTTGACGATCTAATATAGCAATAGGCATCTCCTCATAGGTAAGATCTTCTGTTACTTGCACATCTTCAGTAGAAGTAATAAGGGACGGATCTCCGATGCACTTTCGAAGCATCGATACATGAAATACTGGATGCACTGATGAGAGTTCCTGGGGTAGCTCTAATTCATACGCAACTTGCCCACATCTTCGAATAATCTTATATGGGCCTATATATCATGGACTCAACTTTCCTTTCTTGCCAAATCTCATCACCCCTTTCATTGGCGATACCTTCAAAAATATCCAATCGCCTAACGAAAACTCTAGCCCTCTTCTTCTACTATCCGCATATGACTTGTGTCGACTTTGGGATGTTTTCAACCGTTGCTGAATCACCTTGACTTTTTCTATGGCTTGATACACAAGATCCGGTCTGAACATAAGAGTTTCACCCGCTTCGAACCATCCTATTGGTGATCTACACTTCCTCCCATATAAAGCTTCATATGGTGCCATTTTGATACTTGAATGATAGCTATTATTGTAGGCAAACTCAATAAGAGGTAAATGATCATCCCAGCTGCCTTTAAAATCTATAACACATGCTCGTAGCATATCTTCAAGTGTTTGAATGGTGCGCTCTGCTTGTCCATCCGTCTGAGGGTGAAAAGTTGTACTCAGATTCACTTGTGTTCCCAAACTCCGTTGGAAAGACTTCCAAAAGTTTGCAGTAAATTGAGTTCCCCGATCCGATATAATAGAAGTTGGCACTCCATGCAATCGGACTATTTCTTTAACATACAGCTTCGAATATTCTTCAACTGTGTAAGTGGTCTTAATGGGTAAGAAATGTGCGGATTTAGTAAGCCTATCCACAATCACCCATATAGAATCAAATTTCCGAGCTGTACGAGGCAAACCTGTAACAAAATCCATGTTGATCATGTCCCACTTCTAAATTGGAAGATCTATGCATTGCATATAGCCTCCGGGTTTTTGGTGCTCAACTTTAACTCTTTGATAATTTGGACATTCAGCTAC
Source organism: Capsicum baccatum var. pendulum (assembly GCA_030864225.1). Taxonomy (NCBI): domain Eukaryota; kingdom Viridiplantae; phylum Streptophyta; class Magnoliopsida; order Solanales; family Solanaceae; genus Capsicum; species Capsicum baccatum. The sequence continues at coordinate 254,155,507 of CM061560.1, read as the reverse complement.
AAATTCTGCAATGCTCTTCTTCATGTCATTCCACCAATACATATCTTTCAAATCTTGATACATTTTGGTTGATCCTGGATGAATGGAATACCTTGAAAAATGTGCCTCTGTCATAATCTTCTTTCTTAGCCCGTCTACATCCGGCACACACAATCGGTTTTGGTACTGAAGTACTCCTTCTCGCGTAAGCTCAAATGCCTTGGTCGCACCACTCTGAGCGTTCTCCTTAAGCTGTAATAAAATAGGATATGCATCTTGCTTCTCTTTCACCTCAGCTACTAATGAGGATTCCGCGGCATTATGCACAATAAGCTCCTCGTTCGGAGTTCCAAGAAGGAGAACTCCCAAAATAGCTAACTGGTGAAGATCTTTAATCATCCCTTGCCTTTCTATGGGCGCCAACATAGCCTTACGACTTAACGCATCAGCTACCACATTTGCTTTCCCTGGATGGTACAAGATATCAACATCGTAGTCCTTTAATAGTTCAAGCCATCTACGCTGCCTTAAATTTAGATCCTTCTGATTAAAAATATATTGCAAGCTCTTATGGTCAGTATATATATCAATATGAACCCCATATAAGTAGTGGCGCCATATCTTTAAAGAAAAAATAACTGCTGCCAGCTCAAGATCGTGTGTAGGATAATTTTTCTCATGTGGCCGCAATTGTCTAGAAGCATATGCTATTACCTTACCATGCTGCATCAATATACATCCTAAACCAATTTTGGAAGCATTACAATACACTGTATACCCTTCGGTGCCTTCTGGAAGTACCAACACGGGTGTAGAAATCAACTTGTTCTTCAATTCTTGGAAACTCTCCTCACACGCATCATTCCATTGGAACTTGGATGCTCTATGCATTAGCTTGGTTAAGGGTGCTGAAATGGAAGAAAAGTCTTTAACAAACCTTCTATAATAACCGGCCAACCCTAGAAAACTATGAATCTCCGTAGGCGTTGTGGGCCTTGGCCAGTTCTTCATAGCTTCTATCTTTTGAGCATCAACCTTTATCCCTTCACTAGATACAATATGACCCAAAAATGCCACCTACTTTAACCAAAACTCACATTTAGAGAACTTTGCATAAAGCTTACAATCACGAAGAGTCTGCAATGTCTGTCGTAAGTGATTGGCATGGTCCTCTTCTGATCTAGAATAAACTAGAATATCATCTATAAAAACTATCACAGATACATCCAGGAATGGCTTAAACACCCTATTCATCAAATCCATAAAAGCTGCAGGTGCATTTGTTAGCCCAAATGACATAACTAGAAACTCATAATGACCATACCTTGTTCGGAAAGCTGTTTTGGGTATATCTTTTTCTTTGACCCTCACTTGGTGGTAACCTGACCTCAAATCAATCTTAGAAAAGCACTTGGTGCCCTGTAACTGATCAAATAAATCATCAATTCTTGGGAGTGGATATTTATTCTTAATAGTCACCTTATTCAATTGCCGATAATCAATACACATCCTCAGCGAGCCATCCTTTTTGCGCACAAATAACACTGGTGCTCCCCAGGGGGACATACTAGGCCTTATGAATCCCTTCTCTAGCAAATCTTTCAGTTCTCGCAATTCTGCTGGGGCCATTCTATATGGAGGAATGGAGATTGGTTGGGTGCCTGGTATTACATCAATACAAAACTCTACTTCTCGTTCAGAAGGCAAACCTGGAAGATCTTCAGGGAATACATTAGGAAATTCATTTACCACTAGTACAATGTGAAGATCTGGTGATTCCGATTCCGTATTCTTTACTCTAACTAAATGACATATGTAGCCCTTGGAAATCATTTTTCTCTCTTTGAAATAAGAAATAAATCTACCTCTTGGTGCGCCAATCTTACCTTGCCATTCAATAACTGCTTCATCAGGAAAATGTAAATACATCTTTTTCGTACAACAGTCAATTTTGGCATAACAAGACGCCAACCAATCCATACCCATTATAACATCAAAATCTACCATTTCTAGTTCCACAAGATTGGCCATCGTGTCTCAACCACACACAGTTACTACACAATCTTTATAAACTCTTCTAGCAATAATAGATTCCCCAACCGGGGTAGACACTTCCAACGGTTTATCTAACAATTCTGGGGTCCTTTTGAACTTTCCAGCAACCAAAGGAGTAACATATGATAATGTATAAATGGGATCAATTAGAGCATATACATCAAATGAAAATATGGACAACATACCCATAACCATATCTGGGGAGGCCTCTAGATTCTGTCGATCCGCTAAAGCATAAGTGCGATTCTGAGTCCCGCTGGAACTGGCGACTTTTTTTTCATTGCTAACGTGACCCGCAGGTCGTGCACCCCTACCAGAATAAGATACCAGTGAAGATGATGCAACAGCTGATCCCAAAGGTCGTGCTATGCCACCTGCGCCTTTTCGTGGGCATTCTCTCATCATATGCCCTGTCATACCGCACCAATAACAAACATTTGTTCCCATTCGACATACGCCCATATGATCCCTTCCACATTTATTACATGGCTCTCGAGGAGGTCTCGATTGGCTCATATTCCCTTGCCCATGATAACCCACAGATCGCGAACTATGACCCTCACTTCTTTGCCCAAATTGACTGCCTCTGAACCTCTGATGCTGTGGTGGAGCACTAGCTGCAGAATAAGAAAATAATGACCTAGGTGGTCTAACAGAAAATTGAGGTCTAAAACCTCCTTGTGGCGCCATAAACTGCCCTGTAGATCTAACCCTCTTAGAAGATCCGCTTTCAAATTCCTGTGTTCTTCTTCTTTGCCTCTGATCTTTCATTTTCTGTGCAAATGCTTGGATCCTAGCTATATCCATATCTTTATTTAGTGCAGCAATAGTACAATCCCTAACCAAATACAGATCTAATCCATTCATATACTGATGAACTCTGTCATCCATAGTAGCTATAACATTAGGAGCATATCTGGACAAGGAATTAAATCGAAGACTATACTCCCTCACACTTGTATTACCCTGCCGAAGATTTAAGAACTAATTTGCACGGGCCTGACAAGTCTCATATGGAAGATAATGATCAATAAATGCCTCTTTGAACTCTTTCCAAGTAGATGGGGGTGCATCAATGCCCCTTGACCGTTTTTAGTCTTCATACCAATATATAGCCTCAACTTTGAATCTATACGTGGCTAACTCCACTGTCTCTCTGCCCGATACATGCATCATCTCTAGGGCCCTTTGGATCTGATCAATAAAGTCCTGCGGATCTTCATTAAGATCGGATCCGGTAAAAGTAGGCGGATCCATCTTAAGAAAATCTTGCGGCCGAAGACTAGCCGCCCTATCAGTACCGCTAGAACCCGCGGCAGGAATAGCTTGCCCTTGGACTTGCCCAGCAACTATACGAGTCAAAAGTTGCACTGCATTTCTAAGATCTTGATCAACAGCATTAATAGGTGGCTCTGGGGATATATTTCTCCTCTCCCTTATTTCTTCCGAACTGGGGGAAGTTTCTGATGCATGCTTAGCTGGAGCCTCACTTTGATTAACTGGTATAGTGGGTGACTTACTAGTCTCCTCTCCGGCAGCCACATCTACTTGCTTACCGGTATTCTTGCTTCTGGTAACCGGCATCATTACTATAATAAGAGAAACAAACTGATTCAGTGGTCAACTATGACTTCATATACAATATAAGCTCTATCGCACGATCTAAGACATGAAGAAAAGAAACAATTCCTAAATGTCCATAGCCTCCTGTTTATAGATGTGGTGCACAACACACCGATAAACAAGACTCTACGTAGACACGACTTTGTAGACTCACTAGGACGAACCTCTCTAATACCACTTTTGTCACGCCCCAAAATCCCATCGGGCCGGACTGGCACCCGAAGCCGAGAAGGCCCGGGAGAACCCGTTCAAATACCTGTACCTTCACTTACATTCACCAAAAATTTGGGCAGCACTTCGTTACATATAGAAGGGTCTAATTTCCTGTATCAGCACAACACGCACAAATATATATATATATATATATATATATATATAATACTTGGCCGTCGGGGCCACCACATATACAAATATAACATCACTATATAAAATCCCATGACTTGACCCTTCCTTATGTCTACAAAGCCTCTAGGACATATATACATGACATAACTAGGGTCGGGACAAACCCCCGCCCACACATGACTCCTGTACAATAACAAAACATAAGGAACCGACTTGGAAAGCTCCGAAGCAAACTGGAGCTCACCAACAATAGCTGTACGACCCGGCTCCTATCTATGCTGTGAATAAGCTGAAGTACCTGTGCCTGCAGAATGAAATGCAGGTCCCCCGTGAGGGACGTCATTACGAAATATGTACTGAGTATGTAAAGCTGTAGATAATCATATGTGATATGGGGGATCAAGAAAATCATACACATGTGAATAAATCATAATAGAAGTGAACCACACTTCATAAACACTTTTAGGATCATGTACATTATCATTAATCTGAACTGGTGGTTCTTGGATTCAAACACATTTGTGGAACGGTATATATTTGTTCATTTCAGTCTTTACAATTATCATTCACCATTACCTCCTCCTCCCGAACCTCCAACCACCTAACAATAATCAATATTGTACCGTACTGTGACCATTAGGCTGCCTCCAGTACATATCAATTGGGATCGACCCATGCTAGGCTTATTCCCCTGGGATACCACCCATAAACACATAAGAAATCTTTCCAATAACTTAGTTCAAAAGCTTTTGAGATTATTACATTAGTGTTCATGCCAATATAGTACCTTTGGAACAATGATACATCAATAGGAATCAAGTAATAGACCTTCTATACAATAACGATGTAGTAAAGACTCATTAGTACATCAACAATGTGTTTCAGAATCATCAATATCACAACAATGAAATAGGAGCCTTTTGGTATATCAATGAAATATTTTGACACTTTATAGAATGGAAACAACTTCGTTGGTAATGTAGAACAATACATGTGTTTGGACAACCTTGGAATCTTACTTGATGGAACATTGGTGTTTTCATGCCAAAGAACATCGTTAGAGTATGCTTTACATACCTCATTGTAGATTCGGACACCAATTCGACACAACTTCCCGCCTTTACAAATCACTTATCTACAATGAAATATTTGGCATCTAGTATTAGCAACCCAACACCACAATTCTCTTCCATAATTCCATATAACCAATATTTGTAAAACATTTCAAAAACCAACTTGATCAATAGGTTTATGTGTATATATATATATATAATCATCATTTCAATACCACATCATCACACCAAATCCCTTCACAATTCAACATAATCCAACCATGCACAAGAATAATCCAACATCATTTCCAATCATCTTTCAACAACAATCAAATAACATACTTCTTATGCTCACATGCATATATATATATATATATATATATATATACATATCCATATAAATAACACCAACATAATTTACATCCTTACCATAAAATGACCCTTTTGATTTCGAATTCCTGTTGGCACAAATAAGGGGTGCTTCTCGAAGCCCTCGAGACGGTGAACACAACTACAGAATCAATTTGGATTTTCTATGGTTGAATCACAAGATAATTGGTGTTGAAATTAGGCTCGGGTTTCTTATTTCCAATAATATGATGATAATTGATGGATATAAGACCAATTATATCTATATAATGACCAATTTTCGTCCAAGAGGTGATGAAAAATAACCATATTGCCCTTAAAAATTTAAGTAAATCCGAATTTGTCCATGGTGGACTGTTTTGACAGGCTAAAGTAAATCATCTATAACTCTTTGCTCCGATATCGGATTTGGGTGAAATTGATATCGTCCTGTACAAGGAGTTATGATTGTTTGAAGTTGACCCTAAAAATCTGTTTTGAGAGGCTGAAGTAAAACGAGTATAACTCCTTACTCAAATGTTGGATTTGGATGAAACCAATTGCATTGGAAATAAGATTCAAAGATATTTCTTTTGATAGGTGGTATCTCTCCCAGTTCATTATATTGAGGGAGTTATGATCGTTCAAAGTCGACTCAAAAAACTGGCAGGCCTCAGTAGTTTGAATTTCCTGCACATTTACTGTTCACAATTATCCCGGCCGCCGTTTTATAGTTTCGAACGTGCTCGATTATATCCGAAACTTATCCGTTTTTGGAAATCTTTATATCGTTGGAAAACTTATTCAATAAACTTCATATGGAACCATCGACGGGCAAATTCCGGTATAAATAAAGTCGATTCCCATACACATATAATCAAACTATACACTTGAAACCATCTCAAAATAATCAATACTCATACTTAAACTCATATATACCTAACTTAGGATCAATACATATACTCCAACACATATAACCATGGCTAATGCACATAATTAAGTATGGGGTGTTACAATTAATTTCTAAATTAATGTTGTAGTTATCGTTGCATTCCTTAATTCAAGTTAATTAGTTAATTTTAAAGATGTATCATTAACTTGTATCTCACTTAACTTATATGTATCTGCAAACCAAAAAAATCAAAATAAAATATAAATATGGGTAAACTTATCAGAATTACTTATCATATTTTCCTCTATTTATTTTTTTTAATTTTTTTTACATAAATTCCAACTAGCTTATCCCTACTTACTCCTTATTTCTACTCTTTGTTAAATTACAAGTAATCTCTTGCTTTTTAATTTTTGGATACATAATTAGCATCTGACATAATTTTGAAGTTGAGATACATAATTTTGAACTTAAGAATATAACAGTTAATTACTTCATTTTCGCTAGAATATATTATTGAAGTTATGATACATCATTTTGATTACTAAGGTACATCTATTTCTAAAAATAATTGATCGAGTTACATAATACATTAACTAGACAAAAAGAAAATACATAATTAAAATTATGTATCCAAATATTTATATATTTGTGGATGTATCTGGCCTTTTTTTTTTTCAAAAAAATTAAAAATTAAATCAAATAATTAATAAAAAGAGTAGGAATTTTATATATTTTAGTAAAAATTAGTTATTGTGTTATGTAATATTTTTTAGATGATAGAGAAATCTATCCAATATACTACCCGTAAAAGTTAGTTACTTAATACAGTATAATAGTGGTGTATTTAATTTCATATGTGTGAAATTTTATATTGAGAGCTTATAGTATATTATATTTTTATTTTGTAGAGTATTGATCTTAGATAAATTTAAATGGTGAAATGTGATCATTGAGGATTCATATTAAAAGGGTGTTGTTGAACCCCTTCCTTGAAAAATTACATTATATGTATGTAAAAAGAATTACGTATATTTCTATGTGCAGAATTTCCTTAGTTTCTTCGTATATTTACTTTTTTTTTTACCACCCTTAATAAATTCCTATTTCCACCATTGCTATAACCAATTTCTAGTTGTTCGGTACTAAGTCGTAGTAATTATTATAGTTGTGTATTGAAGTATGAACCTCTTTTTTAAAAAATAAATTAACAAAGTTATAGGTCCCCAAATAATTGAAAAGCCAACATTTTTCTTGAGAAGTTTCAACCTTTCAAAATACTATCCATTTCTTGATCATTACATTTAAAAAAAAAATAATCAAAAGTTACAGGGTTATTCTAAAAAATAGACCCAAATTAGAGTGACTTTCAAATTTTAGCCTCAAATAAAATGGCTTTGTTAAAATAGCCTTTACTTATTAAGTCATATTTTTTGGACGAAAATATCCTCCTCCAAAATATTCGTTGTTCAATCTCTTTCTTCGTCTTTTTATTCTAAATTCCAGAATCAACCCATGCGATGGCTGATAACGCTCAATCTACAGCTCTCGTTTGAGTGTAAAGCGGTCGTTAGCAAATATAGAACCCAACCTGGGTTGGGTGTCGATCCCACAGGGAATAGCTTGGCCAACAAGTAAGCAAAATTAATAGATTTTTGGTGCAAGTCTCGTAAGAAGGGGGGAATTGTAATATGTAACCAAAGTAATTAAATAAAAGCTGAAAATAGCAAAGTAAAAGAGAATATTTCGTAGGTTGTGAAACAATGAGAATTGAAGCGTTGGGGTTATGTCCACCTTCTGAGGTATACGTCTCTATTGGCTATGAGTGTGTAGAGTCTTGACGTGCAATTGCTTATAGAGAATTGTAGTCAATGGTAAATCCAAGCGTCTCGCGACCTAAACAAGGACTATTTCACTTTAACTCTCGCGAGCTTAAAGCGTGTCTAACGGTACGAATTCTCCAAGAGGTTAGTCCAGTTATGGCACTAGCTTTTTAATAGGAAAGGGTGTCCTACTACCTTGACATTATCTCTTTTCCAGACAAATAACCTTTCTCGCGAACAAGTTAAATGTTAGACTGGCGTATTCTTGCGTTTGCAACCGCAAAGAATGTGGATTAAGATGAAGAGAATAATGATATAAGCAATATACGTGTCTTGAACTCACAAACTCACAGCAGTAGATAGTAACTCATTCGGCTTCCATAACCCCAACTAAGATGTTTAGTTACCCATGAATGCGAAGGATATCACGATTTGCATGGTCGATGGCGTGAGAAGTAGGTGATAGGCGTGTGGTTTTGGTGATTCCCTAGCAAGTAACGATTCTCTTGTTGTGGAATTTAAGAATAGAAGGGTAGATTAGAAGTGTTTGTGGTGGAAGATGAGAGGGATGGAAGAAAATTAATTGTTGAATTAAGTGAAGAATGAATGTCTCTCCACTAAGGGAGGAATTGCCTCTCCACTAAGGGATGACTGAATTAAAAATCTCTAGCATGATAGGGTATTTATAATACTCCTATCCTACTCCTACTATGCTAATGAAATAAATAACCAAATCCTACTAAACTAAGGAAATACTTAACCCATTTGTACTAGGTTAATGTAACATTCTCCTAATCCAAATAAACTAATGAAATACATAACCCAATTGTACTAGGTTAATGTATCATTGTCAAAATTCAGCTTTGTATCTGTAAGTCCCCAAAGTCTTCAGAAATTCTGTTTTAGCCCGGGACAGATTTTCCATACAGCAGTTTTGGTCCTTAGGCGTGTAGACTTGCTTCCCTTTCTTTGTGAGCTTTCTTTTGCGTCAAGTAAGCCATAAAATGCTGTATTTTGCATCATTTATACCTGAAACTTTCCTAATCATGTTTGTTAGCTCATTTACAGGAAAAAGGACTAAAAGTGCATGAAATATATAATTTTTTCTCAAAACTAGGCTAAAATATGGGCAAAATATATTGATATAGGCGTGTAAATTCGCCTATCATCAACACCCCACACTTAGAGCTTTGTTCGTCCTCGAACAACATATCATGTCCTTCTAAGCATCGACTTAAGGTTTTTACAACAATAACACAAAACATTTATCAAGATAAGCACAACAATTATCAACAAAGAGTAGCTTTCCGATTATAAGTAGAAACAATTTAACCTCAAGTATAAACTCGTGATGGTGATCAACTCGCATGCAAACGTTAAAGTGCATAGAATCATATACAACTATCCAAAACTCATCAACCATGTGTGTCTCACCATATATTACCCATAATCACTCACAAGTATAGCATATTTTTCAAACATGGGTATCAAAGTGTCCTTGCTCTCGCTCTCACAAAAAATTCATATGTAGCAACTAATGACCATAGGCTTGCCTTTAATGTAGTACTCTACTAAATGTCGGAATGTTAAGATTAGGATCAAGTAGGTCTTTTGATGGTTGTAATGTAGGCTAAGGGACGGGTAGGACTACTTTGGCCAAGAATAGTGACTAGGTTCCTAAGCGCTTTAATACATCACATTGTATCAATGACACTTTTTTCTTTCAACCTTTCTTCACTCTTTTATTCTACCACCCTTGTTATCCTATTTTGTTTTTCAATTTCAAGCACTACTTACTTTTCAGCTTTCTTTTCCTTTTTCTTTTCACAACATACCTCTTATGATAGCACTTTCTTTTTCATAGCACATTCAAGCACTATTACAATTTAAAGCATTATACTCACCCAATTTCCTCTTATGTTGTCACATGACTTTTTCACTTTAAAGCACTCAGGATTTTGGATCAAATTATGGTCTTGAAAGAAATGGATTAGGCTTACATACAAGGTTGTCAAAGAAATAGGCTAAAGGCTCAAAAAGGGTTAACTAGGATGATGTTCATGGGTAGGTAAAACTGAAGGTAAACATGTATAGGTTGCCAAAGAAATGCCTAAATCATATCCTAAACTTACATTCCTTATTTTCGCTTTGCATACATACCAGGCAAGTTCTAGCATCAGCCACAAACATAGAATATACTATTATCTCACACATACAAGGCACATGGTCGACTTGATTGGAAGTAATATAGACTCTCGACCCAACAATTGAAGGAATTGAATCACACAATATCACATAATGAGTCACAACTAGAGCCTAAACGTCTCAATAGTCATAATTGTAGCACATACTCTTGTTATAATCTCATGCGAAGCTAGAAAAATTTGACTCCTAAAAAAAACTAAAAAAACGTCAAACGAAAAAAACAACAAAAACAAAAAAACGGACTCAAAAAATAATAAACAAACAAACATAAACAAACAAACATACAAACAAAGGTGTATAGCGTGCGATTCTGCCACCCCACACTTAGACGGGACACTGCCCTCAGTGGAAAATAAATTCGAAGAACCTGGTTAGTCGGACCCTTCATCAATGTCGGGGGTCATACCCCCTTCGTCGGAATCATCATAAGAGTCGTCGTCAGAGTTCTCCTCATCATCAGAATCAGGCAAGCGTCGATCATCATCAGTCGACACATCATCGTCTAGAGGTTCCTCAAAATATACGCCCACTCCACACATCTGCCGGGCATGCATGTTCATTGGGTAGTCGTGGTCCAGCTGTTGGAGCTCTTCAGCAGTTGGAATACGTCCACCACTCATCATAGTAAATCGTGTCATGCCATAGAGATGACGGAAGAAACTCTCATCACGAGCATGTCTCTCCGCAGTAGTAAGGTTGACTCCATGAGTTGTTTCAGCATCTTTGACCTTGGTGAGGTCAACCTTCTTTGGGTTATGTGGGAGTTTGTGGTCAGCTGGTTCCTCTTCGACATCCTCCTTCCGCAACATTGCTGTCAACAAATTGCCGAATGTGAAATGGGACTTTTTGTGGAGTCTGGCCTTCCTCATGGTAGATCGAATGATTGCCCCAAAGTTGATAGGGACATTTTTCATCAAAGCATAGACCAAACACACTCTATCTCTCGATATCTTGGTGTATTGAGTTCCAGGAATAAGGCATGAGTTGACAATGCGCATCCAGATTCTTGCTTCCCTATTTAGTGGAGCATAGGGGAAGGTATTGTGATGGCCTGTTTCCTTATGTCTGCCCCATCTTGCCATCGATCTTCTTCCACAAAGCATATGTCGTATTGCTCTGTAAGGAGGCCTGCTATACAGCTCTTTGAATGGTGCTGTGTCGACCGAAGGCAAGCCAAGAAAAGAGTTGAGCCAATCCGCGGTGAGCTGTAACACTTGGCCCCGAATTTTGACTTCATTGCCTGTTGTATTCGGCGACCAGTTGGCATAAAACTCTCTTGTTAAGTCAAGATCGCACTCTCCCATGTCGCGGAAGATGAAATCCAGCTTCAAAGCCATTAGTTTTTTTGCCAACATACGCGGCTCTTTCTTTGCTAAGGTCTCCTTGTTGATCAAGTCGACATGCACATATTTCCTTTCTTTGTTGCTGCTGTACCATGCTTTGGCTTCTTCTTCAAAGACCCATTTTATTCCGAACATTCTGTGTGGTAGGTGCGCTGAGGATGATTCTCCTTGGTCTTTTCGACTTCTCTTCTTGCCCTTTTGGGACGTGGTAGCCTTCTCCTTGCCTTGCCTTGCTTTAGGTGCCATTGTACCTGAGACTAGAAATAATGTAAGTTGCAGCACAATCTCAGTTGATACAATCTATATGCAAGCACTAGCGGTACCACCCCACACTTCGTTTTGTTGCACAAATCAGCGAGGTGAACGTAGTCGATTTACTCAGATTTCGTCGACATACGTTTTAGGATTGTGTTCCGACAAGAAAATCAGCATTGCATCACTTATTTGCAGTCATTGGTCTACTTTCATGGTAGATATAGCAACACTACGACATAGGGGTTACCACATGGAATCGTTATTCTTACAACAAGCACAACCTCCTAAGTCGATAGGTACTATGACCTTATCCCGATGGCCGGGATAGTCTATCATGTAAGCATCCAAACAACAATCTTAAGCAATATTCATAGTCATATCAATTCAGCAATTATCATAACAATGCTTTTGAAACCAAATTCAAATCGGAAACAAGTCAAGAATTCCCTACGTATATATTCACTCACATGATTTTGCAACAATAATCCAAACACATGAACATCACCTACCAATCCCACATGATTTAGCATAGCAACATAGTACTTACGATAATTAGATGAAGAATAAGAGAGTACTTACTTGCTTGAAGCTTGTGGAGAAGTTGTTGTGAATTGGAAGAGCAAAAGAAGAAAATTTTGAGAAGATTTGGAGGGTTATGCGGCGCCTTTAGGGTTGTTTCTAATGTGGTTGTGTTATAAAACTAAGTCCCCTTTATATAGGAAGAGTATGGGTCGGGTTATGACCCATTTACAATCGGATTTGGGGACAAGAACACCACATATGCGGTGCATATCACTCGGCATATCAATGACATATGCGGCGCATTGTCTATGGCATAATGGGACATATGCGCCGCATAGTCTATGGCATTTGTAGACATATGCGCCGCATAGTCTATGACACATGAGATACTAAGACCAAATGCCATAGCATAGGTGGCGCATAGTCAAAAGCATACCTAGGAATAGGTGGCGCATAGTGTATAGCACACTAGATTCCGAGTCCTTAGGCTATAGAATAGGTTGTGCATCGTTCGTGGCCTATTTTTTTACCAAGGCCTAGCCTTCCTCGAAGCCTATTTTGTCGTGAGAAAGGCTCAATTCATCTCCTTATGCATCACCATTCCTAACTTACCGATTTTACCATATAATGCATCCAAATTGTCGATGGAGATCAATCTCCTCGTCGCATACTTCTTGCACCTATATTTGCTCAAAACAAAATGAAAACAATTAGTACGATGGGTTGCCTCCCACCAAGCGCCTTAGTTCTGGTCGTGGTACGACTCTTATTTTTTTTGAATTTTCATTTATCAAAAAGAAAAAATACTAAAACGACGAAACGATAAAATGATAAAATGACAAAACAATAAAACAATAAAACGATGGGTTGCCTCCCATCTAGCGCCTTATTTATTGTCGTGGCTCGATGTAGTAATCTCGAGTACTTAGACTTCGTCGAGATAAGTGATGGCCTTGTCATTCATCGAGTCAAGAGGACCGATATATGGCTTAACACGTTGGCCGTTCACTTTGAAGACAACACCATCATTATCTTCCAATTCGACTACTCCAAACGAGTAGACTTGGATGACTTTAAATGGACTAGACCACTTTGATTTTAACTTACCTGGGAAGAGCTTGAGTCTGGAGTTAAAGAGTAGTACCATGTCACCTTTTTGGAAGTTTCGTCGAACAATCCGCTGATCATGATACTTCTTCATCCGCTCCTTGTATAAATCTGATCTTTCATATGCATGGAGACGAAATTCATCTAGTTCGTTCACCTGCTCCAACCTCAGGTTCTTCACATTATCCCAATTCAGATTCAAGTGCTTCAATGCCCACAATGCCTTGTATTCAAGCTCGATGAGTAGATGACAAGCCTTCCCATAAACTAGCTGATAAGGTGACATGCCAATGGGTGTCTTGAATGCAGTCCTATACGCCCATAGTGCATCATCTAGCTTTCGAGACCAGTCCTTCCTATTCGCATTAACCGTCTTGGCAAGGATTTGCTTGATCTCGCGGTTGGAAACCTCAACTTGTCCACTGGTTTGGGGATGATAAGGCGTAGCTACCTTGTGTTGCTTGACTCCATACTTGGCCAATACAGACTTGAATAGCTTGTTGCAAAAGTGAGATCCTCCATCACTTATGATAGTACGAGGTACTCCAAAGCGAGAGAAGATATTCTTCTTTAAAAACGCTACAACACCCTTTCCTTCGTTGTCGGCCAATGCTATAGCTTTAACCCATTTTGACACATAATCCACAGAAACCAAGATGTACTTCATTCCAAACGAATTCACGAATGGTCCCATGAAATCAATACCCCATACATCAAAGAGTTCTACCTCCAGAATTTTGGACATGGGCATTTCATGGTGTTTTGAAATAGCACCTTGACGTTGGCATTGGTCACACCTTCTCACATAGTCGTGTGCATCTCTGAATATTGTAGGCCAATAATAACCACTTTGTAAGACTTTCCTTGCCGTTCGATTCCCTGCATGATGTCCTCCAACTTGCGAAGTGTGGCATGCTTCCAATATAGTAGGCACTTCTTCATGGGATATACATCGTCGAATGATACCATCCGCGCATCTTCGAAACAAATATGGCTCATCCCAATAGTAGTGCTGAACGTCATGCATAAACTTCCTCCTTTGGTGGTAAGATAAATTGGAAGGTAACACATTACTCACCACAAAATTTGCAAAGTCGGCATACCATGGTAATTGCTCCATTGTGGTCGCTAGTATCTCCTCGTCAGGGAATGCATCATCAATCTGATTTTCTGGTTGCGCCACATACTCATTCTCAAGTCTAGATAGGTGATCAGCCACTTGGTTCTCGCAACCTCTTCTATCTTTGACTTCGAAATCAAACTCTTGCAGCAGCAATACCCATCGAATCAGCCTTGGTTTTGCATCCTTCTTCGTCATTAGATACCTAAGAGCTGCATGGTCTGTATGAACGATCACCTTAGTACCCAATAGATAGGCACGAAACTTCTCAAACGCATACACAACCGCTAGGAGCTCTTGTTCAGTAACGGTGTAGTTCCGTTGGGCTTCATTTAGGACCTTACTTGAATAATAGATAGGATGAAACAATTTCTCCTTTCTCTGTCCAAGAACAGCACCAAGGGCTACACCACTAGCATCACACATGACTTCGAACGGGAGCGTCCAATCTGGTGCTACCATGATAGGGGCTTCAATGAGTTTTCCTTTAAGGCATTCGAATGCCTTTAAGCAATCTTCATGAAAGTCAAACTTCGCATCTTTCTCCAGTAGTTTGCACAATGGACTAGAAATTTTGGAGAAGTCTTTGATGAATCTACGATAAAATCCAGCATGGCCAAGAAAACTACGAACTCCCTTCACCGAAATTGGAGGTGGTAGCTTCTCGATTACCTCTATTTTTGCGCGATCAACCTCTATTCCTCTTTCGGAGATCTTGTGCCCAAGAACGATTCCTTCTTTTACCATGAAGTGACACTTCTCCCAATTCAGCACAAGGTTGAACTCTACACATATTTGTAATGCCATGCTCAAGTTCGCCAAACATGCTTCAAAGGACTCACCAACAACTGAAAAGTCGTCCATAAATACCTCCAAAGTTTCTTCTACCATATCAGATAAAATAGACATCATACAATGTTGAAAGGTGGCTGGTGCGTTACATAACCCGAACGGCATGCGTTTGAAGGCAAACGTACCATATGGGTATGTGAACGTTGTCTTCTCTTGGTCTTCGGGAGCAATACAAATCTGATTATAACCTGAATAACCATCCAAGAAGCAAAACCATCCTTTCCCCGCTAATCGATCTAGCATTTGGTCCATAAATGGCATGGGGAAATGATCCTTGAGTGTCCAAGAATTCAGCCTGCGGTAGTCCATGCATACTCTCCATCCAGTAACGGGCCTGAGTGGAATGAGTTCTTTCTTTGCATTCGCGACCACGGTCATGCCTCCTTTCTTGGGAACACATTGTACTGGGCTTACCCATGTACTATCCGAAATAGGATACATGACTCCTGCGTCTAACCACTTGATAATCTCCGTCTTCACCACTTCTTGCATTGGTGGGTTTAGACGTCTTTGATGTTCAATGGTGGGTGTGCACTTTTCTTGAAGCTGAATTTTATGAGTGCAAATCCCAGGTGTAATACCAATGATATCCGCAATGGTCCATCCAATAGCTCTAATATACTTGCATAAGATTGCAATAAGAGCTGCAACTTGTTGCTCACCCAAATCGGCTGCCACAATGACTGGAAGAGTGTTTTCGCTTCCTAAAAATGCGTGCTTCAAATGGCTTGGCAGCTCCTTCAATTCTAACGTGGGTGGTTCTTCAATAGATGGCTTAGCTGGTGGTGAAGGTCGATTTTTGAGATCAAGATCCAGATTCTTGGGGGTATAGCGATATGTCCCTAATCCCGATAGAGCACAAATATCTTCATCAGAAATTTCAGCATCATCATTCTCTCCTTTCATGAGCAAAACCTCCAAAGGATCATCAAGAATTCGCTCTTCTGCAAGTAACTCTTTCTCATCATCAAAGACAACATCAGCCACAGAAAATACACTCAGATCTTTGGGTTGCTTCATTGATTTGCAAACATCAAAGCGAACCACTTCGTCATTTATTCGGAATGAAAGCTCATTAGCTCTCAAATCTATGAGCACACTTCCCGTAGCAAGGAAAGGGCGTCCCAAGATTATGGGAACCTCTGAATCTGCTTCACAATCCAAGATGACAAAGTCTACTGGAAATATGAATGAAGATACCTTCACCAGGACATCGCATAGAATACCAACCGGTCGTTTTACCGACCTATCCGCCATAACAAGTCTCATATTAGTTGGTGTAGGATCTCCTAACCCCAACTTCTTGTAGATCTATAATGGCATCAAGTTGATGCAGGCTCCTAAGTCACACAATGATTTAGCAAAGTCCAAAGATCCGACGGTGCAAGGAATCGTGAAAGCTCCGGGGTCGGCCTTCTTCTGAACTATCGATCGGGTAGCAATTGCACTACAATGATGCACATCATACTTCAGCTCATAACTTGCTGCCCTCTTTTTAGTCAAAAGATCTTTCATAAACTTCGCATACCCAGGCATTTGTTCAAGTGCCTCCACTAATGGAACATTGATGGTCAGCTGCTTCAACATAGTCATGAATTTGCTGAACTTAGTGTCATCGACCACCTTCTTCAATCTTTGTGGAAAAGGTGGTGGTGAGTATGGAAGTGTTCTCTCCATGGCTTTCTTCTCCTCTTGCTTCCGTTTATTATTTTTTTCAGGCTGCACGCCACTAGGTAAAACATCCTTGATGTTTGAAGTAGTTGTTGCGGCTTCTTCTCTTGTAACGTCACTAGGTGTGGCGTCAATGTCTGCTTCTACGTCAACCACTTGCTTGCCTTTTGCTGAAGTTTCCAGCACCTTACCACTTCTGGTAGTGATGGCCATGCATGACCCATCATTCCTTGGGTTTTGCACAGTATCGCTCGGTAAGGTGCCAGCCTTTCTTTGATTGAATGCTGCTGAAAGTTGGCTCAATTGCTGCTCTATTTGCTTGATAGAAGTGGAATGAGAATCAACTAATTGCTTCATGGAGGCCAAATCGTCAATTACCTCCTTCACTCCTGCGCTCGTTGCTTCCACTCCTTTCAATAACTTAGCCATCATGTCTTCCATAGAATTAGATGTGGTGGTATCACGTCTACCAGGGGGAACGTACAAACCACTCTTTTCATTATTTTTCTTCCAACTACCTTGGTATTTGCTTCCAGATTTATCATAATAGTTCCGACCTTGGTTTCCTTGGGCATTCCCACGGAAACCCCCCTGATTGTTCAAGTAGTTAGCCTCCTCTTCCGAATCAGATTCGTCTCTTCCTTTCAGCTCCACAACTTTCACTTTTTCGGTCTTCCCTGATAATAAGTGCTTTGTCAGAAGATCCAATTGTGTTTTCATGTGCGCCATGTCTTGCTCACGTTCTTCTTCTCTTCTTCTTTGGTCTGCAGACATGCCAATAGATAAAGTGGGGCTTGCTACCTCAGAATCCCTGGTATGCCAAGCTCTACTTTGCTTTGTCATGCGATCTAGCATATTGCTTGCTTGACCAAAGGTAAGGTCCATAAAAGAACCTCCAGCTGCGTTGTCCACCACTGGTTTAGTTACTGAATTCAAGGCTCTATACAAGATCTCCATGAGGTGAACATTAGTCATGTGATGGTTTGGGCATCTCGTTAGCTTTGTTTTTAACCTCTCCCATGTTTCGTGAAGAGCTTCAGAGGGAAGCTGACGAAAGTTGCTGATTTCATCTCTCAATTGAGCCCTCTTGGATGGTGGAAAGAATCTTTCTAGGAAAGCGTCTCTCAATTGCCTCCAATTTGTAATTGAATCAGGAGTCAGCCCATTCAACCATAGTGTTGCCTCCCCAGACAGAGACAATGGAAATAGACGTAATCGAATAGCATTCTGACCAACACCAGGATTTTCAAAAGACTTGCATGTAGAAATAAAGTTGATGAGATCCATATTCGGATCATCGCCTGCTAGTCCACCAAATAACCCCTTGAGTTGCAATAACTGAATCATGGTGCTAGTGATGTTGAATTTTGCTCCGGGCGCTAATGGTGGTGGAATTATAGCTCCAGTGGCTCCGGCACCATCAAGATCATCATCATCATCGTCGAAAGCTGGTTGCAAAGGTTGGCGGTCATACCTATACCGAGCTTGTCGACCTCTTCGATTGGCAGGTGTTATAATTTCAGCATCACGCCTAGGGTTTAGTAACTCGTCATCACCTAAATCTTCATCGTCAGGATTTGTTGCTCACCCAGGATTATCAATGTTTTGTTGTTGGACTTGAGCAGCGGCAAGAGCAGCTAATCTTGCTTGCTCGTGTTGAGCAGCCATCCTGTCGATTTCAGCTTGTGCTTCCATTCTTCTAATTCGTTGTGGTTCCGGATTGATTGGTAATAACGGTTGACCAGAACTTCTAGTATGGGGCATGCACTAAAAGAAAAACCTGCAATAAACAAAAACAAAAACTAAACGTAAAAGTACGAGAATCTTTGACCAAAGGGTCTAGTAATTATCACGAACTTGATTGACACTCGTATTCCCCGGCAACGACGTCAATTTTTGATAACGCTCAATCTACAGCTCTCGTTTGAGTGTAAAGCGGTCGTTAGCAAATATAGAACCCAACCTGGGTTGGGTGTCGATCCCACAGGGAATAGCTTGGCCAACAAGTAAGAAAAATTAATAGACTTTTGGTGCAAGTCTCGTAAGAAGGGGGGAATTGTAATATGTAACCAAAGTAATGAAATAAAAGCTGAAAATAGCAAAGTAAAAGAGAATATTTCGTAGGTTGTGAAACAATGAGAATTGAAGCGTTGGGGTTATGTCCACCTTCTGAGGTATACGTCTCTATTGGCTATGAGTGTGTAGAGTCTTGACGTGCAATTGCTTATAGAGAATTGTAGTCAATGGTAAATCCAAGCGTCTCGCGACCTAAACAAGGACTATTTCACTTTAACTCTCGCGAGCTTAAAGCGTATCTAACGGTACGAATTCTCCAAGAGTTTAGTCCAGTTACGGCACTAGCTTTTTAATAGGAAAGGGTGTCCTACTACCTTGACATTATCTCTTTTCCAAACAAATAACCTTTCTCGCGAACAAGTTAAATGTTAGACTAGTGTATTCTTGCGTTTGCAACCGCAAAGAATGTGGATTAAGATGAAGAGAATAATGATATAAGCAATATACGTGTCTTGAACTCACAAACTCACAGCAGTAGATAGTAACTCATTCGGCTTCCATAACCCCAACTAAGAGGTTTAGTTTCCCATGAATGCGAAGGATATCACGATTTGCATGGTCGATGGCATGAGAAGTAGGTGATAGGCGTGTGGTTTTGGTGATTCCCTAGCAAGTAACGATTCTCTTGTTGTGGAATTTAAGAATAGAAGGGTAGATTAGAAGTGTTTGTGGTGGAAGATGAGAGGGATGGAAGAAAATTAATTGTTGAATTAAGTGAAGAATGAATGTCTCTCCACTAAGGGAGGAATTGCCTCTCCACTAAGGGAGGACTTAATTAAAAATCTCTAGCATGATAGGGTATTTATAATACTCCTATCCTACTCCTACTATGCTAATGAAATAAATAACCAAATCCTACTAAACTAAGGAAATACTTAACCCATTTGTACTAGGTTAATGTAACATTCTCCTAATCCAAATAAACTAATGAAATACATAACCCAATTGTACTAGGTTAATGTATCATTGTCAAAATCCAGCTTTGTATCTGTAAGTCCCCAAAGTCTTCAGAAATGTTGTTTTAGCCCGGGACAGATTTTCTATGCAGCAGTTTTGGTCCTTAGGCATGTAGACTTCCTTCCCTTCCTTTGTGAGCTTTGTTTTGCGTCAAGTAAGCCATAAAATGCTGTATTTTGCATCATTTATACCTGAAACTTTCCTAATCATGTTCGTTAGCTCATTTACAGGAAAAAGGACTAAAAGTGCATGAAATATATAATTTGTTCTCAAAACTAGGCTAAAACATGGGCAAAATATATTGATATAGGCATGTAAATTCGCCTATCATCAATGGCTCTCTAAAGCCTGAGGCTAAGTTGCCTAAACCGTTAAATCTCTCTCTTCCAAATTCTAGAATCGACTTTCAAACATTCGTAGAATCGACTTTTTCCGTAAAGGTTCTTCAGGTATGAAATTCATCATCAAAAGTCATTGTGGTAATTTTAGTTTATTGATGCATTGTGGTAATTTTAGCTTGTTATATAATTAGCATATTGATTTGATTTTTGGGGAGGTGAACGTATGCTAAACTTGGGATATGCTATTGTTGTAGTAACATATTTACCATTGAGGAATTCCGTCGAACAGGTTGTAGGGAGTTTGTTATTGCAATTATAATTGTGTTTGAGTACTTGTAAGGGTTGGTCTTCGAGGGAAACACCATTAATATGGGAGTTGACGTTGATTGCAACATATTTTGGGAAGGCCAAACATATAAGGTCAAGGTGGTACAAGAAATTAGTTTCAAGTATTTCAAACTAGTGGTATAATTAACATTAGAAGATGATGAGGAATTATGTCAAATAGGTTGTGGGGACTTTGTTATTGTGATTATAATTGTGTTTGAGTAGTTGCGAGGGTTTGGTCTTGGAGGGAAAGACTGTGTTTTCCATCTCGGATGAATCCAACCTATGATTTAGAGATTAAAGAAGCACTAACTTGTTGATTCTAAGAGAGAGAACCTTAGCTATTAACTTGTATAACATAGAGCAACAAGCAATGGGTTTAAACTCTCTAATGGTAGTAGGATTTGGCACTAGAAGAGAACTACAACCACCAAAATATCTAAATAATAAATGCATTTATGAAAGATGGGTGGAGTGATGATAGGCGTATTTACACGCCGAAAGTGCTATAATTTACCCATATTTTAGCTAAGTTTTGAGGACAAAATATATAATTCATGCACTTTTAGTCCTTTTTCCTGTAAGTGAGCTAAAAAACATGATTAGCAAGTTTTCAGGTATAAATGATGAAGATTTCAGCATTTTATGGATAACTTGACGCCAAAGGAAGCTTCACGAAAGGAGGAAAGCAAAGCTTGGACGCCTAAGGACTAAAAGTGACGCATGAAAAACCTGTCCCGGGCAAAAACAGCATTTCTCAAGACTTTGGGGATCAGCAGTAACTTATTAGGATTAGGATAATGATGCAGTAATTTATTAGGATTAGGATAAGTACGCAGTAGCCTAGTAGGAATAGGATATGGGTATTATAAATACCCTATTTTGCTGAAGCTTTTGAGGATTCGAATAATTATCATCATTCTCATTATTCTCATCATTCACATTCTAATTCATTCATCTACAACTCTAAACAATTTGCTTTCAATTAATTCTTACTATTCTCTCTTCATCTATTCGAATTTTAATTTTCAGAACAAGAGAAACACTACTTTGAAAGGAAATCATGCCACAAGCCCTACCAACATATACTACACGTTCTATCCTTATATTGGTATGATGATAATGACTATTGTGATTTCCATTGCACTCATGAGTAGCTAAAATTCTCTGTTGGGGTTATGGAAGCCTTATGAGATACTATCTATTGCTATGAGTTTGTGAGTTCTTGACACGTATGCTGCTTATATCATTATTCTCTACATCTTAATTTAAATTCTTGTGGTTGCAAACACATAGAATACGCCAGTATTGCATTAACTTGTTCGAAAGAAAAGTTATATGTCTGGAAAAGAGATAATGTCAAGGTAATAGGGCACCAACCCCTATTAAAAAGTTAGTGCCGTAACTGGATTAACCTCTTGGAGAATTTGTACCATTAGATACGCTTTAAGCTCGAAAGAGTTAAGGTAAAATAGTCCTTGATAGGTCGAAAGACGCCTGGATTTACCATAGAATACAATTCTCTATAAGCACATGCATGTCTGAATTCCGCATAACTCATAGCCAATAGAGACGTATAACTCATAAGGTTGACATAACCCCAACTTCCAATTCTCATTGATTAAAATCTTACAAAACATTCTTTTTGTCTACTTTGCTATTTTCCATTTTTACTTTGTTATTTTGTTACATTACTTGCACGCTACAATCCCCCCTCTTTTTACAAAACTTTCACCAAAAGTCTAATAATCTTTGCTTACTTAGTGACCAAGTATTCTCTGTGGGATTCGACACCCAACCCAGTTGGGTTCTATATTTGACAACGACTGCTTACACTCTTACGAGAGCTGTAGTTTGAGCGTTATCAAAAATTGGCGCCGTTGCCGGGGAATACGGTTGTCTACTAAGTTTGTGATAATTACTAGACCCTTTGGTCAAAGATTTTCGTACTTTACTTTTAGTTGTTGTTTTTGTTTTCTGCAGGTTTTGTTCAGTGCATGCCCAATACTCGAAGTTCTGGTCAACCATTATTACCCATAAACCTTGAACCACAACGTATTGGCAGGATGGAGGCACAACGTGACATTGAGAGAAGGGATGCTCAACAGGAGCAGGCTAGATTAGCTGCGTTGGCCACTGCTCAAGTGCATCAACAAAATATCGATAACCCTGGGCGAGCAGCAGATCCTGATGATGAGGAATTGTGTGATGATGAGTTACTAAACCCGAGGCGTGATGCTGATGTTGTGACACCGGCAAATAGAAGAAATCGTCAAGCAAGATTTCGGCCTGAATGCCGAGCCGTGCAGATACCATTTGATGATGATGATGATGATATTGATGGAGCTGGTGCCACAGGAGCTATTATTCCTCCGCCATTGGCACCCGGAGCCAAGTTCAATATCACTAGAACCATGATTCAGCTTTTGCAACTCAAGGGATTATTTGGTGGACTAGCAGGCGATGATCCGAATATGCATCTGATCAACTTTATCTCTACATGCAAGTCATTCGACAATCCAGGCGTTGGACAGAATGCTATTCGGCTGCGTTTATTTCCATTGTCTCTATCTGGGGAGGCAACTCTATGGTTGAACGGGCTGACTCCTAATTCTATTACAAATTGGAGGCAATTGAAAGACGCTTTCCTTGAAAGATTCTTTCCTCCATCCAAGAAAGCACAGTTGAGAGATGAGATCAACAATTTTAGACAGCTTCCAACTGAAGCTCTCCACTAAACATGGGAGAGGTTCAAGAAGAAGCTTATGCGGTGCCCAAATCATCATATGACCAACGTCCACTTGATGGAGATATTATACAGAGCTTTGAATTCGGTAACTAAGCCAGTGGTTGATAATGCTGCAGGTGGGTCATTCATGGACCTTACTTTTAATGAAGCAAGTGGTATGCTAGATCGTATGACAAAGAAGAGTAGAGCTTGGCATACCAGGGATTCGGAGGTAGAAAGATCTACTATATCTATTGGCATGACTGCAGAACAGAGGCGAAGAGAAGAGGAGCGTGACCAGGATATGGCTCACATAAAAACACAGATGGATCTTCTTACAAAGCATCAATTATCAGGGAAGACCGAAAAAGTCAAAACGGTTGCGTCAAAAGGAAGAGACGAATCCGATTCTGAGGAAGAAGCCAACTACTTGAACAATCAGGGGTTCAAGGACCGTTATCAAGGTAGTTGGAAGAACAAGACTAACAGGAGTGGCATGTATATTCCTCCTGGAAGACGTGATGCCACTGCATCTGGTTCCGAAAATATGTCAATGGAAGATATGATGACTAAGCTGTTGAAAGGAGTGGAAGCAACCAGCACGGGAGTAACGGAGGTAATAAATGACTTGGCCTCAATGAAGCAATTGGTTGACTCACATTCCACTTCAATAAGACAGCTGGAACAACAATTGAGTCAAATTTCAGCCACATTAAATCAAAGAAAAGCTGGCACCCTACCGAGCGACACAGTACAAAACCCAAGAAATGATGGAACATGCATGGCTATTACTACCAGAAGTGGTAAGGTGGTGGAAAATTCATCCCAAAGCAAGAAAGTGGCCGAAGATATCGTAGGTAATACAGAAGAAGATGACACCATCGAAACTGATGAAGACGCTCATGACGTCATTCCTCGACGTCCACAGCCTGAAAATATCTCCGAACCTAAGCATGATGAAAAAAAAGTCGTGGAGAAAACAATTCCCCTTCCACCACCTCCTTTTTCGCAAAGATTAAAGAAGAGAGCTGATGATACGAAGTTCAATAAATTCATGTCAATGTTAAAACAGCTGACCATTAATGTTCCCTTGGTTGAGGCACTAGAACAAATGCCAGGCTACGCAAAATTTATGAAGGATCTTTTAACAAAGAAGCGAGCAGCAAGTGGTGAGTTGACAGATGTTGTTCATCATTGTAGTGCAATTGCTACCAGATCACTAGTTCAGAAGAAGGCCGACCCAGGAACCTTCACTATTCCTTGCACTGTCGGATCTTTGAATTTTGCCAAGGCATTATGCAATTTAGGAGCCAGCATCAACTTGATGCCACTATCCATTTACAAAAATGTTGGGGTTGGGTGATCCTACTCCAACCAACTTGAGGCTTGTGATGGCTGATAGGTCGGTAAAACGACCTGTTGGTATTTTATGTGATGTTTTGGTGAAGGTTTCTTCATTCATCTTTCCGGCAGACTTTGTTATTTTGGATTGTGAGGTAGACTCTGAGGTTCCCATAATCTTGGGGCGCCCTTTCCTTGCAACAGGAAGTGTGCTTATTGATTTAAGAGCTAATGAGCTTCTATTCCGGATGAATGACGAAGTAGTCCGCTTTGATGTATGTAAATCAATGAAGCAACCCAAAGATCTGAACGTGTTCTCGGTAGCTGATGTTTATATTGATGATGAGAAAGAATTACCCGTAGAGGAGCATCTTGTTGATGACCCATTGGCAGTTGTGCTTATGAATGTTGAGCATAATGATGCTGAAAATTATGAAGAAACTATTTGTGCTCTAACAGGATTAGGGTCATATCCTCATGCTACCAAGAAGCTGGACCTTGATCTCAAAAACCGACCTACACCACCAGCTAAACCATCTATTGAGGAGCCACCCACGTTAGAATTGAAGGAGCTGCCTAGTCATCTAAAGTATGCATTCTTAGGAAGCGGTAACACACTTCCGGTTATTATGGCGGCAGATTTGGGTGAGCAGCAAGTTGCAGCTCTCATCATGGTTCTATGAAAGTACATGAGAGCCATTGGTTGGACCATCGCTGATATCATTGGTATTCCGCCTGGGATTTGTACACATAAAATTCAGCTTGAAGAAAATTGCATACCTACTATTGAGCATCAAAGACACCTAAATCCACCTATGCAAGAGGTGGTGAAGAAAGAAATTATTAAATGGTTAGATGCAGGGGTTGTGTATCCAATCTCCAACAGTAAATGGGTAAGCCCGGTATAATGTGTACCAAAGAAAGGTGGCATGACGGTAGTTGCGAATGAAAAAAATGAGTTAATTACACTTAGACCTGTCACAGGGTGTAGAGTATGCATGGACTACCGTAAGCTGAATTCGTGGACACTTAAAGATCACTTTCCAATGCCCTTTATTGACCAAATGCTTGATCGATTAGCAGGGAAAGGATGGTTTTGTTTCTTAGATGGTTATTCCGGCTATAATCAGATATGTATCGCCCCCGAAGATCAAGAAAAGACAATATTTACATGCCCCTATGGTACGTTTTCCTTCAAACGTATGCCATTTGGGATATGTAACTCACCCGCCACTTTTCAGCGTTGTATGATGTCCATTTTTTCTGATATGGTGGAAGACACACTGGAGGTATTCATGGACGATTTTTCAGTTGTGGGTGAGTCGTTTGAATCGTGCTTGACAAATCTAAGTATGGCATTGTAGAGATGCGTTGAATTCAACCTGGTACTAAACTGGGAAAAGTGCCACTTTATGGTGAAAGAAAGTATTATGCTTGGGCATAAAATCTCCGAAAGCGGAATTGAGGTGGATCGAGCTAAAATCGAAGTTATCGAGAAACTACCACCCCCAATTTTGGTCAAAGGAGTTCGTAATTTCCTCGGTCATGCAGGTTTCTACCGAAGGTTTATCAAATACTTCTCCAAAATTGCTAGTCCATTATGCAAACTTTTGGAGAAAGATGCAAGGTTTGACTTCAATGAGGATTGTATGAAGGCATTCGAAAGCCTCAAAGGGAAGCTAACTGAAGCTCCTATAATGGTAGCACCAGATTGGTCTCTACCGTTTGAAGTCATGTGTGATGCTAGCGGGGTAGCTTTGGGTGCTGTACTTGGCTAGAGAAGAGAAAAGTTATTCCATCCAATCTACTATGCGAGTAAAGTCTTGAACGAAGCCCCAAAAAACTATACTGTCACAGAACAAGAGCTTCTAGCAGTTGTGTATGCCTTCGAAAAGTTTCGTGGTTATTTGTTGGTAACCAAAGTGATAGTTCATACAGACCATGCAGCCCTTAGATATCTGATGACAAAGAAAGATGCAAAACCAAGGCTAATTCGATGGGTATTGTTGCTGCAAGAATTTGATTTCGAGGTAAAAGATAGAAGAGGTTGCGAAAACCAGTGGCTGATCATCTATCTAGACTCGAGAATGAGCATATAGCACAGCAAGATCTTGAGATTGACGATACCTTCCCTGATGACGAGATTTTAGCCACAGTGATGGAGGAGTTACCATGTTATGCAGATTTTACAAACTTCGTGGTAAGTTATGTGATACCTACGAATCTATCATTTCATCAAAAGAGGAAGTTCATGCATGACGTGAGACACTACTTCTGGGATGAGCCATATTTTTTTAGACGATGCGCGGATGGTGTGATCAGACGCTGCATATCTCATGAGGAGGTGCCAAGTATCTTGGAAGCAAGTCATGCTTCACAAGTTGGTGGACACCATGCAGGCGGTCGGACAACAAGAAAGGTATTACAAAGTGGCTATTATTGGCCTTCGATATTTAAAGATGCCTACAACTTTGTGAGAAGATGCGACCAATGTCAGAGACAAGGAGCGATTTCGAAACACCATGAGATGCCCATGTAGAAAATCCTTGAAATCGAGCTCTTTGATGTATGGGTTATTGATTTTATGGGCCCATTCGTGAATTCGTTTGGAATGAAATATATCCTAGTTGCTGTAGATTATGTTTCAAAATAGGTCGAAGCAGTAGCATTGGCTGATAATGAATGAAAGCGTGTTGTTGCATTCTTAAAGAGAAACATCTTCTCTCGTTTTGGGGTACCACATACTATCATAAACGATGGAGGATCTCACTTTTGCAACAAACTGTTCAAATCCGTGTTGGCAAAATATGGTGTTAAGCAACATAAGGTAGCCACGCCTTATCACCCACAAACTAGTTGACAGGTAGAGGTTTCCAATCGAGAGATCAAGCAAATCCTTGCTAAGACTGTAAATGCTAACAGGAAAGATTGGTCTCGGAAGCTGGACGATGCACTATGGGCATATAGAACTGCAATCAAAACGCCAATTGGCATGTCCCCGTGCCAACTAGTTTATGGGAAATCTTGTCATTTACCCATTGAGCTCGAGCACAAAGCATTGTGGGCGTTGAAGCAACTGAATTTGAATTGGGATGATGCTATGAACTTGAGGTTGGAGCAGCTGAACGAGATGGATGAATTCCGTCTACATACATATGAAAGATCAGACCTCTACAAGGAGCGGATGAAAAAGTATCATGATCAGCGGATTGTTCAATGAAACTTTCAAAAGGGTGATATGGTACTTCTTTTCAATTCCAGACTAAAGCTATTCCCAGGTAAGTTAAGGTCCAAATGGTCTGGTCCGTACAAAATTAGCCAAGTCTACTCGTCTGGAGTAGTTGATCTAGAAGATGATAATTGTATTATCTTTAAGGTGAATGGCCAACGAGTAAAACCATATATCAGTCCTCTTGACTCGATAAGCCATATGGCCACCATCTATCTCGACGAAGTCTAAGTACTCGAGGTAGCTATGTCGTGCCGCGACAATAAATCAAGCGCTTGATGGGAGGCAACCCTTCGTTTTAAATTTTTTTTGTTGTTTTTGTTTTCCTAGGATTTTGTCGAGCCATGACCAAAACTAAGGTGCTTGATGGGAGGCAACCCATCATTCTAATCGTTTTTGTTGTTTTTGAGTAAATGTAGGTGCAAGAGGAGTAAAGGAGGAGATTGGTTTCAAATTTTGATTTGGAAGTATTGCATGTTGAAGGTGGTAAGTTAGGAATGAAGAAGCAAACGACTATGGGTTAGGCATTGCCTATGAAAATATAGGCAAAGAAAAAGGCAAGGCCTATGTAAATCTAGGCCACGAACAAGGCAAGGCCATAGCATATAAGTGATTCTAGAGTGCCATAGCATAGGCGCCGCCTATGCTCAACAATGCCATAGCATAGGCGCCACCTAT
This sequence comes from Capsicum baccatum var. pendulum, assembly GCA_030864225.1. Classification (NCBI taxonomy): domain Eukaryota; kingdom Viridiplantae; phylum Streptophyta; class Magnoliopsida; order Solanales; family Solanaceae; genus Capsicum; species Capsicum baccatum. Next base: position 254,126,638 of record CM061560.1, on the reverse strand, counting down.
GCAAAAGCCTTTTGTCTCTGAATCTCATATGCCATGGCATAGGCGCCGCCTATGCCTAACAATGCCATAGCATAGGCGCCGCCTATGCTCAACAATGCTTTGCAAAAGGCGCCGCCTATGCCAAGCATAGGCAAAGCTTTAGGCGCCGCCTATGGTCACTTTTGGTCTCCAAAACCGATTCCAAATGGGTCAAAACCCGACCCAAGCTTGTCCTATAAATACAACCTTAGTCTTAAAACAAAAACACATTGCAATTCCATCCTAAAGCGCCGCCTACCTCTCCAAATTCTCTCAAAAATTTTCCTTTTGCTCTTTTATTTTGCAAGAACATCTTCCAAAGGCCATCAACCAAGTAAGTACTTCTTTGTTCTTCTTTTATATTCCGTAAGTACTACACTACTATGCCTATAATAAATTGTTAAATATTGAAGAAGTGTTGGTGATTTTAGTGTGGTTGATTTATTGTGATACAACTAAGTGAAAGGATACGTAAGGATGGTCTTGACTTGTTTCCAACTTTAATTTGATTTTGATACACTGTCATACTTTTGCAGAATTGACATGGTCAAGAAAATTGCATAATCTTGTAACTTGAAAGCTTTCATGTTCGAATTACTTGTTCATTGAGATGAAAAATCATGATTAACTACAAACATGAAATGTTGATTATTTCTACGCCATAACTTGATACAATCTCTATGTAGTAGTCTTGTTCAAAAGGGTACATCAATCCAAACATGAAAAGTATTATCAAGATTACTTGAGATAGAATTGAAAAGGATAGTTAAGATGACTAGAAAAGTATGACTGCACTGATTATATTGTTGGAACGTACCACCTAAACATATATCGATGAAGTCTAAGTAATCGACAACGTTCACTTAACTAGTTCGTGCCAACAAACTAAGTGTGGGGTGGTGCCACTACTGCTTGTTTGTTGATTGTATCCACCGAGAAGAAGCTAACATGACTATTATTTTAATCTCAGGTACAATGGCACCAAAAGCAAGACAAGGAAAAGAAAAAGCAACCACTTCACAAAAAGGCCAGAAAAGGGGACGAAAAGAGCAAGGAGAATCCTCCTCGCTGCAAATACCTCGCCACATGTTTGGAATTAAATGGGTCCTAGAGGAGGAAGGAAAGGAGTGGTATAGGAACAATAAGCAGAAAAAATATGTTCGTGTGGAGTTGATACACAAGGAAAGCCTAGCAAAGAAAGAACCTCGCATGTTGGCCAAGATCATGGCGTTACATCTTGATTTCATCTTCCAAGATATGGGAGAATGTAATCTCGATCTAACACGAGAATTCTATGCCAACTGGTCACCGAAAACTACAGGGAGTGAAGTAAAGATTCGGGGCCAAGTCCTTCAACTAAATGCGGAGTTCTTCAACTCTTTTCTAGGTTTGCCATCTGTTGATCCATCACCACTCAAAGAGCTGTATAACAGACCTCCGTACAGGGCAATTAGACACACATTATGCGGAACAAGATCTATGGCACGATGGAGCAGACACAAGGACACCGGTCGGCACAACACCTTCCCATATTCTTCCTTAAATAGGGAAGCTAGGATATGGATGCGAATAGTCAACTCTTGCCTAATTCCAGGGACACAGTACACAAAGATAACATAAGATAGAGTGTGCTTGGTGTACGCATTGATGACGAATGTCCCTATCAACATTGGGCCAATTATTCAATCTACAATGCGAAAGGCCAGGCTACACAAGACGCCCCACTTCAGCTTTGGCAATCTGTTGACCGCAATATTAAGGAAGGAGGACATCGAAGAGGAACCGGCTGATCGTAAGCTTCCACACAACCCAAAGAAGGTTGACCTCACAAAGGTTAAAGATGCTGAATCCACACATGGCGTCAACCTTACCACTGCAGAACATCATGCTCGGGATGAGAGTTTCTTTCGCCATCTTTATGGCATGACTCGGTTTACCATAATGAGCGGAGGTCGTGTTCCAATTGCTGCAGAGCTCCAACAGTTGGATTATGACTACCCAATGAATGAGCTTGCAAGGGCGATGTGTGGAGTAGGTGTATTTTTTGAGGAACCTCTTGATGACGATGTGTCAACCGATGATGATCGTCGAATGCCAGACTCCGATGTGGAGGAGAACTCTGATGACGACGACTCTGATAATGATTCTGATGAAGGGGGTATGACCCCAGACATAGAGGAGGAGTCCGACTAATCAGGTTCTTCTTATTTATTTTCCACTGAGGGCAGTGTGTCCCGTCTAAGTGTGGGGTGCTGGTATTTGCATGCTAACCTTCCTTATCTGCATTTGCATTTATTTATGTTTGTTTTTTTTTTCTTTTTGTAGTTAAATTTTTTTTTAACTTTGCATGAAATTGTTCTGATAGGCAGAATAGTATTATGACAAGAGTCTGTGATAAAATCATTACTATTAAGACGTTTAGGCTCTAAATGTGACTCATTGTGTGATATCTATGTGGTTTAATTCCTTCTCTGTTGGGTCAAGAGTCTATACTACTCCCAATGAACTCGACCATGTGCCTTGTGTGTGTGAGGTGATAGTATATTCTGTGTTTGTGGCTGATGCTAGAACTTGCCTGGTGTGTATGTAAAGCGAAATAAAGAGTGTAAGTTTACCTTCGTTTTATCTACCCATGGACATCATCCTAGATAACCCTCTTTGAGTCTTAAGCCTATTTTCTTTGACAGCCTCATATGTAAGCTGATGATAGGCGAATTTACACGCCTAAAGTGCTATATTTTACCCATATTTTGGCTAAGTTTTGAGGACAAATTATATAATTCATGCACTTTTAGTCCTTTTTCCTGTAAGTGATCTAACAAAACATGATTAGCAACTTTTCAGGTATAAATGATGCAGATTTCAGCATTTTATGGATAACTTGACGCCAAAGAAAGCTTCACGAAAGAAGGAAGGGAAAGCTTGGATGCCAAGGACCAAAAGTGACGCATGAAAACCTGTCCCGGGCAAAAACAACATTTCTGAAGACTTTGGGGACCAGCAGTAACTTATTAGGATTAGGATAATAATGCAGTAATTTATTAGGATTAGGATAATAATGCAGTAATTTATTAGGATTAGGATAATGATGCAGTAACCCAGTAGGATTGGGTTAAGTAATGCATTAACTTAGTAGGAATAGGATAGGGGTATTATAAATACCCTATTTTGCTAGAGATTTTTAATAATTCTCATTCTACTTCTTATTCCACAACTTACAACTCGGATTCTAGTTCTTCCATTAATTCTACTTTTTATTCTTCTTCTATTCATCTATTCAATTCTTAATTTCCACAACAAGAGAAGCGTTACTCAGCAAGGAATTCACGCCATTCTTACCCCTATACCTAACGTGAGATCTTTATTGTGGTACAATGATAAGGTCTATTGTGATTTCCTTCACACTCATGAGTAGCTAAACCTCTCTGTTGGGGTTATGGAAGCCTTATGAGATACTATCTATTGGTATGAGTTTGTGAATTCATGACACGTATGCTGCTTATATCATTATTCTCTTCATATTAATGCAACTTCTTGTGGCTGCGGACGCATAGAATAACGCCAGTATAGCATTAACTTGTTCGAAAGAAAAGTTATATGTCTGGAAAAGAGATAATGTCAAGGTAATAGGGTCCCATCCCCTATTAAAAAGTTAGTGCCGTAACTGGATTAACCTCTTGGAGAATTTGTACCATTAGATACGCTTTAATCTCGAAAGAGTTAAAGTGAAATAGTCCTTGTTTAGGTCGAAGGACGCTTGGATTTACCATCGAATACAATTCTCTATAAGCACATACATGTCTGAATTCCGCACAACTCATAGCCAATAGAGACGTACAACTCATAAGGTGGACATAACCCCAACTTCTCAATTCTCATTGTTTTACATCTTACTAAACATTCTTTCTTTTTACTTTGCTATTTTCTGGTTTTACTTTACTATTTTGATTACATTATTTGCACATTAAAATCCCCCCTTTCACGAGACTTGCACTAAAAGTCTAATAATTTTTGCTTACTTATTGACTGGCTATTCCCTGTGGGATCGATACCCAACCCAGTTGGGTTATATATTTGACAATGACCGCTTTACACTCCTACGAGAGCTGTAGATTGAGCGTTATCAAAAATTGGCGCCGTTGCCAGGGAATACGGTTGTCTACTAAGTTTGTGATAATTACTAGACCCTTTGGTCAAAGATTCTCGTACTTTTACTTTTAGTGTTTGTTTTTGTTTTCTGCAGGTTTTTATTCATTGCATGCCCCATACTCGAAGTTCTGGTCAACCGTTATTACCTATCAATCCTGAACCATAACGGATTAGCAGAATGGAGGCACAACAGGAAATTGAAAGGATGGCTGCTCAACATGAACAGGCGAGACTAGCTGCTCTAGCCGCCGCTCAAGTGCATCAACAGAATATTGATAACCCTGGGCGAGCAATAAATCCTGACGATGAGGACCTAGGTGATGACGAGTTAGTAAACCCTAGGCATGCTGCTGAGATCGCAACACCTGCTAACAGAAGAGATCGTCAAGCTAGGTTTAGGCATGAATGCCGACTCATACAACCCGCATTCGACGATGATGATCTTGATGGAGCCGGAGCTACAGGAGCCATTATTCCTCCACCATTAGCACCTGGAGCCAAGTTCAACATCACAAGAACCATGATTCAGTTATTGCAACTCAAGGGATTATTTGGTGGACTAGTAGGCGATGATCCGAATATGCATCTGGTCAACTTTATTTCTACATGCAAGTCATTCGACAATCTAGGCGTTGGACAGAATGCAATTCGATTACGCTTATTTCCATTGTCTCTGTCTGGGGAGGCAACTCTATGGTTGAATGGGCTGACTTCTGATTCTATTACAAATTGGAGGCAATTGAAAGACGCTTTCCTAGAAAAATTCTTTCCCCCATCCAAAAGAGCACAATTGAGAGATGAAATCAGCAACTTTCGGTAGCTTCCAACCGAAGCTCTTCATGAAAGATGGGAAATATTCAAGACAAAGCTTATGAGGTGCCCAAACCACTATATGACTAATGTCCACCTAATGGAGATACTATACAGATCCTTGAATTCAATAACTAAACCAGTGGTGGATAATGCAGCTGGAGGATCTTTTATGGACCTCACCTTTGGTCAAGCAAGCAATATGCTAGATCGGATGACAAAGCAAAGTAGAGCTTGGCATACCAGGGATTCTGAGGTAGCAAGCCCCACTTTATCTATTGGCATGACTGCAGACCAAAGGAGAAGAGAAAAAGAATGAGATCAAGATATGGCGCACATGAAAACACAAGTGGATCTTCTTACAAAGCATCTATTATCAGGGAAGACCAAAAAAGTCAAAGCGGTTGCGTCAAAAGGAAGAGAAGAATCTGATTCGGAAGATGAAGCCAACTACTTGAACAATCAGGGGGGTTTCCGAGGAAATGCCCAAGGAAACCAAGGTCGGAGCTATTATGATAAATCTGGAAACAAGGACCACGGTAGTTGGAAGAACAAGAATGATAATAGTGGTCTGTATATTCCCCCAGGAAGACGTGACGCCACTGCATCTAGTTCTGGAAATATGGAAGATACGATGGCTAAACTATTGAAAGGAGTGGAGGCAACCAGCGCAGGAGTAACGGAGGTAATACATGATTTGTCCTCGATGAAGCAATTGGTTGACTCACATTCCACTTCAATAAAACAAATAGAGCAGCAATTGAGCCAACTTTCAGCAATAATCAATCAAAGAAAGGCTGGCACTTTACCTAGCGACACTGTGCAAAATCCAAGGAACGATGGATCATGCATGGCTATTACTACCAGGAGTGGTAAGGTGCTGGAAAATTCATCCCAAAGCAAGCAAGTGGCCGAAAATAAAGAAGATGAGGATGCCATAGAAGCTGACCAAGACATCCATGACGTCACCCTAGTGGTTTGCATCTTGAAAAGACCAAAATTCGGAAGCAAGAGGAGAAGAAAGCTGTGGAGAGAACAATCCCACTTCCACCACCACCTTTTCCTCAAAGATTGCAGAAAAAGGCGGATGATACAAGGTTCAGAAAATTCATGACTATGTTAAAGCAGCTGACTATTAATGTTCCGTTGGTGGAGACACTAGAACAAATGCCTGGGTACGCGAAATTCATGAAGGACCTTTTAACAAAGAAACGGGCGGTAAGCTATGAACCGGCAGATAATGTTCATCATTGCAGTGCTATTGCTACCCGATCACTAGTTCAGAAAAAGGCCGACCCTGGTGCCTTCACTATTCCTTGCACGGTTGGATCTATGAATTTTGCTAAGGCATTATGCGATCTGGGTGCTAGCATCAATTTGATGCCACTATCCATCTGCAAGAAGTTGGGGTTAGGTGATCCGACACCAACCAATATAAGGCTCGTGATGGCTGATAGGTCGGTAAAACAACCTGCGGGTATCTTGAATGATGTGTTGGTGAAGGTTTCTTCATTCATCTTTCCTGCAGACTTCGTTATTCTGGATTGTGAGGTGGATTCTAAAGTTTCCATAATCTTGGGACGTCCTTTCCTTACAACTGGAAGTGTGCTTATTGACATGAGAGCTAATGAGCTTTTATTTCGGTTGAATGACAAAGTGGTCCGCTTTGATATATGCAAAGCAATGAAGCAGCCCAGCGATATGAATGTGTTCTCTGTAGCTGATGTTCATTATAAGGATAAGAAAGCATTATCTGTAGCGAAACAGCTTACTGTTGAGCCATTGTCTGCTGCGCCACTGAATGTTGAGCATGAGGATGATGAAGATTATGAAGAAACTACGTGTGCTCTAACAGAAATAGGGTCCTATTCTCATACTCCTACAAAGCCAGACCTTGATCTTAAGAATCAACCGTCACCAACAGCGATGACTTCCATTGAAGAGCCACCAGTGCAAGAATCTAAAGAGCTCCCCAATTATCTAAGGTATGCATTCTTGGGAAATGGAAATACACTTCCGGTGAGTGTTGCGGATGATTTAAGTGAACAGGACGTAGAGGCTCTCATCTCTGCTCTGAAGAGGTACAAGAGAACCATTGGGTGGTTGATTGATGTTATCATTGGGACCCTTCTTGGGATATGTACGCACAAGATTCATCTCGAAGGAGATTACATGGCCACAAGTAAGCATCAGCGTCATCTGAATCCATTCAAAAAACGATGCCCCATTGATGATAGGCAAATTTACGTGCCTATAGTGCTATATTTTACCCATATTTTAGCCTAGTTTTGAGAACAAATTATATATTTCATGCACCTTTAGTCCTTTTTCCTGTAAGCGAGCTAACGAACATGATTAGCAAAGTTTCAGGTATAAATGATGCAAAATTCAGCATTTTATGGCTTACTTGACGCTAAAGAAAGCTCACGAAGGAAGGAAAGGGATCTTGGACGCCTAAAGGACCAAAAGTGATGCATGGAAAATCTGTCCCGGGCTAAAACAACATTTCTGAAGACTTTGGGGACTTGCAGTAACTTATTTGGATTTGGATAATGATACATTAACCTAGTACAATTGGGTTAAGTATTTCACTAGTTTATTTGGATTTGGATAATGTTACATTAACCTAGTACAATTGGGTTAAGTATTTCATTAGCTTAATAGGATTTGGTTAGATATTTCATTAGCTTAATAGGATTAGGGTATAGGTATTATAAATACCCTATCATGCTAGAGACTTTTATTCATTCTTCACTTCAAATATTCATCTTCTTACAATCCTCCCTTAGTGGAGAGATACATTCTACTTCTCAATTACAACTCTTCTAATCTTCCCATTAATTCTATTTTTCTTCTTCTATTCATCTATTCAACTCTTAATTTCTGCAACAAGAGAAACGTTACATTGCCTAGGAAATTCACGCCTAACGCCTACCACTTGTGCTACACGAAATTAATCAATCTTGTGGTATAACAACAATGTCAATCGTGATGTCCTTCGCCTTCATGGGTAACTAAACCTCTCTGTTAGGGTTATGGAAGCCAACTGAGATACTATCTATTGCTATGAGTTTGTGAGTTTATGACACGTATGATGCTTATATCATTATTCTCTTCATCTTAATCTACATTCTTTGTGGTTGCAAACACAAGAAAACGCCAGTATAACATTTAACTTGTTCGAAAGAAAGGTTATTTGTCTGGAAAAGAGATAATGTCAAGGTAGTAGGGTCACCCCCTAAAATTCCCTACTAAACAGTTAGTGCCATAACTGGATTAACCTCTTGGAGAATTTGTACCGCTAGACACGCTTTAAGCTCAAAAGAGTTAAAGTGAAATAATCCTCGGATAGGTCGAAAGACGCCTGGATTTACCATCGAATACAATTCTCTATAAGCACATGCATGTTGGAATTCTACATACTCATAGTTAATAGAGACGTATAACACAGGAGGTGGACATAACCCCAACGCTTCAATTCTCATTGTTTCACAACCTACGAAATATTCTTTCTTTTTACTTTGCTATTTTCAGCTTTTACTTTATTGTTTTGGTTACACATTACAATCCCCCCTCATTACGAGACTTGCACTAAAAGTCTAGTAATTTTGCTTACTTGTAGGCCAAGCTATTTCCTGTGGGATCGATACCCAACCCAGGTTGGGTTCTATATTTGCTAACGACCACTTTACACTCCCACGAGAGCTGTAGATTGAGCGTTATCAAAAATTGGCGCCGTTGCCGGGGAATACGAGTGTCAATCAAGTTCGTGATAATTACTAGACCTTTTGGTCAAAGATTCTCGTACTTTTACTTTCAGTTTTTGTTTTTGTTTACTGCAGGTTTTTATTCAGTGCATGCCCCATACTAGAAGTTCTGGTCAAGCGTTATTACCTATCAATCCTGAACCACAACGCATAGGAAGAACGGAAGCACAAGCAGAAATCGAAAGGATGGCTGCTCAACAGGAACAAGCAAGACTGGCTGCCCTTGCCGCAACCCAGGTTCAACAGCAGAACATTGATAACCCTGCACGAGCAACAAATCCCGACGATGAGGATTTAGGTGATGACGAGTTACTAAACCCTAGGCGTGATGCTGAAATTATAACACCTGTCAATAGAAGAGGTCGACAAGCACGGTTTAGGTATGATCGCCAACCTATGCAGCCATCTTTCGATGATGATGATGATGATCTTGATGGTGCCGGAGCCACTGGAGCCATAATTCCACCACCATTAGCGCCCGGAGCCAAGTTCAACATCACAAGCACCATGATTCAGTAATTGCAACTAAAGGGATTATTTGGTGGACTAGCAGGCGATGATCCGAATATGCATCTCATCAACTTTATTTCTACATGCAAGTCGTTCGACAATCCTGGTGTTGGTCATAATGCAATTCGATTACGTCTATTTCCATTGTCTCTGTCTGGGGAGGCAACTCTATGGTTGAATGGGCTGACTCCTGATTCTATTACAAATTGGAGGCAATTGAGAGACGCTTTCCTAGAAAGATTCTTTCCACCATCCAAAAGAGCACAATTGAGAGATGAAATCAGCAACTTCCGTCAGCTTCCCACTGAAGCTCTTCATGAAACATGGGAGAGGTTCAAGACAAAGCTAGCGAGATGCCCAAACCATCACATGACCAATGTTCACCTAATGGAGATATTGTATAGAGCCTTGAATTCAATAACTAAGCCAGTGGTGGATAACGCAGCTGGAGGATCTTTTATGGACCTCACTTTTGGTCAAGCAAGCAATATGCTAGATCGTATGACAAAACAAAGTAGAGCTTGGCATACCAGGGATTTTGAGGTAGCAAGCCCCACTTTATCTATTGGCATGACTGCAGACCAAAGAAGAAGAGAAGAAGAACGTGATCAAGATATGGTGCATCTGAAAACACAAATGGATCTTCTTACAAAGCATTTATTATCAGGGAAGACCGAAAAAGTGAAAGCTATTGCGTCAAAAGGAAGAGACGAATCTAATTCGGAAGAAGAGGCCAACTACTTAAACAATCAGGGGGGTTTCCATGGGAATACCCAAGGAAACCAAGGTCGGAACTACTATGATAAAACTGGAAACAAAGACCAAGGTAGTTGGAAAAACAAGAATGAAAAGAGTGGTTTGTACGTTCCCCCTGGTAGACGTGACACCACCACATCTAATTCTGGAAGTATGGAATACATGATTGCTAAATTATTGAAAGGAGTGGAAGCAACGAGTGCGGGAGTAACGGAGGTAATTAATGATTTGTCCTCCATGAAACAATTAGTTGATTCACATTCCACTTCTATCAAGCAAATAGAGCAGCAATTGAGCCAACTTTTAGCAACACTCAATCAAAGAAAGGCCGGCACTTTACCTAGCGATACTGTGCAAAACCCAAGGAATGATGGGTCATGCATGGCCATCACTACCAGAAGTGGTAAGGTGCTGGAAACTTCAGCAAAAGGAAAGCAAGTGGTTGACGAAGTTGCAGACATGGATGACAACGCAAAAGGAGAAGAGGCCGCAGCTACTACTCCTGACGTCAAGGACGCCACCTCCAGTACGGTGCAGCCTGAAAAAGTGGAAAAACGGAAGCAAGAGGAGAAGAAAGCCGTGGAAAGAACACTTCCATACCCACCACCACCTTTTCCCCAAAGATTGAAGAAGGTGGCGGATGACACAAAGTTCAGCGAATTCATGACTATGTTGAAACAACTGACCATTAATGTTCCATTGGTGGAGGCACTTGAACAAATGCCTGGGTATGCGAAGTTTATGAAGGATCTTTTGACTAAGAAGCGGGCAGCAAGTTATGAGTTGAAAGAAGATGTGCATCATTGTAGTGCAATTGCTACCCGATCGATAGTTCAGAAGAAGGCCGACCCCGGAGCTTTCACTATTCCTTGCACCGTTGGATCTTTGAATTTTGCCAAAGCATTATGTGATTTAGGAGCCAGCATCAATTTGATGCCATTATCGATCTACAAGAAGTTGGGGTTGGGTGATCCTACTCCAACCAATATGAGGCTCGTCATGGCAGATAGGTTGGTAAAACGACCTGTTGGTATTCTATGTGACGTATTGGTAAAGGTTTCCTCATTCATCTTTCCGGCAGACTTTGTTATTTTGGATTGTGAAGCAGACTCAGAAATTCGCATAATCTTGGGGCGTCCTTTCCTTGCTACAGGAAGTGTGCTTATTGATTTGAGAGCTAATGAGCTTTCATTCCGAATAAATGACGAAGTGGTTCGCTTTGATGTGTGCAAATCAATGAAGCAGCCCAAAGATCTAAGTGTATTTTCGGTGGCTGATGTTTTCTTTGATGATGAGAAAGAATTACTTGAAGAAGAGCAAATTATTGATGACCCTTTGGAGGTTGTGCTCATGAATGGAGAGAATGAGGATGCTGAAAATTCTAAAGAAGCTACTTGTGCTCTATCGGGATCAGGGATATATCGCTATGCTCCCAAGAAGCTGGATCTTGATCTCAAGAATCGACCCACACCACCAGCTAAGCCATCTATTGAGGAGCCACCCACGTTAGAATTGAAGGAGCTGCCAAGTCATTTGAAGTACGCCTTCTTAGGAAGCGGAAATACTCTTCCAGTAATTGTGGCAGCCGATTTGGGTGAGCAACAAGTTGCATCTCTTATTGCTATCTTACGCAAGTATATTAGAGCCATTAGATGGACCATTGCGGATATTATTGGTATTCCACCTGGGATTTGCACACATAAAATTCAGCTTCAAGAAAATTGCACACCCACCATTGAGCATCAAAGACGTCTAAACCCACCTATGCAAGAAGTGGTGAAGAAAGAAATTATCAAGTGGTTAGACGCAGGAGTTGTATATCCAATCTCTGATAGTACATGGGTAAGCCCTGTACAATGTGTTCCCAAGAAAGGAGGCATGACGGTGGTTGCGAATGCTAAGAACGAGCTTATTCCACTCAGACCCATCACTGGATGGAGAGTATGCATGGACTATCGAAAGCTGAACTCTTGGACACTCAAAGATCACTTTCCAATGCCATTCATGGACCAAATGCTAGATCGATTAGTGGGGAAAGGATGGTTTTGCTTCTTGGACGGTTATTCAGGCTACAATCAGATTTGTATTGCCCCCGAAGACCAAGAGAAGACAACGTTTACATGCCCATATGTTACGTTTGCCTTCAAACGTATGCCATTTGGGTTATGTAATGCACCAGCCACCTTTCAACGCTGTATGATGTCCATTTTCTCTAATATGGTTGAGGACACTTTGGAGGTATTTATGGATGATTTTTCAGTTGTTGGTGAATCTTTTGAGTCGTTCCTGGAAAACTTGAGCATGACATTGCAAAGATGTGTAGAATTCAACCTTGTGCAGAATTGGGAAAAGTGCCACTTCATGGTAAAAGAAGGAATCGTGCTTGGGCACAAGATCTCCGCAAGAGGAATAGAGGTTGATCGCGCAAAAATAGAGGTTATTGAGAAGCTACCGCCTCCAATTTCGGTGAAGGGAGTTCGTAGTTTTCTTGGTCATGCAGGTTTCTATCGTCGGTTCATCAAAGATTTCTCCAAAATTGCTAGTCCATTGTGCAAACTATTGGAGAAGGATGTGAAGTTTGACTTTAATGAAGATTTCTTAAAGGCATTCGAATGCTTTAAAGGAAAACTCATTGAAGCCCCCATCATGGTAGCACCAGACTGGTCTCTCCCGTTCGAAGTCATGTGTGATGCTAGTGGTGTAGCCATTGGAGCTGTACTTGGACAAAGAAAGGAGAAATTATTTAATCCTATCTACTATGCGAGTAAGGTCCTAAATGAAGCCCAAAGGAACTACACTGTTACTGAGCAAGAGCTCCTAGCCGTTGTGTACGCGTTTGAGAAGTTTCGTGCCTATCTATTAGGTAATAAGGTGATCATTCATACAGACCATGCAGCTCTTAGGTATCTCATGACAAAGAAGGATGCAAAACCAAGGTTAATTCGATGGGTGTTGCTGCTACAAGAGTTCGATTTTGATGTCAAAGATAGAAGAGGTTGCGAGAACCAAGTGGCGGATCACCTATCTCGACTTGAGAAGGGACATGTGGCGCAACCTGAAAATCAGATTGATTATGCATTCCCGGAAGAAGAGATATTAGCGACAACAATGGAGGAACTACCATGGTATGCCGACTTTGCAAATTTTGTAGTGAGTAATGTGATACCTGCCAATTTATCTTACCACCAAAGGCGGAAGTTTATGCATGATGTACAGTACTACTATTGGGATGAACCTTATTTGTTTCGAAGATGCACAGATGGTATCATTTGACGATGTATATCTCATGAAGAAGTGCCTACTATATTGGAAGCATGACACACTTCCCAAGTTAGAGGACATCACGCAGGCAATCGGACGGCAAGAAAAGTTTTGCAAAGTGGTTATTATTGGCCTTCGATATTTAGAGATGCCTACGACTATGTTAGAAGGTGCGACCAATGCTAACGTCAAGGTGCTATTTCAAAACACCATGAGATGCCCATGTCTAAAATTCTTGAGGTAGAACTTTTTGATGTGTAAGGTATTGATTTCATGGGTCCATTCATGAATTCGTTTGGACCGAAGTACATCTTGGTTGCTGTCGATTATGTTTCAAAATGGGTGGAAGCTGTAGCTTTGGCCAACAATCAAGGGAAGTGTGTTGTAGCGTTCTTAAAGAAGAATATCTTCTCTCGCTTTGGAGTACCTCGTACTATCATAAGTGATGGAGGATCTCACTTTTGCAACAAGCTATTCAAATCAGTTTTGGCCAAGTATGGTGTCAAGCAACATAAGGTAGCTATGCCTTATCATCCCCAAACTAGTGGATAAGTGGAAGTTTCTAATCGCGAGATCAAGCAAATCCTTGCGAAGACGGTTAATGCGAATAGGAAGGATTGTTCTAGGAAGCTTGATGATGCACTTTGGGCGTACAGTACTACATTCAAAACACCCATTGGCATGTCTCCTTATCAACTAGTTTATAGGAAGGCTTGTCACTTACCCATCGAGCTCGAGCATAAGGCATTGTGGGCATTGAAGAAATTGAATTTGAATTAGGATGATGCTAAAAATCTGAGGTTGGAGCAGCTGAACGAATTAGATGAGTTCCGTCTCCATGCATATGAAAGATCAGACCTATACAAGGAGCGGATGAAAAAGTATCATGATCAACGGATTGTTCGACGAAACTTCCAAAGAGGTGATATGGTACTTCTCTTCAACTCCAGATTGAAGCTCTTCCCAGGTAAGTTAAAGTCTAAGTGGTCTGGTCCATACAAAGTTATCCAAGTCTACTCGTCTGGAGTAGTCGAATTGGAAGACAATAATGGTGTTGTCTTCAAAGTGAACGGCCAACGTGTTAAACCTTATATCGGTCCTCTTGACTCGATGAATTATATGGCTATCACTTATCTCGACGAAGTCTAAGTACTTGAGGTAACTATGTCGAGCCACGACAATAAATAAGGCGCTATATGGGAGGCAACCCATCGTTCTATCGTTTTATTGTTTTATCATTTATCATTTATCGTTTTGTCTTTCTTTCATTCTAGTACTTGTTTTGCTTTTGATAAATGAAAAATCCATAAATATGAGTCGTGCCACGACCAAAACTAAGGCGCTTGGTGGGAGGCAACCCATCATACTAATCATTTTCATTGGTTTTGAGCAAATATAGGTGCGAGAAGTATTCAACGAGGAGATTGGTTTCAAATGACGATTTGGACGTATTGGATGGAAAAGGTGGTAAGTTAGGTATAAGGACGCATAAGTCTATGGATTGAGCATTGCTCATGCCAAAATAGGCATCGAGGAAGGCTAGGCCTAGGTAAAACTAGGCCACGAACAATGCAAAACCTATACTAAAGACTAAGGTCTCGGAATCTAGTGTGCTATACACTATGCGCCGCCCATTCATAAGTGTGCTATACACTATGCGCCGTCTATGCTATAGCATTAGGTCTTAGTATCTCAAATGCTATACACTATGCGGCGCATATGTCCCTAAATGCCACGACCTATGCGCCGCATATGTCCCTAAATGCCATACACTATGCGCCGCCTATACTATGACTATGCCAAGCATTATGCGCTGCATATAGGGCATTTTTGTCTCCAAAACCGTTTGTAAATGGGTCAAAACCCGACCCATTCTTTTCCTGTATAAAGGGGACTTGGTCTTGAAACATAACCACATTACGAATAGACCTAAAGTAGCCGCATACTCTCTCCAAATCATCTCAAACGTTTTCTTTTTGCTCTTCCAATTCACAAGAACATCTCCAAAGGCTTCAATCACGTAAGTACTCTTTTATTATTCATCTATTTCTCGTAAGTACTACGTTGCTATGCCTATTATGAATTGCTACATCTTGAAAGATTATTGGCGATGTTAATGTGTTTGGATTGTTGACACAAAACCATGTGCGTGAACATATACGTTAGGATAATCTTGACTTGTTTCCGACTTGAATTTGGTTTTAATAGCATTGTTATACTATTTGCGGAATTGCTAGGGTTATGACAATTGCTTAAGTTTGATACTTGGATACTTACATGATAGACTATCCCGTTCATCGTGATAAGACTTATAGTTGCCTACCGACGTAGGAGGTTGTGATTGTTGAAAGTAACTATACCATAATGTAACCCCTACGTAGTAGTGTTGTTATACCTAACATGAAAGTAGTGCAATGGCTGCAAGTAGTGATACATCGCTGATTTTCTTGTTGGAACATAGTTCCCAAAACGTATGAATTCACTTCACTGTTTTGTATTAACGAACCTAAGTGTGGGGTGGTACCCCGATGGCTGGTGTATAGATTGTTTCCTTTGAGTGGATGCTAACATGAATACTGTTTAAATCTCAGGAACAATGGCACCTAAAGCGTGACAAGATAAGGCTACCACTTCCCAAAAGGGCAAGAAGAGAGGTCGCAAGGAACAAGGAGAATCATCCTCAATGCAACTACCCCGACGAATGTTTGGAATAAAATGGGTTCTTGAGGAGGAATACAAATAATGGTACAAGAACAACAAGGAACAGAAATATGTTCACATCGACTTGATCAACAAGGACACCATAGCGAAGAAGGAGCCGCGTACGTTGGCAAAAATAATGGCGTTGAAACTGGATTTCATCTTCCGCGACATGGAAGAATGTAATCTTGATTTGACAAGGGAGTTCTACGCCAACTGGTCGCCGAAAACCACAAGCAACGAAGTTAAGATTTGAGGCCAAGTGTTACAGCTCAACGCGGATTTGCTCAACTCCTTTCTTGGTTTACCTTCAGTCGACCCAACACCATTCAAAGAGCTGTACAGCAGGCCTCCTTATAGAGCAATACGACACACACTTTGTGGAAGTAGATCGATGGCAAGGTGGGGCAGACACCGAGACACCGAATGACACAACACCTTCCCCTATGCTCCATTGAATAGGGAAGCAAGAATCTGGTTTCGTATTGTCAACCCATGCCTTATTCCTGGGACTCAATACACCAGGATATCAAGAGATAGAGTGTGTTTGGTCTATGCTTTGATGACGAATGTCCCTATCAATTTTGGGGAAATCATTCGCTCTACAATGTGGAAGGCCAGACTCCACAAAAGGTCCCACTTCACTTTTGGTAATCTGTTGACAGCACTCTTGCAGAAGGAGGATATCGAAGAGGAACCAGCTGATCACAAACTCCCACATAAACCGAAGAAGGTTGACCTCACCAAGGTCAAAGATGCTGAAACAACTCATGGTGTCAACCTTACTACTGCGGAGAGATATGCTCGTGATGAGAGTTTCTTCCGTCATCTTTATGGCATGACACGGTTCACAATGATGAGTGGAGGTCGTGTTCCAACTGCTGAAGAGCTCCAACAGCTGGACCATGATTATCCAATGAACATGCATGCACGGGAGATGTGTGGAGTGGGTGTTTACTTTGAGGAACCTCTAGACGATGATGTGCCAACCGATGACGATCGATGCTTGCCAGACTCTGATGAGGAGGAGAACTCTGACGACGACTCTTATGATGATTCCGAAGAAGGGGGTTTGACCCCCGACATTGAGGAAGAGTCCGACTGACCAAGTTCTTCGTATTTATTTTCCACTGAGGGCAGTGTCCCGTATAAGTGTGGGGTGGCGGTATCGCATGCTATACTTCTCTATCGCATCTATGTTTGTTATCTATGTTTGTTATCTATGTTTGTTATCTATGTTTGTTTACGTTGTTTACTTTGTTTTATTTCTTTCGTTTTTTTTTGTGTGTTTCGTTTTTTAGTTAAGTCAAGTTGTTAGGAATAAATTTTTTTGTTTACTTAGCTTCGCATGAAATAATTCCAATAGGCAGCATGAGATTATAACAAGAGTATGTGCTACAATTATGACTATTGAGATGTTTAGGCTCTAGTTGTGACTCATTATGTGACATTTTGCGGTTAAATTCCTTCACTTGTTGGGTCGAGAGTCTATATTACTTCCAATCAAGTCGACCATGTGCCTTGTGTGTGTGAGATAATAGTATATTCTATGTTTGTGGCTGATGCTAGAACTTTCCTGGTATGTATGTAAAGCGAAAATAAGGAGTGTAAGTTTAGGAGATGATTTAGGCATTTCTTTGGCAACCTATACATGTTTACCTTCGCTTTACCTACCCATGGACATCATCCTAGTTAAACCCTTTTGAGCCTTTAGCCTATTTTCTTTGACGAACCTCATATGTAAGCCTAATCAATTTTTTAAAAAACTGTAATTTGATCCAAAATCCTAAGTGCTTTAAAGTGAAAAAGTCATGTGACGAAATAAGAGTAAATTGGGTGAGTATGATGCTCTAAATTGTAGTGGTTCTTGAATGAGTTATGAAAAAGAAAGTGCTATCATAAGAGGTATGTTATGAAAAGAAAAAGGAAAAAGAAAGCTGAAAAGTGTGTTATGCTTAAAATTGAAAAACAAAAGAGGAGACTAAGGGTGGTAGAATAAAAGAAAGAAGAAAGGTTGAATGAAAAAATTGTCAATGATACAATGTGATGTATTAAAGTGCTTAGGAACTTAGTCACTATTTCTGGCCAAAATAGTCCTACCCGTCCCTTAGCCTACATTACAACCATCAAAAGACCTATTTGATCCTAATCTTAGCATTCTGACATTTAGTGGAGTATTACACTAAGGGCAAGCCTATGGTAATCAGTTGCTGCATAGGAATTCTTTGTGAGAGCGAGCGCAAGGATATGTTGATACCCATGTTTGAAAAAATATGCTATACTTGTGAGTGACTATGGGTAATATATTGTGAGACACACATGGTTGATGAGTTTTGGATAGTTGTACATGATTCTTTGTGCCTTAACTTTTGAATATGAGTTGACCACCATCACGAGTCTATGCTAGAGGTTAAATGGTTTCTACTAATGATCGGAAAACTACTCTTTGTTGATAACTGTTGTTCTTGTCTTGAAGAATGTTTTGTGTTGTTGCTGTAAAACCCTAAGTTGAGGTTTAGATGGACATGATATTTTGTTCGAGGACGAACAAAGCTTCAAGTGTGGGGTGTTGATGATAGGCGAATTTACGCGCCTATAGTGCTATATTTTACCCATATTTTAGCCTAGTTTTGAGAACAAATTATATATTTCATGCACCTTTAGTCCTTTTTCCTGTAAGCGAGCTAACGAACATGATTAGCAAAGTTTCAGGTATAAATGATGCAGAATTCAGCATTTTATGGCTTACTTGACGCTAAAGAAAGCTCACGAAGGAAGGAAAGGGAGCTTGGACGCCTAAAGGACCAAAAGTGATGCATGGAAAATCTATCCCGGGCTAAAACAGCATTTCTGAAGACTTTGGGGACTTGCAGTAACTTATTTGGATTTGGATAATGATACATTAACCTAGTACAATTGGGTTAAGTATTTCACTGGTTTATTTGGATTTGGATAATGTTACATTAACCTAGTACAATTGGGTTAAGTATTTCATTAGCTTAATAGGATTTGGTTAGATATTTCATTAGCTTAATAGGATTAGGATATGGGTATTATAAATACCCTATCATTCTAGAGACTTTTATTCATTCTTCACTTCAAATATTCATCTTCTTACAATCCTCCCTTAGTGGAGAGATACATTCTACTTCTCAATTACAACTCTTCTAATCTTCCCATTAATTCTATTTTTCTTCTTCTATTCATCTATTCAACTCTTAATTTCCGCAACAAGAGAAACATTACTTTGCCTAGGAAATTCACGCCTAACGCCTACCACTTCTGCTACACGAAATTAATCAATCTTGTGGTATAACAACAATGTCAATCGTGATCTCCTTCGGCTTCATGGGTAACTAAACCTCTCTGTTGGGGTTATCGAAGCCAACTGAGATACTATCTATTGCTATGAGTTTGTGAGTTTATGACACGTATGATGCTTATATCATTATTCTCTTCATCTTAATCTACATTCTTTGTGGTTGCAAACATAAGAAAACGCCAGTATAACATTTAACTTATTCGAAAGAAAGGTTATTTGTCTGAAAAAGAGATAATGTCAAGGTAGTAGGGTCACCCCCTAAAATTCCCTACTAAACAGTTAGTGCCGTAACTAGATTAACCTCTTGGAGAATTTGTACCGCTAGACACGCTTTAAGCTCGAAAGAGTTAAAGTGAAATAATCCTCGAATAGGTCGAAAGACGCCTGGATTTACCATCGAATACAATTCTCTATAAGCACATGCATGTCGGAATTCTACATACTCATAGTCAATAGAGACGTATAACTCAGGAGGTGGACATAACCCCAACGCTTCAATTCTCATTGTTTCACAACCTACGAAATATTCTTTCTTTTTACTTTGCTATTTTCAGCTTTTACTTTATTGTTTTGGTTACACATTACAATCCCCCCTCATTACGAGACTTGCACTAAAAGTCTAGTAATTTTGCTTACTTGTTGGCCAAGCTATTCCCCGTGGGATCGATACCCAACCCAGGTTGGGTTCTATATTTGCTAACCACCGCTTTACACTCCCACGAGAGCTGTAGATTGAGCGTTATCACCCATCTATCTCGATGAAGTCTAAGTAATCGAGATAGCTATGTCATGCCGCGACAATGAATCAAGCGCTTGGTGGGAGGCAAACTATCATTTTTAATTGTTTTTGTTGTTTTTGTTTTCCTAGGATTTTGTCGAGCCATGACCAAAACTAAGGCGCTTGATGGGAGGCAACCCATCATTATAATCGTTTTTGTTGTTTTTGAGTGAATGTAGGTGCAAGAGGTATAACGGAAGAGATTGGTTTCAAATTTTGATTTGGAAGTATTGCATGTTGAAGGTGGTAAGTTAGGAATGAAGAAGCAAAAGGCTATGGATTGGGCGTTGCTTATGAAAATATAGGCAACGAACAAGGCTAGGCCTATGTAAAACTAGGCCACGAACAAGGCTAGGCCTATACTATGGCCTAAGCTCTCGGAATCTAGTGTGCCATAGCATAGGCGCCGCCCATGCCTAAGAATACCTTAGCATAGGCGCCGCCTATGCCAATGCCTTTTGTCTCTGAATCTCATATGCCATGGCATATGAGATTTAGTATGGAATAGACAAAAGGCGCCGCCTATGGTCACTTTTGGTCTCCAAATCCGATTTTAAATGGGTCAAAACCCGACCCAAGCTTGTCCTATAAGTAAGAGACTTAGTAGTCTTAGACCAAAAACACATTGCAAACCTAGCATAAGCGCCACCTACCTCTCCAAATCCTCTCAAAAAAATTTCCTTTTGATCTTTTACTTTGCAAGAACATCATCCGAGGTCATCAACCAAGTACAATGGCACCCAAAGCAAGATAAGGCAAAGATAAAGCAACCACTTCAAAAAAAGGCAAGAAAAGAGGACGAAAAGAGCACGGAGAATCATCCTCGATGCAATTACCACGCCGCATGTTCGGAATAAAATGGGTACTTGAGGAGGAAGCAAAGGAATGGTATAGGAACAACAAGGAAAAAAAATATGTTCATGTGGACTTGATAAACAAGGAAAGCCTAGCAAAGAAGGAACCACGCATGTTGGCTAAGATCATGGCGTTACATCTTGATTTCATCTTTCAAGACATGGGATAATTCAATCTCGATTTAACAAGAGAAGTCTATGCCAACTGGTCACCGAAAACCACAGGAAGTGAGGTCAAGATTCGGGGCCAAGTTTTACAACTCAATGCGGATTTCTTCAACTCCTTTCTTGGCTTGCCTGCTGTAGATCCATCATCATTAAAAGAGCTGTATAGTAGACCTCCATACAGAGCCATTCGACACACACTCTTTGAAACAAGATCCATGGCACGATGGAGCAGACACAAGGACACCGGTCGACACAACACCTTCCCATATGCTCCTTTGAATAGGGAAGCAAGGATATGGTTGCGCATAGTCAACTTTTGCCTAATTATAGGGACCCAGTACACCAAGATAACATGAGATAGAGTGTGCTTGGTATACACATTGATGACGAATGTCCCTATCAACATTGGGGCAATTATTCGATCTACAATGCGGAAGGCCAGGCTACACAAGCGGTCCCACTTCAGCTTTGGCAACCTGTTGACTGCAATACTAAGGAAGGAAGACATCGAAGAGGAACCGGATGATCATAAACTCCCACACAACCCAAAGAAGGTTGACCTCACGAAGGTTAAAGATGCTGAAACCACGCATGGCGTCAACCTTACCACTTCAGAAAGGCATGCTCGGGATGAGAGTTTCTTTCGCCATCTTTATGGCATAACTCGGTTTACAATGATGAGCAGAGGTCGTGTTCCAACTGCTGTAGAGCTCCAACAGCTGGATCATGACTATCCAATGAATGTGCATGCAAGGGAGATGTGTGGAGTAGGTACATATTTTGAGGAACCTCTTGATGACGATGTGCCAACCGATGATGATCGACGAATGCCAGACTCCGACGTGGAGGAGAATTCTGATGACGACGACTCCTATGATGATTCCGATGAAGGGGGTATGACTCCCGACATAGAGAAGGAGTCCGACTAACCAGGTTCTTCTTATTTATTTTCCACTGAGGACAGTGTGTCCCGTCTAAGTGTGGGGTGCTGGTATTTGCATGCTATACTTCTCTATATGCATTTGCATTTATGTTTGTTTTGTTTCTCTTTACTTCTCTATCTGCATTTGCATTTATGTTTGTTTTGTTTCTCTTTTTAGCAGTTAATTTTTTTTTAGTTAATTTTTTTTTAAACTTAACTTCGCATGAAATTATTCTAATAGGCAGTATGAGATTATGACAAGAGTTTGTGCTAAAATCATGACTATTGAGACGTTTAGGCTCTAATTGTGACTCACTATGTGATATTGTGTGGTTCAATTCCTT
This sequence comes from Capsicum baccatum var. pendulum, assembly GCA_030864225.1. NCBI lineage: Eukaryota > Viridiplantae > Streptophyta > Magnoliopsida > Solanales > Solanaceae > Capsicum > Capsicum baccatum. The sequence continues at coordinate 254,104,279 of CM061560.1, read as the reverse complement.
CATCTGTTGGGTCAAGAGTCTATACTACTCCCAATAAAGTCGACCATGTGCCTTGTGTGTGCGAGGATATAGTATATTCTGTGTTTGTAGCTGATGCTAGAACTTGCCTGGTATGGGTGTGAAGCGAAATAAAGAGTGTGAGTTTAGGAGATGATTTAGGCATTTCTTTTGCAACCTGTAATTGTTTACCTTCTTTTTACCTACCCATGGACATTATCCTAGTTAACCCCTTTGAGCCTTTAGCCTATTTTCTTTGACAACCTCATATGTAAGCCTAATCCATTTTTTGAAGACTGTAATTTGATCCAAATTCCTAAGTGCTTTAAAGTGTAAAGTCATGTGACAAAATAAGAGGAAATTGGGTGAGTATGATGCTTTAGAATGTAATGGTGCTTGAATTTGTTATAAAAAAGAATTGCTATCATAAGAGGTGTTATGAGAAGAAAAAAAAAAGAAAGGAAAACTGAAAAGTTAGTTATGTTTAAAATTGAAAAACAAAGGTGGAGAAAAGGGGTGGTAGAATAAAAGAAAGTAGAAAGGTTGTTTGAAAGAAAAGTATTAATGGCATAATGTGATGTATTAAAGCGCTTAGGAACATAGTCACTACTTCTGGCCAAAATAGTCCTACCCGTCCCTTAGCCTACATTACAACCTGTAAAAGACCTATTTGATCCTAAGCTTGGCGGTCTGATATTTAGTGGAGCATTACACTAAGGGCAAGCCTATGGTCATCAGTTGCAACATATGAATTCTTTGTGAGAGCGAGAGCAACGATACTCGTATACCCATGTTCGATAAATATACAATACTTGTGAGTGATTATGGGTAATATATTGTGAGACACACATGGTTGATGAGTTTTGGGTAGTCGTGTATGATTCTTTGTGCCTTAACTTGTGGATACGAATTAACCATCATCACGAGTCTATACCAGAGGTGGAATTGTTTCTAATAGTGATCAGAAAAACTACTCTTTGTTAATGATTGTTGTGCTTGTCTTGATGAATATTTTGTGTTGTTACTGTGAAACCCTAAGTAGATGTTTATATGGACATGATATTTTGTTCGAGGACGAACAAAGCTTTAAGTGTGGGGTGTTGATGATAGACGAATTTACATGCCTAAAGTGCTATATTTTACCCATATTTTAGCTAAGTTTTGAGGACAAATTATTTAATTCATGCACTTTTAGTCCTTTTTCCTGTAAGTGAGCTAATAAACGTGATTAGCAAGTTTTCAGGTATAAATGATGCAGATTTCAGCATTTTATGCATAACTTGATGCCAAAGAAAGCTTCACGAAAGAAGGAAGGGAAAGCGTGGATGCCAAGGACCAAAAGTGACGCATGGAAAACCTGTCCCGGGCAAAAACAACATTTCTGAAGACTTTGGGGACCAGCAGTAACCTATTAGGATTAGGATAATAATGCAGTAATTTATTAGGATTAGGATAATAATGCAGTAATTTATTAGGATTAGGATAATGATGCAGTAACCCAGTAGGATTGGGTTAAGTAATGCATTAACTTAGTAGGAATAGGATAGGGGTATTATAAATACCCTATTTTGCTAGAGATTTTTAATAATTCTCATTCTACTTCTTATCCCACAACTTACAACTCAGATTCTAGTTCTTCCATTGATTCTACTTTTTATTCTTCTTCTATTCATCTATTCAATTCTTAATTTCCACAACAAGAGAAACGTTACTCAGCAAGTAATTCATGCCATTCTTACCCCTATACCTAACGTGAGATCTTTATTGTGGTACAATGATAATGTCTATTGTGATTTCCTTCGCACTCATGAGTAGCTAAACCTCTCTGTTGGGGTTATGGAAGCCTTATGAGATACTATCTATTGCTATGAGTTTGTGAATTCGTGACACGTATGCTGCTTATATCATTATTCTCTTCATCTTAATGCAAATTCTTGTGGCTGCAGACGCATAGAATAACGCCAGTATAGCATTAACTTGTTCGAAAGAAAAGTTATATGTCTGGAAAAGAGATAATGTCAAGGTAATAGGGTCCCATCCCCTATTAAAAAGTTAGTGCCGTAATTGGATTAACCTCTTGGAGAATTTGTACCATTAGATACGCTTTAAGCTCGAAAGAGTTAAAGTGAAATAGTCCTTGTTTAGGTCGAAAGACGCTTGGATTTACCATCGAATTCAATTCTCTATAAGCACATACATGTCTGAATTCCACACAACTCATAGCCAATAGAGACGTACAACTCATAAGGTGGACATAACCCCAACTTCTCAATTCTCATTGTTTTACATCTTACTAAACATTCTTTCCTTTTACTTTGCTATTTTCTGTTTTTACTTTACTATTTTGATTACATTATTTGCACATTAAAATCCCCCCTTTCACGAGACTTGCACCAAAAGTCTAATAATCTTTGCTTACTTATTGACCGGCTATTCCCTGTGGGATCGATACCCAACCCCGTTGGGTTATATATTTGACAACGACCGCTTTACACTCCTACGAGAGCTGTAGATTGAGCGTTATCATAAGCCTAATCCATTTTTTTCAAGACCATAATTTGATCCAAATTCCTAAGTGCTTTAAAATTGTAAAGTCAAGTGCCAAAATAAGAGGAAATTGGGTGAGAGTAGTTCCTTAAAGTGAATTGGTACTTGAATTCGTTATGAAAAAGAATGGCTATCATAGAGGTGTGTTATAAATAAAAGAAGAGAGAAAAATGAAAATGAAAATAAAAAGTTAATTCTGTTCAAAATTGAATAACAAAAGAGGTGAGAAGGGGTGGTAAATTGAAAGAAACTAGAAAGGTTGTTTGAAAGAAAGTGTTAATGGGATAATGTGATGTATTAAAGCGCTTAGGAACATAGTCACTATTTCTGGCCAAAATAGTCCTACCCGTCCCTTAGCCTACATTACAACCTGTAAAAGACCTATTTGATCCTAAGCTTAGCATTCTGATATTTAGTGGAGCATTACACTAAGGGCAAGCCTATGGTCATCAGTCGCAACATATGAATTCTTTGTGAGAGTGAGAGCAAGGATAATCTTATACCCATGTTCGAGATATATACAATACTTGTGAGTGATTATGGGTGACATATTGTGAGACACACATGGTTGATGAGTTTTGGGTAGTCGTATATGAATCTTTGTGCCTTAACTTTTGAATACGAATTAACCATCATCACGAGTCTATATTAGAGGTTGAATTGTTTCTAGAAGTGATCAGAAAACTACTCTTTGTTAGTAATTGCTATGCCTGTCTTGATGAATATTTTGTGTTATTACTGTGAAATCCTAAGTGGATGTTTAGAAGGACATGATATTTTGTTCGAGGACGAACAAAGCTTTAAGTGTGGGGTGTTGATGATAGGCGTATTTACACGCCGAAAGTGCTATAATTTACCCATATTTTAGCTAAGTTTTGAGGACAAAATATATAATTTATGCACTTTTAGTCCTTTTTCCGGTAAGTGATCTAACAAACATGATTAGCAAGTTTTCAGGTATAAATGATGAAGATTTCAGCATTTTATGGATAACTTGACGTGAAAGGAAGCTTCACGAAAGGAGGAAAGCAAAGCTTGGATGCCTAAGGACTAAAAGTGGCGCATGGAAAATCTGTCCCGGGCAAAAACAACATTTCTCAAGACTTTAGGGATCAGCAGTAACTTATTAGGATTAGGATAATGATGCAGTAATTTATTAGGATTAGGATAAGTACGCAGTAGCCTAGTAGGAATAGGATATGGATATTATAAATACCCTATTTTGCTGAAGCTTTTGAGGATTCGAATAGTTATCATCATTCTCATTATTCTCATCATTCACATTCTAATTCACTCATCTACAACTCTAAACAATTTGCTTTCAATTAATTCTTACAATTCTCTCTTCATCTATTCGACTTTTAATTTTCACAACAAGAGAAACACTACTTTGAAAGGAAATCACGCCACAAGCCTTACCAACATATACTACACGTTCTATCCTTATATTGGTATGATGATAATGACTATTGTGATTTCCATTGCACTCATGAGTAGCTAAAATTCTCTGTTGGGGTTATGGAAGCCTTATGAGATACTATCTATTGCTATGAGTTTGTGAGTTCTTGACACGTATGCTGCTTATATCATTATTCTCTTCATCTTAACTTAAATTCTTGTGGTTGCAAACACATAATATACGCCAGTATAGCATTAAATTGTTCGAAAGAAAAGTTATATGTCTGGAAAAGAGATAATGTCAAGGTAATAGGGCACCAACCCCTGTTAAAAAGTTAGTGCCGTAACTGGATTAACCTCTTGGTGAATTTGTACCATTAGATACGCTTTAAGCTCGAAAGAGTTAAGGTGAAATAGTCCTTGATAGGTCGAAAGACGCCTGGATTTACCATAGAATACAATTCTCTATAAGCACATGCATGTCTGAATTCCGCATAACTCATAGCCAATAGAGACGTATAACTGATAAGGTGGACATAACCCCAACTTCCAATTCTCATTGATTAAAATCTTACAAAACATTCTTTCTGTCTACTTTGCTATTTTCCATTTTTACTTTGTTATTTTGTTACATTACTTGCACGCTACAATCCCCCCTCTTTTTACGAAACTTTCACCAAAAGTCTAATAATCTTTGCTTACTTAGTGACCAAGTATTCTCTGTGGGATTCGACACCCAACCTAGTTGGGTTCTATATTTGACAACGACCGCTTACACTCTTACGAGAGCTGTAGTTTGAGCGTTATCATGGAGCCAGGGTCGTATATCATAAGGGCCTTCGTGAAAGAATTACGCTATCTCTCTCTCTCTCTCTCTATATATATATATATATAGTAGATACTAATCTCTTGATTTCTTTCATGTATTAACCTATTTATATTCAGAACTCCCTTAGTGAAAGTCCCGACTTCTCCACTGATGAGAGACCACATTCAAGTGTTGGGTAAGTGAAAATAGCAATACTTTTAGCTTTGGAAACTGATTGTGATGGAACTTACCTTAAAACATAAGATTGTAGAGTTTCTGTTAGTTCATAAAGTTAATATCATATACTCTAGATAGTGACTATAGATGAGCAGTTTCTAAGGCTGCAATCATTGAAAATGACAAATCAAATAGATTATCTTTTAAACATCTAAAGTCCAATGTGTTCAATTTTCTTGTTCAAGATATGGTGTGACTGATGTAGACATCAATAATTATTTTCCTAGTTTCCAACATATGTATCTTGTGAGGGTCCTCTAGTTAGTACAGATGAGTTTTGCAATTAGCTATTAGATTACTCCACACCACATTTTAAAGACACCAGAAAATATCTGGCACTTTGGTAGATTGAATCCAAAAACAGCACACACACAGAGAGTATTGTTAACTTTGTTTCAACATTTTTATCCATTCAAGATTGTGTTTTTATGTTATTTTTGGTCCTAAATTACGGTCATATGTACAAGCAAAAAATCAGGCTGACTTATGCTCTCTGAAGAGTTAAGGTTTTATCGTTTGAATTTAGATAGCTTTAAGACTCCATACATCCAACATTGTATTCTTGAGATGTAAGTTGCGCTTACATGAAACCTTAGGCTAAAAAAATTTTAAAAAATATAAGTTTCAAAATTTTGATCATTGACTATATCTTCTATTGTAGGCCAATATCTGATGTTTTGAGTGATCTTACTATAGAATTCGGATCAGCCAGTTTTGCTTTTCATAAGGTACAAAAATGAAGTGTGCAATCTTTCTTCCTCTCGTGTAATTTAATCTACTGCTTCTCATCATCATTGCAATGGTCAAGTCTATCGAAAAATAGAAGTTGTGTAAAGAAATGTCTAGTCTGAAGTACCTTGAAAAAGATTGATGTTTTTGTTGTTATAAGTAGGCTACCAATATCAATACAGTTATGTTGAGGAGAAAAGAAAAGTCGTTAGCCAGATGCAAAAACAGAACTATGGAACTTAAGTTATGTGCTTCGTGTTAAAATTAAGAAAAATGAAAGAAGAATATCTTGGATAAATTTCTAATATTATTACTAATTTGTCATTATTTGCAACTCTCTCTAGTTTCGCAAAGTGGAAGAATTAGAAAGCTGCTGCTAGAGGCGAAGGATACAAAGGTTTCAAGAATCAATCTTACTGGTCTTCCTAGCGGATCTGATGCATTTGAACTTGCTTCAAAGTTCTACTATGGAGTTAAAGTTGATATTAACATATCAAATGTGGCATTACTCAGATGTGCAGCCAGGTTCATGGAAATGACAGAAGATATCGCCAAGAAAAACCTGGAAATTCGTACTAAGGTATTCCTTAAGGATGTGGTATTTCAAAACATATCCAACTCGATATCTGTTCTTCATCGCTGTGAAACACTACTACCGGTATCTGAAAAAGTAAATCTTGTTAGCCAGTTAACAAACACAATTGCAAACAATGTCTGTAAAGAGCAACTAACATCTGGTTTTTCAAAGCTAGAGTATAATTTTCCACCCAAACCGGCTCAGTGCGTTGATTCTGAGACACTATCAGACTGGTGGGGAAAATCACTCACGGTGCTAAATCTGGATTTCTTTTAAAGAGTTCTGTCGGCAGTAAAAACAAAAGGTCTTAAACAAGTTATTATTAGCAGAATTTTGATAAATTATGCCCAAAATTCTCTTTAGGGCTTGTTCATCAAGGACCTTTATTTGGTTAAAGGAAGTTTCTTGGATTTGAATTTGCAGAAAAGACAAAGGATCATCATCGAAACAATAGCTGGCTTACTACCGACACAATCCAGGAAAAGCACAGTGCCAATGGCTTTTCTTTTAAGTTTGTTAAAATCTGCAATAGTAGCATTAACATCTTCCTACATTTCTGATCTAGAGAGGCGCATTGGTCAGCATCTAGATTAGGCAATTCTTGAAGATATTCTCGTACCTGCAAATCCATATGGAAACAATCACAACCCTCTCTATGACGTAATTTCTATCTTGAGGATCTTTTTTCTTTTTCTTGAAATTGAAAACTTTTGCCCAAGAGGCAAAAGTTTATAATTTAACTGTACTGATCAGATTATTAAAATATATGCAACTCGTGCCTCATGGGAAAGACTTTAGAAAATTATTGAAATTGAAAACTTTTGCCCAAGAGGCAACTGTTTATTCTTTAATTGCACTGATTAGATTATTAACATATATACAACTCTTGCTTCATGGGCAAGACTTTAGAAAATTGTTGAAACTGAAAACTTTTACCCAAGAGGCAACAATTTATTCTTTAATTGTACTAATTAGATTATTAACATATATGCAACCCTTGCCTCATGGGCAAGACGCAGTCAAGAAAATTATTAAAATTGAAAACATTTGCCCAAGAGGCAAAAGTTTATTCTTTAATTGCACTGGTTAGATTGTAGACATATATTCAGCTCTTGCCTCATGGGAAAGACTTAATTTAGAAAATTGTTGAAATAGAAAACTTTTGCCCAAGATGCAACATTTTATTCATTAATTGCATTGATTAGATTATTAACATATATGAGGCAAGAGTTACTTTAGAAAATTGCTGAAATTGAAAACTTTTGCCCAAGAGGCAAAAGTTTATTCTTTAATCGGAAAAGGCCCAAAAATACCCTTGAACTATCTGAAATAGCTCAAAATGCCCCTCGTTAGATTTTTGGCTCATAAATACCCCTCCGTTAAATATTTGGCTCAAAAATACCTCTCCCTCTAATGGAATTCGGAAAAGAATCAAAAATACCCCTGAACTATCTGAAATGGGTCAAAAATACCCCTCTGTTAAATGTTTGGCTCAAAAATATCCCTCTCCTTAACGAAATTAAATTATTTTGATTGAATTAAACCCTAACTTTAACTTTTTAACCCTAATATTTTAATTTTTTTTACATAAAAAGTATTTTTTTAATTTAAAAATAAGATAATGAAAAAAGTATTTGAATTATAATATCAATTGGTTGAATTTGATTTGAAAAATAAACATACATTTATTCTTAAAAAGTATTTTCACTTTACATCTTTTTAATCTTTAAAGAAATTAGCGAAATATAAACTAACAAAATTAATGAATTATAAATTTTCACTTGAAGAAATTAACGAAATAAAAATTAAAGATGAACTTTATATAAATTAATGAAATAATCAAAATAATTTAATTTCATTAAAAAGCCCTCTGTTAAACATTTGTCTCAAAAATACCCCTCCCTTTAATGAAATTAAATTATTTTGATTGAATTAAACCCTAACTTTAACTTTTTAATCCTAATACTTTAATTTTTTTTTATATAAAAGTATTTTTTTAATTTTAAAATAAGATAATGAAAAAAGGTATTTGAACTATAATATAAATTGGTTGAATTTGATTTGGAAAATAAACATACATTTATTCTAAAAAAGTATTTTCACTTTACATCTTTTTAATCTTTAAAGAAATTAACGAAATATAAATTTTCACTTAAAAAAATTACTGAAATATAAATTGAATGATGAACTTTATATTAATTAACGAAATAATCGAAGTAATTTAATTTCGTTTAATACCTCTATGTTAAATATTTGGCTCAAAAATTCCCCTCCCCTTAACGAAATTAAATTATTTCGATTGAATTAAACCGTAACTTTAACTTTTGAACCCTAATACTTTAATTTTTTACATAAAATTATTTTTTTAATTTTAAAAATAAGATAATGAAAAAAAGTATTTGAATTATAATATAAATTGGTTGAATTTGATTTGGAAAATAAACATACATTTATTCTAAAAAAGGTATTTTCACTTTACATCTTTTTAATCTTTAAAGAAATTAACGAAATATAAATTAATCAAATTAACGAAATATAAATTTTCACTTAAGGAAATTAACTAAATATAAATTAAATGACAAACTTTATATAAATTAATGAAATAATCAAAATAATTTAATTTCATTAAGGGAGGGGTATTTTTGAGCCAAATATTTAACAGAGAGGTATTTTTAATCCTTTTCCGAATTCCGTTAGAGGGAGTGGTATTTTTGAGCCAAATATTTAGCGGAGGGGTATTTTTGAGCCAAAAATCTAATGAAGGGAAATTTTAAGCTATTTCGGATAGTTCAGAACTATTTTTGAGCCTTTTCCGTTCTTTAATTGCACTGATTAGATTATTAATATATATGCAACTCTAGCCTAATCGGCAAAACTTAGTTTAGAAAATTATTGAAATTGAAAACTTTTGCCCAAGAGGCAACAATTTATTCTTTAATTGCACTTATTAGATTATTAACATATATGCAACTATTGCCTCATGGGCAAGACTTAGTTTAGAAAATTGTTGAAATTGAAAACTTTTGCCCAAGAGGTAAAAGTTTATTCTTTAATTGCACTGATTAGATTATTAACATATATGCAACTTTTGCCTCATGGGCAAGACTTTAGAAAATTATTGAAATTGAAAACTTTTGCCCAAGAGGCAACAATTTATTATTTAATTGCACTAATTAGATTATTAACATATATGCAACTCTTGCCTCATGGGCAAGACTTAGTTTAGAAAATTGTTGAAATTGAAAATCTTTGCCCAAGAGGCAAAAGTTTATTCTTTAATCGGAAAAGGCTCAAAAATACACCTGAATTATCCGAAATAGCTCAAAAATGCCCTTCGTTAGATTTTTGACTTAAAAATATCCCTCTGTTAAATATTTAGCTAAAAAATACCCCTCCCTCTAACGAAATTCGGAAAAGAATAAAAAATATCCCTGAACTATCTGAAATGGGTCAAAAATATTTCTCTATTAAATATTTGAATCAAAAATACCCCTCTTTTAACGAAATTAAATTATTTTGATTATTTCATTAATTTATATAAAGTTCATCATTTAATTTATATTTCGTTAATTTCTTTAAATGAAAATTTATATTTCGTTAATTTTGTTAATTTATATTTCATTAATTTCTTTAAAGATTAAAAAGATGTAAAGTGAAAATACCTTTTTCAAATAAATGTATGTTTATTTTCCAAATCAAATTCAACCAATTTATATTATAATTCAAATATTTTTTTTTATTATCTTATTTTTAAAATTAAAAAAATACTTTTATGTAAAAAAGTTAAAGTATTAGGGTTAAAAAGTTAAAGTTAGGGTTTAATTCAATCGAAATAATTTAATTTCATTAAGGGGAGGGGTATTTTTTAGCCGAATATTTAACAGACGGGTATTTTTGACCCATTTCAGATAGTTCAGAGGTATTTTTGATTCTTTTCCGAATTTAATTAGAGGGAGGGGTATTTTTGAGCTAAATATTTAACGGAGGGATTTTTTGAGCCAAAAATCTAACGAGGGTCATTTTTGAGCTATTTCAGATAGTTTAGGGGTATTTTTGAGCCTTTTTCGTTCTTTAATTGCATTGATTAGATTACTAACATATATGCAACTCTTGTCTCATCGGAAAGACTTAGTTTAGAAAATTATTGTACAAATGCTATTTTGTTTAAATTGAAAACTTTTCCCAAGAGGCAAAAGTTTATTCTTTAATTACACTGATTAGATTATTAACATATATACAACTCTTGCCTCATGGGCAAGACTTAGTTTAGAAAATTATTGTACTGTGATTATAAACAGCAAATACAAATTGTTACTAATATTCTTTTGCTCAACACAGGTTTCAATATGCATTTTTTTCTTATGGCGCTTCAATCATTGAGTTACATGTTTAGCCCAAATAATATTGGATGAGCTAAAATAGGGACCTAGTTAATAAATACGTTGGTCCAATATGCGAATTTGTTACCTCTCTTGTACTAGTATTATTGACATTGACACTCCTTATTCTCGAGACCATCTGATAAAGTTATTGTTTTAGAGGATATATATATATATATATATATATATATGAAGGCCTTTTAAGTGTGTCCACCAAGTTTCTAGTCACATTAGTTGTTAAGTGTGTTATGTGTCCAAGCTTCTAATCACTTAAGCTTTATACCGTTAAGAGGAAATTTTAACTTTCTAATGTTTGTATTCAAGAAAAAGTATGGAAAGCAAGATATTTCACAAAACACCAGCAATGTCAAACAATGAACATGAAAAAAACAAATAAACACATGGTTCTCTCAGTAGCAAAAGAACTCAAAAACACCCTTCCCCCTTCCCCAAAGCCTGGGGCAACATATGTTGCGCACACATCAACAATTTCATCCAACACAACTACTGCAAAAGCATGTAGTTCCCCTTCATGTGTTCTTTTTATCCTAGAACTAGGCTTCTAACAGAAAAGAAGCTGGTTCACATCTTACAGTATTTCCATATTTAGACGTGCAATACTTTCGGTGCACGCCAGTAAGCTTTCCAACTGCTGCCTTCTGATGAAAAGAAACCATTAATTTTGAGCATTCCCTGTCGTAGAAAATAAGGCACACAATTACACATCTTTGTCTATTCGATAAAGGGATGTACATTTACAAGTATCTTTAAAAACAAAATATACTAACAAAATATGATTACATAGCTGCTATGCTTCTCGCAAGTTGCGTCACACTTCCTGGTCATACCGAGAGTGCACTGAGCAATAAAGACAGCCGCAACAGCAAGCATTGATCGTGGGAATCTAAGCATTTCGTATTCAACCAGACATAGCTCAATCAAAAAGAAAGACACAAACTCTACCTGATTTAAATAATGACAAAAAGCTGTATGAGTAGTGATTCAGATTGTTCCGTTACTTCTTCATGTGACAAAGACGTTTAACCGACCTTCTTATCAGACTGAGAGGCTTTAGGGAATTGCCGCATAAACACATAAATTGTAGGTACTGTCATGTTGAACTGTAAGGCATTAACCATCAACTTCTCCTGTGGACAAGAAAATGATTAAAATCATTTAGCGAGGAAGAACAAAATGGAGATACAAGTCCTGACAATGTAAGATTTTGTTCTATAAACTAACTATTTCAAGCACTTGTTTTCTGGCATAATCCATGTGAGAGATAAAAATTAGATCCTCCACTACAGGTACATAAACCTCTTCATACTTGCAGGCAAAAAGCAAAGCTATTATTCCAACAAGTTAAAGTTTTTTCCTAATCACTGACTGAACTGCCAGGAATCTATCAACGAGATTCATAGTCAAATACAAGGTCTCCTCCATCAGTTCAAACTTGTAGTGAACCTATAAATTGGATTAGATGCTAAATGACACCTAAAATTATCAATTTCTTCTTCATAAAACTCAGAAATGACATGCAACAGGAAATACTATATACCTCAATCAGTCAGTCAATAAGGATGCCTCTCATCCTCTAATTAATATCAAATTGTTGTTCCATATAGTTTGGAGGGACGCAGCCAGCGATCTGCAATTGAAAATGACATTAAAAGAAAGGGGTAAAAAATAGACCTCCATTTCTTTTTAGATTTTCAATTAAAAATAGTAATCATCCTTGATAGAATAGCATCACAATAGAAAAAACCCAAGTATACACTCTGTGTGTCAATATATCCTATGTTCTGCACCTATTATTTTACCGACTAAAAATTGCAGTCCATGTTGAAATTAGACTAGCTTTTGTGAGTTATTTGGCAATCTATTAAGCTTAATAAGATCCTATCCAAAAGAATTAGATAATCAATTGAAAAATATGGGACTTCTACTAACTCTACATGCCATAAGCTAATGAGCATGAACAACAACAACAACAAATCCAGTGTATTCCCACACAGTGGGATAAAGAACATGTACAAGTTGTAAACAAAAAAAAATTCTAACAAATAAATAGGGAGAGTGGAGCTAACATCTCTACCCCAGCCTTCTTGTAGTAATCATAGATGTCATCAATGTATTCCATTACAGTGAGTTCGTTCTTTTTATCAGAACTGTCTATGTCCATAACTGACCAATTTTCTGCATCTTCCATCTCAATTTCCTCATCCTGAATAAAAAATTTAACACATCAGTGTCAATCCACAAGAATTATATTCATAAACAAGATATATAGATCATATAAGCTTACCATCCTATCAATTTTCTCCATCATTGCTTCAGTATGCTGCACAAATATTGGCACATCAGAATAACCAGTGGCCTTGTAATCTTTAGCATCGATAATAATGCAGTCTTCTATTTCATTTATAATTGGTGCCACTGGGATTGGTGGCTTTGTTATCTGTGGATATACAATGTTAAAAGTAGCTTAGTTATAAAATAAACCAGGAGGGGATAGACACTGTACCTCAATTGCTGATTTCTATTTTTTATTCGCGATTTGTGCAACTGACTTCCTGAAATATTAGTAACCGCACATACAAATTAAACATTACTCTATATTCAACTCCAACTTTATAAATTCTATGGTAAAACACCTACTTAGTATCATGCAATCAAGAAATGAGCCAAACCTTGTGATCGGACGATGAATCGGAACAGGAGGGATCTTGTTAACAACATTGGCTTTGTTTCGACAATGAAATGAAAATAAATTTAAAATAGGTAGACAAATCAAGATTAAGCTAAAAGTTGAATGACTCCCTTTCGACCCTCTAACTATACACCTAGCTCTACTAGTGAATAGAAAAGTTACAACTTTACACCAAAGTTATAAAGATAAAAGGTAGATATTAGCCAATTTAAATATAGATTAGGATAGCAAGTGATAATACCATGTCATTCAAAGGTACACCACAAGTTGCAAGTGAAGAAAACCACTCCTTTGAATCCACAACACAAGATCCAAACACTAAACATTCGGGCAACACATCTTTTGTTTTAACGTATATACTATTGGCACTTAAAATACATGAAAAATGAATACAATTAGAATATATGCATTACCATAAGTACAAAAATGACAAAATAAAGAGCTTAAAGATACTAAATCTACCATTTCAACGTATTAAATCCATACTTGATGCACGCCCAAAAATTAGTGTTCAAGCTCGACAGATTATCAAATGCTTCAATATCACAGATGAAAGGATGCTTATGATAAAAAATGGATTGGGAAGCATCCGAATCAAAATCTGCCACATATGGTACTTAATTTCATCAAATCTCCAAAAAATCCTTTCTCTAAAAATGAAAACTGTGTGTCATCCAAAAATCTCGTTATCGTTGTATGATAATTTGAATCCCCTCTCCAACGGGGGTCTAACTTGAACCAATCATTAGGATAAATAAAATACTCGACACAATTTGTCTTGCTAGACATGATTACCAAAATCTGTAGAGTTATAAAGATAAAAACAACTATCAAATTAAAAATTAACAAAAAAAACAAGAATCAAGATGCAAAATAAAATTTATTGGACAAAATAATTGACCCAATGTCTACAAAAAACACCCAAAATCCAAATCTAAACAACCTACTGACTAGACAATAGTGAGATCAGTGAGTAGAGAAACCACCCAAAACACATTTTCATCAAGGTGATATAAATAGAAAAAAATAGAGTTTATAAATTAATCTATTCATTATAGAATGTGATTCATGGAAAAGAAAAAAGGTTTTCAACTCAAAAAAATTGCTAGGTAGCAAATACTTCAAATGCATGGAATAAGATTAAGATAAAATGAGAGAAATTACCTAAAGTGCAGAGAGATGAATGGCAAAATCAAAAACCCTAAAGTTAGAATGCAATTACACCAAAGGGAAGAGAGAAATCCGAAGCTCAAGCTTTGAGATGAACTTTTGTTGTAGCTTTATGAAATTTCTCGTCACCGGAGCTTATTACAATGGGTAAAAAATAAAAATAAAATTAAAGTAAAAAATAATAAAAATCACAATAATAAATTTAAAGGAAAAAAAAGAGTGAAAAAAGTAGAATAATAAAAGTAAAGGAAAAATTTAAAAGTAAAAATAATTAAAAATAAAATGTTAGAGATAAATGAGTATGGAAAGATTAAAAATATATTTGAGGTGTGGAGGGGTGAAATGACACTTTTAGTATATTAAAAAGTAAGGAAGGCTATTCTTCAAAGACATTCTTATTTGGGGTCAAATATCTAAAGTCACCTATATTTGGGTGTATGACATGGAATTTTCTGAAAGTCACATATTAAGCAAATGTAATCCACATTCGCTATGTTATGGAAAAAGAATATTTTAGGTAGATATATGAATGGAGGAATCCTATGTTATATTGGCCTCAAATGTAAGAAGACTTCCAAGGGGTCTTTCACATAATAAAAGAAGTATTTTTTTTGGGTTCAATTGGAATGACTAGAAAATGGAGGAAAAGTGATCACACTTAAAAGGTAAGTGTACCCACTAAAGGAAAGTTTACTTCTCCCACATTGGTGGGAGAAAGCAACTTTATCGTGTTCTTATTAAGAAACACTCCTTCAAGTGGATGGTGAGGCAAGAACCAAGAGGTGCCTCACATCGTTGTCGTCGCTCGTTTGGCTTCGGTTTCGGCTTCAAATTTGGCAAACGTTAGATGATATTATTTTTTGGACAAAATTTATTTGAAACTTGGAAAAAATAAGTGATCCAAAAATATATGAAAAAAAACAAAAATATTTTTCTACATTAACGTTCATGCAGAAATGCTAAAAGGTTGCTCAGAAGGGACACACCTCTTCCATTAACGTTTATGTAGAAATGCTGAAAGGTTGCTCGGAAGGGACACAACTCTTCGAGTGAAAACATACTATTTGGAAAAGACATACTGTTTTGAATGGACAAACATGACTATTATGAACCATTGCCTCCTTTTTGAAGGGGCACTTCATGGCCATATAAAAACTGCATTTTTTCCACAGGTTAAGTGAGAATTTTCTTCATAGCAAAAACATTTATCTTGCTTCTAAAAAAGACTATGTGTGACCATCTCCTGTTGAGTGAGTTCGAAGAAAAGAAGAAGGTTTGAGATACCACTATATTCTGATTGTGAAGCCATTTTATCCTGAGAGGTAAAATTTCACAACCTCGGGTACTTGAGGGGAATTAATTCATCAAGGACACCTCGTGAATTCGGAGGACTTGGCTTTATTCTGTTTCATCTTATTTCTTAAATAAAATAACACATTTCTTTGAAAAACTTGTGTTGAAGGTGTTGAAAAACTTCATAAGTGTTCTTGATATAATCTTGAACTTGTGTTGAAGTGGTTTTACCAACATACATATTGTGTACCAAAAATAATATTTTTTTAATCGTACCTATATCAGGTAATTTTGTTCGTCAAGATTAGGGCATATCGAAAAAATTATCTAGTGATTTATTGACTCTGCTGGATGAAAAACAGATTTTGTTATGTCTTGTAGCTCTTTATATTTACACATAGTTGGTCCAAAATGTGTTGGCAATTTTTTGAGGACCATTTTGCTTAGCAAATTCTTAAATGCCTTTCACTTGCCAAAATAGTAGCTTGCCCACTAGAAAGGAATAAACAATATTCACATTGTTAAATATTGAGAGAGAAAGGGGGAAACAAGTAGTTATTGTGGCATTTCCATCATTAATTTATCATCTAGATAAAGGGTTTATCTCAATGGAGAAAACTGATGGAATATGATAAGGCTATGAGAACATGCTAAATAGAAAGTGCAATTTTTGTCAAAATCTTTTAAAAAGAGAACAATTTGCTGGTAATCGATAATGTGGAATTGAGATTGAAGTAATTATATCAACATCGATTGTTGTGCAATGGTGGAACTATCCTATCCTTAATTTGAGATTTTCGGTTCGAGCCTTGACTATGGAGAAAATCTTGTTGAGAGTTTACCTCCAAATGGTCCTGCAGTGCATCCGGATTAGTGAAAGCCCAATACAAATACCAAGTGGGAAGCTAAAAAGAGACTGAAGTAAAAATTGACCAAGTTAAGGTCAGGCACATGACTGGATTCATTTGTATCTTTTTTTTTTTTTTTTTGATATTAGGTACTCAAAATTTATTCCGACTTAGTTGAATTCACGCCCAGTAGATCCATAAGCGCTCCCAGACTCCCAATCCTGAAGTTCTAAATTAATAAGACTAATATTCAGATATCTAATTAAAAGTGGAGTAGTATCAACATTAGTGATGTTTCGTTTCAAAAAAATAAGTAAGCTATCTATTTTTTTTCTTTTTATAGACATTTTATACGTCGAAACTTCATGATCCAAATAACTCAGATATTTCACCATTTTGTCTCAAGGGTGATAAACCACTCCCTATTAAGAAACTCTTATTCACTCGACATTTCAGATTAAGGGCCGAGAAATTTCTATCATTCAATCACACTATTTAATAGTGATACCTCAGGTCACATTGCCTCATGTGACTTTGCACCAATTACATGTATTTGTTTTCTTAAAAGGAACCCTGAAGTAATATGTAAAGTTGTAGCCATCTGAATTGGAGGTCATAGATTAAAATAGTGGATACAACCTCTTGAAGAAATGTAGGGAAAGACTATATTTTACATGTATCCTTTACAGAAATGTAGCGGAAGTTTTAATAAATCAGACTGACTTTTACATGTATACTTTCACTTGACTGCAAATATTCATTGCTCATATTGATTGAATCTAGTTGTCCCAATCACTACCAGTCTTCTTCTTGTGCATCTTTAGATGTTCATATGATAAAATGATTGAGAAATACTACTATTTCATGGATGGTTATTAGGAGAATCGTTCCAATTTGAACAAGATGATTTCTATTTGATACCATCTATTATTCTAAACATACAAATCAGTATTTACAATGTTTGAATTGTTATAAAATGATTGTAAAAGTTAATAACTAGTACAATAAAAGCTCAAATTGTGCGTAAACAAACGTTTTTAAATAGTATATGGAGAATATGAAGATTCTTTTAAGATGATGTCTTGATACATGAATGAACTGCAATATTTTAATAGGGGATCATCATTATTGAGTGAAAACAATAGTCAATCAAAATGCAGGACGGACATTTCTTGATACAAAGCTAAGTGTGTATCAAGAGATTTCAACCAACTCAAGAACAACAAGTTGCTAGTGAGTCGAAATAGGCCTCAAACGGCTTCACTAGACTTTGAGTGTTTTGTTTTGAATAAGAAAATGAGATGAATAACAAGGCAACAACGCTAGTGAATCGAAAGAGCCCCACACGGCTTCACTAGACTTTAGATTCAACAACACAAAGTTAACAAGATTACAAAAGAGATAGAAACTTGACATAATATTCAAAGATCTAAGAACCCTAACAATGAGAAAGGACCCTAAGAGTAGTGAATATCAATATCAAGTTCTTACTTGGACCAAGAGAAACTCAAGAACCCCAAGATCGTAGTTTCTAGTCCAGAGACAACACTAGTATCACTCTACTAGTGAGTTTTTGAAATTGGGGCTTTTCCAATGGAAGAGAGAAGTTCCAAAATATTACAAGTGTTTTGTTGTCTTCCAAAATATGAATGAACTAACTAAAAGACTAGCCCTAATAAATGGCTTATATAGACAATTACAAAGGAGGGAAAAAGACCAAAATACCCTTGACATTAAGTGGGTGGGTTTGGGATATTTTGGTGGGCCTCTTCACAGTTTAATAAGTATGGGCCCTTAGATGGGCTCACAAGGGCCTCACACACGGCCAAGGATGTGAACAAGGCTTGAAGTCATTGCAACTCATGCGCTTGACTACGTGTGAAAGGTCTTGATCTATAAATTCCCGAATTCGGTTCATTGTCATCCTCTACCATTTCCACCCGAGAGAGGTCACACACGTTGAAAGTATTGTGAACTTGATATTCCAGGGGTAGATCAATCTTGTAGGCGTTGTCGTTGATCCTTTCTAATACTTGGAACATGCCATCACCCCGCGACATCAACTTAGCATTCCTTTTAAACGTGAATCTATCCTTCCTTAGGTGCACCCATACCCAATTCCCCAGTTCAAGAATGAGCTTTCTTCTTTCTTTGTTGGTTTGCCTTGCAACTTCTTGGTTTTTCTTCTCCAACCGCCACCTCACCTTCTCATGTAGCTTCTTCATGGCCTCGGCCCATTTGCTTCCATCTAAGATTGTCACAAGATCACTTGGAAAAGGGGTTAAATCCAAAGGGTTGAGGGGGTTGGTTTCGTATACACACTCAAAGGGTGTCATCCCCGTGCTTGAGTATATAACCCGATTATAAGCAAACTCAATCAACGATAAGTGCTCCTCCCAAGAAGTCATTTTCCCTTAACCATGGACCGTAGCATAGACTCTAAGGTCCTATTTACTACTTTTGTTTGGCCATCGGTTTGTGGGTGGCATGAGGTCGAAAATAAAAACTTAGTACCGAGCCTACCCCACATGGACTTTCAAAAGTGGCTTAGGAATTTAGAGTCCTTATCACTCACTATGGTTCTTGGAACACCATGAAGTTTTACAATATTATCAACAAACAAAGAGGCTACACTAGGTGCATCATCACATTTTGAACAAGGAATAAAATGATCTATCTTGGAAAACCGATCCACCATGACAAAAATACTATCCCCCTCTTCTAGTTCTTGACAATCCCAACACAAAGTCCATTGATATGTCAAGACAAGGACACAAAGAGGTAGACAATGGGGTGTACAACCCATGGGGTTGGGGCGTGAATTGGCTCCTTTGCACTCAACAATTGGCCGAAAATTTGGGATACATCCTTATGCATTCTAGGCCAATAAAATTGTTCTTTCGAAATTCCGAGAGTCTTATTGACCCCAAAATGGCCCATTAGACCGTCATTATTTGCTTTTCTCACAAAAAATTCTCACCATGAACTTGAGGGAACACACAATCATCTATCCTTAAACAAGTATCCATCAAATTTGGTATAGGGATGGGAACCCTTTTCGTAACCCACCTATCCCGATCCATCTTGTTACTTTCCCTATAGATAGGAGTGAAGTAAGGGTCCTCGGGATATAAAGACTTGAGACTTTCAAACCCCATCAACTTAGACGACAAAGTAGACATAAGCACATATTTTTGGGACAAAGCATCGGCAACAACATTGTCTTTACCCTTCTTATTATGAATAACATAAGGGAAAGTTTCAATAAATTCAATCCATTTGGCATGCCGTCGATTAAGCTTGTTTTGTTCCCTTAGATGCTTCAAGGATTCATGATCCATTCAGATCACAAATTTTTTAGGCCAAAAATAATGTTTCCAAGTGGCCAAGGCTCTAATCAAGACATACAACTCTAAATCATATGTAGAGTAGTTTAGAGTTGCTCCTTTGAGATTTTTGCTAAAGTAGGCAATAGGCTTCAATTCTTGCATTAAAATTGCGCCTATGCCGACTTTGCTAGCATCACATTCGACCTTAAAAGTCTTGTAAAAAGTTCGGCAATTGTAGCAAAGGGGCTGAGATGAGCATAGCTTTTAAGTCCTCAAAGGCCTTAGCTTGCTCATCTCCCCTCTTGAAAGACCGATCCTTTTTAATCACTTCGGTCAAGGGGCGGCAAAGGTGGTAAATTCTTTGACAAAACATCTATAAAAACTAGCCAACTCATGGAAGCTTCTCACTTCACCTACGGTTTTGGGAGTTGGCCAATTTTTAATGGCATCAATCTTAGAATCATCCACTTCGATCCCTCTTGAGCTCACCACAAACCCATGAAATATAACTTCATGGATACAAAAAGAACACTTTTCTAGATTAGCATATAACTTCTCCTTTCGGAGGACATCAAACACATATTGTAAATGCTTTACAAGATCATCTAAGGACTTACTATACACCAACACATCATCAAAGTCAACAACAATAAGCTTTCCACTAAATGGATTCATCACATGATTCATTAGCCTCATAAAACTACTTGGAGCGTTTGTTAGGACGAATGGCATAACTATCCATTCATAGAGACCGAATTTGGTCTTAAAGGTAATTTTTCATTCATCACCCGGTTGCATACGGATTTGGTGATAGCCACTCCTCAAATCAATTTTAGAAAACAAAAATGAACCACTCAAGTTATCAAGCATATCATCTAGCCTAGGAATAGGGTGATAATATTTTACCGTTATCTTATTGATGGCTCGACAATCAATGCACATACGCCAAGTCCCATATTTCTTGAGAACTAGTACCACCGAAACCACACAAGGGATCATACTCTCCTAGATGTACCCTTTGTTAAGAAGTTCCTCAACTAGGCATTGCAATTCTTTGGTATTCGTTGGGTTGCCAGTTTGTTGGGCAATTGTGAGACCAACAAAAAATCCATTTGGTGCTCAATTCCCCAAAGTGGAGGCAATACTTTCGGCAATTTCTTTGGGAAGACATCCTTGTAATCCTGCAAAACATGAGAAATAGGAGGAGAAATGGAAACATTAGCGGTTTAGTATTAAAACAATGAGCCAAGAGGAGCATCGGAGTGTCCTCGTCATGATCCATAAATAATTTTTTCCTCCTAGCCATCATCAACATACTTTTGTGCCCCTTAGAATTTAGGGTCCCCTCGGCTTCCCCTACCCCTCACTCTCGGATTCCCCTCTTTTTTCCCTCACTCCCGTCCTTCTTTCTCTTTTCCCTCAATTCCCATATCTTTAGGTGCAATTCATTCACTCGGGAAGGAAATAATGGATGAAGAGCGACCTTTCGGCCATCCTTCTCAAGTGTATACTGATTGGAACTTCAATCATGTTTGGTCAACCTATCGTATTGCCAAGGCCTTCCTAACAATAATTGAAAAGCTTGCATTGGTATCACGTCACAAAGCACCTCTTCATGGTAGTTGTCTACCTTAAAACGTATCACACATTTCCTTGTGACCTTTAACACGCCACATTCATTCAACCATTTAAACTTGTAAGGATTAGTGTGAGGTGTAGTCGGCAATTTCAAGAAGTTCACCATTATAACACTAACCACATTCACATAACTTCCACTATCTATCACCATAGTGCACACACTTCCCTTCATAAGGCATTTAGTATGGAATAGATTCTCCCATTGGCTAGGATCATCTATCTCCTTACTAATCATGGCCTGCCTCACTACAAAGTTTGGAACCACACACTTCCCTTCTTATGGATAAGCATCCTCACAATCATCATCATTATTACATGGATTCCTCTTCGCTATCTCTCTATCTTGAGGCTCGACCTCACTCTCATCACCCTCAATACTCACTTATTCACCAAGGTAATACAATGTACCTTCCCTTAGGATTACATTGCATCGGTTAGGGCATTCATTGGCTTTATTTCCCCAACCTTGGCACTTGAAGCACTGGAGCCCTTTAGGATTATACTTGTGAACTTCTTGCCTCAGAGGGATTTCGTGGACTATTTTGGGCTCGGACATCCTAGTAGTAGTGGGTTGGTCCTTGTTTTTGGGCCAACCCAAAGAGGATTGAGCCATATCCTTTCCCCTCAGTGAACCCAAGGTTGATTGTCCCTTTGCTTTGAATGACGACCTCTCTTTAAGTTCCCTTTTAATCTCAAGAGCTTCTTGGAAAATACCTTCGACGGTATCAAACTTTTGAAGTATCAAATGAGTGGAGATGTCTTTGTTCATCCCACACTTTAACCGAATGATGTCATGACTAATTTGTTCCCCACGATGATAAAGTTTCAACATGAGTTATTGAAACTCATCATAATATGCCATAACACTTAGATTCTCTTGCCACAAATTGTACAATCTAGCAAGCAACTCATGACAATATATTTTGGGAAGATATCGTTTCCTTATTAGATACCTCAACCAAAACGATAGTGGTGGTTGCCCCTCTACCAACTCATTATCGAACCGCTTGAAGTATTCCCACCATCTGTTAGCATAACCTTCAAAATGAGCAATGACATAATAACTCTTATTATCTTCTGAGATATCATTCACTTGAAAAACTTTATCACATGCCAACTCCCAAGTAAGATATACATCGGGGTAACTTTCACCATTAAAGATAGGTAGGCTCAATTTGATGGTATTGATGCCTACGTCTCTCTCTCGATGTCGGTTTCCCATTTATCCATACCCTCGGTATCTTTTTGGATCCACGCGCCCCTCTCATCTCCTCCTCCCTTATGTAAGCATCATCAAAGGATCCATAGCATCGTCAAAGGCTCCATACCCTTCATAATCCTCTCTACCATAGTTCTCAAAGTGGATGGGATGGTTTGGAACTTGATTTGATGGGATTGGATTTTGTGGAGGTGGTGGTCTTTGATTTAGTGAGGCTCAGAAGGGTAGGTTTGGATTTAGTGTAGGTATTGGACTGTCATGTCCTCTTGCAAAACTTGAGGAGTTTTGGAATGGTTTGTTCTATTGGAGTCTTGGTTTAGGGGTTTATGTGCGGTTTGGCTTGCGGCATTTAGTGGAGCTAGTGAAGGATTTGGCAATTCTTGCCATGTTTTAGGAGTAACGGTGGCGGAGAAATTTCTATCATGTCCACTTGATGAAACATGTCGAGGAGTAAAAGGGTGAGAGTTCCTTTGAATCTCTACTTGTTCTAACCTCTCACTAATAGTCATCACTTCTCCCCTTATGGGTCCCACTTTCGTACTCAACCTTTCAAGAGTTTGGGTCATAGCCTCTAGAGTGACCCTCATATTCTCCATTTCATTAGAATCCACGGTTTGAGATGTGGTTCCCTCCATTTTCAAGGTATCACCTACAAAAGCAACAAATAATTTAGTTTAAAACACCTCTCGTCACTCACACTCTCTTGATTCACTCACACTCAAGCTCCACAAGTGTTGTAGATTGGCTAGCAACCCGTGAATCCTAAAGGTATGAGTATGCTCTTGTCCGAAATGGATTCTTATTTGAAACTCAAAGAATTCCCGTTGGAGTAGAATTAAGGAGTTACAACATATTCAAATGACAAAAGCACACAAACAAACGATGACACGAATACAAGGCTTCAAAGGACTAATTGACAACCTAGTAGGAATGTACTAGCTTGCTAATTAGTTCTCGAGTCAATTAGAAGAAACTAAGAATCAATACTTAGAAACTATAATATCCAAATTGAGCTTAATTAATGATGTGAACAATGATTAAGGTGACATGGAAGCATGGTATTGGTCATGAGTCCATACATTTTGTTTAACAACTTGAAGCCTTAATCTTCACAATTTTGTAATGGATGACTTTGCTTTAGGAGGGAAAGTAAAATCTTGTAACTTTTCAACTTTTTCCAACTCAAAAAAGGTGAGGCTTGACTTTACTAGTTCCACAAGACAAGGCTCCTTGTTTTAAGGAAAAATGGTTGTTAAATCAAGGAAGTGATGTTGGCAAGTCTTCTCACAAACAACTTTACAACTTTGTCTTGCAACCTTTTTGGATCTATTTTAGTCTTTATAGCGGTCAAGATATGAGATGAGGAGAAGATCAATATGAAAACAACAAAAATACTTCAAGAATACACCAAAAAGCAGCCCACTTTAAATGTCAAGAAACAACAACATACAACTCAACCTACTTCAAGTTCATCATACTACTAGTTCAAGACCACAATAGCAATGTCAATATGTTAAGCTCAACTTAGATTTAGACACATTTTGTCTTGATGAGAAATAAACAACATAATAAAAAAACTAGATAAACAAAATAATATCTATATCTAAACACACAAACAAAAATCTCGTCGAAGACAGCAACAGAACACAGTTTTCTCGACCAAAAACAAGATGGACAAATTTCTCCTTTTTCTGGAATTTTCAAATTTCAATAATTTCTTTTGTATTTTTTCAACTACCAAGCCCAAGATTGATTTTGTTCCACCAAAATCAACCACAAGCTTTGATACCAAATGATACAAAGCTAAGTGTGTATCAAGGGATTTCAACCACTCAAGAACAACAAGATGAACGACAAGTTGCTAGTGAATCAAAATAGGCCTCACACGGCTTCACTAGAATTTGAGATTGTGTTTTGAAAAAGAAAATGAGATGAATAACAAGATATCAATGTTAGTGAATCGAAAGATCCCCACACGGCTTCACTAGACTTTAGATTCAACAACACAAAGTTAACAAGATTACGAAAGAGATAGAAACTTGACATACAATATTCAAAGATCTAAGAACCCTAACAATGAGAAAATACCCTAAGAGTTGTGAATATCAATACCAAGTTCTTAATTGGACCAAGAGTAACTCAAGAACCCCAAGATCCTAGTTTCTAGCCAAAAGACAACACTAGTATCACTCTACTAGTGAGTTTTCAAAATTGGGGCTTCTCCAATGAAAGAGAGAAGTTCGAAAATATTACAAGTGTTTTGTTGTCTTCCAAAATATGAATGAACAAACTAAAAGACTAGCCCTAATAAATGGCTTATATAGTCAATTACAAAGGAGGGACAAAAGACCAAAATACCCTTGACATTAAGTGGGTGGGTTTGGGGTGTTTTGTTGGGACTCTTCACACTTTAATAAGTATATGCCCTTAGATGGGCTCACAAGGTCCTCACACATGGCCAAGGATGTAAACAAGGCTTGGACTCGTTGAAACTCACGCGCTTGACTTCGTGAGAAAGGACTTGAGCTAGAAATTCCTGTATCATTTCTAGTATATCTTATTAGGCTTTTAAATCAAACTCAAATAAATTCAAAACTACATATCGATAATTTCAATAGAAGACTATAATATCTATGAGAAGAAACTATTAATTATTTTTTAATTGATGAGAACAACAATATAATATTTTTATCTTGGCAGATATTACTTACTTGGGGATTTGAGGTGTAGGTGACACAAGTCTTAATAATTGAGTGAATATGACAACTAATTTATTATGGATTAAGAAAGTTGGGAAAGTTTGAAAATAACCCATAAGTTTTTTAATTTACACTTTGATCCAAATGTTAATTAATATAACAGGAAATGAAGGAGAGAAACATATTTCTCTCTCTTCTTATCTGTTGTTGCTTTCTCTCTCTTCATGATTATTGTTGTTCATTATTGCTGCTACATTATTCATCATCTTCTGCTTCATTATCATCATCTTCTACTTCATTATCATATTTAACTTCTTCTTCTCGACTCTTATTATTGTTGTTGTTACCGCTACTGCTGATATCAAACCAATTTCTTAGTTCAAATTTTGTTTCCTACATCACTTTCTACTTCGACATTACTGCAAATGTGACTTTGATAAATAAAATTATGATTTTTATTCAAATTTGTCATCTGGGTACACAGTGACTGTTGTTTGTTTCAACAATGGATAGAACCCGATCATGAATCCAACATAAGTACCGACAATTAAATAGATTACTCATCTGGTGCATTAGATGAGTAATCTATTGCAATGGAAGAATCATATGTTGGGATTCATGTTTATGCTTCTATAGTGCCCGTAACATGAATCGAACAAATGAGTAATCTATTGCAATAGAAGATTTATCTGTTGCAACCTACTAGTTATCTGTTGTAACAAACTAGTTATCTGTTGCATCAGATTGATTATCTATTAAATCAGACTGCTTATCTATTACAACATATGAGTAATCTATTGCAACAGATAATTAATCTGTTTGGAACAACACAATTCAACCCCTACCACAAACCCAATAGATAACCAATATATTTTAACTCTTGCTATTGCTACTGGATTCAAAATTATTCCTTACGTTCAATCGTCAACATATTTGTTGAGAAGATAATAGACAAAACGAAAATTAATACTCCCTCCGTCTCAAATTACCCATCCCAAATTTCTTAATTTGATTTCTCATTTTATGTATTTATTCTCATTAATCAGGAAGAGACATAAAAAATTCTATGTTTTACCATTTGCATTAATTACTTTTTCTTTAAATTAAAATATAAATATCATTTAATAGGGGTATTATGGTAAACTAGGTATGCTATTAATTATTTTTCTTAATCAATGTGCCATCTCAATTTGGGATGGATAATTTGAGATGGACGGAGTGTGAATTAAAACATCAAAGCCGTGTAACAGACTAGTTATCTGTTGCATCAGACTGATTATCTGTTGCATTAGACTGCTTATTTGTTGCAACATATGGGTAATCTGTTTGGAACAACACAAATCAGCCCCTACCACACACCCAATAGATAATCCATATGTTTCAACTCTTGCTATTTGTACTGGATTCAAAATTATTCCTTACATCCAATCATCAACATGTTTGTTGAGAAGATAATAGACATAATAAAAATTAAATATGAATTAAAACGTCAAAGTTGATCAAGCATAATTTTTTTATTAAACAAAAACAAATAAAAATACATATACATAGACTAAAATAAAAAAATCTAATTATTATTATTATTATTATTATTATTATTATTATTATTATTATTATTATTATTATTATTATTATTATTATTGCCAGCCGACCAATCTTTAACCGATAGAAGCAAGGCCCTCCTAAGCTTGTGGATCTCACAGAGCATCCTTGCTCTAACTGCTCCCAGTTCCCATTACAGGTCACAAACCTGCATCCAAAGTTCATTCACGACGTCTTGCAGAAAAGAAACATTCCACACTAGATCAGCTATATTTAGAACATATGAATTGACAAAAAAAGTAAAAACAAAAGTAAAGAAAAGAATATCCGAATGTAATACAATGTATACTACAAATTGGCAAGAAATTTTTTTTTTGAGTCAGGTAAGAGAAAGTGGTGGAAGGTGTAATATGAAAGACAAGATGGAATAAATAAATAAAGTATAGTTGAATGAACGATTGAGTAAGGAGGGTGTAACGACCCATTTCGTCGTTGCTAAATTATTCTTAATAAATTCATGAAAATTCATTCCTCAATATTAATTTGGGTCCAAATTAGCTAATATTTAATATATTATGTCACCTTAAACTTTTCGGCAAAGATTTTAGCCTTCAAATTTGTCTAGATAGACTCAAAACGATGAATTTAATTATTCATGAGATCTAATATCAATAACTTAGTTTGAAATTTCTTTAGCTATTAATTAAGGTCATCCAATATCTTAAACACAAAGTTAAGTTTAAAACTTTATTTTCGATAGAGTTTCGATATGGGTTTTTATTAGGGTCAACTTCAAATGATCATCTCTTAGAATATAAGGAGTTTAAAACCCAATAGCCACCAAATTAAAGATCTTCGAGTCCTCTTTCCAAAGAAATAAACCATTTCTCAATCCAAATTTGAAGTAAGAAGTTATGACTGT
Source organism: Capsicum baccatum var. pendulum (assembly GCA_030864225.1). Taxonomy (NCBI): domain Eukaryota; kingdom Viridiplantae; phylum Streptophyta; class Magnoliopsida; order Solanales; family Solanaceae; genus Capsicum; species Capsicum baccatum. The sequence goes on along the minus strand of CM061560.1, from coordinate 254,076,237 downwards.
TTTACTAAGCACTGTTTGGGCTGAACCGGGATTTTTCTATAGCAAAAATTCTGATGGTATTTAAATCAGCTTCAGCCATATTTTAAGTCTAGAAACCCCAAATTTCATTCCCCTACCCTAGAGAGGTGATTTCCTAAGGCTTAAGGTGAAATTCCTTTGCTGAGGTAAGTTTTTCTATTATTTTATTAGTCTTTTAATGCTGTAACATCTTAGAATCCTTAGAAAGACCTTTAATGGTGGAATCCTTTTGGAAAATATTCATGGGTGTTTTTAATATGATGTAGAGCTGATTCTAAGATGTAAGTCAAAGATTCCTAACATGAATTTCATAAACTATATTATGAATTTTGATGGCTAAGAATCTTGAATTCCGTAAAGATGAGACCTTTAGCATAAAAATTCCATTAATGGAGATGGGTTAAGATTGAAAGAGCTAATTAATAATTAATTGAACTTAGGGGATGATATAGACCTTGAATTGAGGGTAGAATTAGTGGGTTTGAATCCCCAAGATATTTGTTTGAAGAGTAATTAGTTAATTTCTCTTATAATTGTTTGATTTTTAGATGATTGATTATTCCAAGGCACGAAAGAAAGGAATAAACATCCTTGTTGCAGCTTGCTTCTTTCAAAAGCTTAGCGCCCAGGTAGGCTAGGTTTAATGAGTATAAGATTGTGTTTTTTTCTTTTTATATATTTTTATAATTTAAAATTCATAGGAGAAAGCATGTCTAGGCCTGCTGTAATACCCCATACTTTTCTTAACTCAATTTGACGTCTAGAATGTCAAGCGTTAGCTTCAAGAAAGAAAGAATTTCCATACATGAACAATTTTCCAATTTTAGACCCTCCAATGCGTAGAAAATTGAATTATCTTTCCAACAATATAATATTCACTATAATCTAATAACCGGATGAGAAGTTATGACGATTTTAAGTTCTAGTTGTAAAACACTGTGATTTGGGCCCGTAGCGCGTGGCGTAGAAGTGTAAAATCACAATTGTCAAATTTTAGTGAGACTCTATGATTCCATCACATCGCAGAGAAGTCCTATTTCATATTTGACAATATCCAGTGAGCCTACGCAATTTTGGCGCTTTGCGCCAGTGGCCAAAATGGCAATCCAAAGAGGCACCACGATTGTGGCGCGTCGTGGTGAACATCCAGTTTCCAATTGTCCTAATTATAGTAAGCTACCTCTATTGTGGTTCATCGCGGTGGCCTCCTAGTTTGAAAAATGTTATGTTTTTTCAGTTTTGTTTAGGATTTTAAAAAGGGCATTTTGGTCAATTACCCAGATCTCTATCCGTCTAAAACATAAGATTAATCATATTCTAAGCACTTTATACTCATTTTCATCATTCTCTTCAAAAGGAAAAACCCTAGAAACCAAAAGCTCCTTCTCTAAGAAATCAAAATCCTGAATAGATTCTCTAAGAAAGCTCCAAATTGAGGATTCCCAAGATAAGATAATCAAGAATTCATCTCCAAAGACACAATAGGAATCCAAGATTCAAGCTTTTCATCTAAGATCATCAATTAAGGTATGTAGGGTTACGAACAAGGATAATCCTTTCGTCCTTGTGCCCAAAACTTATTTTAAATTCCAATTTTACTGAATTTTATAAGGTTTCCCATTAAATTCAAGTTAGGGTTTATACCCATTATTGTTATCTACAAGCTTATGAGATTTCCATTTATTTAGAAGTTGAATTACACGATTTTGTTCATATTTTCATGCATATTGCAGTAATTTTCAGATTTTGAATTAATTTATCAATGTTTACATGATCAAGAATGAACATTATGATGTTTTAACATGAGTTTGATGCATGAGTCATTAATCACTAATAAATCTATTCAAGATTTGTTATGCCATAAGCACCCTATGACTAGATTCCTTTCAGATTGTTGTTAAAGATTTGACCTTTTAGTCTCAGAATAGGTTTGGAATTAGCTTTACAGATTTAGATTACAGATTTAGCTTTACAGATATACAATGGGTTATTATTGTAAATCACTATACTATTTTAAAAGTGGATTTCCATCAGAATAAGTATACAGATTTAATAGAAGTAGTATTTAGCATCGAGATGGGTACGTTACTATGGTTCCATACCCCAGACTATGTGCCAATATAGGATTTAGATTGTTCCCACTTCTATGTGGATGATAGATATATTATCACTTAGACAGGTTATACTCCCTGCCAGGAGTATAACTCCTCTCCCCAATGTGAGGATTTCTCCTTAGGGGTACAAGAACATTGGACTCCATGAATACTCATATGGTTTATGTCGGTTACAAGATCATCCCATGCAGAATAAGTTTTCAGATTTCTAAACCCCTAAGATAAAGTATTTTCTCTACAACTTTAAAGTTCTTGAATTTTAAATATAGCTTTTAGAAAAGGACAGATTTTAGAAACTAATTGTAGAGGCTTACAGATTTACTCAGATATTGCTTTACATAAGCCTTCAAATACAGACTTACAGATTTTACTCAACCTATATGATTTGAGAATAATAACAGAATATAGATTTCAGGACTAAGTGTGACGACTCACAAGATTTGCATTATATGCTTTATTATTCATGATTTATGATCTTTAGATTTCAGATTACTCAAGCCTATGTAAGTCATTTACATTTTGTATGCATGATTTTATAACTTGTGACACTATTAAAGTATTGTATGACTTATTGCATTCACCCCCATATGCTCAGTACATTCCCAAAGTACTGATCCACATATATGTCTATGTGCTACATTGTCATATAATGTAGGTTCAAGTGCCCAATCTTGGCAACATGAGTGATTTTCGAGTATCTCATCTACTTCTCTGCAGTTGGTAAGTCCTTATACTTCAGGGTCTTAGCTATTCAGATTTCCAGTTTGTTAGTATTCATTTCAAACAGTTTGAGTTAGCTGGGGCCTGTCCCAGTGACTCTCTAGATTCAATCAGTTAAGGCTTGTCGGACTACTAGATTCATTTTTATATTTTAGTTGCAGTATTCAGATTTTCAGTATTTGCTTTGTCAGACTGATGAAATTAGTATTTTCAGATATACTCAGATAGTTCAGACAATTTTCCATATTTATTATGATTTTACATTTATATTCCCCTATTTGGAGATTCAAATTTAGTAGAAGGCAGCCAGGGTTAGCTTAGGACTACTTGTAGTTCAGAGCACCGTGTGGTATCTCGAGAATTAGATTTCGGGGGATTACACCTGTGGGCATAGAGTTGAGGTAGATAAAGGAACGAGTACTTAACTTTAATCCCAAAACTATATTATAGATTGATTATGTGATATTTATGATATAATATGTTCTATACCCAAAAGGAGATTATTGTAAATGTAGTATATGGACATGATATATGTTTTTTAGTTGTTCTAGTAATGAACCTAGTTGAGTTGTAATGGTATTAGGTTGTATGTATTGTGCAATAATACGATGAGGAGAATCATGTTAAGATCGAATATTGATGAGCATAATAATATCTAAGGGATAGATGACTTGAATTAGTGTGATGATTGTATTATCTGGAAAGAGGTAAAGGATAATGATACACGTAAATGTGCATGTTATAGATGGTAATGTTAGCACCCAATTTGCGGTATTTAAAAAGATAATAATATTTTTAATAATTAAAGAGTAATTAAGGCTCCAATAGTGATTTGTATGCGTAAGAATTAAATTGTAATTTATTTTATGATATTCTTGTTTTGATATAGATAAAAATACTATATCTATTAGATGCCCATGAGAGGATAAATTGGTGATAATGATGGTTTATTGAATTGTGCCTATGAGTGGCTTGTTTAATAATGATAACTCCTTAAAGTAATGCTATGAATACTTGTTGATTGGTATTCAGACATGCTTGAAATTGTTGGTGCTTGGATTGTCGACACCTGTATAAATGATTGTTGAAAATTTACTTGATGGAATTGCCTTATGGCTTTAAGTGTACTTGTACACTTGGTACATTGTTGTATGCTATGAGGTTTTGTCAATTTGATATTGATAATACTTGTTTATGTGGATCAGGTACCACACCGGTACAAATATGTATATGTTGGATCGGGTACCACGTCGGTACAGATATGTATATATTGGATCGGGTACCACGCTGCTATGGATATGTATATATGGATCGAGTACCATGCCGGTACAGATATGTATATGTTGGATCAGGTACTATGCCGGTACGGATATGTGTATGTTAGATCGGGTACCATACTGGTACGAATATGTATATATATTGGATCGGGTACCACGCCGGTATGGACATGTGTATGTTGAATCGGGTACTACGCCAGTATGGATATGTATATGTTAGATCAGGTACCATGATGGTACGTATATGTGTATGTTGGATCGAGTACCACATCGGTATGGATATGTTATATATTGGATCGGGTACCACGCCGGTACAGATATGTGTATGTTGGATCGGGTACCACTCCGGTATGGATATGTATATGTTGGATAGGGTACCATGCTAGTACAAATCTGTATATGTGGGATCGGGTACCACGCCGGTATGGATATGTATATGTTGGATCAGGTACCACGCTGGTACGGTACATGAACATAGACTGTAAACTGCAAGTCATGACTATTTGGGAAAAAATAAGCCTCATAGCATGTGTGTACATATTTGTGTTAAGTCTGTGGATGTTTACAGTATGGTTGATACTCTTGATGGTTAGGTAGCTTGTTTGTGAGCACTGTTTGATCTGTTATTGTTGTATTGTTGATTCATTGGTTATTTGATTGTCTAATATGTATTTGAAAAAGTGAAAATTTGTACTTACTTATATGTTGGTTGACTTGCTTCATTTATACATGTTTTAATCGTAGTTTACCAGAATGGCTAGTTATCATTCTTTAATATTATAAGAGAGCATTTAGTTTTTATCGCAAGAGTTTAGTGTGGGTTGTCTATGATTACATATTTGTTCTTATGAATATGAGCATGAAAAAGATAAGGTGAATAAAAAAGAATAGTGATGTATTAGCATTGGATTGTGGTTGATTGAGTGAAATAATGTGGCTAGAGTATGTTAGTAGTGAATATAATATTGATGGAGTTGGTTGATGTAAGTTATATAGGTAAAGTAATAATGTTATTACAACCTTGGTTGAATTATATTCCATTCAATATGTTATGATTTATTTTCCTTAATTCTATTTTATGATTATATGGACTAACACGGTCGACCGATGATGCCTACCAGTACGTGTGGTTGTATTGACCCTACTCTTCTACATTCCTTCTTGAGGTGTAGACTGGATGCAGGTTAGTTTGCAGTTACTAGATGGATGATGATATTCAGCACTAACTTCTGCACTTTCATCCTAACAGATATTAGAGTCTTCCTATTATATATTTTATTGTCAGTCTATGTTGTAGTAAATATCTCTTGTACATGTCTAGCAGAGTCTTGGGACAGTGAAGGACATTTGTAAGAAGTTTTTGAGGAAATTTATTTATTAGTATTTAATTTATTTATTATATTTAATCCACTATTCCCTTAAAAACAGAAATCTTTCGCATATTTTTAGTTGGGTAATAAGGGTTCTCCTAGCTACTTAGATAGCGTAGGTGCCCGCACGCTCCAGTGATATTGGGTTGTGACAGAGGGACCTATTTATAGATGACTGAATTTGAATGAGTGGCAAAAAGACGCAATTGTTCACCTCCATTTTTAATTATATTTTTGATTACTGTGAATAGTTATGACTTGATTAAATTAAGAAATATTGTAATAAGTCATGACTTTTCAGATTATTATTATTAATTAGTTCTTTCCAAAAATCATTTTTATTGAGTTGTGACAATAGATTCTACATCTGTTACATCAGATAACTCATCTATGATAACAGATATATTATCTGTTGCAACAAAAAAAACTATTTCATCAGATAATCTATTTGTTGCAACATATAATCTAATTGTGCACCTCCATTTATTAATTATATTTTTGACTACTGTGAAAAGTTTTGACTTAATTAAATTAAGAAATATTGTGATTAGTCATGACTTTACAGATTATTATTATTAATTAGTTCTTTTCAAGAGTCATTTTTAATGAGTTGTGACAACAGATTCTATATTTGTTGTATCAGATAACTCATCTATGACAACAGATATATCATCTTTTGCAAAAAAAATTCAAATTATTGCATAAGATAATCTCTCTGTTGCACATATAATCTATCTTTTCAAAAAAAAATTATCATCATATCATTAATCCAAATTTGCTGATTTTTTTATTATATAAATTATAAAAAAAGATTTTAAAACAAAAATGTTTTTCTGTGAAAAGAAATGATGCCTATTTAATATAAACGTAAATTATTCAAATTAAATAACCATTTTTTACGATTATAGATTATGTTTATCATTTATTTTCTGTGAAAAGAAATGACTTAATTAAATCAAGATGGTGAGTTTTTTATTATTGTGACAAGTCATGACTTTTTAGCTTATTATTATTAAATAACCTTTTTCTCAATTTAAAAATCGAAGACACCTTTTCAATAACCGTTTCCTTAATAAATTAATAACTATTTTTATTGAGTTATGGAAACAAATTGTATATTTGTTGCATTAGATAAACCATCTGTTGCAATAGATATAACATCTGTTGCAACAAATCGACTATCTGTTTTAATAGCTTCTTTGATTTCTTCTAACAGTTGATACATCAGTCGCAATAGATGGGAAATTTGATGCATCAACAACATAGTTGAATGTGTTTTAGACAAAAAGTCACGAATGTTCGCCGTTTTCTTAACAATTATCATATAAGTTAATTAATCCAATATTGTGACTTTTTTATTATATAATAAATAAATAATTTTAAAAAACAAATTTAAAAAACAAAAATGGTGAAAAGTCACAATAAATTATTAAAATTTAAAAACCGTTCTTTTATGATTATAAATTGTGTTTATCATTTATTTCATTATTATTTATCTATGAACCATTTTTCATATTAAATAATCAGAAAGTCATGTCTTTTCACCCTCTCAATAACAACAGTAACCCTTTTTGTTAACAACATATGATCCATCTGTCGTATCATATTAACCTCTGTTGCCACAAATGCTTAATCCCTACCACCAACCATCAACATGTTGAGAATAAGGAATAAATAAAATAATAATTAAATATTAAATAAGAATTAAAAATTCAAAGTCGACCACCAAACATAGATTTTTGAATCCCTTGGGTAGATTCGATATACAAAAGGAGGAAAATACATACGCTAAAAGAAAAAACATAAGCTAATTCTTATGACTACTATTATTATTATTATTATTATTATTATTATTATTATTACTATTATTGTCAATTGGACAATTTTCATCCGACAGCAGCAGGGCTCTCCTCAGCCTTGCTCTGAAGTTAGCCAAATCCCTCTAGAGTTTATCAAACTGCCTTTGAAGTTCCTGCAAGGACTCAATATGAATCTTCTTGTACGAATCTGGATCAACCATATTTGTAAGTGTAGTAGAATGAACGAGTAAGGAGGGACCTATTTATAAATGACTGAATTCAAAGGGGTTAGTCAAAAAGCCACGGCTGTTCATCCCTTAATTAAATAAAACTGGTGACTTTTAGAATATGTAAATTAAAAAATGGATCTAAATACAATATTTTATCTTTTATTGTATTTCAAAAAAAAAGAAAATTGCCTTAAAATAAATCTAACAGATAGGTAATCTATTGCAAAATATATTCCATCTGTTAGATAACTTACAACATATTAAAACTATTGCGACAAGTGCATACACCTGTTTGATATTTCCTACAGATAGGTCCTATGTCGCAACAGATTGATCATCTTTCATAACAAATATCTGTAATTGTTTGACAATTTAAATAGATGTGGTATCTGTTGTAACTTCTTAGTCTTCTATTTATTACATTTAAGCCATAGATGGGCGAGGAAGAATAAGGTGCATGCAGATGGATAGATCCACTTTCATGTGTGGGAGTTAAGTATTACTGATAAGGTTATCGGGACAACATACAAAGTACAATGTCTTTTTGAATGCAGTTTTTAATCAATTAGTTACTGATCATTCAATCAAGATCCTGCATTGTACAGTTAAGTTTGATGGGTTTGAATTGATAAGGCCGATGGACTCATGATGATGATGCCGATACCTTATTACCAATTACTGTCAGTTGTTGCTCATGTTTATGCATGTCAAGTTTTGAGAAGGGATCAATATTTGGTGTCATTGTATAGATCCAATAGTGATTGAACTTAACTTTAAGTGTGCATTGTACTCTGAGAAGCCCTTCGAAGCCTCGCACTATATCAAAATGGAAATCAATAGAAATTCCCCTGGCCCAAATTTATATGGAAGGGTTGTTCGAGAAGATAATTATATGCCAGAAGGAGTCGAAGGAGAATGCCTTTGAGGGAAATGGGAGTTGATGAAAGATTATATTATTTGAGAGAAAATTGAAAAGGATAAATAGGGTAGAAAGGAACTTCTAGCGAATCTGGCTGATGAAACTGAATTACAAAATGATAAATCTAAATCAAGTGCAAATATGAAAGTGTATATGGTAATGTAAATCTGTTTGTTATTTATCTGAAAGAAAAATAATGCAAATGGTCACTTTTCTAGGGAGTTGCAACTAGGTGGCGTGGTCGGGATGATCACCTAGATAGAAAATTATAAAAGACCAAGAAAGCAGCCTCGCGAGTATCGAGGGTTGAAATGATGTACAGTAAGTCAAAAAAACTTACTCCTACAATAGCTGTAGTTAAAATAAGGAATCTAAGAGAAGGATGCAATTTATGAATTTTAAATTGCGTCCTATGACTTTATGTTTGTAGTTCCAATTAGGTCCACTACTGTTGACCTGATCGAAACCACAAACAAGATTGAAAGACAGATTGAGTATCGCTACTTCCTTAGCAATATGGATTAATTGATTGTGTTTTCTAGCCTTAGCATGCTTTCGATATATCTTGAAGAAGATTAGATGCTTTCTATAGTATATGAATCCCGATAATTTTCAAGCTTGTCTCCAACTTGCTGATTTGGTATTCAAACTTTTCATTGCCGTCTTTGAAGTTGGTAAGAGTTGCTGGTCTTTTGTGAGATCGAACAGGAACACTTTCTTTGAATTTGTGGCATTATATAAGTCCTTTATAACACTTTATTCAGAAGCCTTAAATGATACATGGAGGGCCGCTATATATGTTTTAGGTCAAAATATGTTGATGCACACTCAAGCAGTGGTCCCAACAGTTGAATAGCTCACTTTATCGAGCTTTTCTCAATGTAGCTTTTCTCAACCAACCTTGAAGGTATTTTATAAATAAGCAAGGAGTTACAAAACTTTTGATCTAAACAAACTCTACCAAGCCTATCAAACATTGTGTAACTCCAGGCTCATTAGCCTATCAAAAACCTTTGCCCGAGTTAGTGGAAAAATCAAATGAACTAAATTTCTCAGCCTTTCTTATGATCACTTTTCTATCATATAGATGAAAAGATATCCGCCATGTAAAAGTCTACACCATAAGCCTTAATGCTTGCCACAACGAAAGTCTTTAGAAGGCATGACTAATAATACCCCAATATCACTTTTATGGTTACCTTGACGTCTCTTGCCAATATATTGGAATGGAAATAGTGATCAATTATGCTTAGTTTGGTTTGTCCATTCAAATATAATTGCAAGAGACGTCAAGAAAGTCATAAAAGTTATATTAAAAGATTACTAGTCATGCCTTCTTAACACTTTTGTTGTGGCAAGAATTTCTGGCGACGATGTAAATTTTTGCATGGCGAATATCTTGTCATCTATATGGGAGAAGAGCGATCAACCAAAAGGATGAGAGATTGAGCTCATTTAATTTGTCCACTAACTCGGGCAAAGTTTTTTGATAGGGTAATGAGCCTGGAGTTATGTAATATTTGATAGGTTTGGTAGAGTCAGTTTAGATCAAACATTACGTAACTTCTTGCTAATTTATTTATGAAATACCTTGAAGGTTGGTTGAGCAAGCTGCATTGAGAAACTCTAAAAAAAAGTGAGCTATTCAACTGTTGGGACCACTGCTTGAATGTGTATTAACACATTTTGACCTAAAATAAACATAGTGACCCTCCATGTATTATTTAAGGCTTCTAAATAAAGTGTTATGAAGGCCTTCTACAATGCCACAACTTCAAATAAAGTGTTCCTGATCGAGCTCACAAAAGACCAAAAACTCTATACCAACTTCAAAGATGGCAATGACAAGCTTGAATACCAAATCGGCAAGCTGGAGGCAATCTTGAAAATTATTGGGATTCACATACTACAGCAAACATTTGATCTTCTCTAAGATATGTTGAAAACATTATAAGGATAGAAAACACAATCAATTGTATCCATATCGCTAAGGAAGTAGTGATACTCAATTTTTGTTTCAATCTTGTTTGTGGTTCCAAGCAGGTCAATAACTATTTATTTTAATACTCCACCATGTGCTCGCAGATCCTCAACATACAATCCAGTCCTACCCTTAAAAAATACCTTGGCTATCCCATCTTTACCAAAAATCCTAAGGACAGTGACTTCTAGTTCATAATTGATAACATAAACACTAGACTAGTAGGATGGAAAACCAAGTTCCTAAATATGGCTGCAAGAACTGTTCTTACCAAATCCACTCTTAGTGCCATGCCTACTCATGTCATGCAATATATCAAGATCCCTAGCAAAGTCACTTAATACTTCAATAAAATACAAAGAGCCTTTGTTTGGGAAAGCAGTGTAGAAAAGAAAAAACTTTATCTGCTTATCAGGGATGTTCTCACTATTTCCAAAGAGCATGGGGGCCTTGGTCTCGACAAAAGTGAACTCAGGAATATAGCCCTTCATAATAACCTATCATGGATATTATTCCACCATCCCAAAAGTATTCAGGGACAAGTTTTGTTAGAAAAATTTTACAAACCCTATAGGCCCTCCCCCACCAAGAAAGCTACTTCCAAAAGTTGGCAGAATATCAGGACTGGATGGGCTGACTATTTAATAGGCATCAGATTAATAGTGGGTAAAGAAGACATGGTTAGATTCATGGAAGATACCTGGATTCCCTATTTAGATATGCTCGGAAGCATCATCCATAGACCTCTTAATAACCTTAAAGCTAACATTACTGTGAAAGATGTCTACAACAATAACAATTGGGATTTTAACAAACTATCCTTTTAAATACCCAGTGCTGGTAAGGATATTATCCTTAGCATCCCCTTTACCCCTAACTATAGTGCTGATGACAAGGCCATCTGGAACTATAGCCCTAATGCCATTTTCACCACCGAAAGAATGTACTCTTGTCTTAGGAATACCAATCGTATTTCTACTTAGGACAAGAACTTCGAACTTGTATGGAAAACATATGCCCCTAACAAAACCAAAACTTTCCTATGGATTCTCATGCATAACAGACATAATAGACTTCCTACCAGTAGTTATCTTAATCAATAGGTATCAATGTTCATTTATGCAACCATAACAGTGAAACCATTTATCACATCTTTTTCCACTGTAGTAATTTTTCCCAATTCTGGATCAAAATGGTAAACAAGAGATGGTACAAACCTCTTTTTTCTTGGAACAGCATGATATTAATTGGCATAAATGGTGGAACAAGCTAAATGTAACGACCTAAAAATTTGATAAAATATTTAAAAATTTTGACTTTGTATGATTTTACTATTTTGCCCCTCTTAGTAGTTGCATTATGATATTTTTGAGGTATGAGAGTTATTGGCATAATTTTTGATGCATTTTGATACTATTATGCGATATTGTGATTTTTGATGGCTTCGAGAGACTTATTTTAGACTTATGGGGATATCTTTTGATCCGTGCAATGGATGATCAAACGGACTGTACCAGCAGCTCTGGAATATTGATTTTAGGTTGGTTAGACATTTAGTTCGGGTCCCAATGCACCCGATCTCATTTCAACCTATTGATTGGAAAGTTAGAAAATTAAAAATATGGGTGTGGAACCCACATTTGATCGAAACAACCTCGGATGGAAAAAATTCAACTTTTCCAACAAATCTGGAATGCTGATTTTAGGGTGTTAGCATATTTAATATTATTTTACGGCTTTTAAATCTCATTTCGACCCTCCGTTTGGAAAATTATGATTTCGGACGTCAACTTTGTGAAAATGATATTTTTAAAAAAATTTGATATTGCCATCGAATTTGGAAAATCAAATTTAATATGGTTGCATAGTTCATTTGTATGTATCGGAATCCAAATGAATCTTTGGTACCCCGTTGAAGTCCGATCGACCAAAAAAACTGATATTGCAGAAAAATCTGCTATTATAGCAGATTTTTTACCTCTTGTTGGCACATTTTGCACATTTTCATCTTGCCTCTTAAGTTTTAAATCCTAAAATAGTATGTGAACTTAAAAGCGAAGATTATGGGATCTTGGATATCTAGATTAACATCTATTTCTTGGTTTTACTATGGATTTAAGGAAAGAATTTACCCTTTTCTTAGTAAATTTTTGATTAATTTCTCAAAATCGCAAAAATCTTAGGGCTTGATTTTAAACTCCAATTGCACTTCTTTTCACTTGAGCAATATTTTTATCGTATAGTTTTACTATTTTTCATCAATTTAACCCTTAAAATAACTTCGACTCTTGATTTTAACCCGAATTTTAAAAATTTTTACTCGGTGAAGCTTAAATTTTTTTTTTTCAATTTGAACCTCGATTTGACTTAAGTTCAGTTGTAGATTCATAAAAATATGGAAAACATATTTTTAAAGTAAAGTTCCAATTTTGCCCTTCTTTTTTCGAAAAATAGGGTTGTGAGTTCGAAGTGTAGCGAATCGATTTTCGCTTTTGAGGTTTGTTATGGCTTAACTCTTTTAGAATGGGATAGGTAGTAAATGATGGTACAAAATACATGTTAAGGGCAGGAACAAATTAGGAAAAATGTCTATCTATGTGTTGTGCTGGTGTGGGGGGCTTATATGTGATGTAATTATTGAAATTGAGATATTATGTGATATGCATAACTTTGTGGGGTCCTTAGTGACATTGATATCCTTTAATACATCTGAATAATTATATTGTGTTGTTAAAATGATTAATGTGGTACCATTGGAGTATTGTAATTATATTCATACTTTATTGGCATATAAGACATGTGGAAACTCATGGATGAAGCAAAAATAATGAGTGGATATTGGGTCACGTTGTTGCGAAAATATATTATTGTGGTTGGTTGTGGAAATATATCATACGGTTGGTTGGGGAAATATATCATTTAGTTGGTTGTGGAAATACTCATTATGATTGGTTGTGAGCATTACATCTTTATATCATACTTATTCATGAAACATTGATACCACCGTGGCAATATCTGAGAAACACGAGCACATCTGATAACACCTTTCCGAGGGATGTGCCAGAAAGAAGATAATATATTTGGATTGTATATGGGTTGACGAATCCCCCATGGGTCCTGCGTTGGGAGGCTTGCCTCTGTAGGTGTATACGAGGAATGTGCGACAATCCCGAAGGTATTGCGATGACCTCGTGCATCATCATCATCATCATATATATTGCACTTACTTTATTGTGTTTATATTGTGTTGTATTGCCATTTATGTAATTGTCTTATATTCTATTTATTGTATTTGATAATTTTGTATATTTATATTCCCTTTTGTTCTACTTATATATGATATAATCCATACTTGTGGTCTATCTTTTTGTAATGTTGCAATATATGTGATATATTAGAACTGTTAATTCAAGCGGTGTGGGCTACCATTGTGGGATATTTTATGATTACAGGTGATGTGCCCTTAGTTTATATTTTGTATTCTTTATTTACTACTTTTTTTGGTCGACAAATGATACCTACTGAGTACAAGTGAACCGCACTCATGCCTACTGTGCCCTTTTGGTGCAGTTCCTAGGTCGAGTACACCTCAGCTTACTGTACTGGGCTATTGTTGGAGCTTTCAAGGTAGCAGTTGGACATTCATGCGTTCGAAGTTCACCTCTATTTTATATAGTATTTATGTCTTTATTTCTATTCAAAGACATATATTATTCCTTTGTGGTTATTTTTCTGATGTATTTGACTCATGGATTGTATTAGTAGTTCTTACATTATTGACACCTAGTTTTGGGCATGATTGGTATTTTGGATAGGTTTTTTTTCGCATTATTATGGTTACTTATATTATTTAGTTTCATTCTAGAAGCCTTACCTTGGTATATTTTTGTCTTTTTCTCTTTTGTATCAGTTTGGGTGATGGGCTTACTTGTCAAGGTATGCCGCAACAAGTGCCATCATGACCCTCATTTTTGGATTGTGAAAAATTGGTAACAGAGAAGCGAGGTTTCATTAGTTTAAATGGCGTAAGAACGAGTTACTTGTCAAGTTATGCCGCAACAAGTGCCATCATGATTCTCATTTTTGGATTGTGACAAATTGGTAATAGAGCAGCGAGGTTTCATTAGTTTCAATGGCGTAAGAACGAGATGTCTAATAGATTCTCGTGGATCGGTACGTAGACGTCTGTAGCTATCTTTGAAAGGCTATAAGATTCCTTAGGACAATTCTCTTATTTTATTACTCATCGTGCAAAGTTCTTCCATATCCTGAGTTGTGAGTTGTGTTTCAATCTTTCTGTGCAGATGGTGTCAACTAGGTCTAGTGTGATCGGAGATGTAGAGCCTTAACCCAGAGAGTGAGCCTCGAGTTGTGGATGAACTCAAGAGAGTGGACAGGCCCATGGATTAGACCCATCTAGGAGAAGTGTAAGGGGACACTCTTTTGAGCCTTGTGTTAAAAAGGTTAGAGATATAGGTTTAGCTTTAGTGCGTTAGAGTTCTTCTACCTCAATCTTAGAGGTATTTTTTATTCATCTATTAGCCCATTTAGAGGGTACTTCTTCGAGTTATTTCGTGTTTTCCCAGCTCCAAATATGGTATTTCCACCTGTGCCAGAGTCTAGTGAAGATACTCCTCTAATTTCACTTGTTTCAGTTTTGGGTACTCATCCGACCCCGAGTACTATTTCTCCATTAGTGCTGACACCATAGTATGGTGTTTTAGGATATAGAGTGCAACCCTCATCTGTGTCAACCCCGTAGGTAGGATCTCAGCCACCTGGACTTATTTTGCCTCCTATTCTTTAGCGAGCC
The DNA here is from genome assembly GCA_030864225.1 of Capsicum baccatum var. pendulum. Classification (NCBI taxonomy): domain Eukaryota; kingdom Viridiplantae; phylum Streptophyta; class Magnoliopsida; order Solanales; family Solanaceae; genus Capsicum; species Capsicum baccatum. Next base: position 254,060,996 of record CM061560.1, on the reverse strand, counting down.
TTGACTCAGATGATAGTGTTTGGGATGACACTTTAGAGTATAAGGGGTGTAACGCCTTGAAAACGGGTCATGAGATGTCGCACGGTGCTTAGGACCACAAGTGATTCCAAGATAACCCTCCTAATGACATAACTCATAAGCAACTAAATAAAATAGGTAAATATGGACAAATAAGTAGAAGATGGCTCTTTTCTAAATTTTATCAATACAAAACTAAATTTACAAGATTACAGCTCTGTTGTTACAACCAAAATTGAAATAAAATACATTGACTCTACGACTATCTAGTCTATGAATCCTCTATTAGTATTGACTTCAGGCATCTGGGACATGACCCCAACTATCCAAATTCAACATGACTGAATAAAGAAAATATAACATTACTCAAACTGTATAATTGACTCGAGCCCTTGAATCAAGAGGGCTCATCACCTGGAAGCTGCAAACTATCTGAATGTAGTATGAGTTCTACAACTTATACCTACATTATAAAATAATGTAGCACATAGACGTATATGTGGATCAGTACTTTGAGGATGTACTGAGTATATAGGGGTGTATGAAAAAATTAAACAGTATCATCAATCTTTATAGAAATCATGCATGCTAATATAAATGACTCATAGAGCTTGAGGAAAACTGAAATCTAAGTCTAATAAATCATGAACAATGAAACATGTAGTATAAATCTCGTGAGTCATTATACTTGCTTCTGAAATCTAAATTTCTCCTCTTATTCTCAAAACTTGTAAGAAAAAGAACTCTTAAAACAACAACTTTCAAAAAATATACTTTTATATTAAGGAGAATAAGGGACTTATTTTAACAGTTAGTATTTTAACAGTTAGGGTTTATGGAACTTTGGGAACTCAAGGACTTGGGCTTTGGCTATAAAACTTTTGAGACCTGGAGACTCTGGGAACTTGGGATACTATTCACGACTTTGATGGGTGATTCTTGAAGCTCTTGGTTTGGGGATCTCGATTCTTGAATCGATTTCTAAAATTGACAGTTAAATATTGAGTTCTCTTGAACTTTGGCTTGAAACCTTAGGATGTGTTATTGAAAATTTTTGATGAAAGTGTCCATATCTAGGTGATGTGGGGATTAAATTCCGTGTTAAAGCTGAAAAAGGGGGTGGAAATACACATTTTGCCTTAATGAGTCGGTCTAGAATGCTGAAAATTTGCCCAAGTGGAGTACCCAGGGCGGTGCCCTGCCTAACCCAGAGGAGTACCCAAGGAGGCGCCCTACCTAGCCCTGGGGAGTGTCCTGGGCGAAGCGGGCTAACCGCCTTGAGCTACTATTTTGGTCACCCAAACATGCCCTTAAGCTCGTTTAAAAATTCTGAAACTCACCCGAGACGTACCCTTGACTTGCCCTATCGTGAATCAATAAAAAAATCAACAAACGGAGGTTGGAAAGGTCATGAAATAATTCTTCAAAGTTTGAAGTCTTATGAAATGACTAAGTTCCAACACTTAGCCAAATTTCTAAGTATAAGGCTTCTCTTGACATGCTTCAAATATCTTAGACAACGAGGGAAGTTTGTGGGGTCTTACAATATCTCCCCCTTGAGAACATTCATCCTCGAATATAGCTAGTTAGGTTAAGAATACTGAGGAATTTGAGAATATAGGATATCATGCACAATCGAAATAAACTGAATGACCGAATCTTAGGCATAACAAGCTACTGAAATTATCTGTGAGTGTATGTGTTTACATAGTAAATAGCTACATAGCTGAATCTGAGACTGGAAAAGAATTGAATGAAGGACGTTTGTTGTCTTCGACTGAGTCTGAGCTGACTTGCCTTTACTTATGATAAAGAGCTGACTCATGCTGAGAGTTAAGAGTTCGCTTGATGTGCTCATGGTACGATTGTACTTATAGATTGCGAAGTGTTAGTTATGCATGAATAAATCATAAGAATATTAGGCTATGATTACACAATGGGTATTACATTGTCTAAGCTGGGACACTTGGAAAACGAAGATCATTCAGTGAATACTTCTGAACTAGATCATGACTAGATATCCAAATTCTGAAACTGATGCCTGATACATATACTGAGCTGAATTCGCAATTTTCATAGATGTGGATAACTATTTCCTGGAATGACTGTACTTATGAAATTTCAGGTAGTAAGACCAGACTAGTTTGGAAAATGGAAAACATTAGAAATCTATCCGTCTGATTGTCAAGCTGGATTGCTGGCTATCCAAACTGAATCATACTAGACACTCATACCAAGTATAGGATTTCTTCAACATCCTTCTAGGGAGTTCTAATGGTATGGGGGAGCAATGAGCTTTGGGCATGATCTGAACAAGGCATCTAAATAATATATTATAATATTGCTACGACTCTATAGCTTGGAACATAGACCTTTTGATCATGAACAAGAATAGAATTTCTGGGCCTTAGGCAACGTAACAGCTTACTACAAAACTTAGACACACTTTGTAACACCCCAAATCTAGTAAGAAGAACGCTACACGGTGCCCATGACATCGAAGGACCACAAGCTAACCTATGTCTGATACCTATAACTGGGCACTGCAAAATATACTATATAAATGAGGAAAAAGGTTGAAAGGCCATAAGGTTAAAATATCTGATAAAACATAACATCTGGAAATACAGTATATCAATACCAAAATAAAACTAAAATAACTGTCTGAACATGCTATAGTCTGGAAGCCTCTAACCTGTCTACAACTGTGTAGTTAATAGGACATGTCCCCAACTAACTCTGAACTACTAAAATAATAAAGTAATAAAATAATCATGCTATCCTTGAATGATGAGGACTCACTGCTAGTCTGGCTGCTGAACATCTGATCTACTAAGGATGCTCTGGATCTCGTGCTTCGGAACCTATTGTATAAAAATACCATAGTGCAAATGCATCAGTACGATTGAATGTACTGGTATGTAAGTGAGGTAGGCTGAATGCAAGGGATTTATATGCATGAACAATAGTAACTAACTGAATAACATGAACATGAGAAAACATACATGAATACGTGAACTATAACTGAGATCATCACATCACTGAATATTAATACTTATAACATAATTTTTTGTATATCTGATATACTATTAACTGAATGAATGTGTCTGACAGCCCTATTTCTGATGGAACTGTCTGAGTTCTGTACCGAGCTGGGTGACTGTATCTGATAGTCCTTAACTTTGTATAAATATCTGAGTTCTATTACTGAGACTGAGACTGAGACTGTAACTATGGGATTTAGTCATCTAACCGACAAACCCTAAATGAGATAATATAGATGAGTTGGGGTCTAATCTATAACTACAATTAAAAGGGTGTCAATACCATGCCACTGCTAAGGTCAAGCAGTGAGTAATCCCTCATCTAACAGGTACTCTAAGGAGAACAGTGAGACCCTCATCTAACAGGTTAAGTCACCTCATCAACCCTCATCTAACAGGTTAGATATCTTAACCTACGCTGGCTACGTAGTTCTGGAGTGCAAGGATTGCTTCTAAGAACCACACCCTCTACTCGTAGGTGTGTTCCCGTGCTTGGGCTCACTCGGCGCTAAATCCTTCTCCCATATGATTAGACACTGAATTAATTATACTAAACTAATTGGACTGAGTTTATTGAGTTTTGACTGACGAAATATTATTGAGATCTAATAACTGACTGAGATTACTGTGTTTTCCTAAGTCATAAGACTGATTGAATTCTACTAAACATGGCTTGACTGACAAGACTGGCTCTAGGCACACAACTAAATTGTCGGGTACAAGTACCCCAGGACTCGATAGCATGAAACTGACAAGACATGACACTTCCTGGACTCACGACCATAATCAACAATCTATAATAAAATTATTGGGGAATATCATGAGGCACTTGATTATCATGGTTTGGTACATGAATAGGAATGCATATAAGCATGTCATAATTTCATAGGGCTAATCTACTGAACAATCCATCAAACAATTTCCAAACCCACATACTAGCATAATTTCATGAAAAGTAATTAAAGACTCCAACTTGGGATTCATAAAACCATATAAACATAATTACAATCAACTCACCACATGGGAATCACAAGTCATCAGTTTAAAATGGGATTCTTGAGCTTCATGGGTGAAAGAAACCCATGAGTCAACACTTTAAATACCTGGGTAAAAAATTTCTTGAAGATTGGGTGATGGTCCATCGCTAGCTTGAAGGTCCGCCGGCCTGACCGTCACTTCTTGGCAGTTCTAATAGTTCTCTGTAAAATGTCCATAACGTTTTACTCCGATACTGGATTTGGACAAAAAATGTCTCGTTGGAAAGATAATTAAATTTTACACATGATAAAATATTTAAACTGGGGAAATTATATCTGATTTAAACGTTAATCATTTAGGAAGTCATCTATAACTCTTCTTGAGACTAGATTTGACTTAAAGAAAGTTTTGGGTATTACATTATCTCCCACTTGGGAACATTCGTCCTCGAATAGGGCTGACTAGATTGGCAAAGCTGATAGACTTATCTTACACAAGGGACGTGAATATTTGAACATGTCTATATTACTGGAACTTCTGATATACTGAAATCTCATTCTGAATATGCATGTCTAATGCATGGATATGTGACGGATAGTCTTCATGAATGCATGACTTAAATTACTAAGAAGATGAGTTTCTCTAGATGAGAATGCATATATGATGCATGAATACGTGACTAACATGATACATGAACATATGATTGGGTATGCAAGGGTATTTGATACCAGATTTATAATTTAAATTTGAACATGAAACTGAAAAAGATTAAGTAAAGCTATTACCTTGGGCTGAGTCTGAGTTTATGGAGAAGAGGTGAGGATAATTGATCTGCATTTCAGCTTCTGCTTACCAAGTAGATCCCTCAACGGACTGATTCCACCAAAGAAATTTGACTATAGGGACTTCTTTGTTTCTCAGTCTGCAAGTCTGGTAGTCAAGAATTTCGAATGGGATCTCTTCAAAAGAAAGGTTGTTCTGAATGTCTAATCCCTCTACTGGGACTATAACTACTGGGTCACCTATGCACTTTTTTATCTAGGAGACATGGAACACTGGATAAACTGAGGTTAATCAGAAGACAATTTAAGTTCATAAGCTACCTTACCAAAACGACTGAGAATTTTGAAAAGACCAACATATTGGGGACTGGTCTTTCCCTTCTTGTCGAATTGCTTCACTCACTTCATGGGGGAGATTTTCAAGTACATATAATCACCAATCTCGAACTCGAGATCCTTTCTGCACACATCTATATAAAATTTCTATCGGCTCTGAGCTATCTTGAGAAGTTGTTTGATGAACTAAACTTTCTCTAAGGTGTCGAATACCAAGTCAGGCCCTACTACTGCAGCCTCACCCACTTTGAACCAACTAATTGGAGATCTGCACCTCCTATCGTAGAGAGCTTCAAATAGAGCCATCTGAATATTGGAATGATAATTGTTGTTGTACGCAAACTCAACCATAGGAAAGTGGTCATCCTAACTCCCCTTGAAATCAATTACACACACCTTTTGCATATCTTCCAAGGTCTGAATGGTCCTTTTTGCTTGACCATCTGTTTGAGGATGAAAGGTTGTACTGAGGTGAACATGGGTACCAAGACCCTTTTGGAATGGTTTCCAGAAGTGAGAAGTGAACTGGGTACCTTTATCTGAAACAATTCACAATGGAACACCATGCAATTTGACCAACTTCCTGATATAGAGTCTGGCATAATCCTCAGCTGAATAAGAGGTATGGACTGTAAGGAAATGAGATGATTTGGTCATCCTATCTACAATGACCCAAACTAAATCATGCTGACGACGCGTATGAGAAAAACCTGTCACAAAGTCTATGTTCACTTCTTCCCACTTCCAAGTAGGAATACTGAATTCCTACATAGACCCACTATACTTCTGATGCTCTATCTTAACCCACCAACATATAAAGAACTTAGCTCTGAAATATCTCTCCTCATCCCACTCCACTAATAGATCTCTCATAAGTCACGGTACAACTTTGTGGCCCCTGTATGAATAAAGTAGCACGCACCATGCACTTCAGCAAGAATTCGTTACCTCAAGTCATCTACACCTGGAACACACAAATGACCATGACAATGGAGAACACTATCTCCCCCTTAGGAGAAAACCTCTACCTTCTGATCTCTGACCAACTCTTTCAACTTAACAAGAATGGGATCTCTATCTTCCTTTTCTTTCACCTCAAATACTAGAGATAATTCTGAACTATTCTGAACCCATATATTACCTTCTGCTGAATCTACTAATTAGACACCTAGTTGGGCAAGCTGATGGAATTCCTGAGCTAAATTTTTGTTACTATCCTCAACATGAGCAACACTACCCATAGATAGTCTACTGAGTGCGTCGGCCGCTATAGTGACCTTGCTTGGATGATAAAGGACAATTATGTCATAATCATTCAAGAGCTCTAACCACCTTCTCTGATGGAGGTTAAGATATTTCTGAGAGAATACAAACTGAAGGCTCTTGTGATCTATGAACACATCTACATGAACACCGTACAAGTAATTTCTCCAAATCTTTAAGGCAAAAACTACGGCTGTAAACTCAAGATCATGAGTGGGATAATTCTTCTCATGGGGTTTAAGATGTCTGGAGGCGTAGGCTATGACCTTACTATGCTACATGAGGACACAACCCAAACCTACTTTGGATGCATCACAGTACACTACGAATCTATCTAAATCATCTGGAAGAGTCAAATCTGGAGTTGAGGTGAGTCGAGTCTTCCACTCTTGAAAATTCTTTTCCCATGAATCTGACCACTAAAATAGAACCTTCTTTTGAGTCAATCTGGACATAGGGGATGCAAAAGATGAAAATCCTTTAACAAACTGATGATAATAGCCAGCCAAACCCAAGAAACTCCTAATATCCGATGAAGAGATGGGTCTGGGCCAGTTTCTCACTACTTAGGTCTTTTGAGGATCAACTCTAATACCATCACCGGATATGATCAACTCTAATGTCATCACTGGAGATAATATGACCAAGAAATGCTACTGAGCTTAGCCAAAATTAATACTTACTTAATTTGTTGAACAACTGATGATTTGAAAAGTCTACAATACTATTCAAAGATGGTCTGTATGATCATGCTCTCTATAGGAATAGATAAGAATGTCATCTATGAAGACTATGATGAACATGTCCAAGTACTGCTTGAACACATGGTTCATCAAGACCATGAAGGCTACTGGGGAATCGTTAAGACCAAAGGACATGACTAAGAATTAAAAGTGACCATACCGAGTTCGAAAAACTATTTTTGGAATGTAACATCCTCTAACTCTAAGTTGATAATAGCCTGATCTGAGGTCTATCTTAGAGAAATAGCTGGAACCCTAAAGTTGATTGAACAAGTCATCGATTCTAGTAAGTGGATACTTGTTCTTAATGGTGACTTTATTGAGCTGACGATTATCTATACACATTTTGAGAGAACCATATTTCTTGCGCATAAATAAGACTGGTGTACCTCACGGGGACATGCTAGGTCTGATGAAACCCTTATCTAGGATATCCTTTAACTAATCTTTCAATTCTCTGAGTTCTGCTAGTAACATTTTGTATGGTGGAATAGATATGGGTTGAGTATTTGGAAGAAGGTCTATACTGAAGTCTATTTCCCTTTTAGGAGAAATTTTGAAAAGACATCAGAATATTCAGTAACTACTAGGACTGATTTGAGACTGGAAGTTTCAGAACTACAGTCCTTAACTTGAACAAGATGATAGACACATCCCTTAGATATCATTTTTTGTGCCCGAAGGTAGGAAATAAGTTGACCTCTAAAAACTGAAGTACTACCCTTCTACTCTAGGACGGGGTCATTCGGGAACTGAAATAGGAAAACTCTATTTCTATAGTCGATTGTGGCATAGATGGAATGAAGCCAATCCATGCTGAGAATGACATCGAAATCAGTCATCTCTAATTAGACTAAGTCTACTAAAGTGACTTTCTAAGATACCATAATCGGACAGTTCCTGTATATCCATTAGGCTACGATAGTTTTACCCACTGGGGTTGAGACTGAGAAGGGCTCTACTAGAATTTTAGATTTGAATCCAAAATCAACTGCTATATAGGGAGTAACAAAAGACAAAAAATCTCCTGGATCTATCAAGGCATAAACATGTACATGAAAGATCTGTAACGTACCAGTAACCATATCAAGAGAATTTTCTTGATCCTTTCGATACTGAAGAGCATAGAGTCTATTTTGTCGTTGCCCATTGGTAGAACTGGAAGAGGCACCTTGCTGATTTGGGTGACCAGACTGAGCTAGAGGGTGATTACGCTAACCTTGAGGACCTGGCTGGGAACACTCTCTGACTCTGTGGCTTGGATTTCCATATCCAAAGCAAACATCACTGCTAGCTCTATAAGTACCCTGATGGTGCTTGCCATATGTCTAACAAAGAGGATAGGTTTGGGAACTACAAACAATTCCTTGAGACTTAGATCCTGGCGCCCTATCTCTATTGTTGTCTCTGAATTTTGGCACTAGAGCACTGACTAAGGAAGGAGATAGAATGGATGACTTTGGGCAGAATTGAAAATGACTTCGACCCTCTGACTTAGGCTGAGCAAAGTTGAAACTACCTGTCCTTGATCTCTCATTCTGCTTCTCCCTCATCTTAATCTTCTGCTCTTCTATCTGTTGAGCATGTATCATAAGGCTGGATATGTCTATCTCACTAATCAACATTGTAGATCTGGACTCATTAACCATACTATCATTTGCCCCAGAAATAAAATTACTTATCTTAGCCCTACTGTCTGCCATTACATGAGGAGAATATCAAGCCAATTGAGTAAACTTAAGAGAATACTCTTTCGCTGTCATGTTTCCCTACCTGAGGTTGATAAACTTTAACACCTTAGCTTCCTTCAGCTCTAGGGGAAAGAACCTATCAAGAAAAGTAGTGGCAAACGCTTCCCACTCTATAGGCCATGTGTCACCATCCCTCTCTACTTTCCACTATTTAAACCATGTGTGAGCCACATCTTGCAACTGATATGCAGCTAGCTCAGCACTCTCAATGACTGACGCCCCATGATATCTATTACCTTCTGTACCTAATCAAGGAATTCTCGAGGGTCCTCATCTGACTTAGACATGAAAAAGGATGGAGTATTCATTAGGGTAAAGTCCCAAATCCTGGCTGCAGCTGAATTGGCCACTGGGTTGGTCCAAATTATAGCTGGTCATTCATTCTAGGCAGTAACTAAATTATCAAGAGTAGTGAATGCATCTCTGAACTCTACATGAGAAATATGTTCGACCAAGGGATCTCCTTGGACAGAATGAGGGCTGACTGATTTCTATTTCTTTTCTTGGGAGGCATACTCTATCGAAGAAAGGGATAAATGCATTAAACTGAGAGTTAAATTTGAGGTCATGCTCACAGGCATGACATGAATACTGAAAGAAGGGAAACTGTTCCTAAAACATCTTATAGCCTTATGTACATAAATGTGGCGCGCAACACACCCATGCATAAGACTCTACTAGATGCTGCTTTCAGAATTCCTAGGATACTATTTAATCTTAGGCTCTGATACCAAGTTTGCAATGCCCCTAATATGGTACCTAGAATGCTACAAGGTTCTCATGACCCTAAAGGACCACAAGCTAACCCATGTTTGATATCTGTAACTAGGCACTGCATAATATAATGTATAAATGCAAAAAAAAGGTTGAAAGGTCACAAGGTACAAATATTTGATAAGACATAATATCTGGAAATACGGTATATTAATACCAAAACAAAACTGAAATAACTGTCTGAACATGCTATAGTCTGGAAGCCTTTAAACTATTTAAAAACTGTGGAGTTGATGGGACATGTTCCCAACTAACTCCAGACTAATGAAATAATAAAATACTAAAATAATTATGCTATCCTCAAATGATGAGGACTCACTGCTAGTTTGGCTACTGAACTTCTAATCTACTAAGGATGCTCTGGAGCTCGTGCTTCTGAACCTATGGTATAAAATCATCATAGAACAAATGCATCAGTACTATTGAATGTATTGGTATGCAAGTGAGGTAGGCTGAATGAAAGGGGTTTATATGTATGAACAATACTAACTGACTGAATAACATGAACATGAGAACACAAGCATAAATATGTGAACTAAAACTGAGATCATAACATTACTGAATCTGAATACTGACAACATAAGTTTTCATATATCTGATATACTATTATCTGAATAACTGTGTCTGATAGTTCTATTTTTGATGGAACTAGCTGAGTTTCATACTAAGCTGGGTGATTGTATCTGACAGTCCTGAATTCTGCAGAACTATTTGAGTTCTATTACTAAGACTGGGAGTGAGATTGTAACTGTAGAAAGTAGTCATCTAACCAACATACCCCAAATGAGATAATATAATTGAGTTGGGGTCAAATCTGGAACCCCAATAGGAAGGGTTTCAATATCGCACCACTGGTAAGGACAAGCTATGAGTAATCCCTCATCTAATAGGTACTCAAAGGAGAACGGTGGGACCCTTATCTAACAGGTAAAGTCACCTCATCAAAACTCATCTAATAGGTTAGATGTCTCAACCTAAGCTGGCTACGTAGTTCAAGAGCTCAAGGATTGTTTCTAAGTATCACACCCTCTACTCGCAGGTGAGTTCCCATCCTTGGGCTCACTTAGTGCTAAATCCTACTCCCATCTGATTAGATACTAAATTAATTATACTGAACTGACTGGATTGAGTTTATAGAGTTTTGTTGACTGAAGGAATATTACTAAGATCTGATAACTAACTGAGATTACTGAGATTACTAAGATTACTAAGTTTTCCTAAATCATGAGACTGACTGAATTCTACTGAACATGGCTTGACTAAGAGTATCCTGAAAACTGACATTGGCACTAGGCATACAGCTAAATTGTAGGGTACAATTAGCCCTAGTACTCGATAGCATGAGACTTATAAGACATGACACTTACTGGACTCACAACCATAATCAATAATCTATAATACAATCATTGGGGAATTTCATGAGGCACTTGATTATCATGGTCTGGTACATGAATAGGAATGCATATAAACATGTCATTATTTTATAGGGCTAATCTCCTGAACAATCTATCAAATAATTTCAATGCATAACAATAACATGGAAGTCATTTTGAACATATGGGTAAAGCATGGGTTCATCAATTTGGTCATAATTGAGTCCTAAAGCAGGATTCTTATTCTCTTGGGCATTTTATCAAACACATTGCATGCACAACCTTAGGCTTAGGCATATACACTAGTTCATATATCATGGTTACTTTAATCAACTCAATTTAAAAGTTTCCAAATCCACATACTAGCATAATCTCATGAAAAGTACATAAAGACTCCAACTTGGGATTCAGACAACCGCATCAACATAATTAAAATCAACTCACCACATGGGAATCACAATTTATGAGTTTAAAATGGGATTCTTGAGCTTCATGGGTGAAAGAAACCCATGAATCAACACTTTATAGACTTGGGTGGATGATTTCTTGAAGTTTTATAGAGGAAAGCTTGAATTATTACCTTGGGATTAGACACCTAGGGTTTCTTGTTCTTGGGGATTGATCTTTAGAGAAATCCTAATTTGGTGTTGTGGATGAATAATGAATTTATGAGCTCTAGTCCAGTATAATTAGGGGTCAAAATGGATGGGAAAAAGACCCAAATACCCTTTTAAAAATGGCTTAAAATTGCTGATCGGAAGTAGGGACAGTTTGGGTGATGGTTCGTCGCTAGCTCAACAGTCCATTGGTCCATCCTGTCATACTTGGCCAGAACCTGAACTTCCTGCCCCATCTGCGATGGATTGGGCAATGGTACCTCTCTAGATCGATGGTCCATCGATCCTGACCATTGCACTTGGAGACGGTCCGCCGGCCTGACCATCGCTTCTGGGCAGTTTCGATAGTTCTTTGTAAAACGTCCATAACCTTTTACTTCAATACCGGATTTGGATAAAATTGGTATCGTTGGAAAGAAAATTCAATTTCCCATATGATAAAAAGTCAAAATTTGAGAAATTCTATCTGATTTAAAATTAATCATTTAGGAAGTCATCACTAAGTCTTCTGGAGACTAGATTCGACTTAAAGAAAGTTCGAGGTATTACATATTTCAAAAATATTCCTTCAACTATTCCTTTACCTTTAACACCATACTTATTAATTCATATTCTAATTCTCACATGACTGTTGATTTCCAGCTATTCATGTCTAAACTAAATGAAATTCCCTCACAATCTTCAAGCCTAACCCACAATCAAAGGAGACACCACATAACACTATAATACTAGTCTGAACCATAATTCAACACACTCTACACTCCACAACTTCTCATCTCATGCAAATTTCTCATTACCACTCCAATAACCACATTCAACATCGTACTAGACATTTACTACCATGCAGTGCATTCATCCAGATATATACAAACATGATGTTCAAGCTGTAATACCCTATACTTTTTCCTAGCTAATTTCAACTCAAGAATGTCTAGTATTAGCTTCTAAATTGAATGATAATTATTACATGAGGAATTTTCAAGATTTTTACTTTTTTCATATGGGAAATTCAATAAGTTTCCATCGATATAAGATTCACCCAAATTCGATAACCGGGTCAGAAGTTACGACTATTTCAAGTTCCTATTGTAAAACAGCGTCATATTAGTCAGTGACGCTCCACACCACAAGACGAAATAGAATTTTACAAATTCCAGTAGGGGTCTGCGATTATGACACGTCGCGCTAGGGTCCAAATTCAGAATTGTCCTTTTCCAGTGTCTTAGCACGATTTTTTCTGCGTCACGCCAAAGTTTCAGGTTGAAAAAGAAGGGGCAACACAATGGCTCCTCATCATGCCATCCCTCAATTTCCCAATTGTCAAAATCCAATGACACGGCACGATAGCGCCGCGTCACGCCAAAGGTCCAATTTGAGAAATTTTACTGAAATTAAATGATGTATCCAGGGTTAAAAGGGTCAACTTCCCACTCCTATTTAAGCCCTTTAACACGTGATTCCACCACTTTTACCCAAAATACACTATCTTTTCTCAAAAACCTCGCAAGAACAAATTAGGGTTTTCATAGAAGTCCCAATTCGAAGAATGTTTCTCCATCAATCTTCACGTAATCACAAACTAAGTTATGTGTAGTGTTCATTAATGGAATTCTTTCATCCATGAAGCCCAATAATCTCTTTCTAATTTTAAGTTTATGGATTTATTTATGAATTTTATGTTGGGTTTGTTTTACGTATGTTGAGAATGATCATTCCATGTTGGGTGATCAATTTTATGTGGAATTGATTTGTATAGATGTATATTAATGTGAACCTATGAATAAACCCTAGGATGATGAAATTAGAGATGAATCATGATGATTAATTGTTGTATAATGTTGTATACATGTGCTATGCCTACCATGTGTTTGATTAAATGCCTAGATGAAGGAACAATACCCAACTAGTATGATAGCATGAAATCCCCATGTATGTACAGGTTAAGCCTATAACATGTTTTGATGGAATGCTTCTATAAATGTATTATGAATTATGATGTTATTTATATGTTCAAGTAAGTTATGCTTGGTCAGTTTTCCTTCCATCCAGTCTTAGGGGTACTTGTACCAGAAATGTCAACTGTGCGCCTAGAGCCATGTCATGTTTTCACGATACTCTCTGTCAAGCTATGAATCCTTAGACTTCAGACAATGTTATGACTTAGGAAATATCCATGATTTCATTAACTCAGTTAGTTGACAGATATCAGTAATATTTCATCAGTTAACAGAATTTAGTAACTCAGTCCATGTTTAGTTTAGTAAATCATGTTTAGTGTCTATTCATATGGGAGTAAAAATTAGCACCGAGTGAACCCAAGGATGGGAATTCACTTATTATATGAGGGTTTGATTCTTGGAAGCAATCCTTGCATTCCAGAACTATGTATCCAACGTAGGTTGAGACATCATAGCATGCTATATGAGGGTAGATAAGGTGGCTTAACCTGCTATATGAGGGTTCCCACCATTCTCATTAGAGTTACTTGTTATATTAGGGTTACTTACATGTTGTCCTTACAAGTGGTGCAGTATTGAAACCCTTCTAATCAGAGCATAGATTGGACCCTAATTCAGCTATAATGCATTATTTAGGGCATGTCGGTTAGATGACTACCTCCATAGTCTCAATATCCGTCTCAATAAAAGAAATCAGATAGTTCTTTAGAATTTAGGACTATCACATACGGTCAACTCAGACACAGTACGAAACTCAATAGTTCCATCAAATTCAGGATTGTCAAATAAAGTAACTCACGTTATCAGTTATATTCAGATTCAGTAATCATGTTATCACAGTATTAGTCTTAGTTTTTGTGTCTCATGCATGTATTCTCACACTCATGATAGTTAGTCAGTTATTATTATTGTTCATGTATATGAAACCCATACATTTAGCCTACCTCATATGTATACCAGTATATTCAAAGTACTGACACATTTGCGCTATGGTGTCTTATACTATAGGTTCAAAGACACGAGCTCTGAAGAAATAATAGATTCTAGATATCCATAGACAGAGTTAGAAATGAGTCCACATCTTTCAAGGACATGATTAATTCCCTATTATCTCATTAATCAGTTTATCAGTTGTAATTAGTTGGGGACATATCCCATCAACTCCTTACTCAGATCGTTCAGTCAGTTATAGGATTTCTAGACTGTCATGTTTCAAACATCAGTATGTTTAATTTTGTTTTGGGTATTTTATTACCCCACACAGATGTTATATCATTCACATCATGTTCAGTATTGAACCTTATGGCCTTTTTATTACATGTTTTCGCATTATAAAGTATTTTATGTAGTATACAGGTACAAATATCAGTTATGGGTTAGCTTGTGGTCCTTCGGGATCATAAGCACCATGTAGAAGTACCAGATTTAGGGCATTACAAACTTGGTATCAGAGTCTAAGGTTCAACAGAGTCCTAGGAAGTCTGAAAGCCGCATCTAGTAGAGTCTTGTACATGGGTCTATTGCGCACCATATTTATGTGCAAGAGGCTATAAGATGTTTTATAAACAGTTTTCCCTTCTTTCAGTATTCATATCATGCCAGTGAGTAAAATCTCAAGTCAATCTCTCAGTCTAATCCATTCCTCCCTTTTTCTACAGAATATGCCTCCTAAAATAAGAAACAAAAATCAGTCAGCCCCTCAGCCTGAAGATCCTATAGATGATTATGTTTCTCATGCGAAGTTTAGGTCCGCATTCACTACTATTGCTTAGTCAGTTGGCACTCAAAATGAATGGCCAGCTGATATTTTGGCTAACCCACTGGCCAATTTAGCCTTATCTAGGATTCAGGTTTTCACCCGAATGAATACTCCATCCTTTCTCTGGGCTAAGACAAATGAAGACCCTCAGGAATTCCTAAATTAGGTGTATAAGGTTACATACATAATGGGGGTTACTTCTAGTGAGAGTGCTAAGCTAGCTATATATCAGTTGAAGGATATGGCTCATACTTGGTTCAAACAGTAAAAGTTAGAGAGGGTAGATGATGCAGGATCAGTTGAGTTGGAGGACTTTTCTTCAGCGTTCCTTGATAGATTCTTTCCCTTAGAGCGTAGAGAAGCTAAGGTGATAGAATTCATCAACCTCAGGTAGGGCAATATGATAGTAAAAGAGTATTCTCTTAAGTTTACTCAGTTAGCCAGATATGCCCCTCATGTGGTTACAGACAGTAAGGCTAAGATGAGTAAGTTCATTTCAGGGGTAAATGATAGCATGGTTAATCAGTGCAGATCCTCTATGATGAATAATGACATGACTTTTTCCAGGCTCATGAATAATGCTCAGTAGATAGAGGATAAGAAGATTAAGATGAGAGAGAAGAAGAATAATAGAGCAAAGATAGGTAGTTTCAATTTTGCTTAGCCTAAGTCAGAAGGAGGAAACCGTTCTCAGTTTTGTCCTAAGTCATCAGTTCCAGCTCTTTCTTTAGCCAGTGCTCCAATTCCTAAGTTCATAGAGGCTAACAAAGATAGACAACCAGGCTCTAAGTTCTAGGGCAGTGTTAGCAGTGCCTGCACCTATCCTCTTTGTCAGACTTGTAGTAAGAACCACAAGGGTGCTTGCAGAGCTGGTAGCGATGTCTGTTTCGATTGTGGCAAGCCAGGCCACAAATTTAGAGACTGCCCTTAGTCAGGTTATCAAAGTCCTCTCGACTCCTTAGCTTAGTGCGGTCACCCGAATCAGCAGGGTACCACCACCAGTGCTACTAGTGGGTAATGCCTAAATCATCTGTATGCTCTTCAGTCCTGACAGAATCAGGAAAATTCTCCTGATGTAGTTACTGGTATGTTATAGATCTTTCATATGCATGTTTAAGTTTTGCTAGATACAGGAGCTTCTTTGTATTTTGTTACTCCTTATATAGCAGGCAATTTTGGAATCAGTCTCGAAATCCTAGCAGAGCCCTTTTTAGTCTTTACCTCAGTCGGTAAAACCGTCATAGCCCGATGGGTATACAGTAACTGCCCAATTATGATATTTCATAAAGTCACTTCAACATACTTAGTCGAATTAAAGATGACTAATTTTGATGTTATTCTCGGCATATATTATCTTTATTCCTACTATGCCGAGTCGACTGTAGAAATAAAATAGTCTAGTTTCAATTTTCGAATGAACCCATCCTTGAGTAGAAGGGTAGTACTTCAGCTTTCAGAGATCATCTTGTTTCCTACCTTTGGGCATGAAAAATGATATCTAAAGGATGTGTCTATCATCTTGTTTGAGCTAAGAACTCTAGTTCTATAACTCCTAGTCTTGAATTGATTTTAGTTATAGGTGAATATTTCCCGAAGATCTTCCAGGAATTTCTCCCAAAAGGGAAATAGACTTCGATATTCATCTTCTTCCAGCTTCTCAGCCTATCTCTATTCCTCTATACAGAATGGTACCAACATAACTCAGAGAATTGAAAGAACCATTAAAGGATCTCTTAGATAAGGGATTCATTAGTCCCAGTGTTTCCTCGTGGGGCGCTCCAATATTATTTGTGAGCAAGAAAGATGGTTCTCCTAGGATGTTTGTAGACTACCATAAACTCAATAAGGTCATGGTCAAGAACAATTATCCTCTTCCCTGAATTGATGACTTGTTTGACCAAATTTAGGGTGCCAGTTATTTTTTTACGATAGACCACAGATCAGGCTATCATCAGCTTAGAGTTAGATAATGTGATATTCTGAAAATAGCTTTCCATACTCGGTATGGTCATTTTGAATTCTTAGTTATATCCTTTGGTCTTACCAATGCCCCAACAGCTTTTATGGACTTGATGAACCATGTGTTCTAGTATTACATGGACATGTTTGTCAGAGTCTTCATAGATGATATTCTGGTCTATTCCTGCAGTGAACTTGATCATACAGACCATCTTAGAACATAACTTTAGACTCTTAGAGATCATCAGCTATTCGCTAAATTCAGTAAGTGTGAATTTTGGCTAAGGTTAGTAGTATTCCTTGTTCATATCATTTCTGGTGATGGCATTAGAGTGGATCCTCAAAAGAGTGAAGTAGTAAGAAACTGGACTCACCCTGTCTCTCCATCACATATCACGAGTTTCTTAGGTTTAGCCATCTATTATAGATGGTTTGTTGAGGGATTTTCTTCTATTGCATCCCCTATGTCCAGATTAACTAAGAAGAAAGTCAAGTTTCAGTGTTCAAATACTTGCATAAAGAGTTTTCAGGAGTTGAAGACTCGACTCACCTCAGCTCCAGTATTAATTCTTCTAGATGGTTTCATAGTGTATAGTGATACATCTAGAGTAGGTTTGGGTTGTGTCCTCATGCAGCATGGTAAGGTCATAGCCTATGCCTCCAGATAACTTAAGTCCCATGAGAAGAATTATCCTACTCATGATCTTGAGTTAGCATCCGTAATCTTTGGAGGCATTATCTATACGCTGTTCATATAGATGTGTTCACTGATCATAAAAGTCTTCAGTATGTATTTTCTCAGAAAGATATCAATCTTCATGAGAAAAGGTGGTTAGAGCTCTTGAAATATTATGATATGAGTGTCCTTTATCATCTGGGCAAGGCCAACGTAGTGGCCGACGCTCTTATTAGACTATCCATGGGTAGTTTTTCTCATGTTGAGGATAGTAAGAAGAAGTTAGCTCAAGAAGTACATCAGCTTGCTAGACTAGGCATTCACTTAGTCTATACAAATGAGGGTGATATATTGGTTCAAAGTAGTTTAGAATCATCTCTAGTTTGTGAGGTTAAATAAAAGCAAGATAGAGGTCCCAGCCTTGTCAAGTTGAAAGAGTTAGTTCAGGATCAGAAAGTAGAGGTTTTCTCCCAAGAGGGAGATGTTGTTTTGCATTATCAGGGATGTCTCTGTGTTCTAGGTGTAGATAAATTAAGGTAGAAAATTCTTACAAAAACGCATGGTACGCGCTACTCTATTCATCCAAAGGCCATAAGGATGTACCGCGACTTGCAGAAAATCTATTGGTAGAGTGGGATGAAGAGAGACATTACAGAGTTTGTGGCTAAGTGCTCTACATGTCATCAAGTTAAGATAGAGCATCAGAAGCCTAGTGGATCTATGCAGGAGTTCAGTATTCCTACTTAGAAGTGGGAAGTTGTGAACATGGACTTCGTGTTGGGTTTGCCTCGAACTCATCATCAGCATGATTCAATCTGGGTTATTGTAGATAGAATAACCAAACCATCTCATTTTCTTCTAGCTTATACCTCTTATTCAGCCAACGATTATGCCAAACTCTATATCAAGGAGTTGGTCATATTTCATGATTTTCTATTGTCTATTATCTCAGACAGAGGTACCCAGTTCACCTCTTATATCTAGAAAGCATTTCAAAAGGGTCTTGGTACCCAAGTTCATCTTAGTATAACCTTTTCATCCTCAGATAGATGGTCAGGTAGAAAGGACCATTCAGACATTAAAAGATATGCTAAGGGCGTGTGCAATCCATTTTAAGGGAAGTTCGGATGACCACTTACCTTTGATTGAGTTTGCATACAACAACAACTAGCTTTCCAGTATTCAGATAGCTCCATTCGAATCTCTCTACGGTTGGAGATGTAGATATCCAATTGGTTGGTTCAAAGTTAGTGAGGCCTCATTTATTGGGCCTGACTTAGTATTCAATGCCTTAGAAAAAGTCCAATTGATTAGAGAAAGATTCTAGGCTGTCCAGAGCCGACAGAAGTCTTATGCAGATGTTCGTAGAAAATATCTCGAGTTTGAGATTGGTGATCATGTCTATCTAAAGATCTCTCCCATGAAGGGAGTGAATAGATTCGACTATTGGTCCCTTCAAGATTCTCAGTCTCTTTGGCAAGGTAGCCTATAAGATTGAATTGCCTTCAGATCTAGCCTCAGTTCATCTAGTCTTTCATGTCTCTTTGCTTAAGAAGTTCATAGGTGAACCATCAGTTGTAGTCCCTATCAGAGTATTGATGTTCGGAACACTCTCTCTTATGAAGAGATTCCAGTCGAAATCTTAGACTATCAGACTTGTAGATTGAGGAACAAAGAAGTCCCTCTAGTTAAAGTTCTTTGGAAAAATCAGTCAGTCGAGGGAGCTACTTGGGAAGTAGAGGTAGAAATGCGTACCAAGTATCCTCACCTCTTCTTCGCCAACTCTGATCAAGTTCAAGGTAACAGTTCTCCATAAGCTTACTCAGTTTTGTGTTCGGTGTTCATCACAAACTTGGTATGAAACTTCATGCTCATATTCCCATTAGAAACTTGGTATCAAGTACCATTGCATATTCAGTCATGCACTCATGTATCAGTTCAGTTATGTAATTATGCATCAGACATGCATTCTCATTATAATAAACTTCGTTCTTCAGAACACTCAGTCATGCATTCATGAATCAGTTACATATGCATCAGATATGCATCTTCAGTATTGTATGTTCATCTTGTTAGTAATGTGAGTCATGAGATCATGTTCCATTTAGTCATATTTAGCATATACGTCAGTTGTCTTTTCTCCCCTCTCAGTCAGTCTCATTTGAGGATGAATGTTCTCAAGGGGGAGATATTGTAATACCCCATACTTTTTCCTAGATAATTTCATCTCAAGAATGTTTAGTATTATCTTCTAAATTGAATGATGATTATTCCATGAGAGATTTTCAAAATTTTCACTTTTTGTCATGTGGGAAATTCAATAAGTTTTCTATCGATATATGATTCGGCCAAATCCGATAATTGGGTCAGAAGTAACAACTATTTCAATTTCCTATCGTAAAATAGCGCCATATTAGTCAGGAGTTCGGCGTGCAACCAGAGGAAATGGCATTTGGAAAATTCTAGTAGAAGTCCGCGATTATGGCATGTCGCGCCAGGGCACGAATTCAGAATTGTCCTTTTCCAGTGTCTTAGCGCAATTTCCTCTGCGTCGCGCCAAAGTTGTAGGTCATAAAAAGGGAGAAACGTGATTGCTCCACATAGGGCTATCCCTCAATTTCCCAATTGTCCAAATCCAGTGACACGGCGTAATAGCGCTGCGTCGCGCCAAGGGTCCCATTCGAGGAATTTTACTGAAATTAAATGACGCATCCAAGGTTAAAAGGGTTAACTTCAAACCCCTATTTAAGACCTTTAACACATGATTCATCAACTTTTCATCTAAAATACACTCTCTTCCCTTGAACCTATGAATAAATGCTAGGATGATGAAATTAGAAAAGAATCACAATGATTAATTGTTGTATAATGTTTTCTACATGTGCTATGCCTACCATGTATTTGATTAAATGCCTAGATTAAGAAACAATGCCCAACTAGTATGATATCATGAAATCCCCAAATATGTACAAGTTATGCCAATCACATGTTTTGATGGAATGCTTCTATAGATGTATTATGGATTATGATGTTAGTTATATGTTCAAGTTATGCTTGGTCAGTTTTCCTTTCATCGATTCCTGAGGGTACTTGTGATAACGCTCAACTTACACGTCAATTTAGTCCAAGGTGGTCGTCGTCAATATATTTACCCAACTTTAGAGTTGGGTTCAAATCAACACGGAATAATGTGAGTGGCGATTAAACTAGTTTGAAACTAAAACTACACGTTAAATTCAAACAAATGATACGAAAAGATAAAATGGGGGTTTAGGTTTAACAAGTTGTTGTTTGTCACTTTACTTTTGGTGTTTGTAAATCAAGAGTTTATGAAATAACCAAATTATGTTCTCTAGGGCTTCCGGTACATGACAGATGCTAACAGGGGTTCAAGATTCTCACGATGGGTAGGATAAAAAGCTATCTTTATCAATGTTATGCTTAATGTCTCTTGACCTACTTAAGCGTTTAATTCCCTGCTCCTCTTAGACTTAGGGAATTTCTATTTACTGCCCAGATTTTACCTTAGGTTAACTAACCTTGTTACATTGCTGATTATTAAATGAAGTATTTCCAAGTCCCTGTTGATAATTCACTTCCTACTATATTTGATTTCTTTCTCAAGCAAATCAAAGCAGGTGTGTCTACTTTCGTAACCAATAAACATTAATTAAAGCTTTAGAATCATCAAGAAATCCTACCACCTTTTGAATCTTGAACACTTAGTATCTTATCAAGACCTAACCCTAGATCCCATAATTTAGGTTAAGGGAGTTTAGCCACTCATGATGCAATTAATGAAACACACAATTGAATTCATGATTTGAAAGATAAACTTACAAAGATGAATAATAACCAGTGAATCATTTATTAGATCACTAAGGAAAAATCCCAAAATACTGATAATAATCTCTCCAAAGTATTTGTTCTTTCAAGCCAGAAAACTAATATACGATTATTATCAGTATTTGGGGATTTTTCCTTTGTGATCTAATCTACGATTCACTGGTTATTATTCATCTCTGTAAGTCTATCTTTCAAATCATGAATTCAATTATGTGTTTCGTTCATTGCATCATGAGTGGCTAAACTCCCTTAACCTGAATTATGGGATCTAGGGTTAAGTCTTGATAAGGTACTAAGTGTTCAAGATTCAAAAGGTTGTAGGATTTCTTGATGATTCTGAAGCTTTAATTAATATCTATTAGTTGCAAACAGTAGACACACCTTCTTTGATTTACTTGAGAAAGAAATCAAATATAGTAGGAAGTGAATTATCAACAGGGACTCAAAAATACTTCGTTTAATAGTCAGTGTTGTAACAAGGTTAGTTAACCTGAGGTAAAATCTAGGTAGTAAATAGAAATTCCCTATGTCCGAGAGGAGTAGGGAATTAAACGCTTAAGTAGGTCTAGAGACATTTAAGCATAACATTGATAAAGATAGCTTGTTATACTACCCATCGTGATAATCTTGAACCACTATTAGCATCTGTCATGTACCGGAAGCCCTAGTGATCATAATTCTAGTTATTTCATATACTCTTGATTTACAAATACCAAAAGTAAAGTGACAAACAACAACTTGTTAAACGTAAACCTCCATGTTATCTTTTCGTATCATTTGTTTGAATTTAACTTGTAATTTTATTGCAAGGCGGTCGTCCTCAATATATTTACACAACTTTTGAACCGGGGTCAAATCCACAGGGAACAATGTGAGTGGCAATTAAAATAGTTTGAAACTATAACTACAAGTTAAATTCAAACAAATGATACGAAAAAATAAAATGGGGGTTTAGTTTTAACAAGTTGTCGTTTGTCCCTTTACTTTCGGTGTTTGTAAATCAAGAGTTTATGAAATAACTAGAATTATGGTCACTAGGGCTTTCGGTACGTGATAGATGATAACAGTGTTTCAAGATTCTCACGGTGGGTAGGATAACAAGCTATCTTTATCACTGTTATGCTTAAATGTCTCTCGACCTACTTAAGTGTTTAATTCCCTACTCCTCTCGGACCTAGGGAATTTCTATTTACTCCCCAGATTTTACCTCAGGTTAACCAACCTTGTTATAGCGCTGATTATTAAATGAAGTATTTTCGAGTCCCTATTGATAATTCACATCCTACTATGTTTGATTTCATTCTCAAGCAAATCAAAGAAGGTGTGTCTACTATTTGTAACCAATAGATATTAATTAAAGCTTCAGAATCATCAAGAAATCCTACCACCTTTTGAATCTTGCACACTTAGTACCTTATCAGGACCTAACCCTAAATCCCATAATTCAGGTTAAGGGAGTTTAGCCACTCACGATGCAATGAATGAAACACATAATTGAATTCATGATTTGAAAGATAAACTTGCAGAGATGAATAATAACCAGTGAATCGTAGATTAGATCACAAAGGAAAAATCCCAATATATTGATAATAATCTCTCTAAAGTATTTGCTTTTTCAAGCCAGAAAACTAGAGAGAGAAAATATTAAAATACGTCTCTTAAAACTCAAGTACCAACCCCCTCGTCCCCTAGAAAAACCCTAAACAATGCTTTTTATAGTAAATCCTAAATAAGGAAATAAAAATACAATGTTCAGAAAATCCTTCGAAATAGGTGATGGCATTTGTGACGGTGTGTCAAGGTCCTGATAACTTATCAGAAATGTCATCAGGTCCTCCAGCATTCTTGGCATCTTCTGTTTCAACTGACAACAAAGCTTGTCGACTTATCAGATACATGATGACATATCACAAATGTTGTCACTTCTTCCTTCAAAATTTGAGGCCTACACTTGACGGCAACTCTGACGCCTTATCACAGTTGTGACGATATGTCAGAAATGTCATCACAGTTTCACTTTAATCCTTCTAACACTATAACACCTGATGTGATTTCTGATAACTTATTGCAGGGCTGACGACTTATCAGGAATGTCGTCAGCTACCTGACGTGATTTCTGATAACTTATCACAGGTCTGACGACTTATTAGGAATGTCATCAGTAAACCCTTCCAGTTCTTTTGCATCAGTTTTCAGCTCTTTTTCTTCTATTTCCTTAAATTTCCCTTGTATCATGACTTTTACTTCAATATCAAAGTAAAATAATCAAACATGAGAAAAATTGCTTAAGATTTCGCAATTATTCTCAGTTAAAAGCCTTAAATGTGTTAGCGTTTGCTCACACATCAACACCCTCAACTTAAAACAATTGCTTGTCCTCAAGAAACTAAAACACAACACTACGATGCTTAACCAAGAGACACATAAGATACCTACGACAGTTGATCATCAATTTTAGTTCAAAACACATTACTTTCTCCATTTTCAATCTCTTAAAACCCAACTGTGTATATCCATGAAGATCAACAATGTGGCAGAAAGGAATCACGATATGGCATCAACTTAGCAACAATAAATATGCATATTTACAAATTACACTACCCAAACAAGTAGGCAACTAGCAATGCAACCAATGTTCCCTTACAACAACGAAGTCCCTCCTCACTCATATATGAAATCAAGCATGTAAATGTAGGGACGGTCAAGAGACACTCACTCTAAAAAAAAAATTCTAATCAATGCATGTCAAATACCATATGCTTGCCCTTATTTTCATTTCCTAAGTTTTCAGACAGTTAAGTTAGGATCACTATAGGTCTTTTCTTTGGCTTTGTAACGTAGGCTTGGTGCTAGTATGATACTCAAGGATATTTAAGTTAAATAAGTCTCCTTGCCACTACACTACTTTTGTGATCTCACTTATCATCATTTACTTAATTCTCTCCTTTCTTAATCACACATACTCCGGATGGGTGCAGTATTTTTGACCATCATTTCTTTTTTTTTTTACAACTTTTCTTTTCCTATTCTTTTTCCACCGCTCCCAACTTTTTATTCTCTTATTTCATTCTACCTTTCTTCATACTCATTTTTACATCACGCATCCCTATGGTAGACACACTCAACTTAGGCGATTTGCCTCAGTAAAAGTGCATAATATCCAAGGAGGACCAGGGCCAAAATAGATTCATTGTGATACAAATGGGAAGGTGAAAGGTATAATAAAAATGATAGGCATTCAGACTCAAAATCGAGATCAAGGGATATCATTCACACATGAAAGGTCATTTAGGCTAAAAATGGACTAATATCAAAATGGCCTATGATCCTCTCCTAACCGATATCCTACAACCAAGGTAAGACAAACTGGGAAAGTTCTGAATTTAACATACAAGGAGAACTAGGTTGTATCTCACACACACATGGCACAAAGGTACACCACAAGCTACTACCTACCCGGTTCATGCAATTGCGAACAATGATTATCATGTCCCTAGTACTAATGTCATAAAAAGATTCACAGTAGTCACATATAGATGCACATCACACAGTTGCTAGATAGACAGTTGGAGAGGTATTTGTCATTCCAATTGAAATTAACAAAAATATGTCAACTGCCCTAGATACTTATTTTTCTCCCAGTTAACAACAACACATCACAAATTAGACATAATATGCCTAAACATGCCATCTCTACTAGGAACAAGACTCCAAGGAAAAGAGGTACGGTAACAAAAATCCCAAGAGGACATCAACACCTACAAGTAGTCCCACCCTTAACTTATAACCATGTATTGTCCCCAATGTGTCAAACCAAACAAGAGAGTTAGAAAAATACCTGTGGCACTATGGGTGCAAAGATCTGATGTCAATCACATAATATGAATACAAACAATAAAATACCTTGGGTTTCCTCCTAAGTAGCACCTGGTTTAATGTCGCAGCAAGACTCAGTTATCTTGACTACTCAGACTTCGTCAAGATACCTTATTGCTAATTATTTATGTCTCCACTTGGAGGAATTGAAACGTTGACCCAACTTTTGATCAATACATCTTTGGGGTGTTTTGGGAAAAGGTGAAGGCATGATGATGAATGTTCTATCACTCTACTTTGAAGACTTGAACTGCTTGCCCAATTTTGCATAGAACTTTCGTGTGGGCTCATTTGGCAACAGTGAAAATCTTAAACACCCACTAAATGGACATCGATCTTTAATCTTATTGGCCTTCAAGATTGGGGTTGTAGTATACCCTTTTGGAAGCACAAATTCCAAAATGTAAGAATCTTCCTCCTCATTTTCAAAATTTATCATTTGCTTGGGTGATTTAACTTTCATCACATCCACAAAGCATAATGTTGAAAAGTGGTTTTAATGAGGACTAACTCTCAATTTTGAAGTATCATCCCTATTAGTATTTTTACCCCGAAATGGTCTAGAGTCTTCACAAGGATTGTGCTTGATTTCTACTTTTGACTCTAGTACCATTTCCTCGTTTTTGGCATCTTCATTCATAAATGGTTCGGTTAGTTGGGAAATTACTGAGGTTTGCTCAACAGCAAGCTCATCATTAACATTGGATTATTCCTTATCATCTTCACACTCGTCCATTATGCTAATCGATTCCACAGACAAGATATCATCTAAACATAATATGGAAAAGTTATTTGAATGCTTGACTTTTATATCCATATCCTCTATCATTCTTCTTTCCTCATTATTTTCCCTTATGTCTTGATATATATCAAGTATGATATCATTAGTTATGTCCACACACTCCAAAATTAGTTGAAACATAGCTTCAATGCCACTCTTTCTGGTGCTTCATTCTTTCTGTTGTTGACCATAAGAACTATCAAAATCATAAGAAGAACTAGAATTTGGGATAGCATACTGGGGGGAAGGGGAATTTGGGCAATCACTATAATGTCCATCTTGACCACTATATAACAAACAATCATACTCTCGGTAGGATGGATATGGTGCACACATGTCTCTCCGGAGAGCATACATACAATCTTTCCAAAAGTGAGGTCCATCACAATATGGACATGGATCATCAAGATAAGATTTCCAACCACCAAGCTCATGTTCATTCTACAATGCCATAGTAATAAGTAAACTAAAATAAAAATTTACCTAACCCAAGAAATAAAAGAAAACTAAAGACAAATATTTACTAGTTTGAATTCAAGAAAGTGGGCTAAAATTCCAAACCATCTCAATACGCCAAATTGTTCCCCGGCAACGGTGCCATTGATAACGCTCAACTTACGCATTAATTTAGTGCAAGACGGTCGTCGTCAATATATTTATCCAACTTTAGAGTCGGGATCGAATCCACAGGGAACAATGTGAGTGGCGCTTAAACTAGTTTGAAACTAAAACTACAAGTTAAATTCAAAAAAATGATATGAAAAGATAAAATGAGGGTTTAGGTTTAACAAGTTGTTGTTTGTCACATTAATTTCGGTGTTTGTAAATCAAGAGTTTATAAAATAACTAGAATTATGTTCACTAGGGCTGCCGGTACATGACAGATGCTAACAGTGGTTCAAGATTCTCAAGGTGGGTAGGATAACAAGCTATCTTTATCAATGTTATACTTAAATGTCTGTCGACCTACTTAAGCGTTTAATTCACTACTCCTCTCAGACTTAGGGAATTTCTTTTTACTGCGCAGTTTTTACCTCAGGTTAACCAACCTTGTTACAGCGCTGATTATTAAATGAAGTGTTTCCAAGTCGCTATTGATAATTCACTTGCTACTATATTTGATTTCTTTATCAATCAAATCAAAGTAGGTGTGTCTACTATTTGCAACCAATAAACGTTAATTAAAGCTTCAGAATCATCAAGAAATCGTACCACCTTTTAAATCTTGAACACTTAATACCTTATCAAGACCTAAACCTAGATCCCATAATTTAGGTTATGGGAGTTTAGCCACTCATGATACAATGAATGAAACACATAATTGAATACATGATTTGAAATATGAACTTACAGAGATGAATAATAACCAGTGAATCATTGATTAGATCACAAAGGAAAAATCTCATAATACTTATAATAATCTCTCCAAAGTATTTGCTTTTTTAAGCTAGAAAATTAGAGAGAGAAAATATCAAAATACGTTTCTTAAAACTCAAGTGCCAACCCCCTCGTCCCCTAGAAAAACCCTAAACAATGGGTTTTATAATAAATCCTAAATAAGGAAATAAAATCACAATGTTCAGAAAATCCTTCGGAATAGGTGACGACATTTGTAACGAAGTGTCAAGGTCCTAACGACTTACAGGAATTTCGTCAGGCCCTCCAGTATTCTTAGAATCTTCTACTTCAACTGACGACAAAGCTTGATGACTTATCAGATACGTGATGACGTATCACAAATGTCGTCACTTCTTCCTTCAAAATTTGAGGCCTACACTTGACGGCAACTCTGACGCCTTATCACAGTTATGACGACATGTCATAAATATCATCACAATTTTACTTTAATCCTTCTAACACTGCAACACCTGACGTGATTTTTGATAACTTATCACAGGTTTGACGACTTATCAGGAATGTCGTCAGCCAGCTGATGTGATTTACGATACTTATCATAGGGCTGATGACTTATCAGGAATGTTGTCATCCGCACTTCTAGTTCTTTTGTATTAGTTTTCAGCACTTTTTCTTCTGTTTACTTAAATTTCCCTTGCATCTTGACTTTTACTATAATACCAAAGTAAAATAATCAAAAACGACAAAAGTTGCTTAAAACTTCGCAATTATTCTCAGTTAAAAGCCTTAAATGTGTTAGCGTCTTCTCAAACATCAACTTGTACCCGACATGTTAGCTGTGTGCCTAAAGCCATGTCATATTTTCACGATACTTCAGTCAAGATATGAGTCCTTAGACTATAGACAGTTTTATGACTTACGAAATCTCCATGATCTTATGAACTCAGTCAGTTGATAGATATCAGTAATATTCCATCAGTAAATGGAATTCAGTAACTCAGTCCATGTTCAATTCAGTAAATCATGTTTTGTGTCTATTCAGATGGGAGTAGAAATTAGCACCGAGTAATCCTAAGGATGGGAACTCACCTATTATATGAGAGTGTGATTCTTGGAAGCAATCCTTGCATTCCAGAACTTGTAGCCAACATAGGTTGAGACATCATAGCCTATTATATGAGGGTAGATAAGGTGTATTAACCTGCTACATGAGGGTTCCCACCGTTCTCATTAGAGTTACCTATTATATTAGGGTCACTCACATGTTGTCCTTACCAGTGGTGCAGTATTGACACCCTTCCAATCAAGGAATAGATTGAACCCCAATTCAGCTATAATGCATCATTTTGGGCATGTCGGTTAGATGAATACCTCCCACAGTTTCAGTATCAGTCTCAGTAAAATAACCCAGATAGTTCTTTAAAATTCAAGACAGTCAACTCAGACATAGTACAAAACTCAGATGGTTTCATTAGATTCAGGACTGTCAGATTTAGTCACTCATGTTATTAGTTATATATTCAGATTCATTAATCATGTTATCACAGTATTAGTGTCAGTTATTATGTCTCATGCATGTATTCTCATTCTCATGATAGTTAGTCAGTTATTATTATTGTTCATGCAAATGAATCCCATGCATTCAACCTACCTTACATTCATACCAGTACATTCAAAGTATTGAAGCATTTGCGCTATGGTGTCTTATACCATAGGTTCAGAGACATGAGCTCCAGAGCAATAGTAGATTCCAAATATCCACAAATAGAGTTTGAAGTGAGTCCTCATCTTTCGAGGACATGATTAATTCCCCATTATCTCATTAATCAGTTGGAGTTAGTTAGGGATATGTTCCATCAACTCCTTACTTAGACAGTTCATTCAGTTAGAGGCTTTCTATACTATCATGTTTCAGACTTTTGTATGTTCAGTTTTGTTTTGGGTATTCTATTACCCCATACAGATGTTATATCATTCAGATCATGTTCAGTATTGAACCTTATGTCCTTTCAGTTCATATTTCCGCATTATAAAGTATTTTATGTAGTATACAGGTACAGATATCAGTCATTGGTTAGCTTGTGGTCCTTCAGGGTCATGAGCACTGTATAGTATTTGGGTACCATATTTGGTACGTTACACAAGCCTACTTCTATAACCACATATGCACATCTATACACACTCCCATAAAACACCTTTTTCATAACCTACAAACCTCTATCAAGAACAACTTCCATGCACTACTCTTAAGATGATATACATAAGATTTCAACTACACAAACATAGCATATAAAACTTCAACTAACCATGACATGTATCCACGACTTGGCATCAATCTTACTTCACACTTATAGCCTTAGCTAAAATAAGCATACAACAATCTTCCAGTAACATGAAAGGTTTACTTTCTCACATCTAGATAATTGTTCGTCATCGCTATCTTGACCTAAAGAAAGGTAATAAATGGTTAGAACATAAGGACCTGAAACATAAAGGGATACTGTGTATAACTTGACACTCAAGTGAGACTTGAGGAATAGAACATTTAAAATCATGAACAGATCAAATAAGTTTGATCTGAGGACATACATGATATAAATCCAAATTTCACTGATCATTAAAAGTATTGCTTGATTACTTGAACTGAACATTCCGTGAAGCTTGAGTACATGGGTCATGAGCTGGATGACCTAAATTTGGAGTTCATAACTTATGGAATATGATTCCAACTGCTGAAACAACTGGAACTCCTTATTTTAGGAACTAGGAGAGTACATGACCCTCTATCATATGCATGAACATGAATTATGATAATAGAACTAAAACGTAGGGTATGAGTAGGTATTAGGATAACTAAAAATACTGAAATAAGAATGGGTTTAGCATCATTCTTTCTCATAGCTATTCTAAAATTTACTGGCACCTCTACTAGAATCTAAAAGCTTGACTTGGTTACTCATTCTATCATCTTCCCCTTAAATTTAATCCCTCACTCTAAGTTTGTGAACCATTATATAAACTCTAGTCTAACTGCAATCACTTTACTCCAGAGTCCGGGATATAACAATACATATGAATAATAGAACTTAACTTGAACGGCTACACCTGAAAGCGTAAAACCAACTTCTAATACTACCTTCTAAGTTATACTTATCTTTCTATAGCCCTAATAGTCATCATACAATACTTGAACACTTACTAACTTCGAATCTGCATGAGTATCCCCATGGTCAGAGTGCACACCATCTAGTGCTTTAACTCTTCTTTCTATTAGCCCAATCTTTAAAATCTCAAACTTAGATTCTAACACTTAACATGGATAACTCTAAACATTGATGGACCATACTAATTTTGTCATATCCTACCACTATTCTGCCTATAAACTTATATTTCTAAACCACGAGAATGAAAATCATACTAAAAAGGCTCAACATCTTTAATCATAACTCCTTAACTTAGCTATCTGGAACATCATTCATTATCTAACTAGTCTTTCTCCTCCTAGAAACTCCATGATAATACTAAACACACCACATGTAATGATCCTCGAAAATAAAGTATCCCCATACTTCTACTTCATACATAAAACATTAGACTTGATTACAAATCAAATAAACTTAAGATCTTGTATACACTATTAAAGCCTATTAGATCACTCCCATATAACCAGTATCATTAACCAAGAAATCATCACATCCACCTGCATAATCACCAATTGTTCAAGCTTAATGCCTAGTGCTAAACATAATTTATAACCCACCTTACATATAATTCTCACTTGGAAGGTATAAAATAAGACATCAAGAAATACTAGACCATAACAACAATAATCGATCATAATCATATGGCCTATCCGATTTACAATACATTAACATATCCTCCATCTACACATCATCAAAATTTATCTATCTATACACCTAAATTTCTTTCATAGCTCTATAAGTTTCAACTAAACTCCTTCTTGCAATCTCAGGGAAGCCTAAATTAACAACACTCATCCACCAAGTACTTTTATCAATAACCTTTACTTTTGTAACACAACAAATAGTATCAACAACTCTTTTTATACTTCCAGCAAACAACAATTCACCTTAGCTAATAACTTCTTCTCTACCTTCTACTAAACTAACACACAAGAACATATCACTTCATTACTAACTCAACCATATGAAAAAATATTCGGCGATATATATTCAGTAAATTGCTTTTACCACCCATCTTGTCACTACACCTCTAAACCCCACACTTTTAACTATAAGAAGGTTCAACTACTTGTGAATCATAACACTCTAAGTTTTAATATCTCATGAATACAAACTCTATTTAGTAATATATATTCACATTATCCCCTTTCATGAGTACTATCCGCATTGAAAGGCCAATGAGGAATCTGAATACACATCTTACTCTATCTTAACTGAATGACTCATAAGAATGAGGACATAAAATTAAACTTGGTGTACTTATAACGCACTAGAAGGCTCTTTTTAAGCTGCTTTATGAGACTTATTAAACTTCTTGCTAGTAAGTCCGAGAGCATTATCAGGGGAGAAAATGGGAACTTGTCGATAATGTTACCTTAAGAATAGTACATAGATAGAGAAGTATAGATTAACATTATAGATTCTGAGGAGAAATTTGAAAGCACATCTTACTTGGGATTAGTGCACTATTTTTATAAATATGATAAAGCACTTTAATCTTCGAAACTCAAAAGAACTAATGGGTTACTTTTTAGCTTTCTTATAATACCATAACTATCTGTGGAGAATTAAGCTTGACTATTTCTGGTACCTTGAAAATGAGGTAGAGATGGCCTAAATAGAATAGGATGAGAAGTTATTTAAGTTTTTTAGAGAACCTTTCTCTAGCAAAATTTGAGACTTGAAAGAATGAAGACATTTCCTAAATGTCTTGTATCCTCTCAAAGGAAAGTACAGAAGTCTCTGTACTATTCTGAAAGACTCTACTAGACACGGCTTCACAGACACCCTAGGACTCTTGAACCTTATGCTCTGATACCAAGTTTGTAACGCCCCAAAAATGGGTCTCGAGACATCACACGATGCTTAGGACCACAAGTGATCCCAAGCTAACCCTCTTAATGGCATAAATCATAAGCAACTGAATAAAATAGGTAAATATGGACAAATAAGCGGAAGATGGCTCTTTTCTAAATTTGATCAATAAAAAACTAAATTTACAAAATTACAACTCTACTGTTACAACCAAAACTAAAATTAAATACATTCACTCTACTAACTGTCTAGTCTATGAAGCCTCTACTAGTATTGACTTTAGGTAGCTGGACATGACCCCCAACTATCCAACTTTAATACGACTGAATAAATAAAATATACATTACTCAAACTATATAACTGACCTGAGCCCTTGAATTAAGAGAGCTTATCACCTGCTGACTGAAAGTTGCAAACTATCTGAATATGGTATGCGTGCTACAGCTTCTACCTACATTATGAAACAATGTAGCACATAGATGTATATGTGGATCAGTACTTTGAGGATGTACCAAGTATATGAGAGTGTATACAAAAATTAAACAATATCATCAATCTTTATAGAAATCATGCATGCTGATATAAATGAATCACATAGCTTGAGTAAACCTGAAATCTAAGTCTCATAAATCATGAACAAGGAAGCATGTAGTGTAAATCTCGTGAGTCATTATACTTGGTTCTAAAATCTGAATTTCTTCACTTATTCTCAAAACTTGTAAGAAAAAGAACTCTAAAGCAACAATTTTCAAAACATATACTTTTATCTTAAGGAGAATAGGGGACTTCTTTTAACAGTTATGAATTATGGAACTTTGGTAACTCAAGGACTTGGGATTTGGCTATAAAACTTTGGAAACTTGGAGACTTTGGGAATTGGGATGCTATTCGCGACTTTGATGGGTGATTCTTGAAGCTCTTAGTTTGGGGATTCTAATTCTTGAATCAATTTCAAAAATAGATGGATAACTCTTGAGTTCTCTTGAACTTTGGGTTGAAACCCTAGGATGTTTTCTCGATGAATTTTGATGAAAGTAACCATATCTTAGTGATTTAGGGATTAAATCTCATGTTAAAGCTAAAAAAGGAGGTGGAAATACCCATTTTGCCCCTAATGAGTCAGGTTAGAATGCTAAAAATTTGCCCAAGTGGAGTACTCAAGCTGGCGCCCTACCTATCCCGAGAGAGTATCCTAGGCGGCGTGGGATAATAACCCCGAGCTATTATTTTAGGCACCCAAACATGCCCTTAAGCTCGTCTAAAAATTTTGAAACTCCTCTGAGACGTACCGTTGACTTGCCCCCATCGTGAATCAAAAAACGGAGGTTGGGAAGATCGTGAAATAATTCTTTGAAGTTTTAAGGCTTATGAAATGACTAAGTTGAAACACTTCGCCAAATTTCTAAGTATAAGGCTTCTCTTGACATACTTTAAAGATCTTAGACAATAAAGGAAGTTTATGGGTTCTTACAGGGGGTTAGTTGGGTATGCATAGATCTATCTCTCAAGCATCTTGAGAAAGAACCAGGAGGGTGCATCGCTAGAACAAGTTTTAAAGCTGCTTTATGTGATAAGTTTGGCTATATGGCCGAGGACTGTCCCCTCTATATGTTTAGAGCTACTCCTATTTTAGCTGTGAAAGGCAGGAGTTTCACTAGAGGTATAGGAGATAGAGGTAGTAGAGGTTGTGATGGTGGTCATGGGGCTATTCAGCCGATCGATTGTCGTGGGCAATGCTATGCTATATCGGCCAGACAAGAGGCAGAGGCTTTTGATGTTGTTATCATAGGTATCATTCTTATTTTTTCAAACCTGCATTTGTATTATTTAATATTGGATCGACTTTTTCCTATGTGTCTGTGTATTTTGCTTTGGGTTTTGATTCTATTAATGAGCCTCTTGCCATGCCTATTTGTGTATCTACCCCAGTAGGTAATTTTTCAGTGTTGAATTGGGTGCATCTATCTTGTGTTGTGACTTTTGCAGAGTATGAGACTTTGGTAGACTTGCTTGTGTTGGAAATGGTCGATTTTAATGTTATTTTGGATAAGGATTTGTTGGATCCTTATCATGCTATCTTAGATTATTTTGCTAAGACTGTGACTTTAGCTTTGGCTGGTATGCCAAGGATAACTTGGAAGGGTGCACTTTATTCGGATCATAAGAGGATTATATCTTATGTTTGACTCATAAATTGGTTGAGAGGGGATATTTATCTTACTTGACTCATTTTCATGACATTAGTGTTGTATCACCTCATATTTTAGATTTTGTGTGTGTTGTTCATGAGTTTATAAATGTGTTCCCTATGGACTTGTCTGGTATGCCTCCGTATCAAGATATTGATCTTGGTATTGATATTAAGTTGGGAACCAAGTCCATTTCTATTTTTCCTTATAGGATGGCCCCAGCAGAATTAAAGGAACTGAAGGATCAGTTGTAGGAATTGTTGGATAAGGGATTTATCTGACCTGGTGTTTCACCTTGGGATACGTCTGTCTTATTTGTGAAGAAAAAAGATGGGTCTATGCTGATGTTTATAGATTATCGATCGTTGAATAAGGTGACGGTTAAGAATAAGTATCCTCTTCCTCACATTGATGATTTATTTGATCAGCTTCAGGGTGTTGTGGTTTTTTCAAGGATTGATTTGATGTTCGGTTATCACTAATTGAGGATTAGAGCTTTGGATATTCTGAAGACAACTTTTTGGACTCAATATGGTCAGTATGAGTTATTGTTTTTTGGGTTGACCAATGCTCCTACTGCGTTCATGGAGTTGATGAACTGGATGATTTGATCGTATCTTGAATTCTTTGTTATTATATTTATAGATGGTATTTTGGTTTATTCCAAGAGTGAGGTTGAGCATTTGGAGCATTTGCAGATTATGCTTCAGAGATTGAGGGATGAGAATTTGTTTGCTAAGTTGTCTAAGTGTTAGTTTTGGTTAGAGCCTATTTCTTTCTTAGATTATGTGGTGACTAAGGAAGGTATTATGGTTGATCCAACCTAGGTTGCAGTGGTTCATGATTGGGTTAGAACTACTTTGCCCACCAAGATTTTGAGTTTTGCTGTCTTGGCAAGTTATTATCGGCATTTTGTTGAGGGTTTTTCATCCATTATAGCTCCGTAAACCAAGTTGACCCAAAAGAAGATTTGTTTCCAATGGTTTGTTGCTTGTGAGGCGAGCTTTTAGAATCTCAAAGATTTATTGACTTTATCTACTATCTTAACTTTTGCCCAAAGAGGGCTTGGTTTTTACCATCTTTTGTGATGCTTTAGGTATTAGTTACCTGTTATGTTGATGCAGGGGGGAAAGATGATTGCATATCCATCTCATTAGTTGAAGCCTCATTAGAGGAATTATCTATGCATGATTTGAAGTTGTGCGTAGTTGTGTTTTCCTTGAAGTTATGGAGGCACTACTTGTATAGATTTTGTTGTGAGATTTTCTTATATCATCATAGCCTTCAGTACTTCTTTACCCAGCGAGATCTTAATATGAGGCAACATTTTTGTCTTGAGTTGCTTAAGGATGCCTTAAGATAAAAGTCGACTAGTGTGGGTAGCTTGGTGCATCTTTTGACCCAGGAGAGGCCTTTAGACTTACAGGTTCAGTCTTTAGATAACCAGATGGTTAGACTTGATATTTCAACACATGGGCGTGTTTTGGCATTTGTGGAGGCTAGATCTTTTTTGATGGAGCAGATTCGAGCTTATCAGTTTAACGATATTGGGTTGAGGATGATTCGAGATAAGATGTTGAGTGGGGAGGCTTAATAATCCTCACTTGGTTCATATGGAGTTTTGAGGATTGGGGACTGAGCTTGTGCGCTGAGAGTGGGTGATTGGATTAGGTTGATCTTGGAGGCCCAGTATTCCAGATATTTTATCCATCTAGGTGTGACTAAGATGTATCGTGATTTGAGGCAACACTATTAGTGGGGTGGTATAAGGTAATATATAGCATATTTTATGGCTCATTGGCTATGTTGTCAGCAATTTAAGGTCGGGCATATGAGATCTGGTGGATTGCTTCAGAGGTTACCCATTCCCGAGTGAAAGTGGGAATAAATCACTATAGACTTTTTGACTGGTTTGCCTCGTACATCTCATGATTCAAACAGTGTTTGGGCCATCGTGGATCGATTGACCAAGTCATCTCATTTTATTCTGATTTAGTTCTTATTTAGTGCTGAGAGGTTAGGCACGTATCTATATTCATGAGATCATATGTCTTCATGGTGTACCGGTGTCCATTATTTCAGATCAAGGTCCTATGTTCATATCTCACTTTTTGAACACTTTTCAGGATGAGTTAGGTACTTGGGTTGATCTTAGCATAATGTTTAACTCCTAGATTGAGGGCCAGTCAAAGCGGACTATCCAGGTCTTAGAGGATATGCTCTACACATACGTTATACATTTTGGTGACCCATGGGAACAACATTTGGCTTTAGTAGAGTTTGCATATAATAACAACTAGTATTCTATTATTCATATGACTCCTTTTGAGGCATTGGATGATAGGCGTTTCCACTCTCCAATAGGTTGGTTTGATATTTTAGAGGTGAGACCTTAAGGTAAGTACTTGCTTTGTGATTCCTTAGATTGAGTTCATTTAGTATAGACTTAGAATGGCTCAGAGTAGGTAGAAGTGTTATACTAATCGTATACTTCATGCCTTGAGATTTGGTGTTGGTGATCATATTTTCCTTTGATTTTCACTCATGAAAGATGTAATGAGCTTTGGGAAGAGGGGAAAGCATAGCCTCAGGTATATTGGTCCATTGACATTCTTCGTACTATTAGTGATGTGACTTATAAGTTGTCTTTGCCCCTATATGTATCAGTTGTTCATCTAATTTTTCATGTTTGTATGTTTCGTCGCTATACTTCTGTTGAGGCCTATGTAATTCATTGGGAGTCGGTTCAATAAGATGAGTGGTTGTCCTTTGTTGAGGATTCGGTTTCCATTTTGTCTAGGGATGATAGGCGGTTGTGCTCTACAGTTATCCCTGTTGTTAATGTTCAGTGGCCACCTGTAGATGAAGCTACTTGGGAGGTTGAGTCTTATATGCATAGTTTTTATCATTAGCTCTTCATTGATTTAGGTTTTTCTTTGCCTTAGTTTGAGGATGAACTAGATTTTTAGTAGTGGATGATGTAATGTAATATCCCATATTTCTTTAGCTTAGATTAACTCTCATTCCATGAGTTATGTAATATAAAAATTTTGAAATACTCAGTATTATTCAGTTTAGAGCTTGACATTGCACAGGAAATTGAATTAGCTTTCCAAAGATATAAAATTCGCCTAAATTCGATAATCAGGTAAGAAGTTATGCTAATTTTAAATTTTAGTCATTAAACCCCAACATTTTGACCCTTAGCGCATCGCAGAGCCAGTCTAAATAATACTTGTCAAAAACTAGTGGGCCTCCACGATGTTGGCACGTCACACCATAGGCCCAATTAAGAATTTTCAATTTCCTTTGATCCCACACGATACCACCGCATCGTGGTGAGCTTCCAGGTAGCAAACAAGGTGGCAACGTGATTGTACCACGTTGCACCACCGTGTATTTTCCCAGTTGTCCCATTTCAAAAATAGCTTTCCGAACATGGTACGGTCACTTCGAATTTCTAGTTATGTCCTTTGGTCTCACGAATGCCCTAGCTGCTTTCATGGACTTAATTTAATCGCGTGTTCAAGTAGTACTTGGAAATGTTCTTTATAGTCTTTATTGATGACATTCTTGCCTATTCCTGTAGTGAGAATGATCACATAGATCACCTCAAAATCATACTTCAGACTCTCAGAGCCCATTAGTTGTTCTCCAAATTCAGTAAGTGCGAATTTTGGCTGAGGTCAGTAGCGTTCCTTGGCCATATCATTTTCGGTGATGGCATTAGAGTTGATCCTCAAAAGACCAAGGCGGTGAGAAATTGGCCTAGACTTATTTCTCCGTCAGACATCAGGAGTTTCATGGGTTTAGCTAGGTATTACCGTTGGTTTGTTGAAGGGTTTTCTTTTATTGTATCCCCCATGTCCTGATTGACTCAAAAGATAGTCAAGTTTCAGTGGTTAGATTCCTGCAAGAAGAGTTTCAGGACTTGAAGACTCGACTCACCTCAACCCCAGTTCTAACTTTTCCAAATGGTTCAGATAGGTTTGGTGTGTACTGTGATACATCCAGAGTAGGTTTGGGTTGTGTCCTCATATAGAGAGGTATGGTCATAGCCGACACCTCCTGACAACTTAAAATCCAAGAGTAGAATTATCTGACTCATGATCTTGAGCTAGCAGCTGTAGTGTTTGCCTTAAAGATTTGGAGGCATTACTTGTATAGGGTGCATATGGATGTGTTCACAAACCACAAAAGCCTTCATTATGTGTTCTCTCAGAAGGATTTGAATTTGCATTAGAGAAGGTGGTTAGAGTTGTTGAAAGATTATTACATGAGTGTTCTGTATCATCCGGGAAAGGCCAATGTAGTGGTTAATGGTCTCAGTAGATTGTCTATGGGTAGTGTTGCTCATGTTGAGGATGGTAAGAAGAAGTTAGCTCGAGAAGTTCATCATCTTGCCCAACTAGGTGTCCACTTAGTTGATTCAACAGAGGGTAATGTGCGGGTGCATAGTAGTTTAGAATCCTCTATAGTTTCCGATGTGATGGAAAAATAGGATAAAGATCCCAGTCTAGTTGAGTTGAAAGAGTCAGTCAGAGATCAGAAGTAGAGGTTTTCTCCCAAGGGGGAGATGGTGTGTTGTATTGCCAGAGTAGATTGTGTGTGCCTGGTGTAGATAATTTGAGGCAACAAATTATTACAAAAGTGCATGGTGCGCGTTACTCCATTCATCTAGGGGCCAGCAAGATATACCCGAATTATGGGAGATCTATTGGTGAAGTAGGATGAAGAGAGATATTGTAGAGTTTGTAGCTAAGTGCTCTACATATCAATAGGTTAAGATTGAGCACCAAAAGCCTAGTAGATCTATACAAGAGTTAAATATC
Organism: Capsicum baccatum var. pendulum; assembly: GCA_030864225.1. NCBI lineage: Eukaryota > Viridiplantae > Streptophyta > Magnoliopsida > Solanales > Solanaceae > Capsicum > Capsicum baccatum. The sequence continues at coordinate 254,021,067 of CM061560.1, read as the reverse complement.
CCTACTTGGAAATAGGAGGAAGTGAAAATGGACTTTATGACGGGTTTGCCTGGTACTCGCCATCAGCATGATTCTATTTGAGCTATCGTAAACGGATGGCCAAATCAACTCATTTTTTATCAGTCCATACCTCTTATTCATCCAAGGATTACGTCAAACTCTATATCAGATAGTTGGTCAGGTTACATGGAGTTCCCTTATCTATTATTTTGGATAGAGGTACCCAATTTACCTTTCACTTTTGGAAAGCATTCCAAAAGGATCTTGGTACCCTAGTTCATGTTAGTACAAATATCCACTCTCAGACAAATGGTTAAGCGTAAAGGACCATTTAGACTCTTGAGGATATGCTGAGAGAATGCGTTATTGATTTCTAGGGTAGTTGGGATGACCACTTGTCTTTGATTGAATTTGCATACTATAACATCTATCATTCTAGTATTTGGATGGCTCTGTTTGAGGCTCTCTATGATAGGATCCAATTGGTTGGCTTGAAGTGGGTGAGATTGTAGCAGTAGGGCCTGGCTTGGTGGTTGATGCGTTAGAAAAATTTAAGTTTATCAGAGAAAGGCTTAGGGCATCCCAGAGCTGATGAACATCCTATGCAAATATAAGGAGAAAGGATCTCGACTATCTAAAAACTATGGAGTTGATGGGAAATGTCCCCAACTAACCCCATCTACTTAAACAAAAATAATGAAATAATCAAGCTATCCTCGAATGATAAGGACTCACTGCAAATTAACTGTTGCTAGTTGAATCTGAAGCTAAGTGCAATCGAAAACGTGAGTGTCCAAACCTATGGTATAAAACACCATAGTGCAGAAGAAAATTATGCATAAATATGTCTGAATATAATGGTATGCAAAGTGAGGTAGGCTGAATGCATGGGGATTATATGAATAAACAATAATAATTGACTAAATAACAGGCCCTGGTTCTCTTTGGACACTGTGCACCTTGACTGATGATAGGCAAATTTACACGCCTATATCAATATATTTTGCCCATATTTTAGCCTAGTTTTGAGAATAAATTATATATTTCATGCACTTTTAGTCCTTTTTCCTGTAAATGAGCTAACGAACATGATTAGGAAAGTTTCAGGTATAAATGATGCAAAATACAGCATTTTATGGCTTACTTGACGCAAAATAAAGCTCACAAAGGAAGGGAAGGAAGTCTACACGCCTAAGGACCAAAACTGCTGCATGGAAAATCTGTCCCGGGCTAAAACAGCATTTCTGAAAACTTTGGGGACTTACAGATACAAAGCTGGATTTTGCCAATGATACATTAACCTAGTACAATTGGGTTATGTATTTCATTAGTTTATTTGGATTAGGAGAATGTTACATTAACCTAGTACAAATGGGTTAAGTATTTCCTTAGTTTAGTAGGATTTGGTTATTTATTTCATTAGCATAGTAGGAGTAGGATAGGAGTATTATAAATACCCTATCATGCTAGAGATTGTTAATTAAGTCCTCCCTTAGTGGAGAGGAAAGCCCTCCCTTAGTGGAGAGGCAAGTCCTCCCTTAGTGGGGATTCAAGTCCTCCCTTAGTGGAGAGACACATTCTACTTCTCAATTACAACTCTTCTAATCTTTCTATTAATTCTATTCTTAAATTCCACAACAAGAGAATCGTTACTTGCTAAAGAATCACGCCACACACCTATCACCTAACCCACACGCCATTACTCAACAATAACAATGCAAATCGTGATCTCGTTTGCATTCATGGGTAACTAAACTTCTCCGTTGGGGTTATGGAAGCCGAATGAGATACTATCTATTGCTGTGAGTTTGTGAGTTCGAGACACGTATATTGCTTATATCATTATTCTCTTCATCTTAATGCAAATTCTTGTGGCTGCAGACGCATAGAATAACGCCAGTCTAACATTTAACTTGTTCGAGAGAAAGGTTATTTGTCTGGAAAAGAGATAATGTCAAGGTAGTAGGACACCCTTTCCTATTAAAAAGCTAGTGTCGTAACTGGACTAACCTCTTGGAGAATTCGTACCATTAGACACGCTCTAAGCTCGAGAGAGGTAACGTGAAATAGTCCTTGTTCAGGTCGAGAGACGCTTGGATTTACCATCGACTACAATTCTCTATAAGCAATTGCATGTCAAGACTCTACACACTCATAGCCAATAGAGACGTATACCTCAGAAGGTGGACATAAACCCAACGCTTCAATTCTCATTGTTTACAACTTATGTAACAATCTTTCTTTCTTTACTTTGCTATTTCCAGCTTTTACTTTATTGTTTTCGTTGCACATTACAATCCCCCCTCTTACGAGACTTGCACCAAAAGTTTAGTAATTTTACTTACTTGTTGGCCAAGCTATTCCCTGTGGGATCGACACCCAACCCAGGTTGGGTTCTATATTTGCTAACGACCGATTTACACTCCCACGAGAGCTGTAGATTGAGCGTTATCAAAAATTGGCGCCGTTGCTGGGGAATACGAGTGTCAATCAAGTTCGTGATAGTTGCTAGACCCTTTGGTCAAAGATTCTCGTACTTTTACTTTTAGTTGTTGTTTTTGTTTTATTCAGGTTCTATTGACAGAATGGATGCACAACGTGAAAATTGAAAGGATGTCTATTCAAGTGCATCAACAGAATATTGATAATCGTAGGCGAGCAACAAATCCTGACGATAAGGATCTGGGCGATGAAGAGCTACTAAACCCACGGCATACTGCTGAGATGGCGGAACCCGTGCAGAGGAGAGATCGTCAAGCGCGATTGAGACCTAATCGTCGAACTGTGCAAATTCCTTTTGATGATGATGATGACGATTTGGATGAAGCTGGTGCCACAGGAGCCATTGTTCTGCCACCCTTGGCACCTGGAGCAAAGTTCAATATCACTAGCGCCATGATTCAGCCTTTGCAACTCAAGGGATTATTTGGTGGACTAGCAGGCGATGATCCGAATATGCATCTGATCAACTTTATTTCTACATGCAAGTCATTCGACAATCCTGGCGTTGGACAGAATGCAATTCGACTACGCTTATTTCCATTGTCTCTGTCTGGGGAGGCAACTCTATGGTTGAATGGGCTGACTCCTGATTCGATTACTAATTGGAGGCAATTGAAAGACGCTTTCCTAGAAAGATTCTTTCCGCCATCCAAAAGAGCACAGTTGAGAGATGAGATCACCAATTTTCAACAGTTTCCAACTGAAGCTCTCCACGTTACATGGGAGAGGTTCAAGACGAAGCTAATGCAGTGCCCAAACCATCATATGACCAATGTCCACTTGATGGAGATATTATACAGAGCTTTGAATTCGGAGACTAAGCCAGTGGTTGATAATGCGGCTGAAGGATCATTTATGGACCTCACCTTTGTTCAGGCAAGCAATATGCTAGACCGGATGACAAAACAAAGTAGAGCTTGGCATACCAGGGATTCTGAGGTAGCAAGCCCCACTTTATCTATTGGAATGTCTGCAGACCAAAGAAGAAAAGAAGAAGAATGTGAGCAAGACATGGCGCACATGAAAACACAATTGGATCTTCTGACAAAGCACTTATTATCAGGGAAGAACAAAAAAGTGAAAGCTGTAGCGCTAAAAGGAAGAGACGAATCTGATTCTGAAGAGGTGGTCGACTACTTGAACAATCAGGGGGGTTTCCGTGGGAATGCCCAAGGAAACCAAGGTCGGAACTATTATGATTAATCTGGAAGCAAAGACCAAGGTAGTTGGAAGAAAAATAATGAAAAGAGTGGTTTGTACGTTCCCCCTGGTAGACGTGATACCACCACATCTAATTCTGGGAGTATGGAAGACATGATGGCTAAGTTATTGAAAGGAGTGGAAGCAACGAGCGCAGGAGTTAAGGAGGTGATTGATGATTTGTCCTCCATGAAGCAACTAGTTGATTCTCATTCCACTTCTATGAGGCAAATAGAGCAGCAATTGAGCCAACTTTCAGCAGCATTCAATCAAAGAAAGGCTGGCACCTTACCAAGCGATACTGTGCAAAACCCAAAGAATGATGGGTCATGCATGGCCATCACTACCAGAAGTGGTAAGGTGCTGGAAACTTCAGCAAAAGGCAAGCAAGTGGTTGACGAAGTTGCGGACATGGACATTACACCTAGTGATGTTACAAAAGAAGAAGAAGTCGCAACAACTACTCCCAACGTCAGGGACGTTTCACCTAGTGACGTGCAGCCTGAAAAAGTGGAAAAACAGAAGCAAGAGGAGAAAAAAACCGTGGAGAGAACACTTCCATACCCACCACCACCTTTTCCCCAAAGATTGAAGAAGGTGGCAGATGACACAAAGTTCAGCAAATTCATGAATATGTTAAAGCAGCTCACCATTAATGTTCCATTGGTGGAGGCACTTGAACAAATGCCTGGGTATGCGAAATTTATGAAGGACCTATTGACAAAGAAGCGGGCAGCAAGTTATGAGTTGGCGGATAATGTTCATCATTGTAGTGCAATCGCTACAAGATCGCTAGTTCAAAAGAAGGCAGATCCTGGAGCTTTCACTATTCCTTGCACAATTAGATCGTTGGATTTTGCTAAGGCATTGTGCGATTTGGGAGCTAGCATCAATTTGATGCCACTATCCATCTACAAGAAGTTGGGGCTAGGCGATCCGACACCAACCAATATGAGGCTCGTGATGGCTGATAGGTCGGTAAAACGACCTGTGGGTACCTTGAATGATGTGTTGGTGAAAGTTTCTTCATTCATCTTTCCTGCAGACTTCATTATTCTGGATTGTAAGGAGGATTCTGAAGTTCCCATCATCTTGGGACGTCCCTTCCTTGCAACTGGAAGTGTGCTTATTGACATGAAAGATAATGAGCTTTTGTTTCGAATTAATGACGAAGTGGTACGGTTTGATATATGCAAAACAATAAAGCAGCCCAGCGATATGAATGAGTTATATGTTCATCATGAGGATACGAAAGAATTATCTATAGAGAAACAACCTACTGTTGAGCCATTGTCTGTTGTGCCACTGAAAGTTGAGCATGAAGATAATGAAGGTTATGAAGAACTTATGAGTGCTCTAACAGAAATAGAGCCTTATACTCCTAAGCAACCAGATTGTGATCTCAAGAATCAACCAACAGCGAAGACTCGCATTGATGAGCCACCAATGCTAGAATCGCAAGAGCTTCCCGATTATCTAAGGTATGTGTTCTTGGAAAGTGGAAGTATACTTTCGATAAGTGTGGTGGATGATTTAAGTAAACAGCACGTGGAGGCTCTCATCTCTGCTCTGATGAGGTACAAGAGAGCTATGGGTTGGACTATTGATGATATAATTGGTGACTCTCCGGAGAAACGTAGGAGCCATCTCGAAGAAGATCGCATGCCCACAGGTAAGCCTCATTGCCGTCTAAATCCTTTTAGAAAACGATCCACCATTTACCTCGACGAAGTCTGAGTACTCGAGGTAACCATGTCGTGCCACGACAATAAATAAGGCGCTAGATGGGAGGCAACCCATTGTTTATCGTTTTTCATTTATCGTTTATCGTTTTCTTTCATTCTAGTACTTGTCTTGTTTTTAATTAATGAAAATCCAAAAATAAGAGTCGTGCCACGACCAAAACTAAGGCACTTGGTGGGAGGCAACCCATCATACTAATCGTTTTTATTGTTTTGAGCAAATATAGGTGCAAGAGGTATTCAACGAGGAGATTGGTTTCAAATGACGATTTGGATGTATTGAATGGTAAAGGTGGTAAGTTAGGTATAAGGATGCATAAGGGTATGGATTGAGCATTACTCATGCTTAAATAGGCATCGAGGAAGGCTAGGACTAGGTAAAACTAGGCCACGAACAATGCAAAACCTATCCTATAGCCTAAGGTCTCGGAATCTAGTGTGCTATACACTATGCGCCGCCCATTCCTAAGTGTTCTTTTGACTATGCGCCGCCTATGCTATAGCATTAGGTCTTAGGATCTCATATGCCGCATATGTCTCTAAATGCCATAGACAATGCGCCGCATAGTGTATGGCATTCTTAAATAAATGCATGGCATATGCTATGGCATTCTGCTCAACTAGGCAAAGCATTAGGCACCGCCTATGGTCACTTTTGGTCTCCAAATCCGATTATAATGGGTCAAAACTCAACCCAACCTTTTCTTACAAATATGAGACTTAATCTTGAACCAAAAACACATTGGAAACCTAGCTCATGCACCACCTATAGTCTCCAAATCCTATCAAAAAGTTTCCTTTTGCTCTTTTTCTTCACAAGAACATCATCCAAAGGCTTCAACCAAGTAAGTACTACTTTGTTCTTCATTTAAATTTTGTAAGTAATACTTTACTACACCTATTATGAATTGCTAAATCTTGAAAAAGTATTGGTGATGTGAACGTGTTTGAATTGTTGATACAAAACCAAGTGAGTGAACATGTACGTTAGGATGCTCTTAACTTATTTCCGACTTGAATTTGATTTTGATGCATTGTTATACTACTTGCGGAATTGCTATAGTAATGAACATTGCATAATCTTGTCACTTAAATACTTACATGTTAGAATATCCCGTTCATCGGAATAAGACTTATAACTACCTACCGACATAGGAGGTTGAGTTTATTAATAGAAACTATACCATGTGGTTACCCCTATGTAGTAGTGTTGTTATATCTACCATGAAAGTAGTCCAATGGCTGCAAGTAAGTGATGCATTGTTGAGTTTCTTGTCAGAATATAATCCTAAAACGTATGTCGATGAAGTCTAAGTAATCGACCACTTTCACTTCACTGATTTGTATCAACAAAACTAAGTGTGGGGTGGTACCCCTACTGCTTGTGTATACATTGTAACCATTGAGATTGTGCTACCATTAACACTATTTCTAGTCTCAGGTACAATGGCACCCAAAGCAAGACAAGGCAAAGAAAAGGCTACCACTTCACAAAAAGGCAAGAAAAGAGGCCAAAGAGAGCATGGAGAACCCTCATTGATGCAAACACCTCAACTCACTCTTGGAATTAAGTGGGATACTTATGAGGAACTTCTAAGGATGATGACTCTGATGATGATTTCGATGCAAGGGGTATGACCCCAGACATAGAGAATGAGTCCGACTAACCAGGTTCTTCTTATTTATTTTCCACTGAGGACAGTGTGCCCCGTCTAAGTGTGGGGTGATGGTATTTGCATGCTATACTTCTCGATCCGCATTTGCATTTATTCATGATTTTTTGCTTAGTTTTTTTAGTAGTAAATTTTTTTTAGCTTCGCATGGAATAATTCTAATAGGCAGCATGAGATTATAACAAGAGTATGTGCTACAATTATGACTATTGAGACGTTTAGGCTCTAGTTGTGACTCATTATGTGATATTGAGTGGTTCAATTCTTTCACTTGTTGGGTCGAGAGTCTATATTACTTCCAATCAAGTCAACCATGTGCCTTGTGTGTGTGAGGTAACAGTATATTCTATGTTTGTGGCTGATGCTAGAACTTGCCTGGTATGTATGAAAAGCGAAAATAAGGAGTGTAAGTTTAGGAGATGATTTAGGCATTTCTTTGGCAACCTATACATGTTTACCTTTGTTTTACCTACCCATGGACATCATCCTAGTTAAACCCTTTTGAGCCTTTAGCCTATTTCTTTGACAACCTTGTATGTTAGCCTAATCCATTTTTTTTCAAGACCGTAATTTGATCAAAATTCCTAAGTGCTTTAAAGTTAAAAAGTCATGTCACAACATAAAAGGAAATTGGGTGAGTATGATGCTTTAAATTGTAATGGGGCTTGAATGTGTTATGAAAAAGAAAGTGCTATCATAAGAGGTATGTTGTGAAAAGAAAAAGGAAAAGAAAGTTGAAAAGTGAGTTGTGCTTAAAATTGAAAAACAAAAGATGAGAACAAGGGTGGAAGAATAAAATAAAGAAAGGTTGAAAGAAAAAAGTGTCAATGATACAATGTGATGTATTAAAGTGCTTAGGAACTTAGTCACTATTTCTGGCCAAAATAGCTGATCCTACCCGTCCCTTAGCCTACATTACAACCATCAAAATACCTACTTGATCCTAAGCTTAGCATTCTGACATTTAGTAGAGTACTACATTAAGGGCAAGCCTATGGTCATCAGTTGCTACATATGAATTCTTTGTGAGAGTGAGAGCAAGGACATTTTGATACCCATGTTTGAAAAATATGCTATATTTATGAGTAATTATGGGTACTATATTGTGAGACACACATGGTTGATGAGCTTTGGATAGTTGTATATGATTCTATGTACCTTAATGTTTGCATGCGAGTTGATCACCATCACTAGTCTATGCTAGAGGGTAAATTGTTTCTACTTATAATCGGAAAGCTACTCTTTGTTGATAATTGTTGTGCTTGTCTTGAAGAATGTTTTGTGTTGTTGCTGTAAAAACCCTAAGTTGATGCTTAGAAGGACATGATATTTTGTTCGAGGACGAACAAAGCTGCAAGTGTGGGGTGTTGATGATAGGCGAATTTACACGCCTATATCAATATATTTTGCCTATATTTTAGCCTAGTTTTGAGAACAAATTATATATTTCATGCACTTTTAGTCTTTTTTCCTGTAAATGAGCTAACGAAAATGATTAGGAAAGTTTCAGGTATAAATGATGCAAAATACAGCATTTTATGGCTTACTTGACGCAAAAGAAATCTCACAAAGGAAGTGAAGGAAGTCTACACGCCTAAGGACCAAAACTGCTGCATGGAAAATCTGTCCCGGGCTAAAACAGCATTTCTGAAGACTTTGGGGACTTACAGATACAAAGATGGATTTTGACAATGATACATTAACCTAGTACAATTGGGTTATGTATTTCATTAGTTTATTCAGATTAGGAGAATGTTACATTAACCTAGTACAAATGGGTTAAGTATTTCCTTAGTTTAGTAGGATTTGGTTATTTATTTAATTAGCATAGTAGGAGTAGGATAGGAGTATTATAAATACCCTATCATGCTAGAGATTTTTAATTAAGTCCTCCCTTAGTGGAGAGGCAAGTCCTCCCTTAGTGGAGAGGCAAGTCCTCCCTTAGTGGGGAGGCAAGTCCTCCCTTAGTGGAGAGACACATTCTACTTCACAATTACAACTCTTCTAATCTTTCCATTAATTCTATTCTTAAATTCCACAACAAGAGAATCGTTACTTGCTAAGGAATCACGCCACACGCCTATCACCTAACCTACACTCCATTACTCAACAATAACAATGCAAATCGTGATCTCCTTTGCATTCATGGGTAACAAAACTTCTCTGTTGGGGTTATGGAAGCCGAATGAGATACTATCTATTGCTGTGAGTTTGTGAGTTCGAGACACGTATATTGCTTATATCATTATTCTCTTCATCTTAATGCAAATTCTTGTGGCTGCAGACGCATAGAATAACGCCAGTCTAACATTTAACTTGTTCGAGAGAAAGGTTATTTGTCTGGAAAAGAGATAATGTCAAGGTAGTAGGACACCCTTTCCTATTAAAAAGCTAGTGCCGTAACTGGACTAACCTCTTGGAGAATTCGTACCGTTAGACACGCTCTAAGCTCGAGAGAGTTAAAGTGAAATAGTCCTTGTTCAGGTCGAGAGACGCTTGGATTTACCATCGACTACAATTCTCTATAAGCAATTGCATGTCAAGACTCTACACACTCATAGCCAATAGAGACGTATACCTCAGAAGGTGGACATAACCCCAACGCTTCAATTCTCATTGTTTACAACTTACGTAACAATCTTTCTTTCTTTACTTTGCTATTTCCAGCTTTTACTTTATTGTTTTCGTTGCACATTACAATCCCCCCTCTTACGAGACTTGCACCAAAAGTTTAGTAATTTTACTTACTTGTTGGCCAAGCTATTCCCTGTGGGATCGACACCCAACCCAGGTTGGGTTCTATATTTGCTAACGACCGCTTTACACTCCCACGAGAGCTGTAGATTGAGCATTATCATTGACTTAGGCATATGACCTAAGTTGAGGGTGTATATCATCGGGGTGCGTGATACAGAATGAGTATGAAGAAAGTTAGCATAAAATAAACGAATAAAATATTGGGTGCAGAGGAAAAGAGCAAGAAAAAAAAATTGTGAAAAAGAATAAGTAATTGAGAAAAGACTGCACCCATCCTAAATAATTGTGATCAAGAAAAGAGAAGAGCGGAAAAGGAAAATGAGTGAAATCCCAAAAAGCTAGTGTAGTGTCAAGGAGGCTTAGTCACTTAAAATTCCATCGAGTATCATACCAGCCCCTAGCCTACATTACAAGACTAAGAGAAGTCCTATAGTGATCCTAGCTGACCTATCTGAAGATCTGGGTAATGAAAATAAGGACAAGCCTATGGTAATTGGCATACACTGATTGGAACTTCGTTTTGACAGTGAGTGTTTTGATTGTCCCCATGGTTACATATATAATTCCTGATATGAGATGAGGGGGATTTCTTTGCTGTGAGGGCACACTGGTTACATTGCTAGTTACTAACTTGTTCGGGTAGTGTAATACTGGTCTATGCATGGTTGTTATAGCTGAATTGATGCAATATCTTGATTTCTGTGTGTTGCATTGGTGTTCTTCATTGTACTTGAATTGAATGACTTTAGAGATGGTGAAAGTGTTTTGAGATGATATGATGATTGATTGCCAAATGTGCTTTGTATTCTCTTAGTTGTGCTAAGTTGCTTAAGGACAAGCAATTGTTTTAAGTTAAGGGTGTTGATGTATGAGCTAATGCTAAAACATTTGAGAATTTTAACTAAGAATAATTCTGAAGTCTTAAGCAACTTTTATCATTTTTGATCGCTTTATGTTTGATTTTGCAGTAGAAGCTAAGACGCTAGAGAATCAACAAGAATGGAAGCAAATTAGCTGAAAGTTGAAGTAAATAAAGGCGAAGTGTGTCTGACGACATTTGTGATAAGTCGTCATCCCTGTGATAATCTATCAGCTTTATTGTTAGCAGTAGACAGAGAATTGGCCTAAGCTGCAAGATGTGACGACATTTTGTGTTAGGACGTCACGGAGCTCATAAGTCATCAAGATTGCCGTCAGCCTAAGGCAGAACAAGAGATCAGAGGAAACGCCTTGACGACATTTGTGGTAGGTCATCAAGGAGCTGATAGGGCATCACCGTTTGTCGTTAGTATTAGGCAGCGAGTACCAAAAGCATAAAGGAAGCTGGCAACATTTGTGATAAGTCTTCAGCCGCCTGATAGGCTATCACAAATGGCATCACCTAATCCGACGAATTTCTGAATTATATTATTTTGTTTCCATAATTAGGGTGAACTATTTAAAGCCTTGTTTAGGGTTTTCTTAAGGGTTCCGAACCTTGAGTTTTGAGACACGATACTTTGATATTTTTCTCCCTCTTCTTTTGTCTTGAGAAAGCAATTACTTAAAAGAGACTATCATCATTATTTTGGGATTTTCTTTGGTGATTTAATCAGAGAATCTCTAGTTTCTATTCAACTTTTGGTAAGTTCATCTTTTAAAGCATGAATTCATATATTTTCTTCGATTATTACGTCATGAGAAGCTAAATTCCTTTAACCTGAATTATGGGATCTAGGGGTAGGTCTTGATAAGGTGTTGAGTTTTCAAGATTCGAAAGGTGGTAGGACTCTTTGATAATTTTGATGTTTTAATTATTGTCTGTTGGTTGCTAATGATAGATAACACCTTCTTTGATTTGCTTGAGAAATAAATCAAATATAGTGGGAAGTGAATTATCAACAGGAACTTGGAAACACTAAACTTCCATTTAATAATCAGCGTTGTAACTTGGTTGGTTAACCTGAGATAAAATCTGGGCAGTGAATATAAATTCCCTAAGTCTGAAAGGATTAGGTAATTAAATGCTTAAGTAGTTCGAGAGACATTTAAGCATAACTTCGCCAAAGATAACTTGTTGTCCTACCTACCGTGAGAATATTGAACCACTAGTAGCATCTATCAAGTATCAAAACCCTTAGTGAACATAGTTCTGGATTTTCATAAACTCTTGATTACAAATATTTAAACTAATGTGACCAACAATTACTTGTTAACTAAAACCCTCTATTTCTGGAAACATCCAACTATCAGTTAATTAAATTGGAAATGACTTACATTCACACCATATTCCCTGTGGGATTCGACCCCAACCTAGTTGGGTTTTATATTGACAACGATCACTTACATTCTCATTGAGAGGTGTAGTTTGAGCGTTATCAATTGATGGAAGAGCTTCCTGTTAGAGAGGGTTAACTCACAGCTTCTCTTTACCCGTGGCACGGTACTGACACCCTTCCAGCCGGGGTTACAGGTTGGACCCCCACCAGTTCAGATTTGGGGCATGTCGGTTGGATCATTACTTTCCACAGTCTCAGTTTTAGTCTCAGTAAAAGAACTCAGATAGTTCTTCAGATTCAGGACGGTCAGATATAATCACCTAGTTCAGTACAGAACTCAGCTAGTTCCATCAGAATCAAGACTGTCAGACATAGTCACTCAGTTAATAGTATATCAGTTATACAAAACTCATGTTATCAGTATTCAGACTTAGTAGTCAATATTATCACGATCTCATTTACAGTTAAGTATTTATGCATGTATTTCAGTGATTTTGTGTTCTAGAAAATCTCTCCCATGAAGGGAGTAAAGAGGTTCAGCAAGAAAGAAAATCTCAGTCCCCGATATGTCGGTCCTTTTAAAATTCTCAGTCATTTTTGAAAGGTAGCTTACGATCTTGACTTGCCTTCAGATTTAGCTTTAGTACACCCAGTGTTTCATGTCTCACTATTGAAGAAGTGTATTGGTGATCCAACTGTAGTTGTTCCCATAGAAAGTGTAGATAGTTAAAATGATCTGTCTTTCGAAGAGGTTCCAGTCCAGATCCTTACTCATCAGACTCGCAAACTAAGGAACAAAGAAGTTCCACAAGTCAAAGTTCTTTGGCGGAACCAGTCCGTTAAGGGATCCACTTGGAAAGTAGAAGCAGATATGTAGACAAAGTACCCTTATCTTTTCTCCATGAATTCAAATTCGATTTAAGGTGCTAATTTTCTTAATATATCTCTCTATCATGCTCAGTTTTAGTTGCATATCATGTTCATGTTAATCGTGCATTCATGAATCAGTTCAGTCATGCATTCTATGCATCAGATATGCATGTTCAGTGTGTAAGCTCAATCCATCAGTTTTTCTTGACTTAACCAGCCTCATTCGAGGACGAATGTTCCCAAGGGGGAGATATTATAATACCTCATATTTCCTTAGCTTAGATTAACTCTCAGTCCATGAGTTATCTAATATAAAAATTTTGAAACGCTCAGTATTATTCAGTTTAGAGCCTGCCATTATGTAGGAAATTGAATTAGCTTTCCAACAATATAAAAGTTGCCTAAATCCAATAACCGGGTAAGTTGTTATGGTAATTTTAAGTTTCAATCGTTAAATCTCATCATTTTGACCCTTAGTGAATCGCGGAGCCAGTCTAAATGACATTGTCAAAAACTAGTAGGCCTCTGCGATGTTAGCACATCGTTCCATAGGCTCAGATCAGAATTGTAAATTTCCAGTGATCCCACGTGATACCACCACATCGCGGTGAGCTTTCAGGTCGCAAATAAGGTGGTAAGGAGATTGCACCGCATTGCGCCACCGTGAATTTTCCTAGTTGTCCGATTCTAGTGACACGAAGTGATAGCGTCGCGCCGCACCAACCCAAAAAATTGGAAATTTTTTAGTAATTCCAAGTTTTAAACCTGAGGGCATTGAAGTGTTTTTCCCCTCACCCTAGTCAGCCTTTAACAAGAAATTCACCCCTAATTAACCTATTACTTCATTATTCACTCAATATTTCCCCAAATTTAAGAGCTTTTTCTCTAAAAAACAAACCCTAGCTCATAAGAATCAAGGTCAATCCCAAGAACTCATCAGATTAAGGTATATTAGATGTTCATCCATGGATTCGTTTCACCCATGGATCCAAAACACCCACTTTAGTTACAAAAGCTATCATTTTTTCACGATCTATGATATTAATTTATGATTTTAAACTATGAATCTCCATGAACTTCCTTGAATATTGATTTTATACCATGTTACAGTGAAATTATTGTTGTTATTCAATCCTTCATGTTTTAATATTATTATTTATCAAATTAAACCATGATTTAGTTTTATTATGTTAAATTCATGCTATTTCTATAAGTTCCATGACATTCCTATGATTTGATTTAAATCATGAACTATAAGTGTTTGATAAAATGTCTACAAGATATGATTGATTTAATGTAATACTTCATGTTATGTCCTCCAAGTTTTAGTGTCAATTTACTATTATTGTTTTTGATTCCTTAGGGTATTGATTACCGGAATACCATAGCTGTTTACTTAGTCTAGTCTCAGTAAATTATAGAATAGTCTTTAGAATATACTATGAGCATTATCAAAACAGTCAGATATCAGTCAGTTAAACTCAAAATAGTCTAGTATTTTAGTGTCTTTCAGTTGGGAGTAGGATTTAGCACCGAGCGAGTGTAGGGATGGAGGTTTTCCTGCAAGATAGACAGAGTCGCTAGTAGAAGTCCCTATACTCCAGAACTACATAGCCAGTGTAGGATATGAGAAGTCACCCATCAAATTAGGCTTGACTATCTTGCATGGGTCACCCGTCAGTTTAGGCTTAACACCCTTAGTCCTTCAGACAATATATCAGTTTAGTGGATCCATACAACCATTTTTAGTACTAGTGGCACAGTATTAACACCCTTCCAACTGGGGTTACAGATTAGACCTCGATTAGCTCAGATTGGGGCATATATGTTAGATAATACCTCCCACAGTATCAGTCTAATAATCAGGCTAGTAATTCATTCTCAGTGTTGTCTGACCAAAGCATACAGATACTAGTTATTTTCAGTATTTTAGTTTACAGATTTTACTTAGTTCGTGTTATGTGCTTGGTCATGCGTCCCCAGTATCTATAGATTTTACACATCTTCAGTATTTATAGAATTTCATGCATACATAGTATTTACATATTTCAGTACTTTTAGTGTCTACAAATTTCATACTCTTTATTTAGTACTCCATGTTTCACATGTATATTCAGACAGTTATTATTCCCATTCATGAAACCATGCATGTTTGCCTACCCATTTAGCATGTCAGTACATTCAAAGTACTGATCGCATACTCATTTCTTTCTCTATGATGTCTTATATCGTAGGTTTCGAAGACCAATTCCTGGATCGCTCTTAGACATTTTAGGCTATCAGCAGTACAGTAGCAGTGGTGAGTCCTCATCATTCGAGGATGGGTTATTTTTATTTCATGCTTTCAGTCTAGTAGTTAGTTGGAGTTAGTTGGGTCATGTCCTATCAACTCACATCATCCAGTTTAAAGGCTTTTTTAGACATAATAGTTAGTTATTCAGTTTATTCAGATTTCAGTATTTGATCAGACTCAAATAGTATTTCTACAGACTCAGAATTCCGTAGTTATTTCAGCTATTAAAACCTTATGGCATATCAGTATTCTTCCGCATTTATGATTATATTATTCAATTCTCATAGTAGGTACCATCTCAAGGTTTAGCTTGTGGTCCCTCGAGACTATAAGCATTGTGTGACACCCAGGCTGTACTCTCAGGGTGTTACATGTAACGACCTAAATATTTGATCCAATATAGAAAATTTGTGATTTTGTGTGATTTGACTATTTTACCCCTTTACATAGTTGCATTATGGTATTTATGGGGTGTGAGAGTGATTGAAATGATTTTTGATGCATTTTGATACTATTTATGAGATATTGTGGTTTTGATGGCTTCGAGGGCCTTATTTTAGACTTATGGAGATATCTCGTGATCACTGGGACGGATGGTCGAAAGGACTACTCCAGAAGATCTAGAATATCAATTTTAGGCTAGGTAGACCTTTGGTTTGGGTCCCCGTGCACTCGAGCTCATTTCGACCTATTGATCGGAAAGTTGGAAAATTAAAAATATGAGTGTGGAACCCACACTTGATTGAAATGACCTCGGATAAAAAATTTGACTTCTCCAATAGATTTGGAATGTCAATTTTAGAGTGTTAGCATATTTGGTGTGATTTTACGACATTTAAATCTCATTTCGACCCTCAGTTTAGAAAATTATGTTTTCGAGTTTCGGGGGTCAACATTGTCAAAACGATATTTTTTAAAAAATATAATATCACCATCGCATCCAAAATATCAAATTTAGTATGGATACATAGTTCGTTTGCATTTATCAGACTCCGAATAAATCCCAAGCACCCCGTCTAATTCCGATCTACCAAAAAACTGATATTGCAGAAAAATTTGTTATTTCACCTCTTTTTGCCCCATTTTGCTCATTTCATCTTGCCTCTTGAGAATTAAACCCCAAAATAGTGTGTGATCTTAAAAGTGAAGATTGGTTTTATTATGGATTTAAGGTAAGAATCTACCTTTTTCCTATTAATTTCTTGATTAATTTCACAAAACCCCAAAAATCTTTCGGTATGATTTTAAACCCCAATTCACTTCTTTTCATTTGAATAATATTTCTATCTTATAATTACTAGTTTTTCATCAATTTAACCCCTTAAAACAACTCTGATTCTTGATTTTAACCCAAATTTCAAAAAAAATTACCCGATAAAGCTTAAAAATGGTTTTTCTTCAATTTGAACCTCATTTTTTACTCGATTTGATTTAGGTTTTCATCTCTAGATTCCTAAAAATATGAAAAATGTGTTTTTAAGTAAATTTATTATTTTGCTCTTCTTTTTTGGAAACCCATTTCGGGGGTCCGTTTTGATCTCGAACCAAAAGTAGTCAATATGGTTGTTGTTGGTTTAGTTTTGATGCGTATATTTCATATTTGATGTTTCTAGTAGAGTCTGGAATTATTTATGGAAAGTAAGGTCGTGAGTTCAAAGTTTAGCAGACCGATTTCGGCTTTTGAGGTAGGTTATGGCTTAACTCTTTTAGGCTGGGTTGAGTAGTAAATGATGGTACAAAATACATGTAAAGGGTGGGAACTAATCATGAAAAATATCTATATATATGTTGTGCCCGTGTGGGCGGCCTATATGTTATGTAATTATCGAAATAAAGATATTATGTGATATGTGTGACTATGTGGGGTCCTATGTGACATTGATAGCCTTGAATACATTTGAATAATTGTATTATGTTGTTCAAATGCTTAATGTGGTACCATTTATGTATTATGATTATATTCATACTTTATTGGCATACGACACATGAGGAAACTCATGGATAAAATGAAAATAATGAGTGGATATTGGCTCACGTGGTTGCGAAAATATATCATTGTGGTTGGTTGTGGAAATATATCATGTGGTTGGTTGTGGAAATATATCATGTATTTGGTTGTGGAAATACTCATTGTGATTAGTTGTAAGCATTACATCTTCATATCATACTCATTCATGAAACATTGGTACCACCGTGACAACATCTGAGAAACACTGGCAACACTTGATAACACCTTTCTGAGGGATGTGCTAAAAATAAAATATGATATATTTGGATAGTATATAGGTTGACGAATCCCCAATGGGTCCTGCATTTGGAGGCTTGCCTCTATAGGTGTATACGAGGATTGTGCGACGATCCCAGAGGTTGTGTGATGACATCGTGCATTATCATCATCATATACATTGCACTTACTTTATTGTATTGTATTGTCATTTATGTAATTTTCTTATTTTCTTTTTCTGGTATTTGATGATCTTGTATATGCATGTTCCCTCTTGTTCTACTTAGATGTGATATAATGGATACTTGTGTTCTATCTTGTTGTAATATTGCAGTATATGTGATATATTAGAATTGTTAGTGCAAGCGGTGTGGGATACCATTGTGGGATATTTTCTACTGTAGGTGACGTTCCCTTAGTGTATATTTTGCATTCTTTATTTACTACTTTGCTTGGTCGGCCTTTGATACCTACTGAGTACAAGTGGATTGTAATCATGGCTACTGTGCCCTTCGGTACAGGTCCTAGCTCGAGTTTACCTCAGCATACTTGACTCAGGCGATTGTTGGAGCTTCCAAGGTAGCGGTTGGACATTCATGCGTCCGAAGTTCACCTCTATCTTTTGATAGTAGTTATGTCTTTATTTGTATTCGGAGACATATATTATTCCTTTGTAGTTATTTTTCTGATGTATTTAACTCCTGAATTGTATTAGTAGTTCTTACACTATTGACACCTAGTTTTGGGCATAATTGGTATTTTGTATACGTTCTTTCACGTTGCTATGATTACTTCTATGGTTCGGCTTCATTCTAGAAGCCTTACCTTAGGATATTTCTATTATTTTCTCTTTTATATTTGTTTGGGTGATAGGCTTACTTGTCAAGGTACGCTGCGACAAGTGTCATCATGAACCTCATTTTTGGGTCGTGACACTAAAGGGGAAACACTTTAACTCTTGTCTAACCTTGGACACTTTATTACCATATTGCTTATGGGCTATCCGGCTCACGAGGAATGATAGCCTGTTAAATAAACTTCATAACTTCACTATGACTGATGGAGCCCTTTATGCAACTACTGAGTACACTCTCTTGGCCAAGAATAAGACCAACCACAGTGCTACAAATGAGACCATTAGTATCAAGTGGACCCCCCTCCCCCGCGCTACTAGGCGTACAAATCTTAATACTGATGGGGCAGCCATGGCCAATCTTGGGCCAGAGGGCCTAGGAGGTATATTTCGTAGAAGCAATAGGGAATGGCTCCTAGGTTTCTACCAACACATATCCCCTACAACCCCCCACCATGGCTGAATTTCTTGTGCTTAGATGTGGCCTTCTCCTGGCCAAAGCGCACAACATTACCTCCTTTGACATTAATATAGATTCAGTTATGGATATCCACATTTTAAATAATGACCGTCCACTATATCATAACATTGTCTATGAGTGTAGGATATTATTAGCCGAGCTAGAAACAACTCCAGTGTAGATATATAGGGAGCAAAACGAGGTAGCTGATTGCTTGGCAAAAGAAGGAAGTAGGATGAAATTCACAGAGCAACCTAATGTTGTTACCAACCCCCCACCCCCTTTTTGCTATTAACTCTCTTATGAACGATTACTCTAGAAAAAGTTTTACTCGTATTGTAAAACATTCAAATATTCACCTACCGGGCCAGGATGTGGCCCCGAACAATGTTATTTTGACTCCTACTTCTAATAGGAGTCCCCCCTTCCCCTCCCCCAACGATTAATGAAATTGTTATCTTTCTAACCAAAAAAAAAATGAGAAAAATCACCTCATAACTAAGTAAGACCATGTATTAATAAACATATAAACATTTTTCTTTTATTTATCAAACATAACAAGATTTTTACAATTTATATCAAATTTTGAATGCAATTTCCAGGTCTTGAGTGAATTTTTCCAAACCTTGGATAAAATTTCTGATATGATATAAAAAAAATTACTGAAAATAAATATGTGAAGATAAAATTTAAAAATTTGATTCAAAGTTTATAGTCACACACTAACTAATGGTCACTCAAAATTTCATCAAATTGTATGATCAAATAAGTGTTAGAAGATAAATTTTAAGAATATAATCCAAAATATATTGTCAAACAATGGCAAATGATCACTCAGAATTTAATCAAATTTTGTTGTCAAATAAATATTTGAAGATAAATTTTTAAAATAAATCAAAATCTTGGGTCAAATACTAGCTAATGATCACTTAAAATTTAATTAAATTTTGTGGCCAAACAAATATTTGAAGATAAATTTTAAAAATAAATCAAAATCTTTGGTCAAATACTGATTGAAGGGCACTCAAAATTTAATTAAATTTTACATTCAAATAAATATTTGAATATAAAATTTAAAAATTTGAACCAAAATCTTTAGTCAATCACTGGTTAATGGTCACTCAAAATTTAATCAAATTTTATTTTCAAAAAAATATTTGAAAATGAATTGTAAAAATCTGATTCAAAATCTATAGTTTAACATTAGCTAATGATTACTCAAAATTTAATAAAATTTCATGATTAAATAAATATTTGAAGATAAATTTTAAAAAACTAATTCAAAATGTTTAGTCAAATCTAGCTATTGTTCACCCAAAATTTAATCAAATTTAATGACCAAACAAATATGTAAATATAGATTTTAAAAATCTAATCGAAAATCTTCAGTAACACACTCGCTAATGGTCACTCAAATTTTATGAACAAACAAATATTTGAAGATAAATTTTTTAAAGTTTAATTCAAAATATTTAGTCAAACACAGGTTATGGACACTCAAAATTTAATAAAATTTCATGGCCAAATAAATATTTGAAGATAAATTTTAAAAATCTAATTCAATATTTTATTCAAATGCTGGCTTAATGGTCACTTAAAATTTAATCAAATTTTATGACCAAATAAATATTTGAAAATAAATTTAAAAAAATTTGATCCAACATGTATCGTCAAACACTGACTAATGATTACTCAAAACTTAACAAAATTTTATGACCAAATAAATATTTTAAGATAAATCTAAAAAATTTGATCCAAAATCTTTATTCAAACACTGGCTAATGGTAGTTCAAACTTTAATCAAATTTTATGGTCAAACAAATTTGTGAAGATAAATTTTTAGAATCTAATCCAAAATTTTTAGTCAAACAATGGCTAATGATCACTCAAGATTTAATCAAATTTCATGACCAAAAAAATATTTAAAGATAAATTCTAAAAATGTAATCTAAAAACTTTAGTCAGACACGCTAATGGTCACTCAAAATTTAATCAAACTTAATTACCAAACAAATATTTGAAGAAAAATTTTAAAATTTTGATCCAAAATCTACAGTCAAACACTAACTAATGATTCAAAATTTAATAAAATTTCATGACCAAACAATTTTTTGAAGACAAATTTTTAAAATTTGATCCAAAATCTTTAGTAAAACATTGGCTTATGGTAACTCAAAATTTAATCAAATTTATATCCAAACACTGATAATATTTGAAGATAAATTTTAAAATCTAACCCAAAATCTTTAGTCAAACACAGATAATATTTAAAGATAAATTTTAAAAATTTGATCCAAAATTTATAGTCAAACACTAGCTAACGATCACTCAAAAGTTAATAAAATTTCATGATCAAACAAATATGCGGAGATAAATTTTAAAAATCTAATCTAAAATCTTTAGTCAAACACTGACTAATGGTCACTCAAAATTTAATTAAATTTCATGGTGAAATAAATATGTGAAGATAAATTTTAAAAATCTAATCCAAAATCTTTAGTCAAACATTGGCTAACCAAAATTTAATCAAATTTCATGGTCAAACAAATATGTGAAGATAAATTTTATAAATTTAATTCAAAATCTTTAGTCAAATACGGGCTAATGGTCACTCAAAATTTAATCAAATTTCAGGGCCAAATAAATATTTAAAGAAATGTTTTAAAAATCTAATCTAAAATCTTTAGTCAAACACTGAATAATTAATGGTCATTGAAAATCTAATCAAATTTTAAGGTCAAACAAATATTTGAAAATAAATTTTATAAATCTGATCAGAAATCTATGGTCAAACATTATCTAATGGTCATTCAAAATTTAATTATATATCATGGCTAGAAAAATATTTGAAGATAAATTTTAAAAATGTAATTCAAAATCTTTAGTCAAGCAGTGGCTAATTGTCCCTCAAAATCTAATTAAATTGTTAGTGAAATAAATATTTGAAGATAAATTCTTAAAATTAAATCAAAAATTTATTATCAAATGCTAGGATAATAGTTACTTAGCAAAAAAACATCATATCTATCCTTTTAAATAAAACTAAAAAGGTATATATTAATGTCATGTGAGAAGTTAATGCATGTGTTGAAAATGGAATGTATTACTAATACACACCTCAATACACAATAAAGTGTATAATTAGTACAAGTATTAGTTATTCATAGTCTTAAAAAATAAATCAAACAAGATACTATCTATAGACAAACTTATTTTACAATGCAATTATATATATATATATATATATATATATATATATATGTGTGTGTGTGTGTGTGTGTTATTTGGTATTTCAATTGATAATTTCTCCTTCACATACAATTAAGTGTGTTATTTCAAAATAAGTAGAAAAAAGTCATGGTGTAATCATGCAATCTAGGATAATTATCGAAGATGGTTGAAAAATACAATTATCTCATGGATAATTATTAATAGGATCATATCAATTTGAACAACATGATTGCCATTTGATACCATCTCTATTGTCAACATACACATCAGTATTAAGGATGTTTGGATTATTGTAAGATGGTTGTAAAACTTATAAACTAGTAAAATAAAATCTCAAAATGTGCATAGACAAACTTTTGAAATTAGTAGATAGAGAAATTGAAGATTCTTTTTGATGATATCTCGATACTTGACTAACCTATAATATTTTAATATGTGAATTGTTATTGAGTGAAAGCAATAGTCAATTAAACTGCACGGCGAACACATCTTCAAATATAGTTTATGAAGCTTTTAAATTAGATATCAACAAATTAAAAAGTTACAGGGCGATAATTTTAATAGACGACTATCATATCTATGAGAAAAAATTTCTATTTATTCATTTAATTGATGTGAACAACTACTTTTTTGTATATACTACTTAAATAGAAACCAACAAAATCTAGTTTTGGTTTTCATCCCACCAAGAACCATCTATCCTACAAAGGGTTGAGAACCCTCTCCGCCAACTTTAACTTTCATCACTCCACGTACTTGTTTGAGCTTTTCTTCCATCAAATATATATATAAGATCCTTGAGATCGTAAGAGTTAGTTTCAACAGTAACATCTTCTTTTTCCATCAACACATCATGCATCTTAGTTGTTATCTCCTTCAACTTGTCCTTCCTTAGCTTATGAAGTTGTTCCTTCAACTTCAGATTGTGTGTCACCATATTTCTGATTGCTTCGAAATCAATACCTTCGTAAGCATTTTAATTATTTTGGCAGCAGCGTCCTGGTTTGGATAAATCACAAGTCCATTACTCCAGTTTGGCAATCATCACTGTAGAAGACGCCAACAATTTTAACACCACGAGAGTTGCAGAATTCATCAGCCATTCTGAAGAACTGTATCTATTTTTTCTTACATAAAGTTTCTCTCTTAATAGTACGTTCATTCGAATCAATCTTCAATTTCTTTGTCATAGCTTAAAAAAATGGAGAAACGTATTTGTTTAGATACTCTATTGTTGTTATATGTTTCTTGTTATTTTACGGGTACACAAGATCTATATTCTATCAACAACAACTTGAACACAAGTTCAAGTATAAAAAAAGAACACTTATGAAGTTAAGTAACACCCTCAACACAAGATCAAAAAGACCTTTCAAAGAAGTGTGTTTTTCAGAAAATTAGATGAAATAGAATAAGGCCAAGTCCCCCGACTTCACGGAGTGTCTTTAAGAAAATAATTTCCCTCAAGTACCCGAGGTTATGGAATTTTTCTCCAAGGACAAAATGGCATAACAATCCGACTGTAGTGGTACCTCAAACAATCGGATTCTCTTCGAACTCACTCAACGATAGATGATCACACGGACTATTTCAGAAAAGAAGAAATATTTTTAATGCAGAAAATTTCGCACCGAAACCTATGGAAAAAATGTAAAAGAGGCAATAGTTCATTCGAAAAAATTTATCTTCTAGAACAGTCATGTTTGTTCATCGAAACAGTCATGTCGGTTCATCGAATCAATGTAACTTTCTACTGGACAGTCACAACCATGCTAAAAAGTACCTCTTTTTCTGAATCAGTGTGTTATTTTATTGAAGAGTTGCATCCCTTCCGAAGCAGTATTTTTGCACTGTATGAATGCATAGTAAATAGAGGAGTAAAAACTGTTGTGTATTTCCCTTTGAATCGAACTAAAAATTCCTACGTTTTAAGTAAATTTAGTCCAAGAAGATAGATATTATTGATCGATCATTTGACAAATCCAAATTCGAGCGAGCGACGACAACGACGACGCGAGGCACCTCTTGGTTCTTGCCTCACTTACAATGTGGAGTAAGTGCTCCTTAATATAAACACTTGAAAGTTTTCTTCTCCCACCAATATGGGAGAATTAGTAGACTTTCCATTTTTTAGTACACTTTCCATTTTTTAGTGTTATCTCAATTCTTTCCCTCTACTTGGTTCCCCTCTATTTCCCATTCACACTTTGATCTTTAACCCAACAATCCCCCACATGAATGGGGAATGACTATTTTTTTTATAAAACTTTATGGACAAGTATGTGATCATCAATCAAAGACTGATTGCATCTGAAAAAGTGAGTTTTCCTTTGAACTTTCCATAGTGAACATACATCGGATGCACTCAATCATGATTCTTACTTGAAACTTAACACCATAAGAAAATTCGGGAACCACTGTAATTTATCATCTCCCCATTAGATCAAAGTCACACTCCTGAACATGAGGATATAATCCCTCATCAAATCTATACCCACAACTCTCAATACAAAGGGGTATCACCATCCACATAAATGCTAGACTCTCCCTAATAAACTATACTCTGAAGGTCTTGCTTTCCGAAAGTGATACTCTTAACTTTCTCTAGCGACTATATCCATCACTCTACAACTCCCACTCTCATAAGTGTACGCATCCACACTCCTTACCAAATGGGGGTATGAACACAAACTCCCCTCAATAATTTAATTCTTTCTAGAACATCCCCCTTCAGGGACACTAATCATAGCTTTCTCTAACTCCTAAAATCATCAACTTATGACTAACATTATCATGGGCATAGATATCCATACTTTTAAACACTTAACGCCCTATCTTCAACTTCTTAGGATAATAGAATTACACCTCTAATCAAATAACTTATAATTTAATTTGTAAAACTATACCAAAGGAGCACATTGCCTACCTATATCTCCTCAGTTCAACTCGGAAGAACACCAAACGATAACTTCCCAGACTTCTCCATACTACAAGATTCAAGAATGAAATCTAGATACGCATGATACCCATACACCTGATGCCTTATCTAGCAACATGTTACCTCGGGGTTCAACTTATTCCTATATACTCGCGCTCTTATACACTTAATGATTCAACCATAATTCTTCGTTTACTCTTGTTCTCATCTATACATATACATCACCATTGACCACTCATTTTTTCCACAAGTTCCCAACCTAAGATATTTCATCCTCACGTTAAGCCTACTAATTCATTCCCACAAAATATACATTGTTAATCTTAAGTTACTAGTCTTACCACCACATTCCATATCTAAATTTCAAGTCTATAGTCTAGCGTCAATCATGTACCACCAACGAAGCATGACATATACTATACTAGTCCATCAAATTGGGAAATCAACCCAAAATACTTCATTTCATTTAACTACTACCTATAATCATGCCCCTTCCACGACATTACTACTACAACTCAAAATCTACTACATACCTCCTTATATGTAGTACTAATTTTCAACAACTAGAGAAGAGAAAATCACGGGGGTAAAGTCACATAATAGGGATAGTTGATCTTAATCTTATATTATAACCCATTACGATCCTATCAACATATTCTACTTTCTCACATCATAGTTACTTACCCATGCAATAATGAGTATTTACTTGTAACTTATTGGCTAATCTAATCGTCTCCATTCACATCCTGTAAGGGATTTCTATAACCACCATAACTATCCATTCTGAGATTCTTCCCTATTTTGAATAAGCAATAATCATAGCTAAACACTCTCTCCACAGACTAGTATAAAATTTACAAATATTGCCACCATATTTGTCTATCACTATAAAATGGAAACCCACCTCTCAGTCAAGGGTAATACAACTCAACTACTTATTTACAAAAAAGTTAGTTCACCCTGACTTCTAACCTTGTGACTTCATATCACTAACTTTGGGATCATCTTACTACTAATAGGGTATGGCACCTTAACACATACTACTATTCGGGTAGAAATTTTTTTCCAGTATTCTGACATATATCTCCACCCTTAAGCATGTCATCTACAATAAGAATTTTGAAAAGAGACTGAATACACTTCATACCTCAGGCTCAAATGCACGATTGATGTAGATAAGGGTATAAGCTTAAATCAATACACTTTAAAGCATTTATGTACTCCTTTCAAGTACTTGTGCAATTTCATAATCTTTTATGACTCAATTAGAAAGGTTCACATCATTTAGATTCTAAGCTTCTACACTTGAATCACCTCAACAATGAGACATATCTAAGAACATTAGAGTAAGGAAAGAATTGGGATAACTTCACTTTTGTATGAATGACACCATAGCATGAACTAGAATATGAAAGAGGAACATCAGGTTCTATAGCACGAACTAGTACATGAAGAAAGAGAAATATTCCTAAATGCCTAGTAGCCTCCTCCTTATAAGTGTGGCGCACTACATACCTATAAAAAGGACTCTACCCGATGCAATTTTGCAGACACCCTGGGACTATGAACAGTGCTCTAATACCAAGTTTGTCACGACCCGAGCCTAGGCCATAGCCACGACGAGCATCCTAAATGATGAAGGCACGGGCGCTCCTTTCTATTTGGAATTCATGCACAACATTCATACAATATAAAGAATTTATGGAAAACATAACAAAACGGAACCATGGTCAATCTCATAAAACTTTAACCATTTGGAAGGAAGTTCTTCAAATTTAAAACATATGACACCCGTCTGTGAAATATCTAATAATTTAAGAATCAATAAATGTCTGACAACTGGGACAAGGCCCTTAGTCGGACCATGAATCTAAACAATATTAACAATGAATTGAAATCAGGCCTTCCAAAATAAGAGAGGCTAACCAACTGCAACTTCTGACCAAATACTCATATTGTTTAGCAGGACCCCGAGACTGTGCCTCAAATCCTGAAATATAGGGGGTCATACAATTGTACTGGTAGGTGAAACAACTCAAAATAGCATGTTTTTATACAAAATAGGTGAGAGCATTTCATAATGTTAGTGAACACAATACAAGTAAAAATACATGGGCATACTTTCAAGAACTTTAAAATGACTCTTGACAACACTGACCCACACTTTATTATTCTTTTGAGATAGTCGGTACATCCTACAAATCTGTAATTACATACGTTATACGGGATCCACCCTTTACTCGATGGCCAAGTCTCCAATCCAAGTAGCTACCAGGATTGGAGAGGTGATACCCCTATATGAGCACACCATAGGAAATCCCCTTTTGTGAGATCTCCTAAAAATGTCCTTTGATGTAGGATCATATATCATAAGTCCCGCATTGGAAAATATGATTTCCAATGATGAGCCCTTGCACTCAAATGCCTTCTTTGGGTAACCTACTAAATCTCTTAAGCCCAACTTTTAGTTCTTTAAAAAAACATATTCATACTTTCAAAACATTCAACACTATCTTGTTAAGGGTATGAAATCATCGGGTATCGTCATACCCTGACTTGCAAGTCAATAAAGTTACATCACATTATATCTGCAGCCCTTTTTCACTTATTATCATGTTAATGACCACCTATAGCTTTTAAACACCATATGAGAGAGAATTATGCAAAATATCTTCATTCAAGGTTTCATCAAAATGCTCTCCTCTCAATTATACAATGAATACGTGGCCATATCATAGTTGTATTACTTAAAACTCATGAAAAGTGTTAGTTTTACCAAATAGACTTTTATCATAAGAAAATACCCTCTCTACATGTCGTAAACCATATTATTTCATGATCATCAGTAAAGCATTCACCATCTAGTTTCCTTTCAAGAAATTCATGCGTTTACACAAGCCACAACACTTGAAATCAAAGATAGCTTCATTGGAGAGGGAGTTTAATCATGCACGCTCTTATTCAAACTTTACAATACAATGAAATCATATATATATATATATATATATATATAGTTATAGTTATAGTTATAGTTCAATTTTCATGAAAAATGGTTCAAGACAACATATATTTTCATCAAAATAATCCCATGATACATACTTTTCAAAAATAATATCGAACACTTTATTATGAAACGTAATAGGGGATTTTTTTTTATCTTGATAAAACATTTAAATTTACGCTCATGGTTTTTATAGTAGTCCCACATACCTTAGATTACTTAGTTCGAAGGATAAAAATCGAATCTTGATTTGTTTCTTGGAAATCTTGACCTAAGAGCTTGATTCTTGATCTTTGGATCTTAGGGTTTTCTTGAAAAGAAAGAGGGAACAATGATGTAATAAAATTTCTTTTGGGGGCTTAAATCTTATGTTTTGGATGTTTTTGGGTGAGGAGAATTACCCTATTGCCCCTTAAATACGTGGAATCAGAAACTAAAAAATAAGGTATGAAATAGAGCATTTGTCACATGCTCGAGAGCACTGAAATGGAGCGTGCGTCGCATGTAAATTACACGACCTCACTGCCTGTCACGAAAATGACTATAACTTTTTACTTGGGCATCAGATTAAGGCGAAATTGATATCGTTGGAAAGCTAATTTGAATATATAAAATTTGGTGGTTCTGAATCTGCAAAATTCTATATATATCAAAAGTTATACACATTAAAACTAGACCCTTGTAGAATCGAATATTAAATTTTGAACGAACCAAAGGCTCTTAGCTCGACTTTGTTCTAAGTGAATTCTATGAAAGTCTTCACCTCAAGAGAACTTCATAAACTAGGATAATGATCATGAACTTATATTCACATAGGAATCATTTGGATTAGAGCTTACACACGTAGGAACTACAGTTTGATTTCTAGTTTGAAAATGCGGGGTGTTACAGCCTCAATCACAATCAAACCTATAATAAAGTTTAAGTGAACATTAAGAACATTTTTAATATGTTCAACTAAGGTATTTATCAAACTCATACCGTCAATGAGGAGATCATGGATGATCACTTGCAGTTCCTGGACTTGAGATACAACAGACTTGCTGTCAATTATTTTAAACTCAAGAAATCTTACAATGAAGACCTTCTTGGTTCTAGAATTCTCAGTATTGTATTTTCTTTATAGCGCATCCCACAACTCTTTTGTTTCCTTCATTCCACTATACACGTTGTATAGTTTATCTTGGAGGCCATTCAGAATATAATTCCTACATAGAAAATTAGAGTGTTTCCATGCCTCCATAACAACAAATTTCTCCTGGTCCGATGTTTCCTTAGGAACCTCTAGAGCTTCTTCAGATGTGAATCTTTGAATTCATAAAGTTGTTGGGTAGAAGAACATCTTCTGTTGACACCTTTTGAAATCAAAACCCATGAATTTTCTGGGTTTCTCCGCTGGTACCATTGCCTACGGAGCACTCATATGACTCATTGTGGCAATATTAGTTGCTTCCACAGTCGTTGCTGCATCATTCACTTCACTTTCAGAAGTCATTTTTCTATCACAACAAGACAGTAAATATTAGTACATCGAAACGCTAGTTATAAAGTTGCAGCAATCTTAAACACCCTATGTTTCTAGTTTAACGATGAAGTTTTTATGATTTTCAATCGCCAACCGAGTGATCTTTGACTTATGATGAAGATTTTATTTCTTCAAACCCCTAGTTAAGTCCAAACTGAGTAGAAAGCTTAAAGCTTTAATCTCTAGAAACCAAGCAACACAAATTCTGAAATTTAATTATTTCTTTAAGATAGTTGTCTTACGGATACACAAGAATCTGTATTTTGAAAACAACAACTTCAACACATGTTTAAGTATAAAACAAGAACACTTATGAAGTTAAGTAACATCCTCAACACAAGATCAAAAAGACCTTTCAAAGAAGTGTGTGTTTTTTCCAGAAAATTAGATGAAATAGAATAAGGACAAGTCCCCTGACTTCACGAAGTGTCCTTAAGGAAATAATTCCCCTCAAGTACCTGAGGTTATGAAAATTTCTCCCAGGATAAAATGGCCTAACAATTCGACTGTAGTAGTACCTCAAACGGTCATATTATCTTCGAACTCACTCAACGATTAGATGATCACACGGAGTATTTTAGAAAAGAAAAAGTGTTTTTATTTCTGAAAATTTCATACCTAAACCTGTGGAAAAATACAGGTTTATATAGCCATTAGATGCCTCTTTGACAAGAGGCAATGGTTCATCAGAAAAGATGTATCTTCTGGAACAATCATGTCTGTTCATCGAAACAGTCATGTCTATTCATCGAATTAGTGTGTCCTTTTACTGGACAGTCACAACCATCCAAAAAAGCACCTCTTTTTCCAAATCAGTGTGTATTTCATCAAAGAGTTGCATCCCTTTCGAAGCAGCATTTCTGCACCGCATGCATATTAAATGGAGAAGTAAAAACTATTGTATTTTTTCCCTTTGGATCGGATTTGAAATTCCTACGTTTCAAATATATTTTGTCAAAAAAGATATATCTTATCGATCGATCATTTGATAAATCCAAATCCAAAGCCGAAGCCGAGCGAGTGATGATGACGACAACGTGAGGCATCTCTTGGTTCTTGCCTCACTTACCATGTGGAGTAAGTGTTCCTTAATATAAACATTTGAAAGTTTTCTTCCCTCTCCAATGTGGGAGAATTAGTAGACTTCCCACTTTTGGGTACACTTTCCATTTTTGAGTGTTATCTCAATTTTTTCCCTCGAGTTGGTTCCCTCCATTTTTCATTCACTCTTTGATCGTGAACCCAACATTTCTTTGCCTAGGATTGACTCTTATTTGTATAGGGTGATTTATATTTTGTAAATTTTGAATAGGTAAAATTAGAGAATTCATAATTGTCATGCTACTATTTTGGGATGAAATCAGTTTGGACGGATTTAATCTCACGACCCAAAAAGGTCATGAGTGACACCCACACTAATTTTTCTATGGGAGAATCTTCTAAACAAAATCATTACTCAATCACTTAGTCAATATTAAAGTGTTATCATCATAAAACTAACTTTGTAACAATAGTATTGAGCTAGTTATTAATAATGCGGAAGTCAAACAATCTATTTACTGAATTCCCCAAGACCCGAAAGTCATCATACAAAAACTCCTAAAGATCATGTCTAAAAGAGATATCCAAAAAACAAAGTAAATAAAGAATGTTTCATTGCCCGAAAGATGAACAAGAATAAATAGAATGACCG
This sequence comes from Capsicum baccatum var. pendulum, assembly GCA_030864225.1. NCBI lineage: Eukaryota > Viridiplantae > Streptophyta > Magnoliopsida > Solanales > Solanaceae > Capsicum > Capsicum baccatum. Next base: position 253,989,847 of record CM061560.1, on the reverse strand, counting down.
ATGGAATCCTGAAGACGGAGTACTCACCCTTGGATCAAGATCTTCTATCAAACTCTAGAGGTGAGGTCGTGTCTGAGCCTCTGGAACACTTTCTACAGTCAACAAAAGAAGAATACGGGGTAATATCAGTACAAACCACTATTTACTGGTAGATATCATAGGTCAACTCAATTTAATAACATGTACGCAACATAAATCAAATAACAAGTAGACAAGCATCGTCACATAACAAGTATTCAATGAATCAGTAATACATCAATAACAGGTCAAATAGTGCTTACAAACAAGCCAAATAACCATCATAAGTATTAACCATACTGTAAACATCCACATAATCAATAACAATACCAAACGTAACAACCACATCCTCCTAAACCTTGTAATTAAAACACCATTAGCTCGTTATTTACGTTATAACCCATACAACCTCTAAAATTCAACACAAATATGTACACACATGCTAAAGGACTTATTTTTTCCCAACTAGTCATGATGGTACCCGATCCTCCAAAAATAAGTCATATCAATATCATATTTGTACCGCCATGGTATACGATCCTCCATAAATAAGTAATATCAATAAAATATTCGTACTGACGTGGTATCCGATCCTCCATAAATAAGTAATATAAATATCATATCCGTATCGACAATCCTTCATAATCATATTAGGTATGTTTTATCAAATTCACCCTACCTCTCAGGATACAATACGATGTACTAAGTTTACAAGTACACTTAAAAGTAATAAAACAATTTCATCAGGTAAATTATCAATAATCACTTATACACGTCTCAACAATTCAAATATCATCAAATTCAAGTATGTCTGGATATCAATCAACAAGTATCTAGTTTAGAAGTATCCACACAATTAAATCAAGTCTAAACTCCAATTAAATTGTAAAGATCTTACCCTTTCATAAAGCTTCCGAATACGTTAAATATGTTCAATACATAATCCCAATAAGATTACAAATCTAATGACACTCACTTTTAAAATTCTTACTTTAAAATTCTTGACCTAAATGTCTATCTCTTCAATTCAAACTATATAGTAAATTATGAAAAGAGAAGAGAAAAACAAATATGAAATAATAAAAAAAATATAATTGTTGTACGGACGCCCCGCAACATATGCAGTGACTTATTCCCATTCCAATACCATAAATGGCTTATCAAATTTCTGGCCCTAGTTGGCAAATTCTATTGGTCATTATCACTTTGTCATTATTAAGGAATGAGTTCTTTATTACCCAGTTCTACTTAACAATATTTACTTAACACCACCAACACTACTTAACAAGATATTCACTACTGCAATTATATCCACACGACGACATAAATAACACTATTAATAATTTCTCAAACGGCTAACCTGATGAATATCAAGAATTTCTTCAACCTTTCGTCTGAATCTTGTAACTGGTGGGTCCAACCACTACTTTTGTTTTACTCTTTTTGGTGGTATTATATTATTATTATTATTATTATTATTATTATTAAATTCTTTATACTTAATTCAATTCTTATACATAAATCTCAATAAATAAGAAAATATTAGTTTGGTCCATAACCATCAACAAAAATAATATTTAAAATACCCAATAGATCCTTAGATATTATTCGGAACCTCGAGAAAGTAAGTCAAATAGGTACATTGAGTAAAAAATATATTTCAGACCTATTGAAAACACTACGACAATAATTTGAGGTCGTCTTGACCAAAGGTTAACTGCGATCAAGCTTAAATTTATTAAAACTCAATAATTCAACTAATGACTTCAATTACTTCCACACACTTCAAGAATTGGTACTACTCATCTCGTGAGTCATAATTCACGTACACCAACTACGGGGAAAACTAAAATACAAAAGATGAGAAAATTTCACAAACGATCAAAAAGGTCATTACATTTAATTACCAAGTTAGATATAATATTTTAGGGTGAAAATTATCTTCCCTCCCAAACTTAATCTTAAAAATCAAACTCCCCCTTCAACTTTGAATAATAGTCATACTCTTTCTCTTTATCTTAATTAAATTCTTAAAATATCTATTGAACCCTTTCATCATAGTTTTTTTTTACTTCTTTAAAATCATCACATTTTCATTTTTTAAATCCATGTAACGAATTTTTCATAAAAATATGAGCATTGTCTTCTAGGCAAAAAAAAAGTGAGAAATACTATATATAGGCTAATGATAATCTATAATAAAGTAAATTAGAATAATAAGGAAATTAGTTTTATTAATAATAATCAAAATCTAATATTTTCATTTATGATGAAAATAATAAGTAATATTAACTTTACAAACATATTTCAATGCAGAAAATACAAAATAATGAATAAAAATAAGGCCAGATTTTTTTAAAGATTATATTTATTAAGATAAATTATAATTTATGTAATACTCTATTAAATGACAATCACAACTTATTTATTTATATAAACAATAGATAATATCATTTCTTATTACTTGACCCTCATATTAAAAATAGTTATTTTAATTTACTTGTCTAGTTTATGAAATCAAAAGAATTGTGTTATGTTTTTTTTTCTTACCCTTATTATTAAATAACTACATAATATAGTAGTATAGATAAAATTAAAGTTTTAAAGTATTATTATAAGGTTAATTCAGTAAAATACACCTTTAAATAAAAATTTTATAAGGATTGCGTCATATCAATAAAAGTCAAGTAATATGAACCGGTGTAGTAAAATATTCGTAAAACACAAATATATAAGCACATGCATGTACATACATATATACACACTTAGGGGGGCTTGGTCGGGAATAAGTTATTTCATGATTAGTTATATACTCCATAATAAGTTGTATCAGCATGTATATGTGATAACTTATTCCATCACTGTGATATAAATGGTGGGATAAATAATTTTGAGACAAACTAATACCTCTAACTAAACACAGGATAAAATAATCATGAATTTTATCATCCAATTATTATAATTATACCTCATGCCAAACGACTCTTTAATACCTATAATATTGAAATAACGTTCTTAAAAAATAACATTTAATTTTGTGACAGATTTATAAAAAGTATTATTTTACTTATAATATTAATAAAATTAAATACAATTTTATAAATGCCTAGGTGAAAAAATGTATATTATATATACAATATAAAGAGGTATTAAATAAATATAGGATTAAAATTACAAGGGCAAAATGGACAATGCATAAGATAAGGGGGGGAGTATGATTATTGTTCAATGTTGAGGGGGAAGTTTATTTTTAAGGTAAAGTTGAGAGGTGAAAATGATTTTTACCCTAATATTTTAAGAGCCGAGGGCGAGAAAAGATGTGTTTTATGCATTTGGAGCAAAATGTAAACCCGGAAAAAATGAAGCGCAAATCTTATGAATCTATGTAGCATAAGTTTCATGTGTATTTAATTTCATAATTTTATTATGAAGAAAATAAGCAAAAGTTAAATTTTTTATAGTTTTGTAGAATTGAATCACGTAATATAAAAAAAATTATTACAATTACTATAGAGAAAGGTCAAAAATGTCCCTGAATTATGTGAAAATAAATGGCCAATATATATAGAAAAAATATTTAAATTACTATATGATAAAGATAATTAAGAACAAAACTATAATTAGTCAAGATAGTCTTTAAATTGAAATCATCGTCCATTTCATCCCCAGTCTCCACATTTACTAGTCATTCTCACCTCAACTAATTTTGTACTGATATTTTTTATATGTTCATAGAGAGAGAAGAATAACAGTGTAATTACGGCAATGACTAAAAAATGAATAAAATTACGAGAAACGTAGTGTTATGAAATTTGTATCCTATCAATTTTAGATATAATTATCTATACCCCACACCTAGACATAATTTTAGGCATAATCATCTAAAAATTTATTTACTTCAGGAATAATCATCTGATAAAAACATCAAATTCAGGCATAATCATTTAAAAAGAATATCAATTTTGAACATAATTAACTAAAAAACTATTTACGACTTTGTCATTTTTAATAAGAGTTACTTTTTTTATTTGTATATTTCAAGAAAAATAACAACATAAAAACATCATAGCATCATGTATGCTTACACCAATAATAAAAAGCATGAGTTGTAGACTCTTTTAAAATATATTTTACATTAGGGAAAATTCTCATTTAACTATTTTCTAATATTAACTACTTTAGAATCAACTAATATTTTGACCTTGCTTTATTTGGATTATAATAGTTTAATCGTACTTGTCTGGACGTGTAACGATTGATTATTTAAAATCAAATTATTTTATTTATTGCAAAGATTTTTAATGAAGTATAAAAGATTAAATCACAGTTAAAAAAATTTTCATACTTCAATAAATAATGCAAACATAAACACATATTTTCGTGTAAGAACACACACACACACACATATATATATATTACATCATTACTTTTGCGCTTTCATGTAGTACTTCTTTTCCTTATTGTAAGAGGCTAAGAGAGACCCATCAATTTGAACTATATTTGTGATACAGTTATTTTTTTTTCTATATTTAAAATCTTTCCATAGTTTTAAAGTCAAATCCTTACAAAATCATTGTATACATTCTTATTATATACTTAAAACGTTAAAAAAATTGTCACTTCTTAAATTTTTATTATTCTAATACTTGAATATTTATTTTTAGATTTTTCAAATCTTCTTAAAATCAAAATTAGTTGATTTAGAATTTTTAAACTATTGAAAAAAATATTAGTTGTCATTAATTCTGATGTCTTCTAATAAGCAAAGGTTTTACAATAAATATATTTAATTAATTTTTAACTTTTAAATATTAGGAAAAAATAGTGAAAAATCGATTTTGTATAAAACAAAAACTTTTAATAAAAGGCAAAAGTTCAAACAACATTACTAAGACGCTTCACACTTTTAATATATTATAGAGTATAGATAGAATATAAATAGATATAGATTATAGATAAAACTCTTTATATTTTGGCATTTACAGTCAACTAATATTTAATTTATATAAATAAATTTCTTGTTTGAATTTGGTAAAATAGCTATTAATATGTTTCTTTTGCAAATTCCCCACACAGTTTAGTCCACCCTGTAATTATATTATAATTGTGCAATCCGATATAAAATATAGTGACCTTGACGCAAAAATTTTAATCCTTGTGTAAGTTGGACATACATATCATTTTAGTAAGTCATAATTATGAGTATGTTTGTTCCCCAATACACAAATCAATTAATATATTTACAATGGAAACAATGAGGATTTTGACTTTGGAAATATTAGTTAGTGTGTAACACTCCGCACTTTCAGGCTAAAGTTGAACCATCTTTCCTACGTTTATAGACCCGAGCCCAATGTTTTATACTTAGATATAAGTGTGAATGACACTCCCTTAGCATGGAAATATCCTTGGAGATGAATATACACCAAAAGAATCTCCTAGCTCAAAAGTTAAGTTCAGCACTTTCCTATCGATTGATTTTTAGTTGATGATTTTTCTTGGGTCAACTTATAGTGATAATTTATCCTAGGATATAAAGAGTCATAGAGCCTACTATAAATCAAGTTGAATCCCTTCGAGTCTTCTTTCCAACGCCACCGACCGTTCATCAATTCGAGTCCTAAAGAGTTATGAGTGTTTGAATGAGGCACTGTTTAGGCTGTGCGATGCAGCATGCGTTGCCCACTTAAGGCCTATTCCATAGGCTGTGCGTTGCACACCTTGTCTTGTGCCATGGGTTGTGCACCACATGGCTAAGGCAAAGTGTAATACCCCATATTTTTCCTAACTTAATTTCACTTCTAAAATGTTAAAGGTTAGCTTCAAAAATGAATACCTTTTTATGAATGTAGAATTTTCCTGATTTAGACCCTTCATTGTGTAGAAAATTGAATAAGCTTTCCATCGATACAAATTTCTCCCAAATTCGATACTCGGTTGGGAAGTTATGACGTTTTTAGTAAAATAGTGTACCATTTGGACAAGCACCGTGTCACAATGAAGGGTAAATTATCAATTGTCAAATTCCAATGGACCTATCCAATAGCCTCGCGTCGTGGAGAAGCTTTATTTCCCATTCTTCCATATCTAGTGGCTCACAATGATGGTGGTGCGTCGTGGTGATGGCCCAAATAACAATCCAGTAGAGTATCGCGATAGCTCCACATCCGCGGAGAACTTTCAGGTCCGAGTCGTTATTTTCCAGTAAGCCACCGCAATAGTGGCGTGTCGTGGTGGCATGAAAAATCAAAAATTTCTTCTCTTTCCCAGTTCCGATTAAACTTTTTAAAAGGGACTTTGCTCAATTCTCAAGACCCCAATTCGTGTAAACCACAAGATTAAACCCATTCTAAGCCTATTATGCTCATTATTCATCAATTCTCTCTCAAAGAAAAACCCAAGAGCTCAAAGTTTTCTCTCCAAGAAATCAAATTCCACCATTGTTTCTCCAAGAAAGCTTTAAATTGGGGATTTCCAAATCAAGATAATTAAGAACTCATCCTCAAAAGCACAAATAGAGACTCAAGTTCAAGCTTTCTTAGAAATTCATCAATTAAGGTGTGTGAGGTTTAAATTGTGGCTAGGTATTAGGAGAGCGAGTGTGTATCCAGGCAGTAATCCCAGGCTTGTGTGCTTGAGTAGGAGCCTTTAGCCAGGTGAGTCCGGGTGGGGTAGGTAAGTGGGTGTCCTAGGTTTTATTTCTTATTTCGTATTGCTCGTATTTCTTTTATTTCGTAATTCACTGATATTTATTTCTATTATTTCTTATGTCTGCATGCCAACATTCTTGTTACATGTTCCAATGCGGTCTTGGTGCATTATTCGAGATTTTGAGCTGGGGGTCTATCATAAATAACCTCTCTACTTCTTCGGAGGTAGTGGTATGGACTGCGTACATCTTACCCTCCCCAGACCTCACTTTGTGGGAATACACTGGACCTGTTGTTGTTGTAAGGTGTGTGGGGTTTATGAACAAGGATCTTCTTTCATCCTTGTGCCCAAAAATTTGTTTAAATTATATGAATTTACATGAATTTTAAATTTGGGTTCATACCCAATATTGTTATTTGCAAGAATATGAAATTTTGAGAGATTTAGATGTTGAATTGCATATCTACTTTCGTATTTTTATGCGTATTGCTGAAATTTCCAGATGTAGAATTGAATTATCATTATTTTTTGATATTTTAACATGTATTTGATGCATGGATTATTATGCCCTAGTTGGATATTGCTAATTCAAGATTGTTTGTGCTATAAGCACCCCATGACTAGATTATTTTTATATTTTTGATAATGATTTGATCTTTTTATCTCAGCTTAGATATGAAATCTACTTTACAGTTTTAGATTTTAGTTTAGCTTAAAAATATACAATTGGTTTTCTTAATAAACCATTATACTATATTTTAAAGTAGATTTCCAACAGAATGAGCATACAGATTAATGGGAGTAATATTTAGCATTGAGCAGGAAGTGTGAAATTAGCGTCTGCCCTACTTCCACAGAACTACATAACCAACGTAGGTACAGATTATCATTCTATAGAATGATAGTTACAAATGTGATCACTTAGCTCAGGTTATACTCCTTGGTAAGAGTGTGACACCTCTCCCCATCTTGAGGTTTTGAGTAAAGGCTCTAATAGTATAGAAAAGCTTATAGAAAACTAAGTGTAAAGGCTCACAGATTTTTTCAGATTATACTTTACAGAAAGATAATAGCTACAGATTTCAGATTTCAGATACAGTAGTGAGTCCATTTTACACTTAGTATGATTTACAGAAAGAATACTAGCACAACTTTTAGAACTAAATGTTATGACTCACCAGATTTATAAAGCATGATTTTCTTCTTATTATATCGGATTTTAGTATTTTAGATATTCCAGCTTATGTGAGTCATTTACATTTAGAATGCATTGTTTTACAAATTATGATGATGATATAATATTTCACTTATTTTATGCATTCACCCGCATATACTTAGTACAACCTCCAAGTACTGATCCCTATATACGTCTATGTGCTACATTGTCTCATAATGTAGGTTCAGGTGCTCAATATCAGCAGTGTGAGTAGTTTGAGCATCTATATATATATCTGACAGTTGGTGAGTCCTCATAGTTTGGGGACTTATTCATTCAGATTTTGCATCTTATTAGTTTATATGATTCAGTATTCTTTTAAGACAGTTTGAGTTAGCTGGGGGTTTATCCCAGTGACTCTCTAGTTATTAGTAGTAGAGGCTTGTCAGACTGCTAGTATGATTCAGACTTAATGTATTTGATTTTCAGAGATTATATTCAGATTATTCTCAGCTATTCCAGTCAGTTTCCCATATTTAGTATGACTTTTATGTCTATATTCCCATTATTATGAGATTCAGATTTAGTAGAAGGCAGATAGGGTTAGCTTAAGGCTATTCGTAGTCTTGAGCACCGTGTGATATTTCAGGACCATGTTTTGGGGCATTAAAAACTTGGTATCAAAGCCTAAGGTTTATAAGAATCCTAGTGAGCCAGACAAGCCACGTTACGTAGAGTCTTGATCATGTGTATGAGCATGCCATATTTATGAGCAAGAGGCTATGGGATGTTCTTAGAAAATCATCTCTTTCTTTCATGATCTATCATGCTTACAGTATCTCTATCTTTTTTTAACTTATGCACTTACGTGAGTTGAATATGCCTCCTCATCGAGCTAACGCTTAAAGAAATGGTAACCAGCCACCTCATCTCGTTGATTCTTTGATTGAGAATGTATCCCATGCTGAGTTTAAGGATGTCTTTCAGGCGTTAGCCCAGGCAGTAACTGCTAATGTTCAAGACAATCATCAGACTACATTCTCACTTCAGCAGAATGGTAATTTAGCAGCAGCTAAAATCAGAGATTTTATGAGAATGAATCCGCCAAAGTTCTTTGGGTAGAAAGAAGGTGAGGACCCACAACTTTACTTAGATAAGGTAAAGAAGATCACCCAGATTATGCATGTTTCTGAAGAGAAAAGTGTAAATTTAGCATCCTATAGATTGAAGAATATGACGTATGATTGGGTAGTTATGTGGAGGAATAGTAGAGGTAAGAATGTAGAACCCATGAGTTGGCAAGTATTTCAAGATGCTTTTATAGATAGGTTCTTTCTATGTGAGATGAGAGAGGCTAAGATAGAGGAGTTTGTGAACCTGAGCCAGGGCTCGATGACAGTGAAAGAGTACTGCCTTAAGTTTAATTTAATATGACCCTGATACGATGGTTGATCCCAGGGAAAATATGAATAAGTTTGTTACTGGTGTATCTAGTTTGGTAGTAAATGAGTGTAGGACTTCCATGCTTATCGGAAACATAAATCTTGCTAGGTTGATGATTCATGCTTAACAGATTGAAGCAGGAAATTTGAAGGGAAGAGAGAGAGGAAATAAGAAGGTTAGAACAAGGAAGTTTGAGTATGGTCAGACTAGTTCTTAAAAAGGAAATCATTCATAGTTTCAGAATCATTCATCTATGCTAGCACCATCTTCAGCTAGTGCTCCCGCTCCCAGAGCTAGGCAGGAGCAGTAGGGTAAGTCTTCTATGTCTAGATCTTAGAATAGTGTAAACAGAAGTCCCAGTTATCTTCCATGTGCTAAGTGTGGTAGGAATTATCCTGATGAATATTTAGCTAGATAAGAGGGTTGTTTTGGTTGTTGATAAGTTGGATCATGGAATTAGAGAGTGTCTGCATGCTAAGCAAGAAATAGCAATGTTCGTCGCCAGACTCAGGATACTAGTACACTAGCTCCTTTAGGTCACCCAGTTCTTCCCCAGGGCGTACCATCTAGAACCGGTGGCGGTCAGCACCAGAATCGATTCTATGCTTTACCATCCCATCAGGAGCAGTAAGCTTTACCAGATATTGTTACTGGTATACTTTGTGTCTTTCATCTTGATGTTTATATGCTGTTAGACCCTTGGTCGAGTTTCTCTTATGTGACTTGATAACGCTCAATCTACAGCTCTCGTGGGAGTGTAAAGCGGTCGTTAGCAAATATAGAACCCAACCTGGGTTGGGTGTCGATCCCACAGGGAATAGCTTGGCCAACAAGTAAGCAAAATTACTAAACTTTTGGTGCAAGTCTCGTAAGAAGGGGGGAGTCTTGTCGTGCGAGTAATGTAAATAAAGTAATGCAGTAAAAGCTGAAAATAGCAAAGTAAAAAGAGAGTAATTCATGGGTTGTGAAACAATGAGAATTGAAGCGTTGGGGTTATGTCCACCTTCTGAGTTATACGTCTCTATTGACTATGAGTGTGTAGAATTCCGACATGCATGTGCTTATAGAGAATTGTATTCGATGATAAATCCAGGCGTCTTTCGACCTATTCGAGGATTATTTCACTTTAACTCTTTCGAGCTTAAAGCGTGTCTAACGGTACGAATTCTCCAAGAGGTTAGTCCAGTTACGGCACTAGCTTTTTAATAGGAAAGGGTGTCCTACTACCTTGACACTATCTCTTTTCCAGACAAATAACCTTTCTTTCGAACAAGTTAAATGTTATACTGGCGTATTCTTGCGTTTGCAACCACAAAGAATGTAGATTAAGATGAAGAGAATAATGATATAAGCAGTATACATGTCTTGAACTCACAAACTCACAGCAATAGATAGTAACTCATTTGGCTTCCATAACCCCAACAGAGAGGTTTAGTTACCCATGAATGCGAAGGAGATCACGATTGACATTGTTGTTATACCACAAGATTGATGATTTTCGCGTAGCACAGGTGGTAGGCGTGAGGCGTGAATTCCAAGGCAAAAGTAACGATTCTCTTGTTGCGGGTTTTAAGAATAGATGAATAGAAGAAGAAAAATAGAATTAATGGGAAGATTAGAAGAGTTGTAGAATTGTTGTGGTGGAAGAAGAGAGGGATGGACGAAGATTAATTGTTGAATAGAAGATGAATAAAAATCTCTAGCATGATAGGGTATTTATAATACCCATATCCTAATCCTACTAGGTAAATAAATATCTAACCAAATCCTACTAGACTAATGAAATACCTAACCCAAATGTACTAGGTTAATGTAACATTATGATAATCCAAATAAACTAATGAAATACATAACCCAATTGTACTAGGTTAATGTATCATTGTCCAAATCCAACTAAGTTACTGCAAGTCCCCAAAGTCTTCAGAAATGCTGTTTTATCCTGGGACAGCTATTCCATGCAGCGTTTTTGGTCCTTAGGCGTGTAAACTTCCTTCCCTTCCTTCGTGAGCTTTCTTTGGCGTCAAGTAAGCAATAAAATGCTGAATTCTGCATCATTTATACCTGAAACTTTGCTAATCATGTTCGTTAGCTCACTTATAGGAAAAAGGACTAAAAGTGCATAAAATATATAGTTTGTTCTCAAAACATGGCACAAATATGGGCAAAATATATTGATATAGGCGCGTAAATTTGCATATCTAGATAAACTGGTCTTTATTCTACCACCCTTGTTCTCCTCTTTTGTTTTTCAATTTTAAGCATAACTCACTTTTCAGCTTTCTTTTCCTTTTTCTTTTCACAACATACCTCTTATGATAGCACTTTCTTTTTCATAACACATTCAAGCACCATTACAATTTAAAGCATCATACTCACCCAACTTCCTCTTATTTCGTCACATGACTTTTTCATTTTAAAGCACCTCGGAATTTGGATCAAATTATGGTCTTGAAAAAAAAATGGATTAGGCTTACATACAAGGTTGTCAAAGAAATAGGCTAAAGGTTCAAAAAGGTTTAACTAGGATGATTTACATGGGTAGGTAAAACTGAAGGTAAACATATGTAGGTTGCCAAATAAATGCCTAAATCATCTCCTAAACTTACACTCCTTATTTTCGCTTTGCATACATACCAAGCAAGTTCTAGCATCAGCCACAAACATAGAATATACGATTATTCTCACACACACAAGGCACATGGTCGACTTGATTGGAAGTAATATAGACTCTCGACCCAACAAGTGAAGGAATTGAACCACAAAATATCACATAATGAGTCACAACTAGAGCCTAAACGTCTCAATAGTCATGATGTTGGCACAAACTCTTGTTATAATCTCATGCTGCTTATTAGAATAATTTCGTGCGAAGCTAAGTAAAAAAAAAAATTACGTAAAAAAAAATAAATTTACTACTAAAAAAACTTAACTTAACTAAAAAAACGAAAACACACAAAAAAAGTAAACAAACATAGATGCAAATAGAGAAGTATAGCATGTGATACCGCCACCCCACACTTAAACGGGACACTGCCCTCAGTGGAAAGTAAATACGAAGAACCTGGTCAGTAGGACTCTTCCTCAATGTCGGAGGTCATACCCCCTTCGTCGAAATCAGCATAAGAGTCGTCGTCAGAGTTCTCCTCCTCATCGGAGTCTGGCAAGCGTCGATCGTCATCGGTCGGCACGTCATCGTCTAGAGGTTCCTCAAAGTATACACCCACTCCACACATCTCCCGGGCTTGCATGTTCATTGGATAATCATGGTCCAACTGTTGGAGCTCTTCAGCAGTTGGAATACGACCTCCACTCATCATTGTGAAGCGTGTCATGCCATAAAGATGACGGAAGAAACTCTCATCACGAGCATGTCTTTCTGCAGTAGTAAGGTTGACACCATGAGTTGTTTCAGCATCTTTGACCTTGGTGAGGTCAACCTTCTTCGGGTTATGTGGGAGTTTGTGATCAGCTGGTTCCTCTTCGATATCCTCCTTCCACAAGAGTGTTGTCAACAGATTACCAAAAGTGAAGTGGGATCTTTTGTGGAGTCTGGCCTTCCTCATGGTAGAGCGAATGATTGCCCCAAATTTGATAGGGACATGTGTCATCAAAGCATAGAACAAACACACTCTATCTCTTGATATCTTGGTGTATTGAGTCCTAGGAATCAGGCATGAGTTGACAATACGCATCCAGATTCTTGCTTCCCTATTCAGTGGAGCATAGGGGAAGGTGTTGTGTCGGCCGGTGTCTTTATGTCTGCCCCACCTTGCCATCGATCTACTTCCACAAAGTGTGTGTCATATTGCTCTATAAGGAGGCCTGCTGTACAGCTCTTTGAATGGTGCTGTGTCGACCGAAGGTAAGCCAAGAAAGGAGTTGATCAAATCTGCGTTGAGCTGTATTACTTGGCCCCGAATTTTGAATTCATTGCCTATTGTGTTAGGCGACCAGTTGGCATAAAACTCTCTTGTTAAATCAAGGTTGCAGTCGCACATATCGCGGAAGATGAAATCCAGCTTGAATGCCATTATTTGCACCAACATACGCGGCTCCTTCTTCGCTAAGGTGTCCTTGTTGATCAAGTCGACGTGAACATATTTTCATTGTTTGTTGTTCCGGTACCATTCTTTGGCATCCTCCTCAAGAACCCATTTTATTCCAAACATTCTGCGGGGTAGTTGTGTTGAGGATGATTCTCCTTGGTCCTTTCGACCTCTTTTCTTGCCCTTTTGTGAAGTGGTAGCCTTCTCCTTGCCTTGTCTCGCTTTAGGTGTCATTGTACCTGAGACTACAAATAGTGTTAATGGTGGCACAATATCAATTGATACAATCTATCAACAAGCAGTCGGGGTACCACCCCACACTTAGTTTTGTTAACACAAATCAGTGAGGTTAAAGTGGTCGATTACTCAGATTTCGTCGCCATACGTTTGAGGATTATATTCTGGCAAGAAAATCAGCATTTCATCGCTTACTTGCAGCCATAGGGGGTGTGTCACGGTATGGACATTGTCAACAATTGCAACCTCCTAAGTCGGTGGGCAACTATAAGGCTTATCCCGATGAACGGGATGGTCTAACATGTAAGCATCCAAGTAACAAGATCATAACATGATAGTCGATGTTCATAACCCTAGCAATTCTGCAAATAGTATAACAACACTATTAAGACCAAATTCAAGTCGGAAACAAGTCAAGATGATTCTAACGTATATATTCCCTCACATGGTTTTGCATCAACAATCCAAACACATGAACATCACCAAAAATCTTTCAAGATGTAGCAATTTATAATAGACGTAGTACTTACGAGAAATAAATGAAGAATAAGAGAGTACTTACTTGCTTGAGGCTTTTGGAGATGGTTTTGTGAATTGGAAGAGCAAAAGAAGAAAATTTTGAGAGGATTTAGATGTATATGCGGCGCCCTTAGGTCAATTTCTAGTGTGGTTATGTTTCAAGACTAAGTACCCTTCATATAGGAAGAGAATGGGTCGGGTTTTGACTTATTTACAATCGGTTTTGGAGACAAAAATGCTACATATGCGGCGCATAATGCTTGGCATAGTCATGACATATGCAGCGCATAGTCTATGGCATTTAGGGACATATGCGCCGCATAGTCTATGGCTTTTTGATACATATGCGCCGCATAGTCTATGGCATATGAGATCCTGAGACCTAATGCCATAGCATAGGCGGCGCATAGTCAAAAGCACACTTAGGCATGGGCGGCGCATAGTGTATAGCACACTAGATTCCGAGACCTTAGGCTATAGGATAGGTTTGGCAATGTTCGTGGCCTACTTTTACCTAGGCCTAGCCTTCCTCGATGCCTATTTTGGCATGAGAAATGCTTAATCCATAGCCTTATGCATTACCATTCCTAACTTACCACCTTTACCATGTAGCACATCCAAATTGTCAATTGAAATCAATTTCCTCGGTAAATACCTTTTGCACCTATATTTGCTCAAAACCAAATGAAAACGATTAGTACAATGGGTTGCCTCCCACCAAGTGCCTTAGTTTTGGTCGTGGCACGACTCTTATTTTTGGATTTTTCATTTATCAAAACAAAATAAGTATTAGAATAAAAGGAAAAACGATAAACGATAAAACGATAAAACGATGGGTTGCCTCCCATCTAGCGCCTTATTTATTGTCATGGCTCGACGTAGTAATCTCGAGTACTTAGACTTCGTCGAGATAAGTGATGGCCATGTCATTCATCGAGTCAAAAGGACCGATATAAGGCTTAACACGTTGGCCATTCAATTTGAAGACAACACCATTATTGTCTTCCAATTCGACTACTCCAGACGAGTAGACTTGGATAACTTTAAATGGACCAGACCACTTAGATTTTAACTTACCTGGGAAGAGCTTCAATCTGAAGTTGAAAAGAAGTACCATATCACCCCTCTAGAAGTTTCGTTGAACAATCCGCTGATCATGATACTTTTTCATCCGCTCTTTGTATAGGTCTGATCTTTCATATGCATGCAGACGAAACTCATCTAATTCATTCAGCTGCTCCAAACTCAGATTCTTAGCATCATCCCAATTCAAATTCAATTGCTTCAACGCCCACAATGCCTTATGTTCGAGATCGATGGGTAAGTGACAAGACTTCCCATAGACTAGTTGATAAGGAGACATGCCAATGGGTGTTTTGAACGTAGTCCTATACGCCCAAAGTGCATCATCAAGCTTCCTAGACCAATCCTTCCTATTTGCATTAACCGTCTTTGCAAGGATTTGCTTGATCTCGCGATTGGAAACTTCTACTTGTCCACTAGTTTGGGGTTGATAAGGCGTGGCTACCTTATGTTGCTTGACACCATACTTGGCCAAAACTTATTTGAATAGCTTGTTGCAAAAGTGAGATCCTCCATCACTTATGATAGTACATGGTACTCCAAAGCGAGAGAAGATATTCCTCTTTAAAAACGCTACAACACGCTTCCCTTCGTTGTCGGCCAATGCTATAGCTTTAACCCATTTCAACACGTAATCCACAGCAACCAAGATGTACTTCATTCCAAATGAATTCACGAATGGACCCATGAAATCTATACCCCATACGTCAAAGAGTTCTACCTCAAGAATTTTGGACATGGGCATCTCATGGTGTTTTGAAATAGTCCCTTGATGCTGGCATTGGTCACACCTTCTAACATAGTCGTAGGTATCTCGAAATATCAAAGGACAATAATAACCACTTTGCGAAACTTTTCTTGCCGTCCGATTGCATGCATGATGTCCTCCAACTTGGGATGTATGGCATGCTTCCAATATGGTGGGCACTTCTTCATGGGATATACATCGTCGAATGATACCATCAGCGCATCTTCAAAACAAATAAGGCTCATCCCAATAGTTGTGCTGGATATCATGCATAAACTTCCTCCTTTGATGGTAAGATAATTTGGCAGGTATCACATTGCTCACCACGAAATTGGCAAAGTCGGCATACCATGGTAGTTCCTCCATTGTTGTCGCTAATATCTCTTCGTCCGGAAATGCATCATGAATTTGAATTTCAGGTTGCGCCATATGTTCATTCTCAAGTAAAGATAGGTGATCAGCCACTTGGTTCTCGCAATCTCTTCTATCTTTGACCTCAAAATCGAACTCTTGCAGCAGCAAAACCCATCGAATTAACCTTGGTTTTACATCCTTCTTTGTCATGAGATACCTCAGAGCTGCATGGTCTGTATGAATGATCACCTTAGTACCTAATAGATAGGCACGAAACTTTTCAAACGCGTACACCACTGCTAGGAGCTCTTGTTCAGTAACAGTGTAGTTCCTTTGGGCTTCATTTAGGACCTTACTCGCATAGTAGATGGGATGAAATAATTTTCCCTTTCTTTGTCCAAGTACAGCTCCAATGGCTACACCACTTGCATCACACATGACTTCGAATGGGAGAGTCCAATCTGGTGCTACCATGACAGGGGCTTTAATGAATTTTCCTTTGAGGCATTCGACTGCCTTTAAGCAATCGTCATTGAAGTCAAACTTCGCATCTTTCTCCAATAGTTTGCACAATGGACTAGCAATTTTGGAGAAGTCTTTGATGAACCTACGATAGAAACCAGCATGGCCAAGAAAACTACGAACTCCCTTCACCGAAATTGGAGGCGGTAGCTTCTCAATAACCTCAATTTTTGCTCGATCAACCTCTATTCCTCTTTCGGAGATCCTGTGCCCAAGAACGATTCCTTATTTTACCATGAAGTGGCATTTCTCCCAATTCAGCACAAGGTTGAACTCTACACATCTTTGTAGTGCCATGCTCAAGTTTGCCAAGCACGCTTCAAAAGACTCACCAACAACTGAAAAATCATCCATGAATACCTCCAAAGTGTTTTCAACCATATCAGAGAAAATGGACATCATACAACGTTGAAAGGTGGCTGGTGCGTTACATAACCCGAATGGCATACGTTTGAAAGCAAACGTACCATATGGGCATGTAAATGTTGTCTTCTCTTAGTCTTCGGGAGCAATACAAATCTGATTGTAGCCTGAATAACCATCAAGGAAATAAAACCATCCTTTCCCCGCTAATCGATCTAGCATTTGGTCTATGAAGGGCATTGGGAAGTGATCTTTGAGAGTCCAAGAATTTAGCTTTCGGTAGTCCATGCATACTCTCCATCCAGTGACGGGTCTGAGTGGAATAAGCTCATTCTTTGCATTCGCGACCACCGTCATCCTCCTTTCTTGGGAACACATTGTACCGGGCTTACCCATGTACTATCAGAGATAGGATACACAACCCCTGCGTCTAACCACTTGATAATTTCTTTCTTCACCACTTCTTGCATAGGTGGGTTTAGACGTCTTTGATGCTCAATGGTGGGCGTTTAATTTTCTTAAAGCTGAATTTTATGTGTGCAAATCCCAGGTGGAATACCAATAATATCCGCAATGGTCCATCCAATGTCACTAATATGCTTGCGTAGAGTAGTAATAAGAGCTGCAACTTGTTGCTTACCCAAATCGGCTGCTACAATGACTGGAAGAGTGTTTTCGCTTCCTAAGAATGCGTACTTCAAATGACTTGGCAGCTCCTTCAATTCTAACGTGGGTGGCTCTTCAATAGATGGCTTAGCTGGTGGTGTGGGCCGATTCTTAAGATCAAGATCCAGCTTCTTGGGAGTATAGCGATATGTCCCTAATCCCGATAGAGCACAAATAGCTTCCTCAGAATTTTCAGCATCCTCATTCTCTCCATTCATGAGCACAATTGCCAAAGGGTTATCAATAATCTGCTCTTCTTCAAGCACTTCTTTCTCGTCATCAAAGAAAACATCAGCCACAGAGAATACAGTTAGATCTTTGGGTTGCTTCATTGACTTGCAAACATCAAAGCGCACTACTTCATCATTTATTCGGAATGAGAGTTCATTGGCTCTCAAGTCAATGAGCACACTTCCTGTAGCTAGGAAAGGGCGCCCCAAGATTATGGGAACTTCTGAGTCTGCCTCACAATCCAAAATAACAAAGTCTGCCGGAAAGATGAATGAAGAAACCTTTACCAAGACATCACAAAGAATACCAACAGGTTGTTTTACCGACCTATCCGCCATGACGAGCTTCATATTGGTTGGAGTAGGATCACCCAACCCCAACTTCTTGTAGATCGATAATGGCATCAAATTGATGCTTGCTCCTAAGTCACATAATGCTTTGGCAAAATTCAAAGATCCAACGGTGCAAGGAATCGTGAAAGCTCCGGGGTCGGCCTTCTTCTGAACTATTGATTGGGTAGCAATTGCACTACAATGATGCACATCATCCTTAAGCTCATAACTTGCTTCCCTCTTCTTTGTCAAAAGATCTTTCATAAACTTCGCATACCCAGGCATTTGTTCAAGTGCCTCCACCAATGGAACATTAATGGTCAGCTGCTTCAACATAGTCATAAATTTGCTGAACTTAGTGTCATCCGCCACCTTCTTCAATCTTTGGGGAAAAGGTGGTGGTGGGTATGGAAGTGTCCTCTCTGTGGCTTTCTTCTCCTCTTGCTTCCGTTTTTCCACTTTTTCAGGTTGTACGTCGTTGGGAGTGACGTCCTTGACGTCTGGAGTAGTTGCTGCGACATCTTCTCCTTGTTCAATTTTGTCCATGTCCGCAACTTCGTCAACCACTTGCTTGCCTTTTGCTGAAGTTTCTAGCACCTTACCACTTCTAGGAGTAATGGTCATGCATGACCCGTCATTCCTTGGGTTTGGCACAGTATCGCTAGGTAAAGTGCCGGCCTTTCTTTGATTGTGTGCTGTTGAAAGTTGGCTCAATTGCTACTCTATTTGCTTGATAGAAGTGGAATGTGAATCAACTAATTGTTTCATGGAGGACAAATCATTGATTACCTCTGTTACTCCCGCGCTCGTTGCTTCCACTCCTTTCAATAATTTAGCCATCATGTCTTCCATACTTCCAGAATTAGATGTGGTGGTGTCACGTCTACCAGGGGGAACGTACAAACCACTCTTTTCATTCTTGTTCTTCCAACTACCTTAGTCCTTGTTTCCAGATTTATCATAATAGTTCCGACCTTGGTTTCCTTGGGCATTCCCGCGGAAACCCCCCTGATTGTTCAAGTAGTTGGCCTCCTGTTCAGAATCAGATTCGTCTCTTCCTTTTGACGCAATAGCTTTCACTTTTTCAGTCTTCCCTGATAATAAGTGCTTTGTAAGAAGATCCACTTGTGTTTTCATGTGCGCCATGTCTTGATCACGTTCTTCTTCTCTTCTTCTTTGGTCTGCAGTCATGCCAATAGATAAAGTGGGGCTTGCTACCTCAGAATCCCTGGTATGCCAAGCTCTACTTTGTTTCGTCATACGATCTAGCATATTGCTTGCTTGACCAAAGGTGAGGTCCATGAAAGATCCTCCAGCTGCGTTGTCCACCACTGGTTTAGTTATTGAATTCAAGGCTCTATACAAGATCTCCATGAGGTGAACATTAGTCATATAATGGTTTGGGCATCTCGCTAGCTTTGTCTTGAACCTCTCCCATGTTTCATGAAGAGCTTCAGAGGGAAGCTGATGAAAGTTGCTGATTTCATCTCTCAATTGAGCCCTTTTGGATGGCGGAAAGAATCTTTCTAGGAAAGCGTCTCTCAATTGCCTCCAATTTGTAATTGAATCAGGAGTCAGCCCATTCAACCATAGTGTTGCCTCCCCAGACAAAGACAATGGAAATAGACGTAATTGAATAGCATTCTGACCAACACCAGGATTGTTAAAGGACTTGCATATAGAGATAAAGTTGATGAGATACATATTCGGATCATCGCCTGCTAGTCCACCAAATAATCCCTTGAGTTGCAATAACTGAATCATGGTGCTAGTGATGTTGAACTTGGCTCCGGGCTCTAATGGTGGTGGAATTATAGCTCCAGTGGCTCCGGCACCATCAAGATCATCATCATCATTGTCGAAAGCTGGCTGCATAGGTTGGCGATCATATCTATACCGAGCTTGTCGACCTCTTCTGTTGGCAGGTGTTGTAGTTTCAGCAACATGCCTTGGGTTTATCAACTCGTCATCACCTAAATATTCATCGTCAGGATTAGTTTCTCGCCCAGGATTATCAATGTTTTGCTGGTGTACTTGGGCGGCAGCAAGAGCGGCTAATCTCGCCTGCTCGTGTTGAGATACCATCCAGTCGATTTTTGCTTGTGCTTCCATTCTTCTAATTCATTGTGGTTCAGGATTGATTGGTAATAACGGTTGACCAGAACTTCTAGTATGGGGCATGCACTAAAAGAAAAACCTTCAATAAACAAAAACAAAAACTAAACGTAAAAGTACGAGAATCTTTGACCAAAGGGTCTAGTAATTATCACGAACTTGATTGACACTCGTATTCCTCGGCAACGGCGCCAATTTTTGATAACGCTCAATCTACAGCTCTCGTGGGAGTGTAAAGCAGTCGTTAGCAAATATAGAACCCAACCTGGGTTGGGTGTCGATCCCACAGGGAATAGCTTGGCCAACAAGTAAGCAAAATTACTAAACTTTTGGTGCAAGTCTCGTAAGAAAGGGGGAGTCTTGTCGTGCAAGTAATGTAAATAAATTAATGCAGTAAAAGCTGCAAATAGCAAAGTAAAAAGAGAGTAATTCGTGGGTTGTGAAACAATGAGAATTGAAGCGTTGGGGTTATGTCCACCTTCTGAGTTATACGTCTCTATTGACTATGAGTGTGTAGAATTCCGACATGTATGTGCATATAGAGAATTGTATTCAATGATAAATCCAGGCGTCTTTTGACCTATTCGAGGATTATTTCACTTTAACTCTTTCGAGCTTAAAGCGTGTCTAACGGTACGAATTCTCCAAGAGGTTAGTCCAGTTACGGCACTAGCTTTTTAATAGGAAAGGGTGTCCTACTACCTTGACACTATCTCTTTTCCAGACAAATAACCTTTCTTTCGAACAAGTTAAATGTTATACTGGCGTATTCTTGCGTTTGTAACCACAAAGAATGTAGATTAAGATGAAGAGAATAATGATATAAGCAGTATACGTGTCGTGAACTCACAAACTCACAGCAATAGATAGTTACTCATTCGGCTTCCATAACCCCAACAGAGAGGTTTAGTTACCCATGAATGCGAAGGAGATCACGATTGACATTGTTGTTATACCACAAGATTGATGATTTTCGCGTAGCACAAGTGGTAGGCGTGAGGCGTGAATTCCAAGGCAAAAGTAACGATTCTCTTGTTGCGGGTTTTAAGAATAGATGAATAGAAGAAGAAAAATAGAATTAATGGGAAGATTAGAAGAGTTTTAGAATTGTTGTGGTGGAAGAAGAGAGGGATGGAAGAAGATTAATTGTTGAATAGAAGATGAATAAAAATCTCTAGCATGATAGGGTATTTATAATACCCATATCCTAATCCTACTAGGTAAATAAATATCTAACCAAATCCTACTAGACTAATGAAATACCTAACCCAAATGTACTAGGTTAATGTAACATTATCATAATCCAAATAAACTAATGAAATACATAACCCAATTGTACTAGGTTAATGTATCATTGTCCAAATCCAACTAAGTTACTGCAAGTCCCCAAAGTCTTCAGAAATGCTGTTTTATCCCGGGACAGCTTTTCCATGCAGCATTTTTGGTTCTTTGGCATGTAAACTTCCTTCCCTTCCTTCGTGAGCTTTCTTTGGCGTCAAGTAAGCAATAAAATGCTGAATTCTGCATCATTTATACCTGAAACTTTGCTAATCATGTTCGTTAGCTCACTTATAGGAAAAAGGACTAAAAGTGCATAAAATATATAGTTTGTTCTCAAAACATGGCACAAATATGGGCAAAATATATTGATATAGGCGCGTAAATTCGCCTATCTAGATAAACTGGTCTTTAAGTGGAAAGGTAATTCAGTGTCTCCCAAGAGTCATTTCATATCTTATCTTAAGGCCTGAAATTTAATTTCCGAAGGGTCTATCTATCATCTAGTTCAAGTCAAAGAAACTAAGTCTGAGACTCCAATAGTTTAGTCAATTAGTGTAGTTAATGAGTTTCCTGATAATTTTCCCAAAGATTTTCTAGGGGTACCTCCTGATAGGGAAATAGAATTTGGAATTGACCTTCTTCTAGAACTCAACCTATCTCTATCCCTCCATATCGAATGGCTCCCGCTGAGCTTTTGGACTTGAAAAAGCAACTCAAAGATCTTTTAGATAAAGGTTTCATAAGGCCTAGTGTTTCTCCATGGGGCGTTCCCGTTCTATTCGTGCGAAAGAAAGATGGTTCTTTGCGTATGTGCATTTACTACCGCCAGTTGAATAAAGTCATAGTCAAAAATAAATATCCTCTTCCTAGAATTGATGACTTATTTGATCAACTCCAAGGTACTAGTTGTTTATCAAAGATAGACCTTAGATTCGTCTATCATCAGCTTAAAATAAGGGAATGTAATATTCAAAAGATATCTTTCAGAACCTGTTATGGTCATTTGAGTTTCTAGTCATGTCCTTTGGGTTAACAAATACCCCAGCTACTTTTATGGACTTGATGAACAGAATATTCAAATAGTATTTGGACGTGTTAGTCATAGTCTTTATCGATGATATTCTTGTCTACTCTTATAGTGAGGATGATCATGCAGACCATCTTAGAAATATGTTCCAAACTCTTAGAGATCATCGGTTGTTCCTCATATTTAGCAAATATGAATTTTGGCTAAGGTCAGTAGCTTTCTTTGGTCATATTATTTCCAGTGAGTGTATTAGATTTGATCTCCAAAAGACAGAAGTAGTAAGAAATTGGCCTAGACCTATCTCTCCATTAGACATTAGGAGTTTCTTAAGTTTATATGGATATTATAGACGTTTAGTTGAGGGTTTCTCATCTATTTCATCTCTTGTGTCTAGATTGACTCTGAAAAAAGTTAAGTTTCAGTATCGAGATTTCTGCGAGAAGTGTTTTCAGGAATTGAAGACTCAACTCACTTCAGCTTTAGTTTTAACGTTACCTGATTATACAGACGATTTTGTTATTTATTTTGATGCCTCTAGAATTTGTTTGGGTTGTGTTTTGATACAGAAAGGTAAGGTTATAGCCTATGCCTTTAGACAACTTCAGCCTCATAAGAAGAATTACCCAACCAATGATCTTGAGTTAGCTGTTGTTGGGTTTGCTTTGAAAATCTGGAGATATTATCTTTATGGGGTGCATGTGAATGTGTTCATGAATCCCAAAAGCTTACAGTATGTGTTTACTCAGAGGGAGTTGAATCTTTGTCAGGGAAGGTAGTTCAAATTATTGAAGGATTATGATATGAGTATGTTGTATCATTCGGGTAAAGCCAATGTAGTGGCAGACACCTTTAATAGATTATATATGGGTAGTGTTGCTCACGTGGAGAATGATAAGAAAGAGTTAGTTCGGGACGTTCACCTATTAGCTAGATTGGGTGTGAGGTTGGTTAATTTAGCTGAAGGAATATTTGGGTTAAGAGTAGTTCCAATCTTCCCTAGATTCAGAACTAAAAAAGAAGCAAGATAAGGATTCTAGTTTGGTCAAACCGAAGGAGTCAGTTAAAGACCAAAAGGTAGAGGTTTTCTCCCAAGGGGGATATGGTGTGTTGATATACCATAGTAGATTGTGTGTGCCATGTGTTGGTGATTTGAGGCAGCGGATTATGACAGAAGTGCATGGTGTGCGTTATTCCATTCATGCAGGTGCTACCAAGATGTAACGTGACTTATGTAAAATCTATTAGTGGAGTGGTATGAAGAAAGATATAACTGAATTTGTAGCCAAGTTATAAGAGTTTAGTATCCCCACTTGGAAGTGAGAAGTGGTGAATATGGAATTTGTGACTGGTTTACCCCATTCGCACCGTTAGCATGATTCAATTTGGGTTATTGTAGACAGATTGACTAAGTCGGTGCTTTTCTTACCAGTTCACACATCCTACACAGCTGAAGATTATGCTAAGCTGTATATCAGAGAGTTAGTCAGATTGCATGGAGTTCCTTTTTCTATCATCTCAGATAGGGGTACTCAGTTTACCTCTCAGTTTTGGATAGCCTTTCAAAAGGGCTTGGTACCTAAGTTTATCTTAGTTCATCTTTTTATCCCCAGACAGATGGTCAGGCAGAGAGGACCATTCATACTTTAGAAGATATGTTGAGGGCATGTGTTCTCGATTTCAAAGGAAGTTGGGATGAGTATTTTCCATTGATTGAGTTCGCTTATAATAATAGTTATCATGTTAGTATTCAAATGGCTCCGTTTGATACTCTTTATGGACAGAGATATAGATCGCCAGTTGGTTGGTTCGAAGTGGATGAGGCCGGTTTGATTATAACAGACATGGTGTTTGAAGCAATGGAGAAAGTTCAGTTGATTTAAGAAAGATTGAAAGCAGCCTAGAGTCATCAGAAATCTTATGCAGATGTAAGAAGAAGAGATCTTAATTTCGAGGTTGATGATGTTGCGTATTTGAAAGTTTCACCCATGAAGGGGGTGAAGAGATTTGGCAAGAAAGGGAAGCTTAGTCCCCAATATATAGTTCCCTTCCGTATTTTGAGTCACATTGTGAAGATAGTGTATGAGCTCAAGTTACCTGCAATTAATCATCAGTTCATCCAGTGTTCCATGTGTCCTTGTTGAAGAAGTGCATGAACGATTCAGCCATTATAGTTCCACTAGAAAGTACATATATTCATAATAGCCTTTCATATAAAGAAGTTCCGGTAGAGATTCTTTATCCTCAAATCCATAGACTAAGGAACAAAGAAGTTCCCTTGGTCAAAGTTTTATAGGGAACTCAGTTCATTGAGAGTGATACTTGGGAATCTATTTCCATGCCATGTATCCTCATCTCTTCTCCAGAACTTAGATTCAGGCGAAGGTAATACTTTTCCTTCATTCAGTTGTTTTCCAATCCCAGATTCATCTATATAGCTATTTTTATGTAAAGCACTCACACGTAAGTTTAGTAGATCAAGATGTTGAGATTCAGTCATACAGTTTATTTCAGTAGTGCATGATACCTTATAGCCTCAGATTCGTTAGTATTTCAAATTTAACTAGCCACATTCGAGGATGAATATTCCCAAGGGGGAGATATTGTCATACCCCATATTTATCCTAGCTTAATTTCACTCCTAGAATGTCAAATGTTAGCTAAAAAATGAATACCTTTTTATGCATGTAGAATTTTCCAAATTTGGACCCTCCATTGTGTAGAAAATTGAATAAGCTTTCCATCAATACCAATTTTGCCTAAATCCGATACTCAGTTGAGAAATTATGGCATTTTTAGTAAAATAGTGTGCCATTGGGACAAGCACCACGTCACAGTGAAGGGTAAATTGCCAATCATCAAATTCCAGTGGACCTCCGCAATAGCCCTGCATTGCGGAAAAACCTTATTTCCCATTTTTCCATTTCTAATGGCTCACCGCGATGGTGGCGCGTCGCTGTGATGGCCCAAATGACAATCCAGTAAAGCATCGCGATAGCTCCTCATCGCGGAGAACTTCCAGGTCCCAGTCGTTATTTTCCAGTAAGCCACCGCGATAGTGGCGCATTGCAGTGGCATGAAAAATCAGAAATTTCTTCTCTTTCCAGTTCTGATTAAACTTTAAAAAGGACACTTTGGTCAATTCCCAAGCCCACAATTCATGTAAAACACAAGATTAAACCCATTCTTAACCAATTATGCTCATTATTAATCAATTCTCTCTAAAAAAAATCCCTAGAGCTCAAAGCTTTCTCTCCAAGAAATCAAATTCCACCATTGTTTCTCCAAGAAAGCTTTAAATTAGGGATTTCCAAATCAAGATAATCAAGAACTCATCCTCAAAAGCACAAATAGAGACTCAAGTTCAAGCTTTCTTAGAAATTCATCAATTAAGGTATACGGGGTTTATGAACAAGGATCTTCTTTCATCCTTGTGCCCAAAATTTATTTTAAATACTGATTTTTATATTAATTTACATGAGTTTTAAATTACGTTCATACCCAATAGTGTTATTTGCAAGAATATGAGATTTTGAGAGATTTAGATTTTGAATTGCATGTCTACTTTCGTATTTTTATGCGTATTGCTAAAATTTCCAGATTTAGAATTGAATTATCACTATTTTCATTATTAAGCATGAATATTATGATGTTTTAACATGTATTTGATGCATGGGTTACTATGCCCTAGTTGGATATTGCTAATTCAAGATTGTTTGTGCTATAAGCACCCCATGACTAGATTATTTTTACATTTTTGATAAAGATTTAATCTTTTGATCTCAGCTTAGATAAGAAATCTACTTTACAGTTTCAGATTTTAGTTCAGCTTAAAAAATAGAGTTGGTTTACGTTATAAATCATTATACTAGATTTTAAAGT
The DNA here is from genome assembly GCA_030864225.1 of Capsicum baccatum var. pendulum. Lineage (NCBI taxonomy): Eukaryota > Viridiplantae > Streptophyta > Magnoliopsida > Solanales > Solanaceae > Capsicum > Capsicum baccatum. The sequence goes on along the minus strand of CM061560.1, from coordinate 253,963,176 downwards.
GGATTTCGAACATAATGAGTGTAAGGCCCGAATCTATTACCCGGAAAGCTACATGGTGCTCATGACCCCGAAAGACCACAAGTTAACCCATGAATAATATTTGTACCTGAGAACTGCATAATATACTTTATAAATACAAAATAAAAGGCTAAAAGGCCATAAGGTTCAAATATCTGATAAAACAAAACATCTGGAAATACGGTATATTGATACCAAAATAAAACAAAGTAATTGTCTAAACATGTTATAGTCTGAAAGCCTTTAAACTGTCTGAAACTGTGGAGTTGATGGGACATGTCTCCAACTAAATCTGAACTACTGAAATAATAAAGTAATAAAATAATCATGCTATCCTCGAATGATGAGGACTCACTGTTAGTTTGTTTACTGAACGTATAATCTACTAAGGGTTCTTTGGATCTCGTGCTTCTGAACCTATGGTATAAAACACCATAGAGAAAATGCGTCACTATGATTGAATGTACTGGTACACAAGTGGGGTAAGATGAATGCATAGGTTCATATGCATGAACAATACTATCTCACTGAATAATATGAACGTGAGAATACATGCATGAATACGTGAACTGTAACTAAGATCATGACATTACTAAATTTGATTACTAATAACATAAATTTTGTATAACTGATATACTATTATCTAAATGACTGTATCTGATAGTCCTGATTGAGATAGAACTGGCCAAGTTCCATAGATAACTGTTGATTGTATCTGATAGTCTAGAATCTGAAGAACTATCTGAGTTTTATACTAAATTGAGTGATTGTATCTGAAAGTCCTGAATCTGAAAAACTATCTGAGTTTTTTACTGAGCTGAGTGACTGTATCTGACCGTCCTTATTTGTAACTGAAACTATGGCAGAATTCATCAAACTGATATACCCTAAATAAGTGAATATAGTTGAGTTGGGGTCGAATCTGTAACCCTAATGGGAAGGGTGTCAATAGTGCGCCACTGGTAAGGACAAGCTATGAGAAATCCCTAATCTAACAAGTACTCTAAGGAGAAGGGTGGGACCATCATCTAACAAGTTAAGCCACCTTATCTACCCTCATCTAGTAGGTTTGATATCTCAACCTACGCTGGCTACATAGTGTTGTAATGAAAGGACTGCTTCTAAGAATCACACCCTCTACTAGTAGGTGAGTTCCCATCCTTGGGCTCACTCAGTGCTGAATCCTACTCTCATCTGAGTAGACACTAATTTGATTATACTGAGCTGAACTAGACTGAGGTTACTAAATTCCATTGACTGACGGAACACTACTGATATCTGATAATTGACTGAGATTTACTGAGATTACTAAGATTTCTAGATTGATACTGAATTTACTGATTTTTCCTAAGTCGTAAGACTGAATGAATTCTACTATTCATGGCTTGACTAAGAGTATCTTGAAAACTGACACTGGCTCTAGGCACATAGCTAAATTGTTGAGTACAAGTACCCCCAGGACTTGATAGCATGAAAATGACAAGACATGACACTTCTTGACACATGACCATAGTCAACAAATCATAGTACAATCTTTGGGGATTTCCATGAAGTATTTGTATGCCATAAGCTTACACTTGAATAGGAGTGCATATAAACATGTCATAATTTCATAAGTCTAATCTCATGAGAATTACATCAATCCATCACAAAGAATAACAATAGCATGGGAGTCATTTTGAACATAAAGGGTAAAACATGCATTTATCACTTGGGTCACAATTGAGCTATAATCCATAATTTCTATTCTCTTAGGCATTTTATCAAACACCTAGGATGCATGACATAGGGCTTAGGAATGATCATCAATTAATACAACAAAACTCCATATTTCAACTCAATTTCATATATTTCAATTCACATGGTAACATAGATTCATGAACAACACATAAATATTCCAACTTGGGAATCATACAACCATATTTGCATGAACATAATCAACCCACAACATAAACATCACAATTTATGATTTCAAAATTGGATTATTGAACTTCATGGATGAAAGGAATCCATGAATGAACACTTTACATACCTTAGTTGAAAGATTCTTGAACACTAACGGTGAAATCCCTTGAATTTGAAGCTTTTATGAAAACCCTAGGGCTTTTTCTTGAGAGATTTTGAGAGAAATCAATCATATGTTGCTTAATTATGGCTAAATCTTATGTTATTGGACTTATATAGGGTGGCAAAATAACCCTTTTGCCCTTCAATGTTTGGGCTAAAAAATTGGCCCAGGCGGAATAGCCAAGGCGCCGCCATGCTAAGTCCATCGGACTAGGAAAGGCGCCGCCCCTCCTAGTCCATCGGACTAAGAAAGGTGCCTCCTCACCTGGAGCAACGCCATTACTAGGGCGTCACGGTCTTATCGCAGAGAGATACTGGTTTGGGTATCCAAACATGCCCTTATGCTCTTCCGAAAATTTTGAAACTCACTTGGGATATACTATTGACTTACCCTATCATAACGCAACTTGACAATAAAAAAATGGAGGTTGTAAAGGTCATAAAATAAATATCCAAAGTTTGAATGCTTAAAATGAGACTAAGTGTTGAACACTTAGCTAAAATTTCTGAAGTGTTGGGATCCTTTATGTGCCTTAAAAGGTGAATTTAGTCTTAGAATTTTGCGGGATCTTACAATATATCCCCCTTGAGAATATTCATCCTCGAATAAGACTAACTTAGATGGGAGTAAAGATGAACTGAATTACAAAATGAATATGAACAACTGAAACATGATTTCATGACTGACATGACTGATAAGCTGAGTATATCATACTGAACATGCTTATCTAATGCATGATTAACTGATTCATGAATGCATGACTGAGTATTCTGATGAACTGGGTTTCTCATACTATTAATTCATATTTGATGCATGATTATATGACTAAATTGATACATGAATCCATGACTAAAGATGCAATGGTACTTAGTACCAAGTTTGTAATGAAATCCTGAACATGAAACAAAATAAGCTTAAGGAGAACTATTACCTTAAGCTGAGTCTGAGTTAGCGGAAAAAAGGTGAGGATACTTGGTCCGGATATCTATTTTTGCTTCCCAAGTAGCTCCCTCAAAGGACTGATTCCGCTAAAGAACTTTGACTAGAGGAACTTCTTTGTTCCCCAGTCTGCGAGTCTGGTAGTCAAGGATTTCGAATGGTATCTCTTCATAAGAGAGGTTGTTCTGAACATCTATGCCCTCAATAGAGATTACAACTGATGGTTCGCCTATGAACTTCTTGATCAAGGAGACATGAAATACTGGATTAACTGAGGCTAGATCTGAAGGCAACTCGAGATCATAAGCTACTTTACTGAAGCGTTTGAGAATTTTGAAGGGACCAATATATAGGGGACTGAGCTTTCCCTTCTTGCCGAATATCTTCACTTCCTTCATGGGAGAGATCTTAAGATAAACATAGTCACCAATGTCAAACTCGAGATCCTTTTTGCGCACATCTGCATAAGACTTCTGTCGGCTCTGAGCAGCCTGAAATCTTTCTATGATCAACTGGACTTTCTCTAAGGTATTCAAGACTAAGTCAGGCCCTACTACTATGGCCTCACCGACTTCGAACCAACCGATTGGCGATATGCATCTCCTACTATAGAGAGCTTCAAATGGAGCCATCTGAATACTAGAATGGTAGCTGTTGTTGTATGGAAATTCAATCAAAGGGAAGTGGTCATCCCAACTACCTTTGAAATCAACTGCACATTCCCTTACTATATCTTTCATGGTTTGAATGTTCCTTTCTGCTTGACCATCTGTCTGAGGATGGAAGGTTGTACTAAGGTGAACATACGTACCAAGACCTTTTTGGAATGCTTTCCAGATGTGAGAGGTGAACTAGGTACCTATATTTGATACAATAGACAATGAAATACCATGTAATTTGACCAACTCCCTAATATAGAGTTTTGCATAATCCTTGACTGAATAAGAGGTATAGACTGGAAGAAAATGAGCTGATTTGGTCATCCTATCTACAATGAACCAAAATGAATCATGCTGAAGACGAGTACGAGGCAAACCCATCACAAAGTCCATATTCACTTTTTCCCACTTCTAAGTTGGAATACTAAACTCTTGTATGGACCCACTAGACTTCTGATGCTCTATCTTAACCTACTGAGATGTAAAGCACTTAGCTATAAATTCTGCAACATCTCTCTTCATCCCGCTCCACCAATAGATCTACCATAAATCGAGATACATCTAGAGTAGTGCGCACCATGAACTTCTGCAATAATTCGTTGCCTCAAATCATCTACACCTAGAACACACAGACGACCCTAAAAATGCAATACACTATCTTCCCCTTGAGAGAAAACCTCTACTTTCTGATCTCTAACTGACTCTTTCAACTTGACTATGTTGGAATCTCTATCCTGATTTTCTTTCACCTCAGAAACTAGAGAGGACTCTAAACTATTCTGAACCTATATACTACCTTTTGCTGAATCAACTAAGCGGATATCTAATCGTGTAAGCTGATGAACTTCCTGGGCTACATCTTCTTATCTTTCATAATATGGGCAACACTACCCATAGACAGTCTACTGAGAGCATCATCCACTACATTAACCTTGCCAGGATGATAAAGGATACTCATGTTGTAATCTTTCAAGAGCTCTAACCACCTTCTCTGACGGAGGTTAAGATCTTTCTGAGAGAGTACGTGCTGAAGGCTTTTGTTATTTACGAATACATCTACATGCACCCCATAGAAGTAAAGCCTCCAAATCTTCAAGGCAAAAACTACGGCTGCTAACTCAAGATCACGAGTCGGGTAATTCTTCTCATAGGGTTTAAGTTGTCTGGAGGCGTAGGCTATCACCTTACCATGATGGATGAGGACACAACCAAAACCTACTCTGGATGCATCATAGTACACTACAAATCCATCTGAACCATCTGGAAGAGCAAAAAGTAGAGCTGAGGTAAGTCGAGTCTTCAACTTTTTAAAATTCTTTTCGCAAGGATCTGCCATTGAAACATGACTTTTTTCTGAGTCAATCTGGACATAGGGGATGCAATATAAGAAAATCCCTCAACAAACCATCTGTAATAGCCAGCCAAACACAAAAAACTCTTGATATGTGATGGAGATATAAGGCGAGGCCGGTTTCTTACTGCTTTGGTCTTTTGAGGATCAACTTTAATTCCATCACTGGAAATGATAAGACCAAGGAATGTTACTAACCTTAGCCAAAATTTGTACTTACTAAATTTGGTGAACGACTGATGATTTTTGAGAGTCTGGAATACTATTCTGAGATATTCTGCATGATCATGCTCACTGCGGGAATAGACAAGAATGTCATCTATAAAGACTATGATGAACATATCCAAGTACTGCTTGAACACACGGTTCATCAAGTCCTTGAAAAATTCTGGAGCATTGGTAAGACTAAAGGACTTAACTAAGAATTCGAAATAGCCATACCAAATCTTGAAAGTTGTCTTTGGGATGTCACATTCTCTGACTCTGAGCTGATGATAGCCTGATTGGAGGTCTATCTTAGAGAAATAACTGGTACCCTTAAGTTGGTCAAACAAGTCATCAATTCTGAAAAGTGGATATTTATTCTTGACCATGACTTTATTAAGCTGATGGTAGTCTATGCATATTCTAAGAGAACCGTCTTTCTTGCGCACGAATAGAACTGGTGCACCCCACAGGAAAATACTAGGTCTATTGAATCCCTTATCTAGGAGATCCTTCAATTGTTCTTTCAATTCTCTGAGTTCTGCAGGTGTCATTCTATATGGCGGAATAGATATAGGTTGAGTATATGGAAGAAGATCAGTGCCAAAGTCTATTTCCCTTTAGAGAGGAATTCCTGGAAGATCTTTAGGAAAGACATCTAAATATTCAGTCACTACTGGGACTGATTCAAGACTGGGAGCTCCAGAACTAGAGTCTTTAACTCAAACAAGATGATAGACACATCGCTTAGATATTATTTTTCGTGCTTGAAGGTAAGAAATAAGCTAAAGTACTACCCCTCCACTCTAGGATAGGTTCATTCGGGAATTGAAACTAGACAACTTTATTTCTACAGTCGACTATGGAATAGTAGGAATGAATCTAATCCATGCCGAGAATGACATCATAATTAGTCATCTCTAATTTGACTAACTCTGCTGAAGTGAGTTTCTGAGATAGCACAACCGGATAGTTCCTGTATACCCATCGGGCTATGATAGTTTTACCCACTATAGTAGATACTGAGAAGTGCGTTGCTAGAATTTCGGGACTGACTCTAAAAGCAACTGCTATATAAGGAGTAACAAAAGACAAAGAAGCCCCTGGATCTAGCAAAGCGTAAACATGCAAGTGAAAGATTAGTAACATACTAGTAACCATATTAAAATAATTTTCCTGATTCTTTCGAGACTGAAGATCATAGAGTTTATTTGGGCGTTTCCCACTAGTATCACTGGAGGAGACACTTTGCTGATTCGGGCGACTGGACTGAGCTGAGAAATGGTTATGCTGACCTTAAGGACTTGGATGAGGACAATCTCAGACTCTGTGGCCTGGCTTTCCACATCTAAAGCAAACATCACTACCAGCTCTGCAAGTACCTTGGTGATTCTTGCCACAAGTCTGACAAATGGGACAGGTTCAGGCACTGCTACTAGTTTCCTACAACTTAGAGCCTGGAGCCTTATCTTTGTTGCTATCTCTGAATTTTGATACTGGAGCACTGGCTGGGGAAGGAGATGGAACGGATGACTTTAGGAGGAACTGAGAATGACTTTTATCCTCTGACTTAGGCTGAGCAAAGTTAAAACTACCTGTCCTAGCTCTCTTATTCTGCTTCTCTCTTATCTTAATCTTCTGCTCTTCTATCTGTTGAGCATGGATCATAAGCCTGGCTATGTCCATATCACTAATTAATATTGCAAATCTACACTCATTCACCATACTATCATTTACCTCAGAAACAAATTTACTTATCTTAGCCCTACTGTTTGCCACTACATGAGAAACGTATATAGATAGTTGAGTAAGCTTAAGAGAATACTCTTTCACTGTCATAATACTCTACCTGAGGTTGATAAATTCTAACACCATATTTTCTCTCAGCTCTAGGTGAAAGAATCTATCAAGAAAGGTGGTGGCAAACTCCTTCCACTCTATAGGCCCTGCTTTATCGACCTTCTCTACTTTCCACTGCTTGAACTAGGTGTGAGCCATATCCTACAACTGATATGCATCTAACTCATCACTCTCTCTAGAATTCACCCCCATGATATCTGTAACCTTCTAAACTTGATCAAGGAGTTCCTAAGGGTCTTCATCTAACTTATAACTGAAAAAGGATGGAGGATTCATTCGGGTGAAGTCCTGAATCCTGGCTATATCTGAATTAGCCACTGGGTTGGCAAGAATGATAGATGGACATTCATTTGAAGCAACAACTGAAGTAGCAAGAGTAGTGAATGCAGCTCTGAACTCTGCATAAGAGACATGTTTACCCAAGGGATCTACTTGGACGGGCTGAGGGGCTAACTAATTTCCGTTTCTTCTTTTGGAAGGCATGTTTTGTAAACGAAAAGGGAGAAATAGATTAGACTGAGAGTAAAATTTGAGCTCATGCTTACTGGTATATCATGAATACAGAAAGAAGGAAAACTGTTTCCTAAAACATCATATTGCCTCATGTACATAAATGTTGTGCACAATACACCCATGCATAAAACTCTACTAGATGTGTCTTTCAGAATTCCTAGGATACTATTGAATATTAGGCTCTGATACCAAGTTTGTGACGCCCCAAATCTGGTACCTGAAATGCTGATGGTGCTCATGACCCCGAAGGACCACAAGCTAACCCATGACTGATATTTGTACCTGAGCATGCATAATATACTGTATAATTGTTGAATAAAAATATGAAAGGCCATAACGTTCAAATATATAATAAAACATAACATCTGGAACTATAGTATATCAATACCCAAACAAAACTGAAGTAACTTTCTGAATATGCTATAGTCTGAAAGCCTCTTAACTGTTTAAAAACTGTGGAGTTGATGAAACATTTCCCCAACTATCTCTGAACTACTAAACTAATAAAGTAATAAAATAATCATATTATTCTCAAATTATGAGGACTCACTTCTAGTCTGTCTACTGAATGTTTGATCTACTAAGGGCGCTATGGATCTCCTTCTTCTGAACCTATGGTATAAGACACCATAGCATAAATACATCAGTACGATTGAATATACTGGTATGCAAATGAGGTAAGATGAATACATGGGTTCATATGTCTTAACAATGCTAACTGACTGAATAACATGACTATGAGAATACATGCATGAATATATGAACTGTAACTGAGATCATGACATCACTAAACTTGATGACTGATAACATGAATTTTGTATAACTGATATCCTATTATATGAATGTCTTGTCTAATAGTCCTAATTCTAATGGAACTGGTAGAGGACTGTACTGAACTGGGTAATTGTATCTGACAGTCTTAAATCTGAAGAACTATCTAAGTTTCATACTAAACTGAGTGATTGTATCTGATAGTCCTAAATCTAAAAAACTATCTGAGTTTTTTACATAGCTGAGTGACTGTATCTGACAGTCTAGATTTTAAACTAAAACTATGGGAGAATTCATCTAACCGACATACCCCAAATAAGTAAATATAGCTGAGTTGGGGTCTAATATGTAACCCCAATTAGAATGGTCTCAATAGCGCGCCACTAGTAAGTATAAGCTATGAGTAATCCCTCATCTAACAGGTACTCTAAGAAGAACGGCGGGACCCTTATCTAATAGGTTAATCCACCTCATCTACCCTCATCTAGCAGTTTTGATGTCTCAACCTACATTGGCGACGTAGTTCTGGAATGCAAAGACTGCTTCTAAGAATCACACCCTCTACTAGTAGGTAAGTTCCCATCCTTGGGCTCTATCGGTGCTGAATCCTACTCTCGTATAATTTGACACTAATTTGATTATACTGAGCTAAACTAGATTAAGGTCACTGAATTTTGTTGAATGACGGAACACTACTGATATCTGATAACTGACTGAGATTTACTAAGATTATTGAGATTTCTTGACTGATACTGAATTTAGTGAGTTTTCTTGAGTCGTGAGACTGGCTGAATTATACTGTTCATGGCTTGACTGATAGTATCTTGAAAACAGACACTGGCTCTAGGAACAAAGCTAAATTTTCTAGTACAAGTACCCCCAGGTCTCGATAGCATGAAACTAGAAAGACATGACACTTATTGACACATGACCATAGTCAACAAATCATAGTACAATCTTTAGGGATTTCCATGAAGTATTTGCATGCCATAATCTTACACTTGAATAGGAGTGCATATAAACATGTCATAATTTCATAAGTCTAATCTCATAAGCATTTCATCAATACATCACAAAGCATAACAATAACATAGGAGTCATTTTGAATATAAGGGTAAAACATGCATTTATCACTTGGGTTACAATTGAGCTAGAATGCATAATTTCTATTCTCTTAAGAATTTTATCAAACACCTAGGATTCATGATTGGGGCTTAGGCATGATCGTCAATTAATACAACAAAACTCCATATTCCAACTCAATTTCATATGTTTCAATCCACATGGTAGCATAGATTTATGAACACATAAAAATTCCAACTTGGGAATCACATAACTATATTTGCAAGAACATAATCAACCCAAAACAAAAACATCACAATGTTTTATTTCAAAATTGGATTCTTGAGCTTTATGGATGAAAGGAATCCATGAAGGAACACCTGACATACCTTAGTTGAAAAACTCTTGAAAACTAACGGTGAAATCCCCTGAATTTAAACCTTATTTGAAAACCCTAGGGCATGTTATTAAGATATTTTGAGAGAAATCAAGCATATGTTGCTTAATTATGGCTAAATCTCGTGTTATTGGGCTCATATAGGGTGGTAAAATGATCCTTTTACCCTTCAAAGTTCGGGGCTGATTGCTGAAAAATTAGCCCAGGCGGAATAGCCAAGGCGTCGCCCTACTAAATCCATTGGACTAGGCAAGGAGCCGCCCCACCTGGAGCAATGCGATTACCAGGGTGCCACGAGCTTACCGCAGAGAGAAACTGGTTTGGGCATCCAAACATACCCTTATGCTATTCTAAAAATTCCGAAACTCGCCCGAGATGTACTATTGACTTACCCCATCGTAACACAATTTGAAAATCAAAAAATGGAGGTTGGAAAGGTCGTCCGAAGTTTGAATGCTTAAAATAAGACTAAGTGTTCAACACTTAGCTAAAATTTCCTAAGTGTTGGTATCCCTTATGTGCCTTAAAAGATGAATTTAGACTTAGAATTTTGAGAGATATTACAATGAAAATACAGATTAAAGGGATTTGTATTTAGAATCGAGCGAAAAGTATGGGATTAGCATGCCCTACTTCCACAAAACTACGTAGCCAACGTAGGTACATATTATAAATTATTCTCATTTCTATATGGATGATAGTTACAGATGTGATAACTTAGCTCAGGTTATACTCCTTGGAAAGAGTATGACACCTCTCCCTCTCGTGAGGTTTTCCTCATAGGGGAATAAGACGTTGGACTCTAGCTCACATGGTTTATATCAGTTAAGAGAACCCCCCTGCTAGTAAAAGTAAATAATTAGATTTTGAGTAAAGTATCTAATAGTATGGAAAAGATTTTAGAAAAATAAGTGTAAAGGCTCACAAATTTATTCAGATTATGCTTTACAGAAAGATATTAGCTACAAATTTCAGCTTTCAAATTTCAAATACAACAGTGAGTCTTTTTTACACTTAGGCAGTATGATTTATAAGCAAAATATTAGCACAGCTTTCAGAACTAAATGTTATGAATCACTAGATTTATAAAGTATGATTTGCTTCTTATTATTTTGGATTGCAGTATTTCAGATATTTCAGCTTATGTGAGTCATTTACATTTAGCATGCATTGTTTTACAAATTATGATGACGATATAATGTTTTACTTATACTATGCATTCACCTTATATACTCAGAACATCCTCAAAGTACTGATCCACATATACGTCTATGTTCTACATTGTCTCATAATGTAGGTTCAGGTGCTCAGTATCAGCAACGTGAGTAGTTTGAGCATCTCCATCTACATCCGAAGTTGGTGAGTCATCATAGTTCAGGGACTTAATCATTCAGATTTTGCAACTTATTAGTTTATATGATTCAATATTCTTTTCAGACAGTTCAAGTTAGCTGGGGGTTTGACACAGTGACTCTCTAGTAATTAGTAGTAGAGGCTTGTCAGACTGCTAGTACGATTCAGATATAGTATTTGATTTTCAGAGATTATATTCAGATTATTCTCATCTATTTTAGTCAGCTTCCTGCATTTAGTATGACTTTTATGTCTATATATCTATTATTGTGAGATTTAGATTTAGTAGAAGGCAGACAGGGTTAGCTTAAGGATACTCGTAGTCTTGAGCACCGTGTGACATTCCGGGACCAGGTTTTGGGGCGTTACACAAAGTGGCATAAATGCTCTATTTTTGTGTTATTTTGAGGGAAATAAGGTCCTTTCACATCCCATAACTGTTCCTAAACACTTATAGATGAAATTAAAGTTCTTAAACACATTTTATCACCCACCAAATCCATAACTCATCATCTTTAAGTAAAAGAAGGAAAAACAACCTGAGATTTGAACTCTTAAGCTTCAAAGTTTAATTTCTCCATGTTTTCGTCATTTCTAAGGTATGTGGGGCTATCCTAAATCTCATGGGCATAGGTTTTATGATTTCAACAATCTTTAAAGTTATGTATATATGTATGTATATGTAATGAGTTTTCAGAAATTATTTTAAGAGCATGTATCATGAATCCAATTTGATAAAAGTATGCAATTATTATGGTTTTTTTCATAAACTGGATTTATATTCTTGTGCATATATGATTTGAGTTCGGAAAGTGATTTATGAATGTGACTTGTAAAATTCCCTTCCACATAATGAAATCTATGGTCTTTGTATGGCATAAATTGTGAATTGTTTGAGAGCATGAATTAAAAGACGCTTTTTTATCATGAGATTTATGTATAACTAAATTTTGGGGATATGTAACGCCCCGGAAATACACCCTAGACATCACATGGTGCTCAAGACTACAAGAAGTCCCAAGCTAACCCTTTTAGCCTTCTAACAACTTTGAAACTCATAATAAAGATAAACTTGACATAAGAAATCTTGAAATAATTGAATTAATGTCCTATTTGAAAGTGAATTAATATCTTACTGAAAGTCTTAAACTTAGAAATCTTAAAACCAACACTCTGAATCCAAAATACACAAACAATCAGATAGGCCCTTACTTCTTACTCGAGAGCCATTGGGACAAGCCCCCGCCAATTCGAACTAAAAAGAAACCAAATTACTAAAATACTTCATCAATATCAATATCTAATAAAAATGATCCTCAAACTATGAGGACTCACCAAATATCGGGATGTAGATGGAGATGCTCGTAATCAATCACGCTGCTGGAAATTAACACCAAAACTTACATTAAAAAATAATGTAGCACATAGACTTATATGTGGATCAGTACTTCTACAATGTATGAGCATATGGGGGTGAATGCACAAGTAAAACAATAAATCAATGTATACTTAGATTTTCAAACAATGCATGCTAAGTGTAAATGAATCACCTTGGGCTTGAATAAAACAAAAGCTGTAATATCATAAAAACATGAATAATAAAGCATATTGAATAAACTTTGTGAGCCACACAGTTAGTTTCTAAAAGACTTACTTTTAATCTTTCATAGGTATGTTCTTCTAAACGACATAAACCATGTGAGCTACCATGGAGTCCAACGTCTTACTATAAGACCCCATAAAATTTCTAAGCTTAAATCAGTCCTTTAAGCTTGTCAAGGGGGGGTCCCATACTTAGAAAATCCTAGCTAAGTTTCTAGACTTTGTTTATTTTAGCCTTCGAAAGTTGGAAATCTTATTTCACGACCTTACTATCCTTTAATAGTCTATATTTTTATTGATTCATTATCAAGAAAGTCAATAAGTGTTCCCAGACAAGTTTTGAATTTTTTAGAACTCGTTTAAACCACATTTGGAGTCCCAAAATACTTGACCAACGTGATCTTGATGTGTCGCATCGCCAATCGCGTTGGTTAACATAGTTATAGGATTTCAGGGCCAAAATACTGAGAATAAATGCAATCATGGAGCGACACATCAACCATCATGTCGATGCAGTCAATGCAACACGTCGCTTATTGCGATGATGCCCAGTTTTTAGTCATTAAATATCCGCATTTTAAGGGCAAAAGGGTCAATTTTCCATCCCTATATAAGTCAAAAACACAGGATTAAGCCCTAATTCAACCAAAATATATTCACTTCTCTCAAAATCCTCTCAAGAACAAGTTAGGGTTTTCAATTGGGAATTCAAATTCAAGGAAATTCCACTATCAATCTTCGTGAAATCAAGAACTAAGATATTCAAGTGTTAATTCATGGAATCCTTTTGTCCATGAAGCCCAAGAATCAAATTTTAAACTATGAATGGTGATATTAATGTTATGGATTGATTATGTTCATGTGGTTGTTGTTGTATGATTCCCAAGTTTGAATCTTTATGTGTTTTTATGAAGCTAGGATAGTAGGTGAGTTGAAATCTATGAATTGAGTTAGTTATGATAGTTTAATTTGATAATTATGCCTATGCCCTAAGTGGTGCATGTAAGGTAGTTGACAAAATGCCTTAGAAAACAAGAATTTTGAATTATGACTTAATAGGGCCTAAATGACGAATTTATGCTTTACCCTCATGTTCAAAATGCCTTCCATATTATTCTTATGTATTGAGTTTTTTTTGTTGGATTGCTCATGAATTAACCTTATGAAATTATTCCATGACTACATGCAATCCAATTCATGTACCAAAATATGATAATCAATTTCCCCATGAAATATTCCAAACTATTGTAGTATTAATTGTTGATGTTGGTCATGTATTCAAGAAGGGTCATGCCTTGTTATTTTCCTTCTATCGAATCCTAGGGGTACTTGTACCCAATAATTTAGCTGTGTGCCTAGAGCCAGTGTCATGTTTTCAAGATACTATCAGTCAAGCCATGTTTAGTATAACTCAGTCAGTCTCATGACTCAGTAAAGTTAGTAATTCAGTAATCTCAGTCCAGTCCTACTCAGTACTTAATAATATCAATAATCTCAGTCAGTTATCTGATATCAGTAGTATTCTATCAGTCAATGGAATTGAGTGAACTCAGTCCATTTTATTTCAGTTCAGTTAATCATGTTCAGTATCTATTCAGATGGGAATAGGATTTAGTACTAAGTGAACCCAAGGATGAGGGCACACACTGACAGATGAGGGTGTGATCCTTACAAGCAATCCTTGCATTTCAGAACTACGTAGCCAGCATAGGTTGAGACATCACTGATAGATGAGGGTTGATGAGGTGGATTAACACTGTCAGATGAGGGTCCCACCATTCTCTTTTGGGGACACAGTTAGATGAGGCTCACTCAAAACTTATCCTTACTAGTAGTGCGGTATTGACACCCTTCTAATTAGGATTACATATTGGACCTCAACTTAGCTATAATAGCGCATTTGGGGTATGTCATTTAGATGACTACTTCCCACAGTCACAGTCACAGTCTCAGTCTTAGTAATTGAACTCAGTTAGTTCTACAGATTTCAGGACTGTCAGATATAGTCAACTCAGTACAATATGAAACTCAGCTAGTTCCATCAGAATCTAGACTATCGCTACAGTCACTCAGTATCAGTTATATTAGTTATTAGTAACTCATGTTATCTATTAGTATTCAGACTCAGTAGTCAGCATCATCATGAATTCAGTTACAGCTACTCATTCATGCATATATTCTCACATTTATGTTATACAGTCAGTTAGTATAGTTCAGAATATGAACCCTTTGCATTCATCCTACCTCACTTGCATACCAGTACATTCAATGGTACTGACGCCTTTGCGCTATGCTGTTTTTATACCATAGGTTCAAAAGCACGAGCTCCAGAGCATCATTAGCATTCCAGTTTCAGAAGTTAGAGTCAGCAGTGAGTTCTCATCATTTGAGGATGTTATTATTTAATTATTTCATATCTTCAGTACTTAGTTATTTCAGTAGTTGGAGTTAGTTAGGTACATGTCCCATTAACTCCTTATTTGTATAGTTCAGTCAGTTAGAGGCTTTCATACTAGATGTTTACAAACAGTTTATTTTAGTTTTTGGTATTTCTATGCCCCGTTCAGATATTGTTCTATTAGTTATATTACAGTTTTGAACCTTATGGCCTTACAACTTTTATTCTGTATTTATACACTATATTATGTAGTTCTCAGGTACAAATATTAGTCATGGGTTAGCTTGTGGTCCTTTGGGGTCATGATCTTCGTGTAACATTTCGGGTACCAGATTTGGGGTATTACACTTACCCAAGTTGGGGAGAGTTGTCCTACCCTTACTATCAAAATAGGAACTTAACTTAAGTGATCACTATCTATAACTTAATCCATATTAGGAATAATATTAACCAACATTGACTGGTACTTCTTGGGCATGTGACCTTGGATGCATACCAAACTCAGTGCTAAATACTACTCCCTTATAACTTAGTGCTCATACTTTAGGAAATCCACCTTAAAATAGCATAAGGATTTATAATGAAAACCAGTTATTCTTCTCGTTGCTTTAAACTATAATCATAATGAATAAAATGTGGATTTCATATCTTAGCTTATGATCAAAAGATCAATTCTTACTTTAAATCTTGATATAAGCTTGTCATAGAATGCTTAAAAGAATAATCTTCTTGAAATCTCAACACATAAACTTTGGACTTAAAATCCATTCTTTAAACCTTGGAGATTCATATCAACACTTCATGCCTAATAACAATCTTGAAATACTTTAACAATATCAAGTCAAGATAGTGCAATCTCATGCATATTATAAATCTTATAAGTTAAAACATAAACATAACCAATTCTTAATATAATCAAAACTTTAAATCTCATGATATTCAAATGCTTCAAGGATATAGAAACTTGGGTATGAACCCTAATTGAAAACAAGTAACTTGAATTTTAAAATCATGCAATTTGGGCACAAGGTTGAAAGGATACCCATGCCCATAACCCCACATACCTTAATAGGCATGATTTGATGTAGAAAACTAGACCTTGAAAGCCTTGGAGATGATATTGAAAGTTTTTCTTGAACTTCTTGGGTTAGTGTGCTTAAATTTTTATTTATCTTGAAGAGAGTGTAATAGAGTTTTGAAGTTCTTGGGAGGAGGTTAGGGTTTGTTCTTGAGAGAGAAAGCTTTCTTTTGAGAGAATTATGAATAGAATGACCAATTATGCCTTTTGAGACCCTTAATCACCTGTTATGGGTGAGGTAACGTAAGGGAAAATGACTCAAATACCCCAAGGACCCAAAATTCATTAAACTGCACAGGACTAGCCGCCGAGAAATGTAACATGCCGTATTGATCTATTAACGCGCTAAGCGACACACCACTTAGCTACCCACCAATGCGTCATGGACATATCACAGAGACTTACTATTTTGAGCTTCTAAATAGGCCTCAAACCTCTATCAAAAAATCAAAAACTTATTCGAGATGTGGTATCGACAACCCTGATCATGAATTAACTTAAAAATTTACATTCCGAGGTCGAGAAGGTCAAAAATAAAATCATCGAAGTTTAAAAGACTTTGAAAATGACTAAGTCTTAATATTTAGTGAAATTTTTCTAAGTCTTGGACTCCTGTAATATGCCATAGTAAGCTAAATTAAGTTAGGATCTTATGGGGTCTAACAATATCTCCTCCTTGGGAACATTCGTCCTCGAATGAGACTGACTAAACTGAGAATACTGAGTGTCTAAGATTACATACTAAATATGCATAACTGGAAACATGATTACATGACTGAACTGTTTCATGAATGCATGCAATGATACGAAGATGATTATATGGCTGGAATTGAGAATAAAAAAGAGATAATCTGAGGAAAACTATTACCTTAAGCTGAATATGAACTTGCGGAGAAAAGATGAGGGTACTTGGTTCACATATCTGTTTCAGTATCCCAAGTGGCTCCCTCAACAGACTAATTCTGCCAAAGAACTTTAATGAAAAAAACTTCTTTGTTCCTAGTCTTTCAATCTGGCGAACAAGGATCTCAACTGGGATTTCTTCATAAGAAAATCCAACCTAAACATCAATGGTTTCCAAAAGTACTACATCATCTGGGTCGCCTATACACTTATTTAATAAGGAGTCATGAAACACTAGATGTATTGTTGCCAAATCTACAGGCAACTCAAGTTCATACGCTACTTTCCCAAAAAGGCTCTAAATTCTTTAAGGACCAACATATTGGGGACTAACCTTCCCCTTCTTGTCAAATATCTTTATTCCCTTCATGGGAGAGATTTTCAAATACACTAGATCACCAACCTCAAACTCAAGATCTATTCTACTCACATCTGCATAGGATTTCTTTCAACTCTGGGCTATTTTCAACCTCTCTCGAATTAACTGAACTTTCTCCATAGCTTCAAAAACCACATTCGGCCCAATATATGCAGTCTCACCTACCTCAAACCAACTAATGGGAGATCTATATATTCTCCATAGAGAGCCTCAAACAAAGCCATCTGGATACTGGAGTGATAAATGTAATTATAGGCAAACTAGATCAAAATCAAGTGATCCTCCCAACTACCCTTAAAGTCAATAACACATGCTATTAATATGTCCTCTAGGGTTTGAATGGTCTTCTCTACCTAACCATCTATTTGAGGATAAAATGCGGTACTCATAAGAACTTGGGTACCAAGACCCTTCTAAAAAGCCTTCCAAAAGTAAGAGGTAAACTGAGTACCTCTGTTGGAAATGATAGACAAAGAAACTCCATGCAACCTGACCAACTCTCTAATATAAAGCTTGGCATAATCCTTAGTTGAATAAAAAGTATGAACTGGTAAGAAATTAGATGACTTGGTTATTCTATCTATAATAACCCATATTGAATCATGTTGACGACATAAATGAGAAAACCTAGTCACAAAATTCATGTTTACTTATTCCCACTTCCAAGTGGGAATGTTGAACTCCTGCATAGTGACACTAGGCCTTTGATTCTAAACCTTAACCTATTCACAATTGGCCCACATAGCTACAAACTCTACAATATCCCTCTCAATGCCACTCCACCAATAGATTTCTCATAAATCGCGATACATCTTGGTTGCTCCTAGGTGAATAGAGTAACATGCACTATGCACTTCTACTGCCTCAAACCATTAATACACAACACACATAGTCTACCCTGGCATCACAACACACCATATCCCCCTTGGGAGAAAACCTATACTTTCTGATTTCTTAGTGACTTTTTTAACCTAAACAAACTAAAATCCTTATCTTGTTTCTCCTTCACTTTGGCACCCAAAGAAGATTTTGAACTGTTCTGAACCAAGACACTACCTTCAGTAAAATCAACCAACCGAACACCTAGTCTAGCCAACTGATGAACCTCTTGAACTAAATTCTTTTTATCACTCTCAACATGAGCAACACTACCCATATACAATTTACTAAGGGTGTTGCCACTACATTGGCCTTTCCCGGATGAGACAAAACACTCAAGTCATAATCTTTCAACAACTCTAACCACCTTTTCTAATAAAGATTTAAATCTTTCTGTGAGAACACATACTACAAACTTTTGTGATTCGTGAACACATCAACATGCACCCCATAAAGATAATGCCTCCAAATATTTAAGGCAAAAACAACGGCAGCTAACTCAAGATGATGGGTAGGATAATTCTTTTCATGTGGTTTAAACTGTCTTGAGGCATAATCGATGACCTTACCTTTCTACATCAAAACATAGCATAGAGTAGCTCTAAAAGTATCGCAATAAATAATAAATACATCTAAACCATCAGGTAGCATCAAAACTGGGGCTGAAGTGAGTCGAGTCTTCAACTTCTAAAAACTCTTCTCACAAGAATCTAACCACTGAAACTTGACTTTCTTCTAAGTCAATCTAGACATGGGGGATGTGATACATGAAAACCCCTCAACAAACCATCGGTAATAGCCATCCGAATCCAAAAAACTTCTAATATCTGTTGGAGAGATAGTTTTGGGCCAATTTCTCACTACTTCGGTCTTTTGAGGATCAACTCTAATGCAATCACAAAAAATAATATATCTAAGGAAAGCTACTGATCTTAGACAAAGCTCACACTTACTGGATTTAGCGAATAACTGATTGTCTCCAAGAGTCTGTAATATAATTTTGAGATGGTCTGCATGATCATCTTTGCTATAGGAGTGAAAAAGGATATTATCGATGAAAAGTATAACGAACATATCCAAGTAATATTTGAACACTCTATTCATCAAGTCCATAAAGGCTACTGAGGCATTTGTTAATCTAAAGGATATGACTAAAAACTTGAAGTGACCATAACAGCTTTTAAAAGTTGTCCTTGGAATGTTGCATTCCCTTACTCTAAGATAACGATAACCCGATCTAAAGTCTATCTTATAGAAATAACTTGCACCTTAAAGCTAGTTGAATGAGTCATCAATCCTAGGAAGAGGATATTTATTCTTGATTGTGACTTTGTTCAACTAGTGGATGTGAATTCATGTTCGGAGAGACCCATCTTTCTTACGCACAAATGATAACGCTCAATCTACAGCTCTTGTGAGTGTAAAGCGATCGTTTGTCAAATATAGAACCCAACCTGGGTTGGGTGTCGATCCCACAGGGAATAGCTTGGCCAACAAGTAAGTAAAATTACTAAACTTTTGGTGCAAGTCTCGTAAGAAGGGGGGAATCTTTTCGTGCAAGTAATGTAAACAAAATAGTAAAGCAAAGCTGAAAATAACAAAGTAAAAACAGAGTATTTCGTAGGTTGTGAAACAGTGAGAATTGAAGCGTTGGGGTTATGTCCACCTTCTGAGGTATACGTCTCTATTGGCTATGAGTGTGTAGAGTCTTGACATGTAATTGCTTATAGAGAATTGTAGTCGATGGTAAATCCAAGCATCTCTCGACCTAAACAAGGACTATTTCACTTTAACTCTCGCAAGCTTAAAGCGTGTCTAATGGTACGAATTCTTCAAGAGGTTAGTCCAGTTACGGCACTAGCTTTTTAATAGGAAAGGGTGTCCTACTACCTTGACATTATCTCTTTTCCAGACAAATAACCTTTCTCGCGAACAATTTAAATGTTAGACTGGTATATTCTTGCATTTGCAACCGCAAAGAATGTGGATTAAGATGAAGAGAATAATGATATAAGCAATATACGTGTCTCGAACTCACAAACTCACAGCAATAGATAGTAACTCATTCGGCTTACATAACCCCAACAGAGAAGTTTAGTTACCCATGAGTGCGAAGGAGATCATGATTTGCATTGTTATTGTTGAGTAATGGCGTGTGGATTAGGTTATAGGCGTGTGGCGTGATTCCTTAGCAAGTAACGATTCTCTTGTTGTGGAATTTAAGAATAGAAGAGTAGATTAGAAGTGTTTGTGGTGGAAGATGAGAGGGATGGAAGAAAATTAATTGTTAAATTAAGTGAAGAATAGAAAGATGATCCAAAATCTCTAGCATGATAGGGTATTTATAATACCCATATCCTAGTTCTACAAAGCTAATGAAATAAATAACCAAATTCTACTAGACTAATGAAATACTTAACCCAAATGTACTAGGTTAATGTAACATTATCATAATCCAAATAAACTAATGAAATACATAACCTAATTGTACTAGGTTAATGTATCATTGTCCAAATCCAGCTTTGTGTCTGTAAGTCCCCAAAGTCTTCAGAAATGTTGTTTTTGCCCGGGACAGATTTTCCATGCAGCAGTTTTGGTCCTTAGGCGTGTAATCTCCCTTTCCTTCCTTCGTGAGCTTTCTTTTGCGTCAAGTAAGCCATAAAATGCTGAATTTTGCATCATTTATACCTGAAACTTTACTAATCATGTTCATTAGCTCATTTATCGGAAAAAGGACTAAAAGTGCATTAAATATATAGTTTGTTCTCAAAACTAGGCTAAAATATGGGCAAAATATATTGATATAGGCGCGTAATTTCGCCTATCATCAACACCCCACACTTGAAGCTTTGTTCGTCCTCGAACAACATATCATGTCCTTCTAAACATCAACTTAGGGTTTTTACAACAACAACACAAAACATTTATCAAGGCAAGCACAACAATTATCAACAAAGAGTAGTTTTCCGATCATTAGTAGAAACCATTTAACCTCTAGCATAGACTCGTGATGGTGGTTAACTCATATTCAAAAGTCAAGGCACAAAGAATCATACACAACTATCCAAAACTCATCAACCATGTGTGTCTCACAATATATTACCCATAGTCACTCACAAGTATAGCATATTTTTCAAACATGGGTATCAAAATATCCTTGCTCTCGCTCTCACAAAGAATTCGTATGCAGCAACTGATGACCATAGGCTTGCCCTTAATGTAGTACTCCACTAAATGTTGGAATGCTAAGATTAGGATCAAATAGGTCTTTTGTTGGTTGTAATGTAGGCTAAGGGACGGGTAGGACTATTTTGGCCAGAAATAGTGACTAAGTTCCTAAGCACTTTAATACATCACATTGTATCATTGACATTTTTTCTTTCAACCTTTCTTCTTTCTTTTATTCTACCACCCTTGTTCTCCTCTTTTGTTTTTCAATTTTAAGCATAACTCACTTTTCAGCTTTTTTTTTTCTTTTTCTTTTCATAACATACCTCTTATGATAGCACTTTCTTTTCCATAACACATTCAAGCACCATTTACAATTTAAAGCATCATACTTACCCAATTTCCTCTTATGTTGTCACATGACTTTTTTAATTTAAAGCACTTAGGAATTTGGATCAAATTACGGTTTTGAAAAAAATGGATTAGGCTTACATACAAGGTTTTCAAAGAAATAGGCTAAAGGCTCAAAAAGGTTTAACTAGGATGATGTCCATGGGTAGGTAAAACTGAAGGTAAATAGGTATAGGTTGCCAAAGAAATGCCTAAATCATATCCTAAACTTACACTCCTTATTTTCGCTTTGTATACATACCAGGCAAGTTCTAGCATCAGCTACATACATAGAAGATACTATTAATCTCACACACACAAGGCACATGGTCGACTTGATTGGAAGTAATATAGACTCTCGACCCAACAATTGAATCACACACTATCACATAATGAGTCACAACTAGAGCCTAAACGTCTCAATAGTCACAATTGTAGCACATACTCTTGTTATAATCTCATGCTGCCTATCAAAATAATTTCATGCGAAGCTAGAAAAATTTAACTACTAAAAAAAACTAAAAAAAACGTCAAACGAAAAACAACAAAAAAAAATGGGCTCAAAAAAAACAAAGTAAACAAACAAACATACAAACATAGGTGCAAACAAAGAAGTATAGCATGCGATTCTGCCACCCCACACTTAGACGGGACACTGCCCTCAGTGGAAAATAAATTCGAAGAACCTGGTTAGTCGGACCCTTCATCAATGTCGAGGGTCATACCCCCTTCGTCTGAATCATCATAAGAGTCGTCGTCAGAGTTCTCCTCTTCGTCAGAATCAGGCAAGCGTCTATCATCATCAGTCGGCACATCATCGTCTAGAGGTTCCTCAAAATATACACCCACTCCACACATTTCCCGTGCATGCATGTTCATTGGGTATTCGTAGTCCAGCTGTTGGAGCTCTTCAGCAGTTGGAATACGTCCACCACTCATCATAGTGAATCGTGTCATGCCATAGAGATGACGGAAGAAACTCTCGTCACGAGCATGTATCTCCGCAGTAGTAAGGTTGACTCCATGAGTTGTTTCAGCATCTTTGACCTTGGTGAGGTCAACCTTCTTTGGGTTGGGTGGGAGTTTGTGGTCAGCTGGTTCCTCTTCGATATCCTCCTTCCATAACATTGTTGTCAACAAATTGCCGAATGTGAAATGGGACCTTTTGTGGAGTCTGGCCTTCCTCATGGTAGATCGAATGATTGCCCCAAAGTTGATAGGGACATTCGTCATCAAAGAATAGACCAAACACACTCTATCTCTCGATATCTTGGTGTATTGAGTCCCAGGAATAAGACATGAGTTGACAATACGCATCCAGATTCTTGCTTCCCTATTTAGTGGAGCATAGAGGAAGGTGTTGTGTCGACCTGTTTCTTTATGTCTGCCCCACCTTGCCATTGATCTACTTCAACAAAGCGTGTGTCGTATCGCTCTATAAGGAGGCCTGCTGTACAGTTCTTTGAATGCTGCTGTGTCGACCGAAGGTAAGCCAAGAAAAGAGTTGAGCCAATCCGCGGTGAGCTGTAACACTTGGACTCGAATTTTGACTTCATTTCCTGTTGTATTCGGCGACCAGTTGGCATAAAACTCTCTTGTTAAGTCAAGAATGCACTCTCCCATGTCGCGGAAGATGAAATCCAGCTTCAAAGCCATTATTTTTGCCAACATTCGCGGCTCCTTCTTTGCTAAGGTCTCCTTGTTGATCAAGTCGACGTGCACATATTTTCTTTCTTTGTTGCTGCTGTACCATGCTTTGGCTTCTTCCTCAAGAACCCATTTTATTCCGAACATTCTGCGTGGTAGGTGTGCTGAGGATGATTCTCCTTGGTCTTTTCGACTTCTCTTCTTGCCCTTTTGGGATGTGGTAGCCTTCTCCTTTCCTTGCCTTGCTTTAGGTGCCATTGTACCTGAGACTAGAAATAATGTAAGTTGCAGCACAATCTCACTTGATACAATCTATATGCAAGCACTAGGGGTACCACCCCACACTTAATTTTGTTATGCAAATCAGTGAGGTGAACGTAGTCGATTTACTCAGAATTCGTCGACATAGGTATTAGGATTGTATTCTGACAAGAAAATCAGCATTGCATCACTTATTTGCAGCCATTGGACTACTTTCATGGTAGATATAGCAACACTACGACCTAGGGGTTACCACATGGAATCGTTATTTTTACAACAAGCACAACCGCCTAAGTCGATAGGCACTATAATCGTATCCCGATGGTCGGGATGGTCTAACATGTAAGCATCCAAACAACAATCTTAAGCAATATTCATAGCCATATCAATTCAGAAATTATCATAACAATGCTATTGAAACCAAATTCAAGTCGGAAACAAGCCAAGAATTTCCTACGTATATGTTTACTCACATGATTTTGTAACAACAATCCAAACACATAAACATCACCATCAATCATATATGATTTAGCAATTCATCATAAACGTAGTATTTACGAGAAATAAATGAGGAATATGCGAGTACTTACTTGCTTGAAACTTGTGGAGATGGTGTTGTGAATTGGAAGAGCAAAAGAAGAAAATTTTGAGAGGATTTGGAAGGTTATGCGGCGCCCTTAGGGTTTTTTCTAATGTGGTTGTCTTATAAAACTAAGTCCCCTTTATATAGGAAGAGTATGGGTCGGGTTATGACCCATTTACAATCGGATTTGGAGACAAAAACACCACATATACGGTGCATATCACTCGGCATATCAATGACATATGCGGCGCATTGTCTATGGCATAATGGGACATATGCGCCGCATAGTCTATGGCATTTGTAGACATATGCGCCGCATAGTCTATGGCACATGAGATACTGAGACCAAATGCCATAGCATAGGCGGCGCATAGTCAAAAGCATACCTAGGAATAGGCGGCGCATAGTGTATAGCACACTAGATTCCGAGACCTTAGGCTATAGGATAGGTCGTGCATCGTTCGTGGCCTAGTTCTACCAAGGCCTAGCCTTCCTCGAAGCCTATTTTGATGAGGAAAAGGCTCAATCCATAGCCTTATGCATCACCATTCCTAACTTACCAACTTTACCATACAATGCGTCCAAATCGTCAATTGAAATCGATCTCCTCGTTGAATACTTCTTGCACCTATTTTTGCTCAAAATCAAACGAAAACGATTAGTACGATGGGTTGCCTCCCACCAAGAGTCGTGGTTTTGGTCATGGCACGACTCTTATTTTTGGATTTTTATTTATCAAAAAGAAAAAATACTAAAACGACGAAACGATAAAACGATAAAACGATAAAACGATAAAACGATAAAACAATAAAACGATGGGTTGCCTCCCATCTAGCGCCTTATTTATTGTCGTGGATCGACGGAGTAATCTCGAGTACTTAGACTTCGTCGAGATAAGTGATGGCCATGTCATTCATCGAGTTAAGAGGACCAATATATGGCTTGACACATTGGCCATTCACTTTGAAGATAACAACCTCATTGTCTTCCAATTCGACTACTACAGACGAGTAGACTTGGATGACTTTAAATGGACCAGACCATTTCGATTTTAACTTACCTGGGAGGAGCTTAGATCTGGAGTTGAAGAGTAGCGCCATGTCACCTTTTTGGAAATTTCGTCGAATAATCCGCTGATCATGATACTTCTTCATCCACTCCTTGTATAAATCCGATCGTTCATATGCATGGAGACGGAATTCATCTAGTTCGTTCAGCTGCTCCAACCTCAGATTCTTCACATCTTCCCAATTCAAGTTCAATCGCTTCAATGCCCACAATGCCTTGTATTCAAGTTCAATGGGTAGATGACAAGCCTTTCCATAAACTAGTTGATAAGGAGATATGCCAATGGGTGTATTGAATGCAGTCCTATACGCCCATAGTGCATCATATAGCTTTCGAGACCAATCCTTCCGATTCGCATTAACCGTCTTTGCAAGGATTTGCTTGATCTCACGATTCGAAACCTCTACTTGTCCACTAGTTTGGGGATGATACGGCGTAGCTACCTTATGTTGCTTGACACCATACTTGGCCAATACAGATTTGAATAGCTTGTTGCAAAAGTGAGATCCTCCATCACTTATGATAGTACGAGGTACTCCAAAGCGAGAGAAGATATTCTTCTTTAAGAACGCTACAACACACTTTCCTTCGTTATCGGCCAATGCTACAGCTTCAACCCATTTTGACACATAATCCACAGCAACCAAGATGTACTTCATTCCAAACAAATTCACAAATGGCCCCATGAAATCAATACCCCACACATCAAAGAGTTCTACCTCAAGAATTTTGGACATGGGCATTTAATGGTGTTTTGAAATAGCACCTTGCCGTTGGCATTGGTCACACCTCTTCACATAGTCATATGCATCTCTGAATATCGAAGGCCAATAATATCCACTTTGCAATACTTTTCTCGCCGTTAGATTGCCTGCATGATGTCCTCCAACTTGCGAGGTGTGGCATGCTTCCAATATAGTAGGCACTTCTTCATGGGATATACATCGTCGAATGATACCATCAGTGCATCTTCGAAATACATAAGGCTCATCCCAATAGTAGTGCTGAACGTCATGCATAAACTTCCTCCTTTGGTGGTAAGATAAATTGGCGGGTAGCACATTACTTACCACGAAATTTGCAAAGTCGGCATACCATGGTAATTTCTCCATTGTTGTTGCTAATATCTCCTCGTCAGGGAATGCATCATCAATCTGAATTTCAAGTTGCGCCACTTGCTCACTCTCAAGTCTAGATAGGTGATCAGCCACTTGGTTCTCGCAACCTCTTCTATCTTTGACTTCGAAATCGAACTCTTGCAGCAGCAACACCCATCGAATCAGCCTTGGTTTTGCATCCTTCTTTGTCATTAGGTACCTAAGAGCTGCATGGTCTGTATGAACGATCACCTTAGTACCCAATAGATAGGCGCGAAACTTCTCAAACGCATACACAACCGCTAGGAGCTCTTGTTCAGTAACAGTGTAGTTCCTTTGGGCTTCATTTAGGACCTTACTCGCATAGTAGATAGGATGAAATAGTTTCTCCTTTCTTTGTCCAAGAACAGCACCAATGGCTACACCACTAGCATCACACATGACTTCGAACGGGAGCGTCCAATCTGCTGCTACCATGATAGGGGCTTCAATGAGTTTTCCTTTAAGGCATTCGAATGCCTTTAAGCAATCGTCATTAAAGTCAAACTTCGCATCTTTCTCCAATAGTTTGCACAATGGACTAGAAATTTTGGAGAAGTCTTTGATGAATCTACGATAAAACCCGGCGTGGCCAAGAAAACTACGAACTCCCTTCACCGAAATTGGAGGTGGTAGCTTCTCGATTACCTCTATTTTTGCGCGATCAACCTCTATTCCTCTTTCAGAGATCTTGTGCCCAAGAACGATTCCTTCTTTTACCATGAAGTGGCACTTCTCCCAATTCAGCACAAGGTTGAACTCTACACATCTTTGCAATGCCATGCTCAAGTTTGCCAAACATGCTTCAAAAGACTCACCAACAACTAAAAAGTCGTCCATAAATACCTCCAAAGTGTCTTCAACCATATCAGAGAAAATAGACATCATACAACGTTGAAAGGTGGCTGGTGCATTACACAACCCGAATGGCATGCGTTTGAAGGCAAACGTACCATATGGGCATGTAAACGTTGTCTTCTCTTGGTCTTCAGGTGCAATACAAATCTGATTATAACCTGAATAACCATCCAAGAAGCAAAACCATCCTTTCCCCGCTAATCGATCTAGCATTTGGTCCATAAATGGCATGGGGAAGTGATCCTTGAGCGTCCAAGAATTCAGCTTGCGGTAGTCCATGCATACTCTCCATCCAGTAACGGGCCTGAGTGGAATAAGCTCATTCTTTGCATTCGCGACCACCGTCATACCTCCTTTCTTGGGAACACATTGCACAGGACTCACCCATGTACTATCAGAGATAGGATATACAACTCCTGCGTCTAACCACTTGATAATCTCCTTCTTCACCACTTCTTGCATTGGTGGGTTTAATCGCCTTTGATTTTCAATGGTGGGTGTGCACTTTTCTTGAAGCTGAATTTTATGTATGCAAATCCCAGGTGGAATACCAATAATATCCGCAATGGTCCATCCAATAGCTCTAATATACTTGCGTAAGATTGCAATAAGAGCTGCAACTTGTTGCTCACCCAAATCGGCTGCTACAATGACTGGAAGAGTGTTTCCGCTTCCTAAGAATGCATACTTCAAATGGCTTGGCAGCTCCTTTAATTCTAACGTGGGTGGTTCTTCAATAGATGGCTTAGATAGTGGTGTGGGTCGATTTTTGAGGTCAAGATCCAGCTTCTTGGGGGTATAGCGATATGTCCCTAATCCCGATAGAGCACAAATATCTTCATCAGAAATTTCAGCATCATCATTCTCTCCTTTCATGAGCAAAACCTCCAAAGGATCATCAAGAATTTGCTCTTCTGCAAGTAACTCTTTCTCATCATCAAAGACAACATCGGCCACAGAAAATACACTCAGATCTTTGGGTTGCTTCATTGATTTGCAAACATCAAAGCGAACCACTTCGTCATTTATTCGGAATGAAAGCTCATTATCTCTCAAATCTATGAGCACACTTCCCGTAGAAAGGAAAGGGCATCCCAAGATTATGGGAACCTCTGAATCTGCTTCACAATCCAAGATGACAAATTCTGCTGGAAAGATAAATGAAGAAACCTTTACCAAGACATCGCATAGAATACCAACCGGTCTCTTTACCGACCTATCTGCCATAACAAGCCTCATATTAGTTGGTGTAGGATCTCCTAACCCCAACTTCTTGTAGATCGATAATGGCATCAAGTTGATGCTGGCTCCTAAGTCACACAATGCTTTGGCAAAGTTCAAAGATCCGACGGTGCAAGGAATAGTGAAAGCTCCGGGGTCGGCCTTCTTCTGAACTATCGATCGGGTAGCAATTGCACTACAATGATGCACATCATCCTTCAGCTCATAACTTGCTGCCCTCTTTTTAGTCAAAAGATCTTTCATAAACTTCGCATACCCAGGCATTTGTTCAAGTGCCTCTACCAACAGAACATTAATAGTCATCTGCTTCAACATGGTCATAAATTTGCTGAACTTAGTGTCATCGGCCACCTTCTTCAATCTTTGGGGAAAAGGTGGTGGTGGGTATGGAAGTATTCTCTCCACGGCCTTCTTCTCCTGTAGCTTCCTTTTTTCCACTTTTCCAGGCTGCACGTCACTAGGTGAAACGTCCTTGACGTTGGGAGTAGTTGTTGCGGCTTCTTCTCCTCTTGTAACGTCAGTAGGTGTAGCATCCATGTCTGCAACTTCGTCAACCAATTGCTTTCCTTTTTCTGAAGTTTCCAGCACCTTACTGCTTCTGGTAGTGATGGCCATGCATGACCCATCATTCTTTGGGTTTTGCACAGTATCCTTGGTAAGGTGCCAGCCTTTCTTTGATTAAATGCTGCTGAAAGTTGGCTCAACTGCTGCTCTATTTGTTTGATAGAAGTGGAATGAGAATCAACTAGTTGCTTCATGGAGGAAAAATCATCAATCACCTCCTTAACTCCCGCGCTCGTTGCTTCCACTCCTTTCAATAACTTAGCCATCATGTCTTCCATAGAATTAGATGTGGTGGTATCACGTTTACCAGGGGGAACGTACAAACCACTATTTTCATTATTTTTTTTCCAACTACCTTGGTCTTTGCTTCCAGATTTATCATAATAGTTCCTACCTTGGTTTCCTTGGGCATTCCTACGGAAACCCCCTGGTTGTTCAAGTAGTTGGCCTCCTCTTCAGAATCAGATTCGTCTCCTACTTTTAGCGCTACAGCTTTCACTTTTTCGGTCTTCCCTGATAAGAAGTGCTTTGTCAGAAGATCCACTTGTGTTTTCATGTGCGCCATGTCTTGCTCACGTTCTTCTTCTCTTCTTCTTTGGTTTGCAGACATGCGAATAGATAAAGTGGGGCTTGCTACCTCAGAATCCCTGGTATGCCAAGCTCTACTTTGCTTTGTCATGCGATCTAGCATATTGCTTGCTTGACCAAAGGTGAGGTCCATGAAAGAACCTCTAGCTGCGTTGTCCACCACTGGTTTAGTTATTGAATTCAAGGCTCTATACAAGATCTCCATGAGGTGAACATTAGTCATGTGATGGTTTGGGCATCTCTCTAGCTTTGTCTTGAACCTCTCCCATGTTTCATGAAGAGCTTCAGAGGGAAGCTGACGAAAGTTGCTGATTTCATCTCTCAATTGTGCTCTTTGGGATGGCGGAAAGAATCTTTCTAGGAAAGCGTCTCTCAATTGCCTCCAATTGGTAATTGAATCAGGAGTCAGCCCATTCAACCATAGTGTTGCCTCCCCAGACAGAGACAATGGAAATAGGCGTAATCGAATAGCATTCTGACCAACACCAGGATTGTCAAAAGACTTGCATGTAGAAATAAAGTTGATGAGATGCATATTCGGATCATCGCCTGCTAGTCCACCAAATAATCCCTTGAGTTGCAATAACTGAATCATGGTGCTTGTGATGTTGAACTTGGTTCCGGGCGCTAATGGTGGTGGAATTATAGCTCCAGTGGCTCCGGCACCATCAAGATCATCATCATCATCGTCGAAAGCTGGCTGCAAAGGTTGGTGATCATACCTATACCGAGCTTGTCGACCTCTTCGGTTGGCAGGTGTTATAATTTCGGCATCACGCCTAGGGTTTAGTAACTCGTCATCACCAAAATCTTCATCGCCAGGATTTGTTGCTCGCCCAGGATTATCAATGTTTTGTTGTTGGACTTGAGCAGCGGCAAGAGCAGCTAATCTTGCTTGCTCGTGTTGAGCAGCCATCCTGTAGATTTCAGCTTGTGCTTTCATTCTTCTAATTCGTTGTGGTTCAGGATTGATTGGTAATAACGGTTGACTAGAACTTCTAGTATGGGGCATGCACTAAAGTAAAAACCTGCAATAAACAAAAACAAAAACTAAACGTAAAAGTGCGAGAATCTTTGACCAAAGGGTCTAGTAATTATCACGAACTTGATTGACACTCGTATTCCCCGGCAACGGCGCCAATTTTTGATAACGCTCAATCTACAGCTCTTGTGAGTGTAAAGCGGTCGTTTGTCAAATATAGAACCAAACCTGGGTTGGGTGTCGATCCCACAGGGAATAGCTTGGCCAACAAGTAAGTAAAATTACTAAACTTTTGGTACAAGTCTCGTAAGAAGGGGGGAATCTTGTCGTGCAAGTAATGTAAACAAAATAGTAAAGCAAAGCTGAAAATAACAAAGTAAAAACAGAGTATTTCGTAGGTTGTGAAATAGTGAGAATTGAAGCGTTGGGGTTATGTCCACCTTCTGAGGTATACGTCTCTATTGGCTATGAGTGTGTAGAGTCTTGACATGTAATTGCTTATAGAGAATTGTAGTCGATGGTAAATCCAAGCGTCTCTCGACCTAAACAAGGACTATTTCACTTTAACTCTCGCGAGTTTAAAGCGTGTCTAACGGTACGAATTCTCCAAG
The DNA here is from genome assembly GCA_030864225.1 of Capsicum baccatum var. pendulum. Lineage (NCBI taxonomy): Eukaryota > Viridiplantae > Streptophyta > Magnoliopsida > Solanales > Solanaceae > Capsicum > Capsicum baccatum. The sequence continues at coordinate 253,931,644 of CM061560.1, read as the reverse complement.
AGGTTAGTCCAGTTACGGCACTAGCTTTTTAATAGGAAAGGGTGTCCTACTACCTTGACATTATCTCTTTTCCAGACAAATAACCTTTCTCGCGAACAAGTTAAATGTTAGACTGGCGTATTCTTGCGTTTGCAACCGCAAAGAATGTGGATTAAGATGAAGAGAATAATGATATAAGCAATATACGTGTCTCGAACTCACAAACTCACAGCAATAGATAGTAACTCATTCGGCTTCCATAACCCCAACAGAGAAGTGTAGTTACCCATGAGTGCGAAGGAGATCACGATTTGCATTGTTATTGTTGAGTAATGGCGTGTGGATTAGGTGATAGGCGTGTGGCGTGATTCCTTAGCAAGTAACGATTCTCTTGTTGTGGAATTTAAGAATAGAAGAGTAGATTAGAAGTGTTTGTGGTGGAAGATGAGAGGGATGGAAGAAAATTAATTGTTGAATTAAGTGAAGAATAGAAAGATGATCCAAAATCTCTAGCATGATAGGGTATTTATAATACCCATATCCTAGTTCTACTAAGCTAATGAAATAAATAACCAAATCCTACTAGACTAATGAAATACTTAACCCAAATGTACTAGGTTAATGTAACATTATCATAATCCAAATAAACTAATGAAATACATAACCTAATTGTACTAGGTTAATGTATCATTGTCCAAATCCAGCTTTGTGTCTGTAAGTCCCCAAAGTCTTCAGAAATGCTGTTTTAGCCCGGGACAGATTTTCCATGCAGCAGTTTTGGTCCTTAGGCGTGTAATCTCCCTTTCCTTCCTTCGTGAGCTTTCTTTTGCGTCAAGTAAGCCATAAAATGCTGAATTTTGCATCATTTATACCTGAAACTTTACTAATTATGTTCATTAGCTCATTTATCGGAAAAAGGACTAAAAGTGCATGAAATATATAGTTTGTTCTCAAAACTAGGCTAAAATATGGGCAAAATATATTGATATAGGCGCGTAATTTCGCCTATCATCAACAAACAAGACTGGATTGCCCTAAGGAAAAATATTGGGACTTATGAAACCTTTATCTAAGAGGTATTTAAGCTGATCTTTTATCTCTTTCAGCTCGGTTAGATCTATACGATATAGAGGGATGGATATAGGCAGAGTATCAAGAAGAAGATCAATACAAAATTCTATCTCTCTATCGGGAGGTGCCCCTAGCAGATCTTCGACAAAAAACTAAGGAAACTCATTGACTACGTGGACTAACTGAACTTTTGGATCTTTAATACTAATGACTCAAACTAAGTGATAAATTTACCCTTTTGATACTAACTTTCGGGACTTAATATAAGATATGAAATGATTCTTGGAAGATCCAGAACTACTTTCCACTTAAAAACCGCCTCATTAGGAAACTCAAACTTCACCACATGGGTGTAGCAATCTATTGATGCATAGTATGAATGGATCCAATCCATGCCTAGAATAACATCAAAATCTACCATTTCTAACTCTATTAGATCTTTTAGTATGATCTTATGTAGGACAGTGTATGACACTTCTTATAAACTCACTTGGCAACAACTGAAAGCTACTGGGGTGGAAACTAAGAAGGTCTTGGAGAGCTTTTTATGGCCTGTCCCAAAATTAATCGCAACTAATGGATTCACATAAGATAGATTTACCCTGGGTATAACAACTTATATACATCAAGGTAACAGACACGAAGCATACCTGTAACAACATCTGGTGAACTTTTCCTCTCCTGTTGGGATGGTAAAGCTTAGAACTGATTATGGTGTTTACCACCACCGGTACTTGATGATCCATCCTGAGGAGGAATTGGGTGGCCTAGTGGAGCTGGTGCTCTAGTGTCCTGAGTTTGGAGACAAACATACCTTCTTTCCTTCTTAGCATACAGACACTCTTTGATTCCATCACAAAACTTGCCACATCTATAACAATACTTTCTTCTCATCAAACACTCACCAGGATGGTATCTTCCATACTTTGCACATGTCTAATAAGTAGGCCTTCCCACCACTACTTTGAGACTTAGAAACAGAAGTCCTACCTTACCACTCCTACTTGGTTCTGGCTGTAGGGGTAATGGATGAAAATGGTACTAGTACTTTTGAATGACCCTAAAATTGGGAATGGTTTCTCCGTCCATACCTCAGTTGACTATACTCAAATTGTCCAATTCTATCCCTCTTATCTCTTCTTTCTTTTCTTTATGTTTTCTACATTAATCTACTAAGCATGAGTCATTAACCTAGAAATATCCATATCCTCAATAAGCATGTGTAAGACCCCATAAAAAATCCTCATCGTTTAAGCACTTTAAAGCATGCCAAGAGAAGTCTCATACTGGAAAATTTGGTTAAGTGTTGGGACTTTGTCATTTATTAACCCTTCGAACTTTAAGGATTTTATTAACAACCCCTCTACCTCTGATAGTTAATTTTTAAGTTGATTCATGATCGGGGCAGTCAATATTATATCTTGAGTGAGTTTCAGAATTTTCTGATTAGGTTTAGGGCATGTTTGGATGCCCAAACCAGTGGCATCATGCGATTTGCATGCGTTAGATGATCCGGTCCACCCATAGCATCATGCGAAAGAGCATGCAGGACACACTTCATTCTGGTGCACTATAGCATACAATGCATACTCCATAGCATGCCCCTAAATTTTCAGCTTCCAACTCCGTGTCCAAGAGGGGTATTTGGGTCATTTCCCACCATTTATTAACCCCACTAACCCGAGATTCAGCCCCCTATATCAAAAATATAGTCACTTTTTCTCAAATTGTCTCAAGAACAAACCTTAGGATTTCAATCCAAGATTCAAGAATCCGTAAGATTCCACCATTGTTTTTCCAAATTGGTTCAAGACTCAAGATTCCTAGACCAAGAGCTTTAAGAGTCTACTTTCAAGAATACAAATAAAGACTCAAAAGTAAAGTTGTTCATCTAGTTCATCATCTAAGGTACGTGGGGTTTGAACAAGGACAAATTTTGTCCTTGTGCACAAACTTATATTTATAAGAAAATTTCTTATGTTTTGAGATTGGGTTTATAACCGAAGTATCTTATTGATGATTTTAAGCATGATATAATTGGATTACAGAATTTCATATTTGTTTTGAGTTAAAGAATGCTTCTTTATGATTTTGAATACCATAAGTATGTTATGAGATATTGATTTTAGATTTTCAATTGATTTTAAGCATATATTGTGATTCTTAATTTTTGTATTTCGATATGGTTGAAATATTTTTAAGAAGCCTATTGAGCATGATGATTTACTAGGAAGTTACATAAGTTTGAAACATGGGTTATCAGACCCTAATTTTAGTATTGAAATTTCAAGAACTTATGCTTTTAAGCACTCTAAGATTTGCATATTTTCAGTTGTATAAATAGAATTTGATCTTCAGATCCTCAGTTTAGCTTTGGAATCCTCTTTTCAAAATATATTTAAGATTACAAATTCAGATTATAAATATATAGTTAGTTTTCATAATAAACCATTATACTACTTTAAAATTATACTTTTAATGAGATGAGTATAGCAAATAAAAGGGGAGTAGTATTTAGCACTGAGTTGGGTATAATTCAAAGGTCTCATAACCCAGAACTATGTGCCTTCATAGGATTTAGATTATTCCCACTTCTACGTAGATGACTCAGATGTGATAACTTAGCTCAGGTTATACTCCCTGGCAAGAGTATTACATATTTTCCCCAACATGAGGTTTGTCTTCCATTTATAAAGGTGAGACATGGGACTCCATGTAGCTCACATGGTTTATGTCGGTTAAGAGAACCTCCTTGCTATTATAAAATAATGAACAACTTCTCAGATAAAGTATTTTTCCTTAAAGTTTTATAGTTTACAGACTACAGATTCTAAAATAGAAAAGCTTTTTAGAAAATGAAGTGTTAAGGCTCATGAATTATATCAGATTATGCTTTACAAAAAGATATAGTTGTAGATTTTAGCTTTCAGTCTTCAGATTTTAGAGTGAGCCCTTTTTTACACTTAGACAGTATATTATAAACAAGGAATACAAGTATAGCTTTCAGAACTAAACTTTATGGCTCATAAGATTTATAAAGCATGTTTATTTCGTATTACTACATATTTCAGTATTGCAGATATTCCAGCTTATGTGAGTCATTTACATTTATCATGCATTGTCATTTACAAATTGTGATAATAAGATGATGTTTTAGTTATGCATATCACCCCTATATACTCAGTACATCCTCAAAGTACTAATCAACATTTACTTCTATGTGCTACATTGTCTCATAATGTAGGTTCAGGTGCTCAGTCTCAGTAGCTAGAGTAATTTTCAAGCATCTTATCTACATTATTATAGTTGGTGAGTCCTTATGTTTCAAGGACCTACTTTTCCATATTTCCACTCTTTATATTATTTGATTTTCTATTTTCAGTTTAGTCTTAGTGAGTTGGGGGTTTGTCCCAATGACTCTCTAGTTCTTTAGCAGTAAAGGCTTGTCGGACTACTAGTTACTTTCCAGACTTTCAATATTTTGATATTCAGACAGTGTTTTTCAGTTTATTTTAGTTCAGTTTGACATGATGCAACATATTTTATCTCACTAATTGATCTTGAAATAAGACACAGACTTAGTAGCAAGCTTACAGGGTTAGCTTTGGGCAATTTATAGTCCTGAGCACCGTGTGACGTCTCGGGATCAGATTTTAGGGCATTACAAACTTGGTATCAGAGCCAGTTTTAGAGATTCCTAGGGAGTCAAATAAGCTGCGTTACATACAGTCTTGATCATCGGTGTGAAGCATGCCACATCTATGAGCTAGAGGCTATGGAGCATTTTAGGAAAATTATCTCTTTTTTTCATAATCCATCATTCTTACAGCTACCTCTATCTACTATTAACTCGTTCATTTTTATGAAAGAATATCTCTCCCCGTAGAGATTATGCCCGTAGAAATGACAACCAGACACCTCAGCTCGCAGATCCTTTGAATGAGAATGTGTCACATGCAGAGTTTTGGACTACCTTTCAGGTGCTAACCCAAGCTATAATAGCTATAATTTAGGGTAACCATCAGGCTATAACCCTACCTCAGCAAGATGCGGACTTAGTCGCAACCAGAATCAGAGACTTTATGAGAATACATCTGCCAGAATTCTTTGGGTCGAAGGCAGGTGAGGACCCATAACTTTATCTTGATGAGATGAAGAAGATCACCCTAATTATGCATGTTTCTGAATAAGAGAGTGTGGAATTGGCATCTTATAAGCTGAAGGATATTGCTTATAATTGGGTAGTGATATGGAAAAAGAATAAAGGAGAGGATGCAGCTCCCATGACTTGGAAGGTATTACAGGATGAGTTCTTAGACAAGTTCTTTCCACTTGAGATAACAAAAGCTAAGATAGAAGAGTTCATGAACCTGAGGCAGGGCTCCATGATAGTGAACAAGTATTTTCATCAATTTCAACTAGTTGTTTAAGTATTCCCCTAATCAGATGGCTGACTCTAGGTCAAGCATGAGTAAGTTTATGACCGGTGTATCTGGGTTGGTAGTTAAGGAGTGTAGGACTACTATTCGCAATAGAGAACAGAATTTTTCTAGATTGTTGATGCATGCTCAATAGATTAAGTCAAAGAAGATGAAAGAAAGAGAGAGAGTAAATAAGACGGCTAAAATAAGGCCATTTGATTATGGTCAGAATAGGTCTGGAGAAGGAAATCATTCACAGTTTTAGAATCATTTATCTATGCCCACACCATCTTTAGCCAGTGTTTCTGCACCCAAAAATAGGCAGGATCATTAGAGTAAGTCTCCTATGTCTAGATCTCAGAATAGTGTAAGCAGAAGACCTCATTATCCTCTTTGTTCTAAGTGTGGTAGAAAGCATCCCGGTGAGTGCTTGACTGGATAAAAAAATTGGTTTAGTTGTGGTAATACGGGTCATGGAGTCAAAGAATATAAATATGCTATACAGAGAAATAGAGATGTTTGCCCTCAGACTTAGGATAATAGTGCACCAGCTCCTAGGTTGCCCAGCACCTTCTCAGGGCACATCATCCAATACTAGTGGCGGTCAGTGACAGAATTAATTTTATGCTTTACCATCCTATTAGGAGTAGGAAGATTCACCATATATTGTTACTGGTATGCTTCGTGTCTTTCATATTGATGTTTATGTGTTGTTAGACCCTGGGTCAATTTTCTCTTATGTGACCTCATTAGTTGCTGTGAATTTTGAGATAAATTCTAAAAAGATCCCTAATCCTTTCTTGGTTTCCACCCTAGTAGGTGAGTTAGTTATTGCTAAGCGAATTTATAAAAAGTGTCCTATCAATATCCTTCATGAGGTCTTGTTAACAGACTTAATAAAATTAGATATGGTTGATTTTAATCTTATTCTTCGGATGGATTAACTTCATTCCTATTATGCAACCATAGATTGTCGCACCCGACTAGTGAAGTTCCAGTTTCCAGATGAGCCAGTCTTTGAGTGGTCAGGTAATTCAGTGTCTCCCAAGAGTTTTTTCATATCTTACCTTAAATCCACGAAGTTGATTTCCAAAGGTTGCATTTACCATCTAGTACGAGTTAAATACACTATGTCTGAGACTCCATCTGTTCAGTCAGTTAATATAGTGAATGATTTTCCCGATGTTTTTCTTGAAGATCTTCAAGGGGTACCTTCCGATAAAGAGATAGATTTTGGGATTGACCTTCTTTCTGATACTCAGCCTATTTCTATTCCCCTATATCAAATGGATCCCAAGGAGCTTAAACAGGTGAAAGAGAAACTCAAAGATATTTTAGATAAAGGTTTCATAAGTCCTATGGTTTCTCTATAGGGCGCTCCCATCCTATTCGTGCATAAGAAAAATGATTCTTTATGAATGTGCATTGACTGTCGTCATCTAAATAAAGTTACAGTCAAGAACAAATACCCTCTTCCTAGAATTGATGACTTATTTTATCAACTTCAAGGTGCAAGTTATTTCTCAAAGATAGACCTTAGATCCTACTATCATCAGGTTAAATTTAGGGAATGTGATATTTCGAAGACAACCTTCAGAACCCGATATGGTCATTTTAAGTTTCTAGTCATGTCTTTTAGGCTAACCAATGCTCCAGAAGCTTTCATGGACCTAATGAATCAAGTGTTCAAGCAGTATCTAGATATGTTTGTCATAGTATTCATAGACAATATCCTTGTGTACTCCTGTTGTGAGGATGACCATGCAGATCATCTTAGAACTGTCTTGCAGACTCTTAGAGAACACCAATTATTTTCAAAATTCATCAAGTGTGAATTTTTTGTAAGATCAGTAGCCTTTCTTGGTCATATTATTTCCATCGATGGCATTATAGTTGATCCCCAAAAGACAGAAGTCGTAAAAAAGTAGCCTAGACCTATCTCTCCATCAGACATTAGGAGTTTCTTGGGTCTAGCTGGATATTATTGCCATTTTGGTAAGGTTTTCTCATCTATTATATCCCCTATGTCTAGATTAACTCAAAATAAAGTTAAGTTACTTTGATTAAATTCCTACGAGAAGAGTTTTCAGGAGTTGAAGACTCGACTTACTTTAGCCCCAGTGTTAGCATTACCCGATGGTACAGATGGTTTTGTGGTATATTTTGATGCCTCTAGAGTTGGTTTGGGTTGTATGTTGATGCAAATAGGCAAGGTCATAGACTATGCCTCTAGACAGTTGAATCCCCATGAAAAGAATTACCTAGCCCATAATTTTTAATTAGCTGCTATGGTTTTTGCTTTGAAAATCTAGAGACACTATCTATATGGTAATCATCTTGATGTATTCACGGACCATAAAATCTTAAATTATGTATTTACTCAGAGAGAGTTGAATCTTTATCAGAGAAGATGGTTAAAGGTTCTAAAAGATTAAAATATAAGTGTGTTATATCATCTGGGCAAGGCCAATATAGTGGAAGATGCCCTTAGCAGGTTGTCTATGGGCAGTGTTGCTCATGTAGAGAAGGATAAGAAAGAGTTGGCTCGAGAATTTCATCGTCTAGATAGATTGGGTGTTAGGTTGCTTGATTCAGTTGAAGGTAATGTTTGGGTTTAGATTAATTCTTCAGAAGTGAAGGAGATGCAAGATATAGATTCTAATTTGGTCAAACTGAAGGAGTTGGATAAACACCAAAATATAAAGGTTTTCTCCTACAAAGGATATAGCGTGTTGAGATACCAGAGTACACTGTGTGTTCCCTATGTTGATGATTTGAGGTAGAGAATCTATTCATCTCGGTGCTACCAAGATGTACCATGATTTACGAGAAATCTATTGGTGGAGTTGTATGAAGAAAGATATAGCCGAGTTTGTAGCAAAGTGTGCAACTTTTCAATAGGTTAAGGTAAAGCACCAAAGACCTTGTGGTATATTGAAAGATTTTAGTATTCCTACTTAGAAGTGGGAAGAGGTGAATGTGGATTTTATGATTGGTTTACCCCAATCATGTTAGCATCATGATTCGATTTGGGTTGTTGTAGATAGGCTGACTAAGTCAGCGTATTTCTTTCTAGTGCATACATCCTATATAGATGAGGATTATGCTAAGTTGTATATTCGAGATTTATTCATATTTCATGGGGTTCCCTTGTCTATTATCTCCAATAGGGGTCTCAGTTTACTTTCCAGTTTTAGAGAGCCTTTCAGAAGGGTCTTAGTACCCAAGTTCATCTGAGTTCCACTTTCCACCCTATGATAGATGGTCAGCTAGAGGGGACCATCTAAACTCTAAAAAGATATGTTGAGGGCATGTGCTCTTGAATTCAAAGGTAGTTAGGATGAGCACTTGCCATTGATTGAGTTCGCTTATAATAATAGCTATCATTCTAGCATTAAGATGGCCCCGTTTGAGGCTCTTTATAAGAGAAGATATAGATCACCCATAAGTTGGTTTGAAATGGTTGAAGCCACTTTGGTTAGGCCTAACGCAGTGTTTGAAAGTATGGAGAAAGTTAAGCTGATTAGAGAAAGATTGAAAATAGCCCAGAGTCATCAGAAATCATATGCAGATTTGAGAAGAAGAGATCTTGAGTTTAAAGTTGGTGATTTAGTATATTTGAAGATTTCAACCATAAAAGGGGTGAAGAGATTTGCTAAGAAAGGAAAGCTTAGTCCTCGGTATGTTGGCCCTTATAGAATTTTGAGTCGTGTTAGGAAAGTAGCTTATGAGATCGACTTGCTCACAAATTTGTCAGCAGTTCATCATGTATTCCACGTCTCTGAGCACCAAAACCTACATTATGAAATAATGTAGCACATAGACGTATATGTGGATTAGAACTTCTAGAATATACTGAGAATATGGGGTGAATGTACAAGTAAAATAATAACTCAATGTGTACTTAGATTTTCAAACAATGTGTGCTAAGTGTAAATGACTCACCTTAGGCTTGAATAAAACAAAAGTTGTAATATCATAGAAACACGAATAATAAAGCATACTGAATAAACTTTGAGATCTACACATTTAGTTTCTAAAAGCCTTACTTTTAATCTTTCTTAGGGAGGTTCTTCTAAATGACATAAACCGTGTGAGCTACCATGGAGTCCAATATCTTACCCTTGTTGGGGAGAGTCGTCCTACCTTTGCCATCTGAATATGACCTTAACTCAAGTGATCACTATCTTCAACTTCATACATATGGGGAATAAGCATAACCTATATTAGCTCGTAGTTCAGGGGAATATGACCTTGGACGCATACCCAACTCGGTGCTAAATACTACTCCCTTATTACTTAGGGCTCATACTATAGGAAATCCATCTTAAAATGGCATAAGGGTTTATAATGAAAATCAGTTATGCTTCTCTTTGCTTTAAACTATAATCAAATAAATAAAATGTCGATTTCATATCTTAAATTAGGATAAAAAAATCAATTCTTACTTTAAATTGTGATATAATCTTGTCATAGAATGCTTAAAAGCATAATCTTCTTTAAATCTCAACACTTAAACTTGGGACTTAAAATTCATGCTTTAAACCATGGAGATTATATTAACACTTCATGGTCAATAACAATCTTGAAGTACTTAAACAATATTAAGTCAAGATAGTGAAATCTCATGCATATTATAAATCATGTAAGTTAAAAGATCAACATAAAAAATTCTTGATATATTGAAAGCTTTAAATCTCATGATAGTCACATGCTTCGATTTTAAGACCCGAATTGAGGCCCTAGCCGCAACGGTCCTCCCAAACTATAAAGTCTTGAGAGCCCTTCTAACTAGAGAGCATATGTATAATTCATATATGATAAATATACGGCAAAATACAAAACAAAAATATGGTGTAAGATCCCGTAAAAGTCTTAGTCTAATATGTTCTTGCATAGCATAAAAAGGGGTCATCATAGTTAGAAAATTTTAAGCTAAGTATTGACACTTAGTCTTATTTTTTACCTTAAAAATTCCATGATTTTATTTTTAAACTTCCCAACCTTAGAATGCCAATTTTTAAGTTGATTCATGATTCGGGATGTTAATAGGTCCTATTGGGTAATTATCGGAATTTTTAGAATCCATTTAGGGCATGTTTAGGGTACAAAAATAGTGGCATCGTGTGAATAGCGTGCGACGCACACTCCAGTCCACCCCTGGGGGGGAGGGTGCGATAGAACAGGCAGCGCACGCTCTATTCCGGTGCACTGGGGCATCCGATGCATGCTCCATAACATGCTCTTGAAAATTTAGCTTCCAGCTCCACGTATTTTAGGGCAATTGGGTCTTTTGGCTCACAACAAAAATGTCCTAAACACTTGATTTCAGACCTAAATAGCCAAGATAAATCAATTTTCACAAAAATTCTCTCATGAACAAACCCTAGCTTTATCAAGCTTAAAGGTCAAGTCTCAAGAACTCACCCCAATCTTCACGAATTTAGAAATCAAGGTATGTAAAGTGTTCATCCAAGTGTACCTTCCACCCTTGGAGTTCAAGAAACGTCTTTTAAGAACATAACTTGTGATTTCCATGTTGTAGGTTTGATTGAAATCATGTTGATGTTGTATTATGTATTCCAAGTTGAGATCTTTAATGAATTTCATGAACTCATGTTATTAATGTGTGTTGGAATTCTTGAATTTGGATTGTGTAATGTTTCCATGATGTATTAGTTTATTGTTCATATCTAAGTATAAAGTTATTTCTTCCATGTATTTGTCAAAATGCCTAAGTGAATGGAATTGTGCTTTGTAACCCATGGGGGATCCCATAATGAAATCATGATAGAATTAAATGTTCAAGATAACTCCTATGTTGAAGTTATGCTTTTCATGTGATTTTTGGTATACCTATGTAAATTGAATAGTGTATTTATGACACTGTAGCATGTATTCCTATCCATGTTCAAGTCTATGATCCCTAAGTGCTTGATGAAATGGATCAATGATTGTATTATGAGTTGTTGACTATTGTCATATGTTCAAGAAGTATCATGTCCTATAAATATTTATGATATTGAGTCCTGGGGGTATTTAATACTCGACAATTTAGCTGTGTGCTTAGAGCTAGTGTCAGTTTAGAGAAATCTTAGTCATGTCACGATCAGTACTACTCTTAATCAGTTACAAAAATCAGCAAAACTCAGTAATCTCAGTGAACTCGATCTAGTCCTATTTAATATTCAGTTCAGTACTCAATATGTTCAGTTAGTTATAATAATTCAGTAGTATTCCATCAGTCAATGGAACTCAGTGAACTCAGTGAACTCAGTTCAGACTAGTTAAACAGTACTATTAGTAATAGTTCAGTCAAGCCTAGTTTGAACTAGCAAGTTATTTCAGTGTGTATTCAGTTGGGAGTAGGATTCAGCACTGAGTGAACCCAAAGATGAGGGCTCACCGGCCAGTAGAGGGTGTGATCCTTAGAAGCAATCCTTACATTCCAAAACTATATTGCCACGTAGGTTGAGACATTATACCTGTCAGTTGAGGGTTGATAAAGTGGATTAACCTGTCAAATGAGGGTCCCACCATTCTCCTTAGAGTACCTTCCAGATGAGGGTCACTCATAGCTTATCCTTACCCGTGGCATAGTATTGACTCCCTTCCAACTGGGTTATAGGTTGGACCCTAAATATATTCAGAAAAGCGGCATGTTCGTTAGATGATTACCTCCTACAGTCTCATTCTTAATGTTTAGAATAAAACTCAAATAGTTCTACAGAATTAGAACTATCAGATATAGTCACTTAGCTCGGTACGAAACTCAGCTAGTTCCATTAGAACTAGGACTGATAGAAACAGTCACTCAATTAACGGTATATCAATACATCAGTTACCAGTAATTCATGTTATCAGTAAACTCAGTATTCAGTATTCATGATGACTTTAGTTACAGTCTATATATCCATGAATTTATTCTCTCTCAGTCATGTTCTCAATTAGTTATAGTTCATAAATATGAACCCTTTCATTCATCCTTACCCCACTTTATACTTTTATCTTATGCTATCATGTTTTATACCATAGGTTCAGACGCTCGGGCTCCAGAGCATCCTTAGCAGTTCAGATTTCAACACTCAGAGTCAGTGGTAAGTCCCCCTAGTTTAAGGACATGATTATTTCACTATTTTAGTATTTCAGTACTTAGTTTATTTATAGTAGTTAGAGTTAGTTAGGGACTTGTTCCATCAAGTCCTTATTCAGACAGTTTAGAGGCTTTTCAGACTACAGTATTTTCAGACAGATATTTCAATTTTGGTATTGTTATAACACATTTCAGGTATACTTTAGTATTGAACCTTATGGTATTTTAGCCCATTATATTTTATTATACAGTTTTATTATTCAGTTAATGCAGCAGGTACTAGTCATAGGTTAGCTTATGGTCCTTCAGGATTATGAGCACCTGTAGCATCTAGGGTACCAGACTCGGGGCGTTACAAACTTGGTATCAGAGCCTAAGGTTCAATAGTGTCCTAGCAAGTCTGAAAGCCATATCTAGTAGAGTCTTATGCATAGGTAGGTTGTGCACCACACTTATGGACAGGAGGCTATGAGTTGTTTTAGGAAAAGTTTCTCTTCTTTCAGTGTTCATGTCGTGTAAGTGAGCATGAGCTCAAGTTAAACTCTCAGTATAATCCATTCTTCCTTTTACATACAGAACATGCCTCCCTAAAGGACTAACAAAATGAGAACCGGGAAGCAGTCAATACCTCAGCCCATCCAGCCAGGTCCTCTGGATGAGCACGTTTCCCATACTGAATTCAGAGCAGCTTTGACCACTCTAGCCAATTCAGTTGTTGCTTAGAATGAATGCCCAGCTACCATTTTAATTAATCCAGTGTACAATACTGTTGCAGCCAGGATTTGGGACTTCACTTGAATAAACCCTCCATCTTTAACCGGGTCTAAGTCAGAAGACGACCCACAGGAATTCCTTGATTAGGTGCAAAAGGTTACAAATATTATGGGGGTGATATATAGTAAGAGTGTTGAGCTAGTTGTATATCAGTTGCAGGATTTGGCTCACACATAGTTCAAATAGTGGAAAGTAGAAAGGGCCATAAGTATAGAGTCCATAGAGTGAGAGGACTTTTCCACAACTTTTCTTGATAGATTCTTTCCCCTAGAGCTGAGAGAAGTAAGGTGTTAGAGTTTATCAATATCAGGCTAGCAATAAGATAGTGAAATAGTATTCTCTCAAGTTTACTCAATTAGCTAGATATGCTCCTCATATGGTGGTAGATTGTAGATCTAAGATGAGTGAGTTTGTATTAGGGGTAAATGATAGTGTGGTCAAGGAGTGCAGAACTGACATGCTGATTAGTGATATGGACATAGCCAGGCTTATGGTCTATGCTCAACAGATAGAGGGGCAAAAGAATAAAAAAGAGAAAAGAAGAATAAAAGATCTAGAATAGGTAGTTTCAACTTTGTTCAGCCTAAGTCAGTGTAATACCCCGATCATTCCTTAAGAATAAATCTATCTTTTGAATGAATATAGATGAATTCCAAAGTTATAGATGTTTATTTCAAGCTGTATTTCCCTAATTTTGACTTTCTATCATGTGGAGAATTGAATAAGCTTTCCATCGATTCTAATTTCATCAAAATCGAAGGTCAGAGCAAGAGGTTATGACTATCTGAAGTCCAAGTCATAAAACATCGTTAATTAGACCCTCATCGTGTCACAGAGATAAGTAATATCCCAATTTTCATTTTCCAGAAAGCCTTTGTGATACTGACATATCGCGCTAAGGCTAAATATCGGAATTATAAAATTCCAGTGCACTAATGCAATTTCACCGCGTCGCGGTGTCCTACCAGGTCACAACCTAGGTGGCAACACAATTTCACCACATTGTGTCACTGAGCAGTTTCCCAATTTTCCAAATCTAGTAAAGGACCGCGATCATGGCGTGTTATGCCAGGACCAACGAGCTCCAGTTTTAGAATTTTGCCCAAGGACATTTTGGTCTTGCCACCCAGTTTGGCCCTCTATATATAGATCAAGTAGAGAAGGGAAATCCATTCTACTCAATTTCTCTTCCAAGAAATATCTAGAACTAGGTTTTCTTTCTTCCAAATCCAAATCAAATCTTCTCTAAGAAATTCAAGAGTTTTTTCATAGATTCCACCAAGTTGTTCAAGATTCAAGATATCTAAGTTAAAGGCATAAAGAAACATAGCTCAAAAGTGTAAGGAAGTGTTTCAATCAAGCTTTCTCATCTCTAAATCATAATCTAAGGTATGTGGGATTTGAACAAGGACACTTCTTTCGTTCCTGTTCCCAAAGATTTAATTTCAACTATTGAATTTCATGATTTTGCAAAGTGAGTTTACCCATAAATAACTTTATCAATGATTTATGAGAATTGAGCTATTCAAGATTGATATATATGACTATTTCATTGTTTTATTTCTTAAATTGAGAATTTATGCCATGGGTTGTATATTGTTATCATGAGATGATGATTTCTAAGTGATTTAAGATAAGTGTCATAATTTATGCTTTTCCAAGAGAAGTTTGATTATTGAATATATATTAATATTGAGCTTAAGAGTCAAGAATGAGTTCTATGATGTTTTCTTGAAGCCTTGATACTTGATATGATTTAATAAGCAAGTGTACTTGATGTTGAGGAAGATTGTTTTGAGTTTGAGTCAAGTTAGTAATCCACAAGTTGATTATGATTTACAAATGAGATATATTTATGATTTTGGTGTCTAAGATAAACCCTTAAGTAGATTAAGGTGGATTTCCTAATGTGTTCTGAGCTAAGTCGGGGAGGAGTATTTAGCAACGAGTGGGAAGTGTGGGTTTAGTGCATCCTACTTCCCCAGAACTACGTTCCACCTTAAGATTGAGATTTGAGGGCCAAAGAGCCGAGTTTTTGATCACAGAGATGAGTTTGACGTTATACTCCTTGGCAAGAGTATAATGCTTCTGCCAATGTGGGGTTCCTTCCTTAGGAGGGCAAAATGTTGGACTAAATGTAGCTCACATGGTTTATGTCGATTAAAAAAAACTCCCAAGTCCATGATAGTCCAGGTTTAGTGAGTTACCGAGTCACTCTAAGTCACAAGTCAAAGAGTTTGTGTTTATTCCATTGGTTTATGAGATTTATGAAGCATCTATTATTATTGATGATTTATGGAAATTATATTACAGGTAATTCAAGTGAAGAGAGTCATTATTGTCAGCTTGCATGATTTTCTTACAAATTTATGATATTATTTATAATGTTGCATTCACCCCCACATACTCAGTACATTCCTAAGTACTGATTCTCATACTCTTCTGTGTTCTACATTTTCTCGTGATGTAGGTTCAGGTGCTCAGTCTTAGTAGTGAAAGTGACCTTTGAGTACCTTCATCTACACTTCTGCAGTTGGTGAGTCCTCACGGTTCGAGGACCTATGTCCCTAATTTAGTCTTTTTAGTAGATGATTATTTCTTTTCAGTTCAGTACGAGTCAGTTGGGGATCTGTTCCAATGGCTTCTCAGTCTTATATAGTAGAGGCTTTGTCATACTAGAGTATCAGTATGTACAGAATGTTAGTATTTTAATTGTGCAAGCCAGTATACCTTTTCTCTCAAGTATGTCCATGATATGATATCCTTTCTTATTTTGACATTACTACCATCAAAGTGAGTTCAAAAAGGGATGACAGGCTTAGAGGGTTAGCTTGAGTCCATGTGTGGACTTAAGTACCGCGTGACATCTCAAGATTGGTTCTTGGGGCATTACAATCTTGGTATCAAAGACTAAGGTTTAAATAGTCTTAGGGAGTCTGACAAGCCGCATTATATAGAGTCTTGATCATCGATGTGTAGCACGCCACATCTTTAAGCAAGAGGCTATGGGATGTTTTAGGAAAATTCATTTCTTTCTTTCAAGGGTCTATCATGCCTACAATTGTATCTCTCTACTATTAAATCATGCTCTCTTATGATAGAAAATGCCTCCTCCTAGAGCTCGCAGAAACAATGAATGACCTCTACCCATTGATCCTTTAGGTGAGATGGTGTCCAATACTGAATTTTGAGCAGCTTTTCAGGCGCTATCCCGGGTGGTTACCACCAATGCTCAAACCCATGATTAGGTCACAGTTCCACCTCTGCAAGAAGGTAATTTAGTGGCAGCTCGGGTTCATGATTTTATGCGAATGAATTTGTCAAAGTTTTATGGGTCAAGGACAGGTGAGGACCCACAGATGTATCTTGATGAGGTGAAAAAGATTACCCAAATTATGCATGTGACGAAGGGAAAAAGTGTGGAGATAGATTCTTATCATTTGAAAGATATTTCCTATGATTGTGTGAAGATGTGGAGGAAGAGTAGGGAAAAGACTGATGCTCCCATGACTTGGCAATTGTTCCAGGATGCCTTTTTCGATAGGTTCTTTCTGCCAGAGCTGAGCGAAGTGAAACTAGAGGAATTTGTGAACTTGAGATAGGGCTCCATGATAGTTAAGGAGTATTGTCTTAAGTTCAACCAGTTATCTAAGTATGCTCCTGATATGATGGCTGATTCTAGGAATAGTATGAGTAAGTTTCTGACTGGCATATCGAGTTATGTTGTGAAAGAGTGTAGATCTGCTATGCTCAATTTTGACATGGATGTTTCTAGGATAATTATACATGCTCGGCAGATTGAGGCAGACAAGGTGAAAGAGAGAGAAAGAGTAAGAGGAAATAAGAGAGTTAGATCAGAGCAGAGGGGGAATGGCTAGATGAGATTTTCTGGAGGGAAGCGCCCTCAGTTCCTGAACCATTCATTCATGCCAGTGCCTTCATCATCTAGTGCTCCCGTATTCAGAATTAGGAAGGAGCAGGGTAATAGGTCTACTATGTCCAAGTCCCAGGACAGTACGAGTAATAGACCTCATCCTTCCCCATGTCCAAAGTGTGGTAGAGACCATCTTGGTAAGTGCTTAGTTGATTGGAGGGGTTTTTTTGGTTGTGGTAAGTTGGGCCACAGATTCAGGGATTACCCATACGCTAGATAGGGGAGTTGTGATGTTCGTACCCAGTTTCAGGACATTAGTGCTCCAGTCCCTTTAGCTCATCCTACTCCTCCTCAGGGTGCCTCATTAAGTACTGCAAGTGGTCAGCATCAGAATTACTTTTATGGTATACCACCCCGCCAGGACCAGGAGGATTCACCAGATGTTGTTACTGGTATGCTCCATGTATTTCATTTTGATATGTATGTGTTGATGGACCCTGAGTCAATTTTTTCTTATGTGACTCTGTTGGTGGCTATGAATTTTGAGATCAGTGCTGAAAGGATTCCCGAGCCTTTCCTAGTTTCTACCCGAGTAGATAAATCTGTTATTGCTAAGCAAGTGTATAAGAAGTGTCCTATCACTGTCCTTCACAAAGTCATGTTTCCAGACTAAATTGAGTTAGACATGTTTGATTTTGATATTATTCTGGGTATGGATTGGCTTCACTCTTGCTATGCATCTATAGACTGTTGTACCCGTGTAGTCAAGTTTCAGTTTTCCAATGAGCAGGTCTTTGAGTAGTTAAAAAATTCTGTATCCCCTAAGAGTCATTTCATATCTTACCTTAAAGCTAGAAAATTGATATCGAAGGCTTGCATCTATCATTTGGTTCAAGTTAAAGACACAAAGTTTGAGACTCTGACTATTTAGTCTATCAGTATTGTCAATGAGTTTCTTGATGTTTTCCCGAAAGATCTCCCAGGGGTACCACCCGACAGAGATATAGAATTTGGGATTAATCTTTTTCCTTATGCACAGCCTATTTCTATTCCTCTATATTGTATGTCCCCTGAAGAACTTAAGGAGCTGAAAGAGCAACTCAAAGATCTTATTGACAAGGGTTTCATAAGGCCCAGTGTGTCTCCTTAGGGCACACCCGTTCTATTCGTGCGAAAGAAAGATGGTTTATTGCGTATGTGCATTGATTATTGTCAGCTCAACAAGGTCACAGTCAAGAACAAATATCCTCTTGCTAGAATTGATGACCTGTTTGATCAGTTGCAAGGTGCCAGTTATTTCTCAAAAATAGATTTGAGATTCGGTTATCACCAACTTAAAGTTAGAGAGTGTGATATTCTAAAGAAGGCTTTTCATACCGGTTATGGTTATTTTGAGTTCCTGGTTATGTCTTTTGGGCTAACTAAAGCCCTAGCAACTTTTATGGACCTCATGAATCGGGTGTTCAGACAGTACTTGGATATGTTTCTTATTATGTTCATAGATGATATTGTTGTGTACTCCCGAAGTAAGAATGACCATTCAGATCATCTCCGAATGTCTTGCAAACCCTTAGAGATCATCAGTTATTTTCCAAGTTTATCAAGTATGAATTTTTGCTAAGGTCAATTACCTTCCTGGGTCATATTATTTCTTTTGAAGGTATTCAAGTTGATCGTCAAAAGGTAGAAGCTATGAGGAATTGGCCTAGACCTATTTCACCATCTGATATTAGGAGTTTCTTGGGTCTAGATGGATACTACCATCATTTTGTTGAAGGCTTCTCTTCTATTGCATCTCCTTTGATTCGGTTAACCCAAAAGAAAGTTAAATTCCAGTGGTCAGATTCTTGTGAGAAGAATTTTCAGGAGTTGAAGACTCAACTCACTTCAGCCCCTGTGTTGACCCTTCCTAATGGTGTAGATGATTTTGTAGTGTATTGTGATGCCTCTAGAGTTGGTTTGGGTTGTGCATTGATGCATAAACCTAAGGTTATAGCCTATGCCTCTAGGAAGTTGAAACCACATAAGAAGAATTACTTGACCCATGATCTCGAATTAGCTGTAATGGTTTTTGCTTTAAAAATTTAGAGACACTACTTGTATGGTGTTCATGTTGATGTCTTTACGGATAATCAAAGTTTGCAGTATGTTTTTACTCAAAGAAAGTTGAATCTTAGACAAAGGCGTGGTTATAATTGCTGAAGGACTACGATATGAGCATATTGTGCCACCCGGGCAAGGCCAATATAGTGGCAGATGCCCTTAGCAGGTCGTCCATGAGTAGTGTAGCGCTTGTAGAGAAAGATAAGAAGAAGTTAATTTGTAAAGTACATCGCATGGCTAGGTTGGGTGTTAGATTGCTTAATTCCACCGAGGGTAATGTTTGGGTACAGAAAAGTTCTGAATGTTCCCTAGTTTTGAAAGTGAAGGAGAAGAAGGATATGGATTCTCGTTTGGTAGAACTGAAAGGGTCGCTTAAAGACCAAAAAGTGGAGGTTTTCTCCCAAAGGGGAGATGGTGTATTAAGGCTTCGAAATAGATTATGTGTTCTTGATGTTGATGACTTGAGACAGAGGATTATGGTTGAAGCGCATGGTGCCCGGTATTCTATATATCTCGGTGCTACCAAGATGTACCACAATTTGTGGGAAATCTATTAGTGGAATAGTATGAAGAAGGATATAGAAAATTTTGTAGAGAAGTGTGCAACTTGTCAGCAAGTGAAGATAGAACACTAAGGTCCCGGTGGAGTGATACAAGAATTTAGCATTCCTACTTGGAACTGGGAGGAAGTGAATATGGACTTCGTGACCGGTTTGCCTTTCTCTCGTCTTCATCATGATTTGATTTGGGTTATTGTAGACAGGTTGACTAAGTCAGCGCATTTCTTGCCAGTGCATACATCTTTCACCGCTGAGGACTATGCTAGACTGTACATCCGAGAGTTAGTCTGGTTGCATGGAGTTCCATTATCTAGTATCTCTGATAGGGGTACTCAGTTTTGGAGAGCTTTTCAGAAGGGTCTCCATAGCCAAGTTCATCTTAACTTCGCTTTTCATCCACAGATAGATGGTCAGGCTGAGAGGACTATCCAGACTTTGGAGGATATATTAAGGTCATGTTTTCTTGACTTCAAAGAAAGTTGGGATAAACATTTTCCCTTAATTGAATTTGCTTACAATAACAGTTTTCATGCTAGCATTGGAATGGCTCCATTTGAGGCTTTATATGGAAGGCAATGTAGATCACCCATAGGTTGGTTCTAAGTGGGTGAAGCTACTGCGATTGGACCTGACATTTGTTTGAGGCCATGGAGAAAGTTAAGCTGATTCGGAAAAGGTTGAAGATATCCTAGAGTCATCGAAAGTCAAATGCTGATGTGAGAAGAATTGCTCTTGAATTTGAGGTCGGTGACTTAGTGTACTTGAAGATTTTGCCCATAAAAGAGGTGAAAAGATTTGGCAAGAAAGGGAAACTTATTCCCCGATATGTTGACCCTTGCAAAGTTTTGAATCGTGTTGGGAAAGAAGCTTATGAGATTGAGTTGCCTGCGGAGTTGTCAGCTGTCCACCCTGTCTTTCACGTTTCTATGGTTAAGAAGCACATTGGTGATTCTTCTATTGATGTTGATCCATCAGAGAACTTAGACATTTTGGATAGACTTTCTTATGAAGAAGTTTTGGTTGAGATCCTAGATTATCAAGTTTGTAGACTAAGGAATACGGAAGTCCCTTTGATAAAAGTTCTATGGAAAAATAAATCTATTGAGGGTGCTACTTGAGAATCAAAGCAGATATGCGAGCCATCTACCCTCTGATCTTCTCCACGAGTTCAAATCAAGCCGAAGGTACTGTTTTTTCTTAATTCAGTTTCTTTCTAATCCAGTGTCTTCAGCTATGTAGTTATCCTTTCTATGATTTGTGCATTTTGTGAAGTACTCGAAAGTCTAGAGTGAAGTAAGTCGGTTGAGCAAATTTTTCCCATAAAGTATTTTAAGTTTTCTCCTTGACTCTGAGTCTAACTAGTAACATTCGAGGATGAATGTTTCCAAGGGGGAGATATTGTAATACCCCGATTGTTCCTTAAGCATAAATCCATCTTTTGAGTGAATATAGATGACTTCCAAATTGATTGATGTTTATTTTGTACTGTATTTCCCTAATTTTGACTTTCTGTCATATGGAGAATTGAATAAGCTTTCCGTCGATTCCAATTTTGTCAAAATTGGAGGTGAGAGCAAGAGGTATGACTATCTGAAGTCCTAGTCGTGAAACATCGTTATTTATACCCTCAGCACGTCACAGAGATGAGTAATATCCCAATTGTGATTTTCCAATAAGCCTCCATAATACTGACGCATCATGCCAAGGATCAATATTAGGATTGTCAAATTCCAGTGCACCAACGTGATTCCACCACGTTGCGGTGCCCTTCTAGGTCACAACCAAGGTGGCAATGCAATTTCACCGCATCGTGCCACTGAGTAGTTTTCCAATTGTCCAAATCCAGTGAAGGATCATGATCATGGCGCATTGCGCATTGCGCCAGTGGCCAAAAAATTGGGCTCCAGTTTTAGAATTTTGCTCAAGGGAATTTTGGTCTTGCCACCCAGTTTGGCCCTCTATATATAGATTCAAGTAGAGAAGGAAAATCCATTCTTCTCCATTTCTCTTCCAAGAAATATCTAGAAGTAGGGTTTCTCTCTTCCGAATCCAAGTCAAATCTTCTTCAAGAAATTCAATAATTTTTCCATAGATTCCACCAAGTTGTTCAAGATTCAAGATATCTAAGTTAAAGGCATCAAGAAACTTAGCTCAAAAGTGTAAGGAAGTGTTTCAATCAAGTTTGTTCATCTCGAAATCATAATCCAAGGTATGTGGGGTTTGAACAAGGACACTTCTTTCATTCTTGTGCCCAAAGATTTAATTTCTACTATTGAATTTCATGATTTTGCAAAGTGGGTTTAACCCCAAATTACTTTATCATTGATTTATGAGAATTGAGCTATTCAAGATCGATATATATGACTATTTCATTGTTTTATTTCTTAAATTGTGAATTTATGCCATGAGTTGTATATTGTTATCATGAGATGATGATTTCTAAGTGATTTAAGATAAGGGTCATGATTTATGCTTTTCCATGAGAAGTTTAATTATTAAATATATATTGATATTGAGCTTAAGAGTCAAGAATGAGTTCTATGATATTTTCTTGAAGCCTTGATACTTGATATGATTTAATAAGCAAGTGTACTTGATGTCAAGAAAGATTGTTTTGAGTTTAAGTCGAATTAGGAATCCATAAGTTTATTATGATTTACAGATGAAAAATATTTATGATTTTGGTGTCTATGATAGAACCTTGAGTTAATTAAGGTGGATTTCCTAATGCGTTCTGAGCTAAGTTGGGGAGGAGTATTTAGCACCGAGTGGGAAGTGTTGGTTCAGAGCATCCTACTTCCCCAGAACTACGTGCCACCATA
Organism: Capsicum baccatum var. pendulum; assembly: GCA_030864225.1. NCBI lineage: Eukaryota > Viridiplantae > Streptophyta > Magnoliopsida > Solanales > Solanaceae > Capsicum > Capsicum baccatum. The sequence goes on along the minus strand of CM061560.1, from coordinate 253,908,947 downwards.
GGATTGAGATTTGAGGACCAAAAACCCGAGTTTGTGATCACATAGATGAGTTTGAGGTTATAATCCCTGGCAAGAATATAACGCTCCCACCAATGTGGGGTTCCTTCCTTAGGAGAGCAAAACAATGGACTCCATGCAGCTCACATGGTTTATGTCGGTTAAAAGAAACTCCCAAGTCCATAATAATCCAGGTTTCATGAGTTACCAAGTTACTCTAAGTCACAAGTCAAAGAGTTTGAGTTGAGTTCAATGATTTATGAGATTTATGAAGCATGTGCTATTATTGATGATTTATGGAAATTATGTTTCTGGTAATTCAAGTGAAGAGAGTCACTATTGTCATCTTGCATGATTTTCTTACATATTTATGATATTATTTATAATGTTTCATACACCCTCACATACTCAGTACATTCCTAAGTACTGATTCCCATACTCTAATACGTTATACATTTTCTTGTGATGTAGGTTCAGGTGCTCAGTCTCAGCAGTGACAGTGACCTTTGAGTACCTTCATCTATACTTCTGTAGTTGGTAAGTCCTCATGGTTCGAGGACCTATATCCCTGATTTTGTCTTGTTAGTAGATGGTTGTTTCTTTTTAGTTTAGTATGAGTCAGTTGGGGATCTGTCCCAATGGATCCTCAGTTTTATATAGTAGACTTTGTCAGACGAGAGTATCAGTATGTACAGAATGTTAGTATTTTGATTGTGTAGGCCAGTATATATTTGCTCTCAAGTATGTCCACGATATGATATCCTTTCTTATTTTTCCATGACTACCATCAAGGTGAATTCAAAAGAGCATGACAGGCTTAGAGGGTTAGCTTGAGGCCACGTTTGGCCTTAAGTACCATGTGAAGTCTTATGATAGGTTCTTGGGGCGTTATATTCAGAGGGTGACAATCATTCTCAATTCTCCCCAAAACCTTCAGTTCCAACTCCTTCTTCAGCCATTGCTCCAGTGCCAAAATTTGAAGACAGCAATAGAGAACAGGCATCAATCCCTAAACCTCATGACAGTATTAGCAGTGCCCAAAACAATCTCTTTTGTCAAACTTGCAGCAAGAACCATCAGGGTGTTTGCAGAGCTGACAGTGATGTCTATTTCAGATGTTTCAAGTCAGGACATAGAGTCAGAGATTGTCTCCAGTCTTATTTCTAGGGTCAGTGTAACCGTTCCTCAGCTCAGTCTGGTCGCCCAAATCAGTGGGGTGCCATATCCAGTACCACTAGTGGGCAATGCCCTAAAAGACTCTATGCTCTTCAGTCCCGACAGGATTAACAAAGTTTTCCTGATATGGTCACTGATACGTTACAAGTTTATCATTTACATGTTTATGCTTTGCTAGATCCAGGAACTTTTTTGTCCTTTATTACTCCTTATATAGCAATTGATTTCAGAGTCAGCCCAAAAATTTTAGTAGAGCCTTTTTCAGTATCCACCCCAGTGGGTAAATCCATCATAGCCCGGTGGGTATACAGAAACTGCCCGATTATGGTATCTTAGAAAATTACTTTAGCAGACTTAGTTGAATTAGAGATGACCGATTTTGATGTCATTCTCAACATGGATTGGATTTATTTCTGCTATGCCTAAGTTGACTGCAGAAATAGAATTATCCAATTTCAGTTTTTGAATGAACCCATCCTAGAGTAGAGGGGTAGTACTTCAGCATTCAGGGGTCATCTTGTTTCCTACCTAAGGGCAAGAAAAATGATATCTAAGGGATGTTTCTATCATCTTTTGTAAGTCAGAAACACTAGTTTAGAAACTCCCAGTCTTGAGTCAGTTCCAGTAGTGAATGAATACTCAGATGTCTTTCCTGAATATCTTCCTGGAGTCCCTAACGTAAGAGAAATAGAATTTGGAATAGATCTTCTTCCATATTCCTAGCCCATATCTACTCTGCCATAAAGAATGGCACCATTAGAAATTAGATAATTAAAGAAACAGTTGAAGGATCTCTTAGACAAGGGATTCACCAGACCTAGTGTATCCGCGTGGGGTGCGTCAGTCCTATTCGTGCAAAAGAAAGATGGTTCTCTTAGAATGTGTATAGACCATCGTCAGCTCAATAAAGTCACAATCAAGAACAAGTATCCATTTCCCAAAATCGATGGCTTGTTCGACCAACTTTAGTGTGCCAGATATTTTTCTAAGATAGATCTCAGATCAAGCTATCATCAAGTCAGGGTCAGAGAATGTGACATCCCAAAGACAGCTTTCAGAACTCGGTATGGTTACTTTGAATTCTTAGTCATGTCCTTTGGTATTACCAATGTCCCAGGATCCTTCATATACTTGATGAATAATACGCCCAAATTACAGCTCTCGTGAGAAAGTGTAAGTGGTCGCTGTCAAATATAGAACCCAACTAGGTTGGGTGTCGAATCCCATAGGGAATACTTGGTCACTAAGTGTTGCAATTATTAGTAGACTGTTGGTCGAAAATTCTATGGAAAAGGGGGCTATTGGTTTAGGAGTGAACTAATGGTATCAAAATAATGAATGAGATGATGTATTTAGTAAGATTTAATCACAGAGAATAATAAGTTAGGGTTATGTCCACCTTGTAATTTCTACTTATCTATTAACTATGAGTAACGCGGAATTTAGACATGCATGAACTTATAGAGATTCGTATTCTAATTGTAAATCCAAGTGTTTCTCAACCATCAAGGATTTATTTCACCTTAGCTCTCTCGAGCCTAAAGTGTATAACTAATGGTACAAACTCTCCAAGAAAGTTAATCCGGTTAAGGCATTAACGTGTAAACAGGGGTTGGAGACCCTATTTTCTTGTCACACTCTCTTTTCCAAATAGGTAACTTTTCTCTCGAACAAGTTAATTGTATAATGGCGTGTTCTTTATGTTTGCAACCATGAGAATTCAATTAAAACGAAAAGAGTAATGATATAAGTAGAATCCACATCAAGAATTCACAAACTCATAGTAATAGATAGTATCTTACAAGGTTTCCATAACCCTAATAGAGAAGTTTAGCTACTCATGATTACAATGGAAGTCACAATAGACATAATCATCATACCACAACTATAATAGTCTTGGCGATGGAAGTGATTTGCGACAACAAGAGAGAATAACATGTTTCTCTCCCTCCGTTGGTGTCGTAGCCGTTTCCTCTGTTATCCGAAATTACAGAATCTGTAAACTGACTAATGAAAAGTGTCGAATGATAATGATAATTATGCTGAAAAATTCAGCAATAAGGTTTTTATAATATCCTTGTCCACTAAGTTACTGCTGCACCCCTAAGTATTTAGAAATACTGATTTTGCCCAGGACAAATTTTCCATGCGTCACATTCAGTCCACAAGCTTCCAAAAGTTGTCTTCCCTCTTATGTGAAGTTTTCCTTTGCTTCCCAAAGGTCCACAAAGTGCTGAAATCTTCACCATTAATACCTGAAAAACATGCTAATCACATAGGTTAGCTCACTTAAAGGAAAATGGACTAAAAGTGCAGGAATTATATATTTTATCCTCCAAACTTAGCTAAAATATGGGTAAATTATGGTTCTTAGGGGTATAAATACGCCCAACATCACCACCCCACACTTAAAGCTTTGTTTTTTCTCGAACAAAATATTACGTCCCATGCAAACACCTAACTAGAATTTCACAATAGCAACAAAAAATGTTCAACAAGACATGCACGACAATTATTAACAAAGAGTAGGTTTCTTGATCATTAATAGAAACAATTCAACCTCCAACATAGACTCGTGATGATGGTTAATTCGTATCCACAAGTTAAGCCACAAAGAATCATATAACACTACCCAAAAATCATCAACCATGTGTGTCTCACACAAGATATCACCCATGATCACTCACAATTTTGCATTTTTCTAAACATGGGTATAAGACTCTCCTTGCTCTCACTCTCACAAAGAATTCTTATGTTGCAACTGATGACCATAGGCTTTCCCTTAGTGTAATGCTCCACTAATATCAGAATGCTAAGCTTAGGATCAAATAGGTCTTTACATGGTTGTAATGTAGGCTAAGGGACAAGTAGTACTATTTTGGCCAGAAATTGTGACTATGTTCCCTAAGCGCTTTACTACACTACATTTTGCCATTTACACTAGCTTTTAACAACCCCTCTTCCTTCTTTTCATCTACCAACCCATTTTCATCCAATTAGTTATTCACTCAGAAACACAAAGATGAATACAACTCTATTATTTTATTTTTTTATATTTTTTTTATAAGCATCCCTATGATAGCCACTCTTTTTCACCTTATTTTCAAGTACCAATACACTCTGTGGCATTACTTTTACCATTTTTCTCTTATTTTGCAACACTCCTTACTCACTTGGTTATACAATTTAAAGTGCTTAGGAGTTTGGATCAAATTATGGTCTTGAAAAAAAATGGAATAGGCTACATATGAGGCTGTCAAAGAAAATAGTTAAAGGCTCAAAGGGGGTTTACTAGGATAATGTACAAGGGTAGGTAAAAAAAAGGTAAACAAATTCAGGGCTGCCAAAGAAATGCATAAATCATCTCCTAAACTCACACTCTTTATTTTGCTTTACACACACACCAGGCAAGTTCTATCACCAGTCACAACACAGAATATACTATAACCTCACACACACAAGGCATATGGTCAACTTAATTGGGAGCATTATAGACTCTTGACCCAACAGATGAATGAATTAAACCACATAATTATCACACAGTGAGTCACACTTGGAGCCTAAATGTATCAATAGTAATGATTTAGCACAAACTCTTGTCATAATACCATGCCGTCTATCAGAACAATTTCACGCAAAACCTAAAAAAAATCTAAAATTTAACTAACTATATACGACTAATTCAAACAGAAAAAAATAAGAATAAATGTAGGCAAAGAAGTACAGCATAAAAATACCAGCACCCCACACTTAGACGGGACACACTGCCCTCAATGAAAATAAATAAGGAAAACTTGATTAGTCGAACTCCTCTTCTATGTCTGGGGTCATACCCCCTGCGTCGGAATCATCATCAGAGTCGTCATCCTCAGAGTTGTCCTCCACATTTGAGTCTGGCAGTCGACGATCATCATTAGTTGGCACGTCATATCGAGATATTCCTAAAAATGTGCCCCCACTCCACACATGGCCCGCGCATGCTCATTGATCGGGTATTCATAATCCAACTGCTAAAGCTCTACATCAGTCGGAATACGACCCTCACTCATCATGGTAAACCAAGTCATGCCATATAGATGGTGAAAGAAACTTTCATCTCGAGTATGTCTCTCTACAGTGGTAAGGTTGATGCCATGCCCGATTTCAGGCTCTTTAACTTTCGTGAGATCAACCTTCTTCGGGTTGTGTAAGAGATTATGATCTGCAGGTTCCTCTTCAATGTACTCTTTCCTTAAGATCGCAGTCAACAAATTGCCAAAGCTGAAATGGGACCTTTTGTGGAGCCTTGCTTTACGCATTGACGATCGTATAACCGCACCAATATTGATGGGAATATTTATCATCAGAGCGTACACCAAGAATACTCGATCACGTGTGATCTTTGTGTACTGTGTCCCAGGAATCAAGCTAGAGTTGACTATCCTCAACCATATACGAGCTTCTCTGTTCAGGAAGTATACGGGAAGGTATTGTGCCGACCGTTATCCTTGTGACGAATCTACGGGGCCATTGACCTTATTCCGCACAGTGTATGTCTGATTTCCCTGTTGGGAGGTCTATGATAAAGCTCCTTGAGCAGTGATGGATCCACAGATGGAAGGTCCAGAAAAGAGTTGAAGAACTCCGCATTCAGTTGCAAGACTTGGCCCCGAATCTTTACTCCACTTCTGGTAGTCTTTGGGGACCAATTGGCATAAAACTCTCGCATTAGATCAAGATTGCATTCCCCCATATCTCGAAAAATGAAATCAAGATTTAGTGCCATGATTTTAGCCAAAATGCGGGGTTCTCTCTTTGCTAGACTCTCCTTTTGCATCAAATCCACTTGAACATATTTTTTTACTTTGTTGTTCTTGTACCACTCCTTTCCTTCCTCCTGTAGGACCCACTTTATCCCGAAAGTGCATCAAGGCATTTGCAAAGAGGAGGACTCAGCTTGCTCTTTTCTCGACCTTTTCTGACCTTTCTGTGAGGTGGACACTTTTTCTTTTCCTTGTCGTCCTTTTGGGGCCATTCTACCTGATATTAAAATAGAGTCATGTTAGCTTCATCTCGGAAGATTCAACCGAAATACTAACAGTAGTGGCACCACCCCACACTTAATTTGTTGGCACAGACTAATTAAGTGAGTGATATCGATTACTCAGACTTCATCGACATACATTTAGGGGATATGTTCTAACAACATGTTTAGCACAGTTATACTTTCATGTAATCTTGACTATCCTTTCCACTTTATTTCATTAGATTAATGCACTTTTTGAACAAGACTACCACGTAGAGATCGTATCAAGTTATTGGATAGAAATAATCACAACATCTTATGCTTGTGGTCAATCAGGATCGGTATCTCGATGAACGAGTTATTCAAATATTCAAGCTTTTAACTTTCAAGATTACACATTAACTTCACAATTTCGATTCCATAAAAATATGACAATGTATAACAATCAAACACAAGTCGGAACAAAGTCAAGAGCGCCCACACTTATCCTCTCACGCAATGAGATTCACCATAGCAAACCAACCTTATTCTTTATCACCAAACATCACTTCAAAATCTAATAAATCATTATACATATAGCATCGCAACAACCACGGAATATAAAAGAATAACTTACTTGGTGATGGATCCGAAAGATGAGCTTACAAGATTAGATGAACAAAAAGAAAAACTTGGAGAGAATGGGGAAGCTTGGGCGGCGCCTATATGGAGCAAACAATTGCATTTTGTTCTAAGGTTGAAGATCTATTTATAGACTAAGCCATGGGTCGGGTTTTATCTATGTACAATCGGGTTAGGAGACAAAAAGGCATAAGTATGCGGCGCCTAATGCTTTGCCTATGATTAGCATAGGCGGCGCCTATGGTATTGCCTAGATTAGCATAGGCATTGCCTTGTCCATTGCATAGATTAGCATAGGCAATGCCTTGTCCGTTGCCTATGTGAGGCAGTGAGCATAGGCAATGGTATAGGCCTTGCCTTGTCCATTGCCTAGTTTGGCATAGGCATTGCCTTGTCCATTGCCTAGATTAGCATAGGCATTGCCTTGTCCATTGCCTAGATTAGCATAGGCAATGCCTAACTGATAGCCTTTGCTTCTTCATTCCTAACATACCACCTTTAACATGGCTCACTTTCAAATCAAAATTTGGGACTAATCCCCTCCTTTGTACATCTTGCACCTACACTTAATCAAAAATAACAAAAACAATTAGAACGATGGGTTTCCTCCGACCAAGCGCCTTAGTTTTGGTCATGGCTCGACTCTTCTTTTTGGATTTTTATTTAACAAAAACAAACTCCTAGTAAAACAAAACGATTAAAAATGTTGGGTTGCCTCCCATGTAACGCTTGATTTATTATCGCGGCACGACATAGTTATCTCGATTACTTAGACTTTATCGAGATAGATGGTGGCCATGCATTTTATCGAGTTAAATGGACCAATATATGGCTTCACTCATTGGCCATTCACCTTAAAGACACCACCATCATTGTTTTCTAACTCCACTACTCCAGATGAGTAGACTTGGCTAATTCTGAATGGGCTAGACCATTTAGACTTCAACTTACCTGGAAATAGATTCAGTCTGGAGTTGAAAAGAAGTACCAAATCACCCTTCTAAAAGTTTCATTGGCTAATCCTCCGATCATGGTACTTTTTCATCCGTTCCTTGTAGAGGTCTGCTCTTTCATCCGCATGTAGATGGAATTCATCCATCTCATTTAGCTGTTCCAACCTCAGTTTAGTAGCATCCTCCCAATTCAAGTTAAGCCGTTTCAATGCCCACAGTGCTTTATGTTCTAGCTCAATTGGCAAGTGACAAGCCTTCCCATAAACTAGTTGGTATGGTGACATGCCAATTGGTGTCTTGAACGTAGTCCTATATGCCTATAACGCATCGTCCAGCTTCCGAGACCAATCTTTCCTACTAGCATTTACAGTCTTAGCAAGGATCAGCTTGATCTCCCGATTAGAAACCTCTACCTGCCCACTAGTTTGTGGATGGTAAGGTGTAGCTACCTTATGTTGCTTGACCCCATATTTCACCAATACGGCTCTGAATAGCTTGTTGCAAAAATGACATCCTCCATCGCTTATAATGGTACGTGGTACTCCAAAACGAGAGAATATATTCCTCTTTAAGAATGCTACAACACGCTTACCTTCATTATCAGCTAGCGCAACTGCTTCGACCCATTTGGATACATAGTGCACAGCAACTAGGATATATTTCATCCCAAACGAACTCACAAATGGGCCCATGAAATCAATACCCCAAATATCAAATAACTCTACCTCAAGCATTTTGGACATGGGCATCTCATGGTGCTTTGAAATCGCGCCTTGCCTCTAACACTGATCACATCTTCTCACAAAATCGTAGGCATTCTTGAATAATGAAGGCCAATAATAGCCGCTTTGCAATACCTTTCTAGCTGTCCGATCACCTGCATGGTGACCCCCAACTTGGGAAGTATGACTTGCTTCCAATATGCTAGGCACCTCCACATCTGATATGCATTGCCTAATAACACCATCAGTACATCGTCGAAAAAGATACGGCTTATCCCAAAAATAGTGTTTCACATCATGCATGAACTTTCTCTTTTGATGAAAGGAGAGATGCTCAGGAATCACTTTACTTACGACGAAGTTCATAAAGTCTGCATACCACGGTAAGTCTTCCACCATAGTGGCTAGGATCTCTTCGTCGGGAAATGCATCATCAATCTCAAGTTCAGGTTGCGCGAAGTGCTCACTCTCAAGTCTAGATAGATGATTAGCTACTTGGTTTTCGCAACCTTTTCTATCCTTTACCTCGAAATCAAATTCTTGAAGCAATAACACCCACCGAATTAGCCTTGGCTTAGTATCCTTCTTTGCCATTAAATATCTCAAAGCCGCATGATCTGTATGAACCACCACTTTGGTTCCCAATAAGTAAGCACGGAACTTTTCAAAAGCATAAACAACTGCTAGAAGCTCTTGTTCCATGGCGGTATAGTTCTTCTGGGCTCTATTCAAGGCCTTTCTCGAATAGTTGATTAGATGAAATAGCCTTTCTCTTTTTTGACCAAGTACAGCACCCAAAGCTACCCCGCTTGCATCACACATCACTTCAAAAGGTAGAGACCAATGGGGCGCTACAATAATAGGAGCTTCAACTAGCTTCCCTTTGAGGCATTCAAATGCCTTCAAGCAATCTTCACTGAAGTCGAACTTTGCATCATTCTCCAAAATTTTGCATAATGGACTAGCAATCTTAAAGAAGTCTTTAATAAACCTCCAATAAAAACCTGCATGACCAAGAAAACTATGAACTCCCTTTACAGAAATTGGAGGTGGTAGTTTCTCGATAACTTCAATCTTGGCTCGATCAACCTCGATTCCCCTTTCAGAGACTTTATGACCAAGAACAATGCCTTCCTTAACCATAAAATGGAACTTCTCCCAATTTAGCACCAAGTTGAATTCAACACATCTCTGTAAAGCCATACTCAGATTTGCCAAGCATGATTCAAACGACTTACCTATAATTGAAAAATCGTCCATGAACACCTCCAAGGTGTCTTCAACCATATCAGAAAAAATGGACATCATACAACGCTGAAAAGTGGCAGGTGCGTTACATAGTCCAAATGGCATACGTTTGAAGGCAACGTACCATACGGGCATGTAAAAGTGGTTTTCTCTTGATCCTCAGGAGCAATGCAAATCTGATTGTATCCGTAATAGCCATCTAAGAAACAAAACCATCCCTTCCATGCTAATCGAACAAGCATTTGATCCATGAATGGCATTGGGAAGTGATCCTTTAGCATCCACGAATTCAGCTTCCGATAGTCCATGCACACTCTCCACCCTGTTACAGGTTTGAGTGGAATTAGCTCATTCTTTTCGTTTGCTACTATCGTCATGCCCCCTTTCTTGGGCACACATTGCACTGGACTCACCCATTTACTATCTGAGATTGGATACACCACCCCTGCATCTAACCACATAATAATTTCTTTCTTCACCACCTCTTGCATAGGTGGATTCAAATGACGTTGGTGCTCAATAGTGGGTACGCAATCTTCCTTGAGCTGAATCTTGTGCATGCATATCCCAGGACGGATACCAATTATATCAGGAATAGTCCAACCAATGGCTCTCTTGTACCTCTTCAGAACAGAGATGAGAGTCGCAACCTGCTGTTCACCAAAATCAGCTGCAACAATAACCGGAAGTGTATCACCACTTCCCAAAAATGCATACTTCAAATGACTGGGCAGTTCTTTCAATTCTAGCACTGGTGGCTCTTCAATAGATGGTTTTGCTGGTAGTGAAGGTCGATTCTTAAGATCAAGGTCCAATTTCTTAGGAGCATGAGAGTAGGACCCCATTCCTGTTAGAGCACAAATAGTTTCTTCATATTCTTCAACATCCTCACGCTCAAAATTCATAAGCACAGCAGCCAATGGCTCAACCGTGAGCTACTTCTTTACAGATAATTCTTTCTCATCTTCATAATAAACATCAGCTACAGAGAACACATTCATATCTTTAGGCTGCTTCATTGATTTGTATACATCAAAATGGACCACTTCATCATTCATCTGAAATAAAAGCTCATTAGCTCTTAAATCAATAAGCACACTTCCTGTTGCGAGGAAAGGACGACCCAAGATTATGGGAACTTCAGAATCCACCTCGCAATCCAAAATAACAAAGTCTGCAGGAAAAATGAAGGTAGAAACCTTTACCAGTACATCATATAAGATACCAACAGGTCGTTTGACTGGCCTATCTGCCATCACAAGCCGCATATTGGTTGGTGTAGGATCGCCCAACCCCAACTTTCTGTAAATGGATAGCGGCATCAAATTGATGCTAGCTCCTAAATCGCACAATGCTTTAGCAAAATCCAATGATCCAACCATGCAAGGAATAGTGAAAGCACCAGGATCTGCCTTCTTATGTACTAAAGATCTCGTAGCAATCGCACTGCAATGATGAACATCATCTGCCAATACATAGCTTGCTGCCCTTTTCTTTGTAAAAAGGTCCTTCATGAATTTGGTGTATCCTGGTATCTACTCCAGTGCCTCCACCAAAGGCACATTAATAGTCAGCTACTTCAACATAGTCATGAATTTACTAAACTTGGTGTCATCAACTTTCTTCTTCAGTCTCTGCGGAAAAGGTGGTGGTGGAAGGGGAAGAGTTTTCTCCACCACTTCCTTTTTATCTTGCTTCCGATTTTCACTCTTTACAGGCTGGTGACATCTAAGTGTAGTGTCATGAACGTTCTCATTCTAATTTTTAGCTTCTACAGAATCATCACAATCTGCTTCAATAATATTCTCTTCTGTGATATCAACCCCCTGCTTGCCTTTGGATGGATTTTCCAAAACCTTACCACTCCTGGTAGTAATATCCATACATGATCCATCATTCCTTGGGTTTTGCACGGTGTCGCTAGGTAGGGCGCCAACGTTTCTTTGATTGAGTGCCACTGATAGTCGACTCAATTGTATTTCCAGCTATTTTATTGTAGTAGAATGCGAGTCAACCAATTGATTTATTGAGGAAAAATCATTCTTTACCTCAGTTACTCCTGTGTTGGTTGCCTCCACTCCTTTCAACAGCTTTGCCATCATATCTTCCATGGACATCTTTTCCAGAGCCAGACGTTGTAGCCTCATGATTTCCAGGAGGAACGTACAAACCACTCCTGTCAGTCTTATTCTTCCAACTCCCTTGATTGTGGTCCTTGTATCCAGATTTATCATAATAGTTCCGACCTTGGTTTCCTTGGGCATTGCCTCAGAAACCCCCCTGATTATTCAAGTAATTTTCTTCTTCTTCATAATCGAAATCATCTCTTCCCTGTGACACAACATCTTTGACTTTTCTGTCTTCCCTGATAATAAATGCTTGGTAAGAAGGTCCATCTGCATTTTCATGTGAGCCATATCCTGGTCACGTTCCTCTTCTCTTCGTCTCTGTTTTGCCGTCAGGCCAATAGATACAGTAGAGCTTGCTACCTCAGAATCCCTGGTATCCCAAGCTATACTCTGCTTTGTCATACGATCTAGTATATCACTTGCCTCAATAAAAGTAAGGTCCATGAATGACCCACCTACAGCATTATCAACCACTGGCTTAGTCACCGAATTCAAAGACCTGTATAATATCTCCATCAAGTGGACATTGGTCATATGATGATTTGGGCACCACATAAGCTTCTTCTTGAACCTCTCCCATGTTTCATGGAGAGCTTCAGTTGGAAGTTGTCGAAAATTGCTTATCTCATCTCTTAATTGGGCTCTCTTGGATGGCGAAAAAAATCTTTCTAGGAAAGCGTCTTTCAGTTGCCTCTAATTAGTAATAGAATCAGGAGTTAGCCCGTTCAACCTTAGAGTTACCTCTCCAAATAGAGACAATGGAAATAAGCGCAGCCAAATTGCATTCTATCCAACTCCTGGATTGTCAAATGACTTGCATGTTGAGATAAAATTGATCAGATGTATATTCGGATCATCGCCTACAAGTTCACCAAATAATCCCTTGAGCTTCAATAGTTGAATCATGGTGCTAGTGATATTCAACTTGGCACTGGGTGCCAAGGGCGGAGGAATAATAGCCCCTGTGGCACCAGCCCCATCCAAATCGTCATCATCATCATCAAAAGGAATCTGCACAGCTCGGCGTTCAGGTCTCATTCTAGCTTGACGATCTCTCCTGTTCACAGGTGCCGCCACCTCATCTGCACGCCTTGGATTTAGTAACTCATCATCACCCAGGTCCTCATCATCCAGATTTGTTGCTCGACCTGGGTTGTCAATATTCTGTTGATGCACTTGAGCGGCTACCAATGCAGCTAATCTAGCCTACTCCTATTGAGAAGCCCTTCTTTCAATGTCTCATTGTGCATCCATTCTGCCAGTTAGTTGTGGTTCAGGATTTATGGGTAATAATGGCTGACCAGATCTTCATGTATTTGGCATGCACTCTACCAAACTTGAACAAAACAAAAACAACAAACAAAAAGTAAAATTCGAGAATCTTTGACCAAAGGGTCTATTAACTATCACAAACTTAGTAGACAACCGTATTCCCCGGCAACGGTGCCAAAATTTGATACACCCAAATTACAGCTCTCGTGAGAAAGTGTAAGCGGTCGCTGTCAAATATAGAACCCAACTGGGTTGGGTGTCTATTCCCATAGGGAATACTTGGTCACTAAGTGTTGCAATTATTAGTAGACTGTTGGTCGAAAATTCTATGGAAAGGGGGGGTTTTGGTTTAGGAGTGAACTAATGGTATCAAAATAATGAATGAGATGATGTATTTAGTAAGATTTAATCACAGAGAATAATAAGTTAGGGTTATATCCACCTTGTAATTTCTACTTATCTATTAACTATGAGTAACACGGAATTTAGACATGCATGCACTTATAGAGATATCGTATTCTAATCGTAAATCCAAGTGTTTCTCAACCATCAAGGATTTATTTTACTTTAGCTCTCTCGAGCCTAAAGTGTATAACTAATGGTACAAACTCTCCAAGAAAGTTAATCCGGTTAAGGCATTAACGTGTAAACAGGGGTTGGAAACCCTATTTTCTTGTCACACTCTCTTTTCCAAATAGGTAACTTTTCTCTCGAACAAGTTAATTGTATAATGGCGTGTTCTCTATGTTTGCAACCATGAGAATTCAATTAAAATGAAGAGAGTAATGATATAAGTAGCATCCACATCAAGAATTCACAAACTCATAGTATTAGATAGTATCTTACAAGGTTTTCATAACCCTAACAGAGAAGTTAGCTACTCATGATTACAACGGAAGTCACAATAGACATAATCATCATACCAAAACTAGAATAGTCTTGGCAATGGAAGTGATTTGCGACAACAAGAGAGAACAACGTGTTTCTCTCCCTCCGTTGGTGTCGTAAGTCGTTTCCTCTGTTATCCAAAATTACAGAATTTGTACACTTAAGAATGAAAAGTGTCGAATGATAATGATAATTATGTTGAAAAATTCAGCAATAAGGTTTTTATAATATCCTTTTTCACTAAGTTACTGCTGCACCCCTAAGTATTTAGAAATATTGATTTTGCCCGGGACAAATTCTCCATGCGTCACATTCAGTCCACAAGCTTCCAAAAGCTGTCTTCCCTCTTATGTGAAGTTTTCCTTTGCTGCCTAAAGGTCCACAAAGTGCTGAAATCTTCACCATTAATACTTGAAAAACATGCTAATCACATAGGTTAGCTCACTTAAAGGAAAATGGACTAAAAGTGCAGGAATTATATATTTTATCCTCCAAACTTAGCTAAAATATGGGTAAATTATGGTTCTTAGGGGTATAAATACTCCCAACATCAATGAACCGTGTGTTCAAGTAGTACTTGGATATTTTTGTCATAGTCTTCATAGATGACATTCTTGTCTACTCCCGCGGTGAACATGATCGTGCAGACCATCTCAAAATAGTGTTGCAGACTCTCAGAAATCATCATTTGTTCACCAAATTCAGTAAGTGTGAATTTTAGCTAAGTCAGTAGCATTCCTTAGTCATATCGTTTTCGGTGATGGCATTTGAGTTGATCCCCAAAAGTCTAAAGTAGTAAGAAACTGGCCCAGACCTATCTCTCCGATAGATATTAGGAGTTTCTTGGTCGTGGTCGGCTATTACAGATGGTTTGTTAAGTTATTTTTGTCTTTTACATCCCCTATGTCCATATGGACTCAAAAGAAAGTCAAATTCTAGTGGTCAGATTCATGCTAGAAGATTTTTCAGGATTTGAAGAATCGACTTACCTCAGCTCTAGTTTTGAATCTACCAGATAGTTTAGATGGGTTTATTGTGTCCTATGATGCATACAGAGTAGTTTTGGGTTATGTCCTCATGCGGCATGGTAAGGTCATATTCTATGCCTCTAGACAGCTTAAGCCCCATGAAAAGAACTATCCTACCCATGACCTTGAGTTAGCAGCCATAGTTTTTGCCTTCAAGATTTGGAGGCATTACTTGTATAAGGTGCATGTAGATGTGTTCACAGGTCACAAGAGCCTTTAGTATGTGTTCTCTCAGAAATATTTAAATCTCCATCAGAGAAAGTGGTTGGAGTTGTTGAAAGACTACAACATGAGTGTCATTTATCATTCGGGCAAGGCCAATGTAGTAGTTGATGCTCTCAGTAGCCTGTCTATGGCTAGTGTTTCTCATGTTGAGGAAAATAAGAAAAAGTTAGCTCAGGAAGTTCATCAGCTTGCCCAACTAAGTGTCTGCTTAGTCGATTCGGCCAAAGGTAGTGTGTGGGTTTAGAACAGTTTAGAATCATCTCTAGTCTCTAAGGTAAAGGAAAAACAAGATAGAGATCTCAGTCTAGTCAAGCTAAAAGAGTTAGTTAGAGATCGGTAGGTTGAGCTTTTCTCCCAAGGAAGAGATGGTGTGTTGCGTTGCCAGGGGAGGCTATGAGTGCTAGGTGTAGATGACTTGAGGCAATGAATTCATGCAAAAGCACATGGTATGTGTTACTCTATTCATTCAGGGGCCACTAAGATTTACCGCGATTTATAGGAGATCTATTGGTGGAGTAGGATAAAGAGAGACACTGTAGAGTTTGTGACTAAGTGCTCAATATGTCAGCACGTTAAGTTTGAGCACCAAAAGCCTAGTGAGTCCATACAGAAGTTCAATATTACCACATAGAAGTGGGAAGAAGTGAACTTGGACTTTATGAGTGTTTGCCTCATACTCATCGCTAGCATGATTCAGTTTGGGTCATTATAGACAGGATGACCAAATTAGCTTATTTCCTACCAGTCCATACCTCTTATTCAGCCAAGGACTATGCCAAACTCTATATCAGAGAGTTTGTTAATTAAAATGGTGTTCCTTTATCCATTATCTCAGACAGAGGTACCCAGTTCACCTTTCATTTCTTGAAAGCCTTCCAAAAAGGTCTTGGTACCCGAGTTCACCTTAGTACAACTTTTTATCCCCAAACAGATGGTTAAGCAGAAAGGACCATTCATACTTTAGAAGATATTTTGCGACCGTGTGTGATAGACTTTAAAGGTAGCTAGGATGACCACTTGTCTTTGATTGAGTTTGCATATAACAAAACTATCATTCCAGTATTCAGATGGCTCCATTCGAAGCTCTCTATGGTAAAAGATTTAGATCTTCAATCGATTGGTTCGAAGTCGGTGAGGCCACAGTTGTAGGGCCTAACTTGGTATTTGATACCCTAGAGAAAGTTCAGTTAATCAGGGAAAGTCTTAATATAGCTTAGAGTCGACAAAAGTCGTACGTAGATGTGCGTAGAAAGGATCTCAAGTTTGAGATTGGTGATTATTTGTATTTGAAAATCTCTCCTATAAAGGGAGTGAATAGGTTCGTCAAGAAGGGAAAGCTTAGTCCTCGATATATCGGTCCCTTCAAAATTCTCAGCCATTTCAAAAAGGTAGCTTACGAGCTTGAGTTGCCTTCAGATCTAGCTTCAGTTCATCTAGTGTTTCATGTCTCCTTACTTAATAAGTGCATAGGTGACCCAGCAATTGTAGTCCCTATAGAGGGCATAGATGTGCAGAATAGCCTCTCTTATAAGGAATTTCCAGTCGAAATCCTTGACTATCAGATTCAAAGACTGAGGAATAAAGAAGTTCCTCTAGTCAAAGTTCTTTGGTGGAACCAGCCCATTGAGGGAGCTACTTGGGAAGCAGACATAGATATGCGGACCAAGTACCCTCACCTCTTCTCCACAAACTCAGACTCAACCTAAGGTAATAGTTTTTCTTAAGCTTACTCAGTTTCATGCTCAGATTTTCATTATAAACTTTGTATCAATTACCATTATATATTCAGTGACATATTCATGTGTCAATTTAGTCATTTATTCATGCCTCAGATATACATACTCATTATGAGAAACTCAGCTTATCAGTAGTCCCAGTCATGCATTCATGAAATTAGCTCAGTCATGTACCCATGCATCGGATATGCACATTCAGCGTAAAAACTCAGTATATCAGTAATTACAGTCATGACACCGTGTATCAGATGTGCACGTGCAGTATGTACTTTCAGTTTATCAGTTCTCCCATCTTAATCAGTTTCATTCGAGGACGAATGTTCCCAAGGGAAAGATATTGTAAGACCCCGTAAAAGTCTTAGTGTAATTCGGTATTGCATTGCATAAAAAGAGGTCCCTATACTCAAAATATTTTAAGCTAATTAATGACACTTAGCCTTATTTTTTACCTCAAAACTTCCATGATTTTATTTTTGACCTTCCCGACCTTAGAATGTCAATTTTTAAGTTGATTCATGATTCAAGATGTTAATGGGTCCTATTGGGTGAGTTTCAGAATTTTTGAAATCCGTTTAGGGCATTTTGGGGTTCAAAAATAGTGACATCGTGCGAATAGCGTGCGATGCATGCTCTTGTCCACCCTTGGGGGGTGCGATAGAGCATGCGGCACACACTTTATTCCGGTGCACTGGAGCATGCAACGCACATTCCATAGCATGCTCCTGAATATTTTAGCTTCCAGCTCCACGTATTTGAGGGAAAATGGGTCTTTTGGCTCACATCAAAAAGGTCCTAAACACTTGATTTTAGCCCCAAATAGCTTAGATACATCAATTTTCACAAAAATTCTCTCAAGAACGAACACCATCTTCATAAAACTTAAATGTCAATTCTCAAGAACTCACCCCAATCTTCACGAATTTAGAAATAAAGGTATTAAAGTGTTTATCTAAGGGTACCTTCCACCCTTGGAGTTCAAGAAACTTATTTTAAAAACATGAGTTGTGATTTTCATATTGTGGGTTTGATTGAAATCATGTTGATGTTGTATTATGTATTCCAAGTTGAGATCTTTAATGAATTTCATGAACTCATGTTATTATGTGTGTTGGAATTCTTCAATTTGGATTGTGTAATGTTACTATAATGTATTAGTTTATTGTTCATGTCTAAGCATAAAGTTATGCCTTCCATGTATTTCTCAAAATGCCTAAGTGAATGGAATTGTGCTTTGTGACCCATGGGGGATCCCATAATGAACTCATGATAGAATTATAGTTCAATATTACTCCTATGTTGAAGTTATGCTTTTCATGTGATTATTGGCATAGCTATGTGAATTCAATAGTGTATTTATGACACAGTAGCATGTATTCCTATCTATGTTCAAGTCTATGATCCCTAAGTGCTTGATGAAATGGATCAATGATTGTATTGTTAGTTTTTAACTATTTTTTGTGTTCAAGAAGTATCATGTCCTATAAATATTTATGTTGTTGAGTCCTGGGGTATTTAATACCCGACAATTTAGCTGTATGCCTAGAGCCAGTGTCAGTTACCGAGAAATCTCAGTCATTTCACGATCAGTAGTACTCTTAGTCAATTACAGAACTTAGGAAAACTCAATAATCTCAGTGAACTCCATCCAGTCCTATTCAGTTCAGTCCTCAATATGTTCAGTCAATTATCAGAATTCAGTAGTATTTTGTCAGTCAATGGAACTCAGTAAACTCAGTTCAGACAAGTTAAATAGTACTATCAGTAATAGTTCAGTCAAGCCTACTCTGAACTATGAAATCAGTTCAGTGTTTATTTAGTTAGAGTAGGATTCAGCACCGAGTGAACCCAAGGATGAGGGCTAACCTGCTAGTAGAGGGTGTGATCCTTAGAAGCAATCTTTGCGTTCAAGAACTATATAGCCAGCGTAGGTTGAGATATCAAACCTGTCAGTTGAGGGTTGATAAGGTGGCTTAACTAGTCAGATGAGGGTCCCACCATTCTCGTTAGAGTACCTGCCATATGAGGGTCACTCACAGCTTATACTTACTCGTGGCACCGTATTGATACCCTTCCAACTGGGGTTACAGGTTGGAACCCAAATCTATTCAGAAAAGGGGTATGTCAGTTAGATGATTACGTCCCGCAGTCTCAGTTTCAGTCTTCAGAATAGAACTCAGATAGTTCTATAGAATTAGGACTGTCAGATATAGTCACTCAGCTCAGTACGAAACTCAGCTAGTTCCATCAGAATCAGGACTGTCAGAAATACTTACTCAGTTAACAGTATATCAGTACACTAGTTATCAATAATTTATGTTATCAGTAAAATCAGTATTCATTATTCACGATGACTTCATTACAGTCTATATATACATACATGTATTCTCTCTCAGCCATGTTCATGTCTCAGTCAGTTATAGTTCATGCATATGAACTCTTGCATTCAGCCTTACCCCACTTTGCATATTCTTTTAACTTACGCTATGGTGTTTTATACCATAGGTTCAGATGCTCGGGCTCCAGAGCATCCTTAGCAGTTCAAATTTCAGCAGTCAGAGTCAGTGATGAGTCCTCCTAGTTTGAGGACATAATTATTTCACTATTTTAGTACTAAGTACTTAGTTTATTTACAGCAGTTGGAGTTAGGTGGGGACTTATCCCATCAACTCTTTATTCAGACAATTTAGAGGCTTTTTAAAATACAGTATTTTCAGATAGATATTTCAGTTTTGGTATTGTTATACCGCATTTCAGTTATACTTCAGTATTGAACCTTATGGCATTTCAGCCCATTATTACGCATTATACAGTATTGTAATTCAGTTATTACAGCAGGTACCAGTCATGGGTTAGCTTATGGTCCTTCGAGATTATGAGCATCGTGTAGCATCCGGGGTACTAGACTCGGGACATTACATATGGTCATCTGAATTCATTAACTAAACAATACGATATAAGTTCATAAACATTCAAATACATTTAACAATAGTCTGTGAAATCTCTATCAATACTGGAAATAACATCTGTCTGAAATCAAGACAAGGCCCCCGGTCAGACCATGAACTAAAACCAAATAAAAATGTAACATGACACAAGGCCTTCCAAAATAAGAGAGGCTCACCCACTTCAAATATCCATAAAACCAATCCACTGCTTAGAGGGACCCCAGGACCGAGCCTCAAATCCTGAAATATAGGGTTCAATACAGATATACTGGTATGTAGAACAATCCAAAAAGAAAACAAAATTCATTTTTATGCAACATAGGTGAGAGCATTTCATAAAACGTATCAGCATAAAATATTTGAAAACACATGGGCATAATCTGATAACTTTCAAGACATCTTCTTGAATCATGGCTCTACTCTTTATTTCTCTTCTGAGCTATATGGTACACCCAACAATCTTTAATTCCATGGGCTATATGGTATCCATTCTTGACTCAGTGGCCAAGCCCCCAACCCGAGTATGCCACAAAGGTTGGAGTCTCTACATCTCTACTACACTGCAGGGTCGTTGCCAGTGTACAATCACCCGTTTTGGGGTAGTATGAACCCATGTTGGAAAATTACAGTTCTAGGCAATGAGTTTTTTGAACTCATGCCTTCTTCGGGTAACCATCTAACTCTCTTAAGCCCAATTTTAGACTCTTTTAAACATATCTTCTTCGTAAAGTTATTTCTTTTTTATTCTGCTTCGGGCACATCATAATAGGGTATCATTATACCTAGATTTACAAGACATATCACAACCTCTCTACTACTCTTTTCTTGTTTCTAAAGGTATTTATTGACCACCCAAAGGATCTACCAATTAGACAAAAGTTTGTATTTCAAAACAGTTGAAAACTAACAAAATCTCTATTCAACACTTCATCTTTGGTGGTCACCCCTTTTAATCAATCTAAAGCTATCCCTAGTGCAGAACATGATCACTTACAAAAATAAGTAAAAATACCATTTCATTATCTCATAAAAATAATGCAATTTGTACATAACTGTCCATCAATAGGCTCAAGTTTTTGACATTACATATAATTAATTCACAACATCCAACTCAATGAATTTCATGGAAAAAAAGGGAATTACATATCCTGTGCTTTCATTTAACTTCACGAATCTTGATATTTCATGGTCACAAGAAAATAATTCGAGTTTGAAACACCACATCACAATTCTTACAATACTTCATCAAATCATAGGGTTTCAATGCATGCTCATCAGCAACCTTCAAGTCAATTCTTATGAATACAAACATACTCTTTAAAACTAGTTTAAAATAATAAATTCATCCCCATGCAGTTTAGGATAATCCCATGTACCTTAAAGTTCCTTAGTTTGGAGATAGAAACCCAAATCTTGACTCTTTTCTTGAAAATATTGAACTTAGAGGTTGAATTCTTGATCTTTGGGGAAGATTTAGGGTTTAGTTGGGAGAGAATTTGAGTAATCTTTGGCATATAATGCCCTAATGACAGCTTAATCTTGTGTTATTATGATTGGGGCTATGGGGAAGATCAGACTGCCCTTCAGAAATTAAATTAGCAACTTAATCCTAGTTTGGAGGCCCACTCTAAAGCGCCAGAGGGCTCATCGCTATAGGCACCACGACAAGGTGCAATCACGGTGACTTTCAATTTTCGTGATCCAAACAGGCTTAAACCTCGTTTGAAAAATCCAACACTTTCCCGAGACATGCCCTTTACACTCCCGAACATGAAATAACTCATAAATCTATGTCTCAGGGTCAAGAAGACCAATTTAGTAATTATTGAAGTTAGGGGATTAAAATATGACTAAGTCTTTCAACACTTAGAAAAATTTCAAGCTTAAATTCCCTATGCATGCTACTATGAGTGGTATCAAGTAAAGAATGCTACGGGGTGTTCCATTCAAGGATATAGAAACTTTGGTATGAAACCTAATTAAAAACAAGTATTTTGAATCTTAAAGTCATGCAATTTGGGCATAAGGGTAAAAGGATACCCTTGTTCATAACCCCACATACCTTAATAAGCTTAATTTGATGTAGAAAACTTGACCTTGAAAGCCTAGGAGATGATATTGAAAGCTTTTCTTGAACTTCATGGGTTAGGGAACTTAAATTCTTGTTTATCTTGACAAGAGTGCAATGGATTTTTGAAGTTCTTGGGAGAAGTTTATGGTTTGTTCGTGAGAGAGAAGTCTTTCTTTTGAGAGAATTTGTGAAT
This sequence comes from Capsicum baccatum var. pendulum, assembly GCA_030864225.1. Lineage (NCBI taxonomy): Eukaryota > Viridiplantae > Streptophyta > Magnoliopsida > Solanales > Solanaceae > Capsicum > Capsicum baccatum. The sequence continues at coordinate 253,886,738 of CM061560.1, read as the reverse complement.
AGAATGACTAATTATGCCTTTTGGGACCCTTAATCACATTTTATGGGTGAGATAAGGTAAGGTAAAATGACTTAAATACTCCCAGGGACCCAAAATTCATTAAACACACAGGACTATTCAACGAGAAATGCGACATGCCGCGTTACTCTATCAACGCGCTAAGTGATGCGCCGCGTTACAACCCACCGTTCAAAAATGCGATGCACCATGGGCATATCGTGGAGCCTCACTATTTTGACCATACAAACAGGCCTCAAACCTCATTCGAAAAATCCAAAACTTACTGAGATGTACGATAGACAACCCGATCATGAATCAACTTAAAAATTTACATTCCGAGGTCGGAAAGGTGAGAAATAAAATCATCAAAGTTTAAGATACTTTGAAAATGACTAAGTCTTAATACATAGTAAAAAAATTTCTAAGTCTTGGACCCCTCTAACATGCCATAGTAAGCTGAATTAAGTTAGGATCTTACGGGGTCTTACAGGCTGCTTATGAATGATTATATTTCTCGAGTTATAAATATCTATTAATCAGTTATGCTTTGTTATTTTACATGTTTTCAAAGAGGCGATTCTTATGCCAAAGGCCCTTGTGTATTGATGAAGAAGTTGCATGTGTTTTATGAAAGGATCGGCCGCCATATGATAAATTATTGAACAGGGAATATTTTGCATATGTCTTCATGTGTTTTGAAATAAGAACTCTTGTTTGATGTTTGAATATTTTGGGTGGCCATCTACATGATTTTTGAATGAAAGGGGCTATGATTATGACATGACATGATATGGCTTGTAAGTCTAGGTATAAAGATACCTATCACGAGATGTCCTTAACATGAAAGAGATAAATGTTTTAAAAGCATGAAGCATGGTTTTAAAGGACTAAAATTGGGATTAAAGAGAGCTAGTTGGTTACCCGAAGAAGGCTTAGGTTCAGATAACTCATAGCCCAAAATCGTGTTTTGTCGATACAGATTTTATGTGCTATTCAGCAAGTGGGATAGCATGGTATATTGGCAATTTGGTCATACCTTTTCATGATACTCTAATCCTTGCGGCAAACACAAATTAGGGTCCTGGACGCCGAGTCATGGGCAGACCCATATAGCCCGTGGGTGTTCATGTTTTGTACGGTGTACCATCTAGCTCAGAAGTAAAACAGAGAGTTGAGTCATGATTATAAGGAAATGTTTTTAAGCTCATCAAATTATGCCCATGGGTTTTCAATTACCTTATGCTAAATTGATTTAATGAAATGCTCTCACTTATGTTGTATAAAGTATATTTTATTTTTTATTTGTTCTACGTACCAGTACTTTCGAGTATTGACCCACTATATTTTAGGTTCTGAGGCCCAGTCTCATGAACCTACAAACCAGTAGATTGTTTCAAGAGTTCAGAGTTGGTCAGCCTCCCTTACTTCAGAAAGCATCTTATGCATGTTTTAGTTTTCAGTTATTTATTGGTCTGATCAGGGACCTAGTCCCGGTTTTTAGATAAACTAGTATGTTTAAATCAGTAGAGGCTTCGTAGATGGATTGGATTGGATTTGAGTTTTCCCTTTTTATACGATTTTATAAAGTTTTAAGTTTGATTTCGGGACTACAATATTTTCAGTTTATCTTTCGCACTTTTATAACATGTAAGTTATGATTATAATTACATGCTAAGGGGTCTCTCGGGCCTTTGTGGTTCGGAATGCCTGTTGCGGCCAGGGCCTCGACTCGGATCGTGATATAGTGTGACTTGGAATAATTGATTTTGAAAATTACCTATTTGAATATTTATTATATGGTAATTATGAAAAATAAGTATTTTGAAAAGTACGATAATACTACAAAAATCTAGAAATATATCTAACACGAAGTATTTTAAAAAATATGTGGAGTAATTTATTTGAAGCTAGTATATATATACACCTTTTAAAAAATCAATCTATTTTGTCTCCAAACAAAGTTATGTTAAAATATTCTATTAGTATTTAAGATTTTTCTAATATTTAGAACTTTAAATTCAATAAATAAATTATACCATAATTTTGACGGAAGGTTTTTAAGAATCTATGTCCTTACTAATCTTATTTAATGGACAAGTTAAACCTATTTGAGATTACAATATTCAAACAAGAAACATGTTCAAATAATTACATTTGAAATCTTTGTAAAGAAAATTACTAACAGTATTCCAAGATAAACATACTTAAAAATTAATAACAATATTCAAGCAATAAATATAGTTTAATTTATTACTAATATTCAAGAAGTATATATATATAGTTATTTTTTAAACGAAAAAGTTAGTATCGTAGTCCTCAAAAATGACGTCAAAAAAAACTTAAAAATAAATATTATTTTAAATAGTTCTTTGGTAGAACTGGTATTTATTTGTACGGCCCTTACAAAGTCGCTCGACTATATGCTAAGGCTCGTTCAGTACTATGAGTTGATGAATAGTCAAGACAGGGAAAAGATACAAGTAATGACGAAATAAAAATGTTTACTAAAAGGATTCATAATATAAAAAAGAAAACACTTGAAGAAGTCAATGAAATTCAATTCTATTATATATACAGGAAAAAAATGACTTTGTATTTATACAATATAATTTTTTAATAAAAAATATTGTAGTATTCTCATAAATTAAGAATACAATTTTACAATCAAATAAAGAAATCCATGAGAACAAAGAAGGAATTTAGTGGAGGAGATCTAGAGGAGAAAAAAAGAATTAAATGGGAGAAGAAAGAGCACAAGGAAGTCATTTTACCAATTTTTTCCTTCATTTGATAAGATCGACAATATTTAGGACAAAACATCAAATGAAATTTCAGAATTTATCTAAACAAGTCAGGGTGGTGCCAAAAATTAAAATAATCAATCATATTTATATTGGTCAAAAATTATATTTAAATGTTTTTAGTTTTAATTTCTCTCATTACGATTAACCCTCGTGAGATTGATATTTTTCGTCGTACATACAATAGATGTGTTATTTCAAAACAAACAACAAAAAAAAAGTCATAATGTAATGATGCAATTCAGAATACAAGAAATAGCTTATTTACGCTCAATTTGAAGATAAAGTTTAGAGCGTTATTTGTCAGTGCCATGAACAATGAATTGTTGTCAATGATCTTTTTTGAGTGATTTTAAGTAGATTGTGAAAGATAGACAAATTGATTTAGAAACAAAATTATATCATAGATAATTATTAGAAGGATTATTCTGATTCGAACAACAATATGATTGCTATTTGATCAATTATTGCCAATACACACATCAATATTTAGAATGATTTTTATAAAATGATGGTTAAAAATTACAACTAGATAAATAAAAACTCAAATTGTGCTTAAACTAACTTTTGAAATAGTATATAGAGATTTTGAGGATTCTTTCATGATGATGTCTCGATACATGACTAACTTGCAATATTTGAATAGTGTTAATCATTATGGATTGAAAGTAATAATCAATTGAAACGCAGCGCATACACGTCTCAAATATATCTTTTAAGTTTCTTAAATCAAACTTTATTAAATTCAAAAATTAAAGATTGGTCATTTCAATAGATGACACTCATATCTATGGGTTGAAATTATTAAAAAAAAAATTAATCGATGAAACAACAATATTTTTTTGTAGATACTACTTATTTAAATTCAAACCAACTAAATTGAGTTTAGATTGATCCAATAAAGAATCATTTATTCAACAAAGGATGTCTAAATTTAAACCAATTAAATCTAGTTTAGATTGATCCAATAAAGAATCATTTATTCAACAAAGGATCGAGAGACATTTGATGCAAAACCTTCGTTGTCGACAATCTTTTTCATCGCTTCTTGTATCCTTTTGAGATTTTCTTTCATCACATAAATAAGATCCTTGAGATCATCAGGGTCCATGTCAACAGTAACTTCTTCTTTTCCATTTAACACTTCATGCATCTTAATTGTTATCTCCTTCAACCTGTTCTCCGCCCTTAACTTTTGAAGTTTTTCTGTCATCTTCTTGATCCTTTGTTTGGTGAACTCATCTTGTGCCTCCTTTTTCATGGCTAAGAAAGGAGGAGATATATATTTGTTTAGATCTGGGGAAGGGAGGGTATCAAATGGCTCTACTACTATTGTGTCTTTTCTTACCTAGGATTAACTCTTATTTATGTAGGGCGATTTAGATTTTGTAAATTTTTGAATAGGTAGAATTAAAGGATTCATAATTATTATACTACTATCTTGAGATGAAACTAGATTTGACTGGATTTAATTACTAAGTCAGATATAATATTTTAAGAGCCGACGGTGAGAGGTGGGGTGCTTATACAACATTGGGGCAAAGCGTAAATTCTGAAAAATGGAGCAAAAGTCCCATGAATCAATGAAGCATATATTTAATTTCATAATTTTACTCAGAGGTGTACAGACCAAACCGTCAAGTCAAAACAAACCGAAGAACCAAAGCAAATCGAGAAAAAAAACCGACTTATGATTTGGTTTGGTTGGTTTGGAGTTTGAAAAAAAAATGACCATTCTTGGTTTGGTTTGGTGTTAAAAAAAAACGTCAAACCAAACCCAAATCAAACTGACATAGTATATATATATATATATATATATATACATATATATACATATATACATATATATACATATATACATATATATATATATACATACAGATATATGTATATATATGTATATATATGTGTGTGTATGTATATATGTATATATATGTGTGTGTGTATATATATGCTAGTTTAGTCGCACATGCCTCGTACATGTAACGTTTGATTATTTAAAATTAAATAATTTTATCTATTGTGGAGATTTTTAATAAAGTGTAAAAGTTCAAATCACTTTTCAAAAATCTTTCACACTTTAATGCAATAATGTAAATATAAACATATACACATATATGTTTTCCAATTCCAAGTGGTTGATGGTAACACTTTTACATTTGTGTACTTCTTTCCCTTGTTGCCACAGGATAAGAGAGACACATCACTTTAAATCATATTTGTGTTACGGTTATTTTATATATATATATATATATATATATATATATATATATATATATATATATATACATATATATATATAATCTTTAAAAATTTATTGATTACATTCTATTACGTACTTAAAACATTTAAAAATCTAGAACTTCTTAATTTTTTCTTATTCTAATAGTTTTATATTTATTTATAGATTTTTCAAATCTTCTTAAAATCAAATTTAGTTGATTTAGAATTCTTAAACTAATAAAAAAAAATCTATCAGTTGTATGACTTCAAATAAGGAAAGAGTTACCATAAATATATTTAAGTAATTTTCAATTCTTAAATTAGAAAAAGATATAGAAATTAAGGAAATTTTTTTTACCATAAATACATTTAATTAATTTTCAACTCTTAAATATAAGAACGAAATAGTGGAAAAGAAGATTTTGTTTTAACATTAGAAACAAATAGTAAAAAAGACGATTTTGTTTAAAGCAAGGATTTCAATGAAGGACAGAAAGTTCAATTTACTTTTCTAAGGATATTCACATTTTTAATATATTATAAATATATATATATATATATATATATATATATATATATCTGTGTGTGTGTGTGTGTGTGTGTGCATGTATATAATTTAACTTTTTATACATAAAATATTAATTATAATCTACTTCTTAAATACTTTTCAATTAGTTTTATTAATTTTCAATATTTAGAAAGTAGATGTGTGTGTGTGTGTGTGTATATATATATATATATATTCATATTTGGGTCTTTAAGTTATAATATTTATCTATTAATTGCCAATAAAATGATCCAAAATCCAATATAAACTTAAAACCTAAACTTTTCACTCTTCATCTTCTTTTTTAGTTTCAAGAGAGTTTTTCGCTCTTAATTTTTCATAATTGTGATTTGTCATTAGCGCATGAGTGAAAACATACTTGATCTAAACTTCAATCACAATATAATTGTCAAAAATAATTATTGTAAAAAAAACTAGAAAAACCAAAAAAAATGAAAAAATCGAAAGAACCGACTAAAACCTAAATCGAAAAAACCAATTTTATGTTGATTTGATTTGGTTTATAGTTTTAATAAACTGACATAATTGGTTTATTTTTTTTTTCAATAGAAAACCAAACCAACCCGACCCATATACACTTCTAATTTTATTATGAAGAAAATAAGCGAGAGTTAATATTTTAAGAACTCTGCACAAACGATCACCTCAACTAATCTTTTTATATATTCGCATTGGAAACAATGAGAATTTTGACTTTGGAAATATTAATTAGCGTGACTTGGAATAATAGATTTTGAAATTACCTATTTGAATGTTTATTATACGATACTTATGAAAAATAAATATTTAAAAAAGTATGAAAATAACTAGAAAACTTTAGAAATAAATCTAACAATTAGTATTTTGAAAAGTTGATGGAGTAATTATTTGAAACTTTTTTTTTTTTAAATGACGTAGGGGAAGGGGATTATAATGTGGGGAATTGAACCTTCACCAACAAGGTGGAAGTTCAGGTAACTAACCAACTAAGTAATTATCTAAAACTAGTATCACTTTTATGTCTTTTAAAAAGTTAATTTTATTTCTTCTCCAAATAAAGTTATGTTAAAATATTATATTAGTAGTATTTAAGATTTTACTAATATTTAGAACTTTAAATTCAATTAATAAATTATTCCATAATTTTGATGGAAGATTTTTAAGAATATATGCTCTAACTAATCTTTTTCTATTGACGCGACTACAATATTCAAACAAGAAACATATTTTATTAATAATTTACATCTAACATCTTCTTAAAAAAAAAAAAAATATTCAAACGATAAACATACTTAATTCTAAACAATATTCAAGCCAATAAAACACGTTTAATAAATAATTATATTAAAATTAAATTTAGAAGTATTCTAAATTCACCTGTTCCATTCCCTCTTTCACTATTTATTTTTTTTAGAAAATACCCAATTACCCCTGAACTATATCCAAAAAGGTTATAACACCTCAACTTAAAGGAGATCCTATTAACTCCTGAATTAATTAAAACTATAATTTTGACATTCTTAGTACCTACGTGACACATACGTGACACACACGTGTGCCTATATGGACACTTCAGTGTGTTGTTCCATGTAGGCAATAATGGTGTTAAAATTGTATTTTTAATTGGTTCAGGGGGTAATAGGACGTTATTTAAATTAAGGTGTGTCATAGCCTTTTTGGTATAGTTCAGGTGGGTAATGGGGTATTATTTTTTTTTTCTCAAATTCTTGAACCTGTTTTTTTTCAACTTTATATAATGTTCTTGTATTAAAATTTTGTATTGTTTACATTCTTACTACATAAGGCCTGGGTACATTCGATTCTCTTCGAATTCACTTATATGATTACAATGAGAATGTTATTATTCTTATTGTTATATAAATTATATGCGCGGCCTTTCTATGATGTTTGACTAATTGGCTTTAGGCTCTCAATCTTATTGAGTCAGTCCTCGGTCTAAAAAGGATAGAATATATGTTGACCTTATTCCTACCTTGAGAGATAGAGAGGTTGTTTCCAACAGATACTTTCAGAAAAAAAACATATCAAAGCAGATCGAAGAAAAAAATCAGCGAAAGTGTAAAAAACATGGGAGATAGTACTACAGAAAGCATGACAAATTATTCTGAATAAAAGACAGTAGCTACAACAAAATATGCATAATCAAATTACAAAATGTATTATATCTTGTCTAATCATCGCATCTTTTGAACAAAGGTTACTTGTCAAGTAAAGAAAAAACACTTTGTTGGATGCCTACAACTTGCAAATCACAATTTCCACGATCCCAGGAATACATATAATGGGTTTAATGATCAAAGATCAATTTTAAACTTACACAAAAGATGCAATTTGTTTGAGGCTTTTAAAGTGCAAACAAACACAACTTCCACTACATTACATTTTATAACATGATTAAGCCACTAAAGATTCAAGTCAATAAACAGGAACAATAATTATATACAAAATTCAGTTGCTACTTCAACCCGGAACCTGCTGATGCTTTTCAAGATCCCTGATCCCACCATTGCATGATCAACTAATCCAATAAATAGCTGTATGTGACGAAAATGTATTAGTTTTTCTTAATTTCACTGGAAATTCCTTTCCTGAATTACCCTTCAAAGAAAGATTTTTCCTTATTCGGTTCTTGTTTAGTCAGAGCATAGTGCCACGAGATGGTGTGTGCAAAGAGCCTTCGACGCAATCTCCAGAATGAGCACAGCCCCAAGGCTTGGATGGTCCTTCTTCACTGAATGTTTTAAGCCTAGGAAAGAACTTGGATAAAACTCACTGCTCTGGAGAACTACCCTCCCCAGCAACTGGCATATCTCCACTTCTCACAATTCGTCGGAAACTCCAAGGCGATCTTTGTGAAAGAAACCTCTCGCATAACCCACATCGGAAACCATCAGAAGGGTTACAAGGTTTGCTAAGGAGGTCAGATTGGAAAGACTCGGAAGCCTCCGCCAAGTCAAGACTGCCACTAGCACTGCTTAAGCGGTGTTTATCTCTTTGTGGGGTTTAGGCGTCAATTTCTAAAAACCCAGCTGAGGGGCTCTCAATAGCTTCTCTACTATGTGTTGTTTCAGTTGGAAATGACAGAGGATGTATGGGCTTTGACATAAAGAATCGGAGACTTAGGAAGCTACGATTAGATGAATGGGACTTGGTGATTGAATCACAATCACTACTATCAGATCGGGAGGAAGTTGAGCCTCCGCCATCCCTAGCAATTGATGTTCCCTACCAAGAAATTCATTGTCATAAGAAAGCTGGATTTAAACTTTAGAAGAGAGTTAGCGGAGAAAAACGACGAGAGATGCATACCTCCATTGTGGGTGAAAATGAAAATGGCCTCGTGATTGCATCTACCAAGCAAAAAATAAAGCATATCAGTTAAACAATATATCCAGAATGGTGACATTCATGACAAAGCATTGACCGAAACCAATAAGTCAAATGTGCCAGAATTGAATCTTTAAGCATATCAACTTGTTAACTTTGACTCTGCTCTACATGAAGCTCTTGGGAAACAAAAATAATATTTACTATCAATTGTGAAGATGAATAAAATGTAATAATAATATTTCTGATATAATAGTATCAACAAGTTACAATAATAACAACAATAATAATAATAATAAGAAGAAGAATCAAATAACTATTATAATATTTTATATAAATTACTTGTGTCGTGTTGGGCACTGTCTTAAGATTCTATTTTCACAATGTAAAATGTTTTTCCAGAATTAAACAAGCACTTTCCTAATATTAATTAGAGAAAACAGGAATCAATAAAATTAATTATAAACCAACAAATAAGAGAAATAATAGAATAAATTAAAGCAAAGCAAAGTAATGTTAGAAAAAGAAGAGAAATATAAAAGTTGGTTTGTTGGGTTGCTGCAGAGAGGAAAATGAAAAGCTATTTATAGCCATTTTCAATTTGGCAAATTTGTAATTAAAGGGAAATTGTATAGTGATTTACTCGGGGAGAAAAGCACACGTTTCAATTTGCTCCCCAAGTAAATACACACTGGGTTACAAATTGGCCAAGTGGCTAAGGTGGGGCCCACATATATATTTTAAAATATCTATAGAAGCAACCATAAATTTAGATATGCAGTCGGAGACATTTTTTAAAGAGTTCGAGAAATATAATCAAAACCCTCCTAAACTATCCATGCTTGGTTAGATTAATACTTAAACCATGGGGTGTTATTGTTACCCCCTGAAGGCCTGAACTATATCATTTCCTATCTAAAAACCCCTGAGAGTGGCCTCGCATTATTCTCTTTATTGTGTCTGGTAGATGTAAGATTTAGCCAAATCCATGAGACATCTTACATTATTTTTCTATTTCTTTTTTCTTTTTTTCTTTGTTCTTTTCTTATTATTTTTTCTTCTTCAAATTTCTACATCTTGTGTTTATAAGAGCGGACCAACTGAAACTCCTATCCTTAAAACACTAAGAACGTAAAAGTTAAACAACTGGAGAAAAATCTAACTAAAAATCACGGCTAAATTTTATCATAATAGTGAACCAAATTAAAGGATAACTTTAAAAATACCAGTAATATTTGTGAAGAAACTGGCTTCTCGACAGATGTTGTATTTATCTATGGGAGGCAGACTTACTCTGAATTCCAACTTATAATATCTCTCCACCCCATTCCAAGAAAGGTCTTCAAGAACTTTATAGAATTAGAAGTTATTTCCTTTGGGAAGTCACTCTTCTCTTTAAAGTGTCTGAGAGACACAAGATTAGACATAATGTAACATTTTACATTATTTTTCTATTTCTTATTACTTTTTGTCTTCATTCTTTTCTTATTCATTTTTTCTTCTTAAAATCTCTGCATCGTTTGTTTATAAGAGTGGACTAATTAAGCTCGTAATCTTAAAACAATAATAACATAAAAATTAAATAACCAGGAAAAATCTTACTAAAAATCACGACTAAATTTTATCATAACAGTGAACCAAATTAAAGGATTAACTTTAAAATACCAACGTGGAGTCATGGTGAAATTTGAAAAGAGACCAGCTTCTTGGCGGATGCAGTATTTAACTATGGGAGGCTGACTTACTCTAAATTTCAACTTATGATGTCTCTCCACCCTATTCCAAGCAAGGTCTTCAAAAAACTTAATAGAATTAAAAGGAATTTCCTTAGGGAAGGAAACACAAATGAGCATAAATTTCACCTTGTCAAGTGGGACAAAGTCATATCAGGTTGTTTGGGCTTCAAAGACTTAGCACAACAAATGTCTCCTCATGAAGTTGCTATGGAGATACATGTAGGAAGAGCAAAGCTTATGGAGGACAGTTACAATTATCACCATAGGATACTGAGTAACTGGAGATCAAATCTCTCGGGACTCAGGAGAACCATAGGGGGTTAATTAAAGTATAGAAGTATATTTGCAATCTATGGTTCCATCATTTTGTAGTAGGAAGTGTCCATAGAATAAGTTTTTGGAGAAGGAAAAATAACTTGGGAATTCTCCTCTAATATCTGACTATCACAACATTTTCAGAAACCTACAAAACTAGGAGTTGGAGGAAATGACCAGTCTGCTAGCAACACTTCACAATGCAAAAATCAACCACCTAGCCCCAAACCACTTCAATTGCAGTGTTGCAGATAAAAAGGAATTCTCAGTGAAGACAACCACAGAAAGTTAGCCATGGAAGCTTATTTTAGAAGATTAAATAAGTTGCTTCAACTGGACTGCCCTGCACAAAGCACGTTTGGCACAAGATAACCTAGCTAGGAGAAAGTTTTAGAATGCTAACAGAGCATGTTTATATCACTTTTTGGGCTCAGATGGGCCATGCCACTTAATATCAAGGATGGAAATAAAAGTTGGAGAAACTAGAAAGTTGATAGCCCCATCAAGATAGTATGGAAGACGATACTAGCAATTTGGAGTATATGGAATGAGAAATGGAATCTACTTTGATGGAACATAAACTATCTACCAATCTTAAAAAGCTGAATCCTGTATGTATCTGTATAATTGGATTTATTTGTCACCTATAGTCTCCCCAGACACTTTTTTGAACTTTGTTAGTTCCACATCTATAGTTTAATATTTGTAACGGAGTTTCTTAGTTACTTTGCCACTACTCATTTGCAACTATTATACATCTCCTTGATGCCAGCAATGGAAACTTTTACTTCATCAACAAATACTTAAAAAATAACAAAACAAACAAAAACTATACATTAAATCATAAAACATTTTTTCCTTATTTGTTCTTTTTTCCTGGTTGGATAGAGTTGGAAAGTAGTAGGTATCCGTGGAATTTGTCTAAATGTGTGCAATATGACCTGGACACATCTAAAGAATTTGGCATCATTCACCAATTATTTTCAACTCACCAATTATGTGACGGATGAGAATGGAAACTCAGTCATCTAGAAAAAAGTCAAGAGCATGGATCTTTATGTGAATGGTGAACCTATTTGATTAAGCTTAAGAAGTAAATGAAGGATTTTGAAACTTTTGGTCTTAGCACGTCACATTACATTAGATTCTGTATAATCTATCATTATGCTACTAATCTACTACCATCTTGGTGTTGATGAATATATTTTTTTACTGAAGCTAAATAGGATCTAACACTTACGAGCTAAGATCCAAGAGCTAAGAGGAGAGAGACCAATGAAGGTGAACTAATTTCATGCAATTGAACAAGTAAAACTGAAACTTCCTCTATACAATGATATTTGGGGAATGAAAGCCCTCTTCTCCCTTATATTCACATGTTACATTCTACACAATTGACAGTTGTACATCATTTACTAATCAACTAACTAATTATCTAACAAACTAACTAATCACTAATTAGTCTAATCTTTCTTTAATATGCTGATTGTGTAATGCTATTAAGTCACAGCTACTGTTCCATTACTCCTCCTCAAGCTGGCAGGTATGAATATGTCTAAAACACTCAGCTTGGAAACTAGATACTCATGTTGTGATATAATCAACCCTTTAGTTAATATATCTGCTTGTTGTTCATGTGTTCTCAAGAACAATGGTCTGAACTTTCTCCCGAATGAAGTGACAATCTATCTCGATGTGTTTGGTTATTTCATGATATACTGGGTTTGCTGCTATTTGTAAGGCTACCTTGCTATCACAATAGAGTTCCACCAGAAGCTTCAATTCTTCTCCTAATTCTCTGTATAGTCCTGTAATCCACACTATCTCTGAAATTGTAGAAGCCATGCTCCTATGCTCTGATTCTACTGAACTTCTTGAAATAGTTGTCTGCTTTTTGGATTTCCAAGATATTGAAGAGTCATTGTATTTAACTAAAAAACCGGTAACAGACCTCTTGGTATTTGGGCATGCTGCCTAGTCAGCATCACAATATGCTGTCAACCTGTTGTCTTTCTTGCTACTCATTAACACTTCCATTGTAGGTTGTCTCTTTTTGTATCTTACCACCCTTAGTGCTTCTTCCATGTGAGATATCTTTGGTGCTTGCAGAAACTGACTTAATGTTTGTACTACAAAACATATGTCTTGTCTTATCATAGTCAAGTAAAGAAATCCACTAATTAGTCTCTGGTATGATCCCGCTTCTTCTAGTGCTGGATCATCTTCTATTCCTGTCATTTCATCTATTTCTCTATTAGTCAGTCTTATGTTGTTGTCCAGTGGTGTCCAAGAAGGTTTAGCTCCAGTAAGACCAACATCATCTATCATTTCTAGAGCATACTTTCTTTGATTAATTAATATCCCTCTGTCAGATCTGCTGAATTCTATTCCTAGGAAATCCTTTAGAGTTTCTAGGTCTTTAATCTTGAACTTGGCGCACAAATCTTGTTTGGCTTGCTCTATCAACTTTAGATCATTCCCTGCTATCAACATGTCATCAATATATACTAAAATAACCATAATTTTCTCATTGTGTCTTCTTATAAACAGTGAATAATCTAGTTTACTCTGCAAAAATCCTAAAGCAACCAATGTATCTGTAAGTTTAACATTTCATTGCCTGTTGTCCTGCTTAAGGCCGTACAAGGATTTAACCATCCTGCAAACTAATCCTTGAGACTCCCCTGTCTAGAAAATTCTTCAAGTAAAGACATGTACACTTCGTCAAAAAGATCACCTTGAAGAAATGCATTATAGACATCCATTTGATGAATATGCCATCCTGAAGCAGTAGCAATAGATAACACACTTCTGACAGTAACTATCTTCACCACAGAGGAAAATGTGTTTTGATAGTCAAGACCTTCAATCTGATTGTAGCCCTTAGCAACCCGTCTGGCTTTGTATCTTTCAACTTCACCATTATCCTTAAATTTCACCTTATAGACCCATTTACATCCAATAGGATGTTTTTCAGGAGGCAAAGGAACTAATGTCCAAGTGTGATTAGCTTTAAGAGCAAGTATTTCTTCTTGCATAGCTTTGATCCACTTTGGATCAGAACAAGCCTCACTATATGTCTTGAGTTAAAAAACATATGAGAATGCAGTCAAATAATATTGATAAGAAGGAAATAGATGATCATGACTTAACACCTGAGAGAGTGAATATGGAGTAGTTGCAGAAGCAGTATTAGAAATGTAATCAGTCATCTAAGTAGGCTGCCTCCTTGTCCTTGATGACTGCCTGGGAATAACCTCTGTAGGAACATCAATAGGCAAAGAATCATCAATTGCATATATCGGTGGTACTTCTGCAAGAAACTGGTCACCAATATCAACATCAATATCATCAAAAGGGTTGAGAGACTGTACTTTCTTATCGTGGATTGAGTCCTGAGAAGCTAGAGTAAAGGGATCTGTGTAGAAGTCTAGGAATATAGGAGTAAAGAGAGGCTTAGTTTTGAAAGCAAACACATTTTCCTTAAACAGTACATCTCTAGATAGAAAAAAGGATTGAGTAACCAAGCTGTACAAAACATATCCTTTAGTCACTGTATAATATCCCATATGAACTGCAGGGACAGATGTTGCATCAAATTTATCCCCTGGAGGAAGCTTCTTGGCAAAACATAAGCACCCTAAGGTTCTTAGATGACCAAGAGTAGGTAGATGACCATGGAAAACCTCAAAAGGAGTTTTTCCTTGCAAGGGAGAAGAAGGTAATCTGTTCATCATGTAAGCAGCTCCTAATATGCAGTGTCCCCAGAATTTAAAAGGTATAGAACACTAAAATCTAATAGCTCTTACAATCTCCAAAATATATCTGTGTTTTCTCTCCATAACTCAATTTTCTTGTGGAGTGGAAGCACAAGTTCTTTGATGTGTGATCCCATGAGTAGAGAATAAATTGTGACAGTCAATATTCACAAACTCATTCCTATTGTCTGATTTGATCATCTTAATACTTTTGTGAAATTATTTTTGTACTAACTGAATAAAACTCTTCAAAAGCACAAAAACATCACTTTTCAATTTAAAGAGTTAAGCCCAATTCATTCGAGAATGATCATCAATATTGTTAAAAACATTTTATGTCCATCAAATATGGGAACATGAAAGGTACCCCAGATATCTGAACGAATTAGATCAAAAGTAGGTGTTGATTTAGTTTCACTAAGGAAAAATAGCATTCCAACAGAAGCATGTCCCATTCTTTTATGCCACGACAATATATCCACCTTATTTTTTATAGCAATCAAGCCCTTAACTAGCTGATCATGTTGTTGTGACTTCACCTTGTGTTTAAGCAAGTATAAGCCATCCCTTTCTTTACCAATCACCAACACCTTCCTATTTGATAGGTCCTTGAATATACAGGAATTAGGAAAGAAGTTGATAGAATAATTCAACTTTTAGTTATCCTGGAGACTGACATCAAATTATACCTAAACTCACGTATATATAACACATTTTTAATAGGCTGGTCATTCAGCACATCACAAGAACCAGTGTGAGACACGTTAACTATTCCTCCATTAGGTAGATGAACATTCTTATCACTAACACAAGCATGTGTTGTGTGTTACAATTCTACGTTAGAAGACATGTGGTTTGTTGCGCCTGTGTCAATTATCTCTTATATCTTATTGTTATTCACACAAGATGCAAAAATAATACCAACCTCTAAAACATGAGATGTAAAAAGTTACCTCCCATGTTCTCAGCTTCAGATATAAACAACTTTCTCATGCTTGCTAAACTTTTACGCGTTTTTTCTTTCTCCAGAGACTCCATCAATTTGTTGCAATAATAAGGATTATCCAGCATTTTCATTATTTTGTCATATTGAGTTAGAGGATCGGATGGTGTTTGTGGAACTTGATAGAAATTAGCACCACCAGATATTCTTTTAGCATGTGGATGATCTGAGAGTCTAACAATCTCTCCCTTCACATGATAGGCTCTGCCCCTATCACCATCTCCTGTCAAATTGTAGGATTTAATTCTAGGATGTCCGTCTCTCATGTTATAAGAAACACCAACTCCATTCTTCCTTTTTGATTTAAAATCTGGAGGATAACCATGAAGCTTATAGCAATCATCCATGGTGTGACCAGGCAATTTACAATATTCACACTTAGAATTCCAGTTAGGATTCCTTTTATAGTTGTTTTAAGTGTTACTTCTGTTGCTCATTAATGTAGTAATTTCAACATTTTCAGAAAGTCCAATATTATGAGCAATCACTCTTTGACTTTCCCGCTCAATCATAATTAAATATGCTTGATTTATTGATGGTATAGGGGCTAACATGAGGGTTTGACCTTGAGCTTGCATATGAATCATTGAGTTCCATTAGAAATTGTAACAATTTTTGCCTCTTTACAAACTCCACAAATTCACGGGATTTTTCACAATCGCAACCAAGAAATAGGGCCAAACAATCAAATTCTGCCCAAAGCAAGCTCAATTTAGTGAAATATTCAGCGATACTACTGTAGCACCTTGAGTAGTTGTTGCAATCTCATGATGAAGCTGGAATATTTGCGATCCATCAACTTTATTGAATCGCTCCTTGAGATCATTCCACACAGAGTAAGCATCAGAAGAATACACTATTCCACTTAGCAATTCCTTCGACACACAATTCATGATCCATGACAAGATGCTCGCATTACATCGCTCCCATAAATCTGTCAAATTTGGACCAAAATTTGATTTTTTGCAAGTGCCATTGATGAATCCCAACTTGTTTTGGCCAAGTATGACGATTTTCATCGATCAACTCTAAACAGAGTAGTTCTCGAACCCAGTCAATTGTATCGAGATTAGCACTACTCTAGAAATGTCTGATTGATTAAGATACAATTGATGATTATGAGTCAACTTCGCTGGCAAAGTGTTATAAACTTTCGTCGCCATTGTTGTCTCAAATCGTGTCCTTCAATATCTTCTCCAAACTAGCTCAACACAGACCATATCAATGGCTGATAGGCTCTGATACCATAAATCTAAATAGGATCTAATACCATGAAGCTAAATAGGATCTAACGAGCTAAGATCCAAGAGCTAAGAGGAGAAAGAGCAATGAAAGTAAACTGATTTTATGCAATTGAATAAGTAAAACTGTAACTGCCTTTATACAATGATATTTGGGGAATGAGTGCCCTTTTCTCCCTTATATACACATGTTACATTCTACACAATTGACATCTTTACATCATTTACCAATCAGTTAACTAATTATCTAACAAACTAACTAATCACTAATTAGTCTAATCTGTCTTTAATGTGCTGAGTAATGCTATTAAGTCAAAACTACTGTTCCATTAGTTACCTTAAAAAACATGTCACATAACATATGTGTGTCTATAAGACTTGTGAAACTATTGCTCAAACATGGCATAACTTTTGTATGGTTATAAAAACTTCATATTGAGAGTAAACTGGGAAGTACAAGCTAAATTATTTCAGAATTTAGAAATGAGATTCTTTTGAAATGGAATAAAAAGGAAAATAAGGCCACGTGATCTGGAATGGAGGAATAAGAGACTCTCGATCAAAGTTCCCTAAAAAATAAAAG
The DNA here is from genome assembly GCA_030864225.1 of Capsicum baccatum var. pendulum. NCBI lineage: Eukaryota > Viridiplantae > Streptophyta > Magnoliopsida > Solanales > Solanaceae > Capsicum > Capsicum baccatum. The sequence goes on along the minus strand of CM061560.1, from coordinate 253,869,183 downwards.
CATAAATGGACAACAGTTGAATCAAAATTATTACAAAATGATAATCACACACAACCAAAGCACATGCTAAAATTTTGTACTTTGCAAACTTGACACAAAGATCATGTTTGGACGACTTCTCAATACTGTTGACGGAAAATTTAGCTATGGTACAAAAACTTGATGACATAGCAGAAGAGCAAAAACTCACTACGAACCAAGTTGGCGATAACTACTGCCCTACACCACTAAAGCAACATTTTCATTCATTATGGCCACTATCAAAAGATTCATTACCATGCAAAAACAAGAAAAAGGAAAAGGAAAATCCTTTGGATGGAAGTTCTTAGATTGCATATTGAGCTACTCTGATCAAGGATTAAAAGGAAGCTTGTTGTACGTTTAAATAACCATAGAAAATATTCAAATCAAGAAGAATCTTCATAATAGCAGATAAGTTGTAACGTGCTCAGAATGAAACTAGCCTTAATACAATTCAAAAAAATATAAAATAGAGAGAGTGGATTCTTATAGCCGGGCGTAATTGTTCTTGCATCTTAATGAATCATGATATTGTGGATAAGAAAACATAGTGTAGAAAAAGTTTATTATGTAAGAGGAACATGTATTATGTGGTAGACAAAATTTATAGGAAACTCTTCTTATACTTTGCCACGTGAAATATTGGATCGCTTTCAGAATGGGGCCAAAGTCCCCCTATTTTTCTCTCTCCTTTCCAATTTTTTCTTTGGTGCAACTTTGCTTTTTCCATCTTTTAGTTGGTGCAATTACTTTTCTAAATTTAGCTACTTTTCTTATCTTAATATGTTTATTCACGGGAAGTGTGAAACTCAATATTTTTCACCTAAATCGTCTTATTTCTAATATTCTAACACTTTAAGGACCTGTTAGGTCATTTAATATTTAGGACTAACTTATTTTTAAGTATTTTTGGATTTTAAGCACTTTTAAATTTTTGAAGGTGCTTGACAAAAACATAAAATAAATTAAATCTAGTTTAGGCTAGTCCTACCGGAAGCTATAGATTCAACAAAGGATTGAGGGGCATTCTATGCGGAACCCGGTTTGTCAGCCCTCTCTTTCATCACTTTATGCCATTGTTTGAGAGTTAGATCCATCACGTAAGTCAAATTATTGAGATAATCAAGGTGTATATCAACGGTAACATCTTTCCCTTCAAAACTTCATACATCTCGTTTGTCATCCCCCTTGACTATGTTCTCCTCCCTTAGTTTCTGCAGTTGTTCCGTCAACTCCTTAATCCTTTGCTTGTTAATTTCTTCTTGAGTCACCATGTTTCTTGGTTGCTCAAGTGCCGGAGGTTTCCTAAACCTTGTGATGGTATTGATTACAACACCATGCTTCTTGAGCCTTTCCTCATCATGTCAAAAGAGAAGGAGGGAAAATGTGGTTTTTTAGAGATAAGGAAGCAAATGGTGCTTTTTGTGGTGTTTCTTTATCGATGATTGACTATTATTTGTAGGGAGAAAACCTAGATTTTCTAAATTTTTGTATAGTTTGAATTAGAGAATTTTTAATCATCGTTAAACTGCTATTTTGACATGAAATTAAATGAGGATGGATTCAATTCTATGTTAGATATTATTATCTTTGAAACAAGTTGTTAGTGTATTTTAATATTTTAATTATATTAAAGTTCATTATATCAAATTGACAAAGTTTGTTCTTGATGGTTGCACTTCTCCAATGCACATTAGTGGAATATAATATTATTAAGAGTAAAAATGTGTATTTATTTTGTATAACTCTTATAACCATCAACACTTTATTTCACTTATTATTTTATGGTATAATGTGACATTTAGTTCTTGTAACATCTACCATTAGTCTACCTCATTACTCTTGTAATATTTGTAACCTATAGACTATTCATGTACCCACTTTACTACACCATATTCTTCCTATTCAATACAAGGATGAATTTCTCACCTATAAATAAAGGTGGTCTTGCATGTTATTGTATGTACAAGAAAATATGATAAGTATGAAAAAGATTATAGTGTAGTAGTGAAAGAGAAAGCTGAGACAAATAAAATATTCTAAATCTACAAATATATTCACTATACAAAAAAGAGAGTAATTATATCAGTGAAAGAAAGAGTTGAGACAAAGAAAAAAATCTAAATCTTTAACTATATTCAATATACAAAGAGAGTAAATATATATTGAAGGAATTTATTCTTATGGTAGAGCTTTGGACTCTTCAACTAATTCGGAGTTGTTTGAGCTGTACATCATTGATAGGTTGTTGTATCCTGGAGGAGATAATTCATGAGATATATTGTTGGATCGGTGTAGATGATGTCGCAGTGAACTTGAATCTCCTTAAAGAAAGTGAGATATCTGTGTCTCAGCCAAGAAGAAGATTATCTTATTTTCTTTAGTTTTTTTGTTCATATTACTATTTCAACTGTAATATTATAATTTGTGGTATATTACACCAGCACAAATGTAGTTTATCACCGGATTTTATGTTGACCAACTTTTTGAGCCAAACTTTTCATAATACTACAATAATTTAGTTGATTTACATCTAAATAAAAAGTATTCACAAACTGGCGTATTCGATAGGACCCAAATGTAGGGTCATAGGTCGATCCGTACATATAGAACAAAAAAAATGGTAGAAAAAATATCACGTAAGATTAGGGGTGGCAATTAGGCAGGCTGAGTCAGATTTTGACGGTTTAAAAGGGGTCAAAACCCAACCTGACCCAAAATTGTTTGGATCAAAATGGATCCCAACCCGCCCAGTTTCTTCTATGTTTTAATTGCTTTATTTATTTTTTTATAAGTTTCTAGTAGCGAATAAAATTATTTTTTCTATTATTATGGCTATATATAACATATCATATTAAAAAATATATTTTTAAAATATTATAACAAGAGTTCTCAAAACTTAATTTGGGTTGTATATCAACCCAAGTTTTAATGGGTTGAAACACACGTTGAATTGAAATGAGTTGAGTTAATAAATAAGCAGGACAATAACTAACCTAAACTAAAATGGATTGAATGGATTGAGTTTGATTTTGCCACCCCTAGATAAGATGTTCGGCTATTCTATTAGCCTACCTACATCTAGAGAAATTTTATGATGTTTTTCCCTCGAAGAACAAATCGATAATATTAGTCAATTACTTGAAAGCACCAGACATATCATTGAAGGCAAGTTTCACAACCAATTTTCGACTAATGTATCGGAATATATAGTATCCATATATATGCATGTGAATCAACTATGTCAAGTCAAATTTGAATGATTCATGATTAGCTATTATGAGTGTATGTTTAATTTTACATGTTCCTTGAGAAAATAATTTGTACAACTTTTACAAAATTCTTGACTTCGCCACCGAATATATGGATGACCTAGGATACAATTCTTGATTGAGAACATTTTTTCACATGCATGGGCCAGCATGTTTGAGCCCACGAAGAAGCCAATTTAATTTGAATGGATTGTATGCCCTTTTTGTTTGATCAATAATAGCACAATGGGTCTATTGTCGCATGCTGCACCAAGCATTATTAACACCTTCAAGAAAAAGAGTTTTCATAATATACTTAGCTCAATGTCCACAGTAACTATTCCTATCCAATGTTCCAACCATAACTAACAACCCCCTCCTTCAATTTATTTTCAATCTCTTATAATTATTATATAGTATTTGGAATTCATTATAACAACAATAATATACTCAATGTATTACCATAAAGTGGGATCTACGGAGAATAAAGCGTACGCAGTTCATACCACTACCTCAGATGAAGTAGAGAGATTGTTTTCGATAGACCCCGACTCAAGGTAGATAACAAATATAACAAACAAAAAACATAAAAGCAAACAATAAAAAGGAATATCACACTGATAGATAGTAAAGGAAACAAAACACCCACTAAGTAATATTATAAATTATCTATACGAAATAAACCTGCCCAATAAGCCCAACCCATTTAGAATGCCCGACCTGGTGGGCCCCCGATCTACAGGGCTACCGGTCCCGGGATGGGTCATATTCGTCGACAGGCCCGGTGGACCGGCCCGTTTAGAGGCCCGGACAAAGCTCACCGGTCACCCAACCCGGTTTTTAAAAAAGTTATTTGAAATAGCTGCTGGACCCCCACTTGCCAATTGGACCGTTGAGGCCCAACGACATTATAGCCGTTTGGAGCCCCAACGGCCAATTGGCCTATTTTATTAAAAAAAAAATTAATTCAAAAAAATTCTTTTAAATAGCCTAAAATTTCAAATCATTTTCCACACAAATTTCATTCTCTCAAATCTCAATCTCTCTCAAATATTCTAATTATCTTCTAAAGTGTTCAATTTTATTTTTAAATTTTGTGTTTACAAATATCAAGTGGATGTTTTCTAACGTCACAACTTTCGGATACTTCAAAAATTTGGTATTGTCGTTCCATCTCTTACCTTTAATTTTTAATTAGTGTATTAACTGTTGAATATTTATTTTAATTATTTTTGTGTATTTTGAATATTTTTTAGTTTGATTTACACAATTGATAAATTAAAAAACATCGATAAAAGTGTTAAAAACTTGTGTCTCGGAAGTGGTAGTGGTAGTAAAAAATAAATTGATGGCGGTTCCCATAGAGGTAGTTCAAGTATTAGCTATACTCGTGTGCCTCCGGTACCGGTTAGTCAGCCTTTTGAGGAAGGAGTAGGTATAGGTGCTTACGATATGGATTATGCAGAAGCACAGAAAAATTATGGTATAGAAGAAGAAAATAAAGTAGATGCGGTTAATTTAGATGTAAATGATGAAAATATTGGTGAAACACCTGCAGTAGAAAATGCTAATGTTAGATCTGAATCGGTTAATCTTCCTCCCTATCCTCTCCGTGCCCAAGAACTCGTAGAAGAACTAGTATTGCATGAAATTTTTTTACAGAAATAGTAGGAAAAACTAAGGTGCAATGCAATATTTGTGAAATTGTATATAAGTATAAAAGAGGAGGCAATTAAGGAGGTACGAGTTTATTGATGAGACATATAAGAGAAAATCAAGCTAGAGAATTACTTATTACACAAGGTGGTGAGGTTGTTGGTGGGCCAGCACAAACCAGATTGAACCCGACAATCGGTCAATTGATTAAGAATTATAATAAAATGAAGGACCGGAAAGAAATTAAAAAAATGATAGTTGTGAGTTGTTTGCCTTTCACTTTTGCTTCTTCGAATGTTTTTTTTTAATTATATTCAAGCAATTTATAATTCTATGTTTAAGGGTATTCCTAGAAGTACTTGTCGAGCCGATATTTTTAGACTCCATACACAATATGTTTAGCATTTATCTATGTATTAAAAAATATTCAATGTAGAATTGCTATAACTTCTGATCTTGGTCGTGTTGTTAGTAAAAATAATTATTTAACCATTATTTATCACTGGATAAATAATAATTTTGTTATGCAAAAACGTATTCTAGATTTTTTGTATGATGAAGATCGTAGACATACTAGAAAATTTATTTCTGAATCTATTACTAAAGTTGCAAAATATTATCGTATTGAAAGAAAAATTTTATGTATTGCTTTTGATAATACATCTAACAACAAGACTGCTATTGACAAGTTAGAAGTTTAGCTTTCTCTGTCGTTACCTGAAATATTTCATGTTAATTGTGGTTGTCATATATATAATTTAATTGTAAAAGATGGTCTTAAATTTTTTGAGTTTTATATTGAAAAGGTCCGGCTTGCTATTGGCTTTATTGAAGAAAATAATCGAAAAAAAAAGTGAGAGAATTTATAGTTAAATGTGAACAAAATGAACTTACACTGATATTTATGTCTGAAGAATGTTATACTACATGGAATGTTACTTATACTTATTTAAGAACTTGTCTTGTTTATAAAGTTCCTATTTTAATGACTTTTAATCAATATTCTGATTCTTTTCCTGAGTGTATGCTACATGATTCTAATTGGGCTGCAATTGATAATCTTGTTCAGTTATTGGAAAAAAATTACGAAGCTATGGTTGAATTTTTCGATTCTTATTATCCTATTGTTTGCAATATTTTAGTTTATTTAGCCGACATTTCTTTTTTGCTTAAAGAATATACGAATAGAGAAGGTTACAAAGAAACTGTTAGTGCTATGTTCGCTAAATTTAAAAATATTTTTATCCGCTTACCCTAATTTACTTGGTTGGTGCTATACTAAATCTATGTATAAATATAATACCATGTGCGACTTTAGTTCTATTATTTATACTTCCTTAGAGATAGAGCCTGAAGAAAAACAGGATTTGTTTACGGCTATGAGTGATGCGAACATTACATAGAAACATTATATAATCATTATGTCGATTTACTTGATGTATCTAGACCAACAAATATCACTCCAACTGTCGCTCCTTAAGCTACCGAGTAGCCATCATCTTCTAAAAGGCCGGCACATAGTGGTTTTTTTGATTAATTTTATGATTTAAATGTTTGGAACAGGGTTGCGACTTCAACATACACAACAACTTCTCGGGAAGAGCTTAAGCATTATCTTCAACAGCCGATAGAGGGTCGTAGAGAAAGGATCAACGTGTTGGATTGGTGGAAGAATAATGAAAGACAATATCTTTTGCTTTAAAGATTAGCCAGAGATATGTTGAATGTTCCAATCTCAACTGTTGCATCGGAGAACGCTTTTAGTCAGAGACGACAATAGCTTGGAGACAACTGACACTCATTGGGAAGCAATGCTATGAATGTTCTAGTTTACCTTAGAGATTGGATTATAACAGAATGAAGAAATCAAGGAATTGAGGTGGAGCCAAAAGACGAACAAAATCTTGAAGAAATTATGACTTCAAGGGAGAACTCAGCACAATCAAGTCCAATGCATGGTTTTGCCCCCATTGATTTTGACTTTCCTATGTCAGTTCCCATTAATATTAACATTCATGAGTTGAAAAAAAAATGATGCAAAATTTGTAGATTTTTTATTCATGTAAATTATAAGTTTTGGATCATTTTACAATCAATAAAATACAACATTCATTCACTCTTTACTTTGTAATTTTTTTTTATTTAAATTGAATTTCTAGTTTGAATTAAATACTTTTAATATATTATTATCAAACTTTACACTAAGTAATAAACATAAAAAACATATATACACATATATTATACATATATACACAAGTAGTATTTAAAGTAGTATATATTCTACATATACATGTCTATACTATATATATATATATATATATATATATATATTGTGTATATATGTTGTATGCATATTGTTGCAAGTGGTAATTTAAGTAGTATATATTCTACATATATGTCTATATATTTTCTATAGACTAAAATAGTAAATATTTAATGTGTTTGTGTTTCTAAAGTAGTATCATATGTAATGTACATATGTTATATGTGTATATATTTTCTATAGACTCTAAAGTAGTATATATTTAATGTATACATGTGTATATTTTTTCTAAAGTAGTATATATATAGTGTTCGATTACTTGAACTCAAAAAAGAATTTTGTGGTATTAAGCTTGGTCTTTATAATCTCAAGAGTAATTTTTTCTTAATTTATCACCCAGTGTTTGATATTTATATTGAAGTCTGATAAATTTAAATTCACACCAAAAAATTTCATTATGAACTATAGAAGGATAAAACGCACCCTATCAAAAGTGACTTTTTTAATGTGTCTCTAGGAGTATTTATTTTCATAGGATGTGAGGGGTGCATTGCTTCTTTGTTTTGACCTATCAGTAAAGATATTTTGTTTCAGTCTATAACTTAATTGGACTGTACTATTTACCTTGAAGAAGGCAAACCCAATTTGAATACCTCAATCTTTTTATTTCTCTTGTCTAGGATTTTAAAAAAAAATTAAAAAGAAAATTAACTTAGAGAAATTGAAATAAATAATCGTCCATCAAAATAATAGCCAACAAATATATATTTTGTATATATAAAAATCAATAAATAATTTTTTTTCTCACCTCATCCTAGGAGCTCCCAACCCATTTTCTTCACTCGATGACCCGAATCGACAAACTAAATGTTGGAAGTGGAAGATATTTATTATCCAAACAACTCTCTCCCCTCCTCTCTCTCTCTCTATATATATATATTTATATATATAAAATAGCGAATATAATTATTTTTCACCATTCGATTGAATATGTAAGTTCCTTAAGGGTTTAAGAAACTATTTGGACCACAATATCATAGGGTCCATTGAACCTTCAATAGCATATTTATAACATTGACAACCATCTTGTACAAGAAGAATTACTTCTCATATTTTTCTCTATTTCTTTGCGAAAAAATAACATAAATATACACCTTAATTTGTCATATTTACACAAATCTCTACCCTTACAAAGTATGCAAAAATCTCAACTAATTAGGTATCTTTTCTAAATATATCGTGGAGCTAATTATGTATCTTTGCAAGAAAGAGATGTATCTTTGTTAGATAAATTATGTATCTCAACAAATCCAAAATTAAAAAAAAAATACTGGGAGCTAATTATATATCATTACAAAGGAAAAAAAAACTGTATCTTCGTTTGATGTATCTCGAGTTAATTATGTATCTCGACAGATCCAAAATTGAATTTTTCACTAATTATATAAAATATCAAAATTTTCTGTAATTAAGCTCCAAATTGGTAGAATTTATGTTGTCTGCCTTTTTTTTTTTGGTTGTTAAGAAATCTACCCAATATACTACACATAAAAGTTAGTTATTTAATACAGTATAATTATCGGTTTCCAAAAAATTGAAGAACCAACATTTTTCTTGAGAAGTTTCAACCTTTCAAAATATTATTTGTTGCTTGATAATTACGTTTTTTTCCTTAAATCAAAAGTTACATATGAAGCAAATGTAATCCACATTCACTATGTTATGGAAAAAGAATCTTTTAGGTATATCTGAATGGAGGAATCCTATGTTATATTGGCCTCAAACGTAACATGAAGACTACTAAGGGGTCTTTCATATAATAAAAGAAGTATTTTTTTCTAATTCAATTGATATCAAGTAATTGTATTCATCAAGACTAGGACATATCAAAAAAATTACCTGGTATTTTTTGTCTTTGGTAGATAAAAGATTTTGTTATGTCTGGTAGTTCATCATATTTACACAAATTTGGTCCAAAATGTGTTGGCAATTTATTGAGGGTCATTTTCCATGATAAATTCTTAAATGCCTTTCACACTCCAAAATAGTAGCTTCTCCACTAGAAAGGAATAAGCAATATCCACATTGCTAAATATTGAGAAAGAAAGAAAAAAAAACAAGTAGTTATGGTGGCCTTTCCATCATTAGTTTATCATCTAGATATAGGGTTTATCTCAAAGAGCAAATTGATGGAATATGACAAGGCTATGAGAACATGCTAATAGAAGGTGCAATTTTTGTCAAAATCTGTTAAACAAAGAACAATTTGGTAATCGATAATGTGGAATTGAGATTGAAGTAATTATATCAACATTAGTTGTGGTGTAGTGATAAGACTGTTCCATCCTTAACCAGAGGTTTTAGGTTCGAGCCTTGACTATGAAGAAAATCCTGTAGAGTATACCCCAGAATGGGTCGTGCAACACATCTAAATTAGTGAGACACCAATACAAATACCGGGTGAAAAAACAGAAAGAGATTGAAATAAGAACTAACCAAGTTTAGGTTAGGCACATGAATCGATTGATTTGTGTTTTGTATTTTATATTTTTTTAGATATTAGGTACTCAAAATTTACCATTCTGACTTAGTTAATTTCACGCCCAGTAGGACCATAACTGTTCCCAAAGTCCCAACTGAGAAGTTCCACATTAATAGGATTGAAACTCAAATATCTGATTAAGAGTGAAGTAGTATCAACATCAGAGCATATTGTTTAAGAAAAAACAAATAAGCCATCAATTTTTTTTTAAAAAAAGCAAATAAGCTATCTATTTCTTTTTATAGACACTTGGATATAGTACATGAGGGTGGCTACACTATTGAATGGTCTAACCCCCACCCCACCCCTTCTCCTAATCGCAGCTATTTCCAATTTGTGAAATTGAAAGACCCATAAAAGTTGGCAACATGGACTTTTATTGAAGAGATGGACCCCATTTCAAGAGGAACTTTCTTTGGCCCATTCTTAATAAAGTTCAAGCCCAGCTTGAAAGAAGTTGCAAGGTTAAATATTGGAATTGGACTTGACATCAAAAGTTACAAAAAGCTACATTTTCATTGTTAAATGTGATGCTAAGCTCCCACTTAATCATAGATTTTAAAAATTAAAATTTGAGTTAATTGGAGTTATTGTTTATGAAACTTGAGGTTGTGTTAAAGACATGTATTTTACTTAGAAAAAATTTAAAGTTCTGTGAGTGGAAGTGAAACAGGTTTTTGGGAACTTGAAAACATTTGAAAATTATTTTTTCAAAATCTAATTAAATTGTCAAACAAATATTTTAAAATAAAATTTCAAAATCTGATCCAAAATCAATGGTCAAACACTAGCTAATGATCACTTAGTAGAAAATTTAAGACCTTTTCCTTTCTAGATAAGATAATGTGATATCCACATAGTGATGAAGTTTCCTCAAATAATGAGGATGATAATTAACTCAATACAAGAAGACCTCGCATATATCTGTTGTAGCGCAGTATATGTTAAGTTATATAGTATATGATTTTATTCGTTGCTTTTTTTGATTGAATCTAGTTTTAGCAATCACTACCAGTCCGCTTCTTGTGCCATCTTTAGATATTCATACAATAAAATGATTGGGAAATACTATCGTCTCATGGATGGTTGTTAGGAGGATCATTCCAATTCGAACAAGATGATTTCTAATTGATACCATCTATTATTGTCAATATACAATTCAGTATTAAGGATGTTTGGATTGTTACAAAATGATTACAAAAGTTCATGAATGAACTGCAATATTTTAATAGGGGATCATTATAGTCAATTGAAATGCAGGATGAACTCATCTTCAAGCATATCTTATTAGTCTTTTAAATCAAACTTAAATAGATTCAAAATTACATAATGATAATTTCAATAGACGACTATCATATCTATGAGATGAAATTATTAATTATTTTCTAATTAATGTGATCAACAATATTTTTTTTTGGGCGGAAATTACTTACTTAAATATAAACCAATTAAATATAATTTAGGTTTGATCCCATCAAGAACCATCTATCCGATAGAGGGTTGAGAAACATTTGATGGGAAACCCTTACCACCAAGGATCACTTTCATCACTTCACAGATTTGTTTGGTCCTTTCTTTCTTGAGGTACTCAATATCATTGACATCATAAGGGTTTGTCTCAATAGTAAAATCTTCTTTTCCCTTCAACACTTCATTCATCTTAGTTTTTAACTCTTCAATTATGTTCTCCTCTATTTGCTTATGAATTTCTTCCTCCAACTTCTTAATACTCAGCAAGATCTTAAACATGATAAGGGTTTATCGCAATAGCAACATCTTCTTTTCATTTCAACACGTCATTCATCTCAGTTGTTAACTCCTCGATTAGGTTCTCCTCTATTAGATTCAGAATTTCCTCTTCTAACACCTTAATAAGACTCTGCTCAGTGTACTCATCTTGTGCACCTGATTTTTGGATTGCATTGGCATTGAGAGCTCCTTAAATTTTGTAAAGGTTTTGACAGTATCCTCATGATTTGAAAAACATCACAGGTTTACTGTAACAATCCTTGTAGAAGACACTAGCAATCTCAATACCACAAAGGTCGCAAAATTCGTGAAGCCTTTTAAGGAGCTCTTCATGTCTTTTCTTACGTTCAGTCCCCCTCTTAGTGTTAGGTAAATTTAAAGAAAAATTCAATTTCCTTGTCATGGCTAAAAAAAGAAGAGAATTGTATTCTTCTAGATCTTTCTTTTGTGTGTTGGGGTGGGGAGGGGGGGGGATGGGGGGGTCAAATGACTCTATTGTTATTGTGTTTTTATTTTGCATAGGATTGACTCTTATTTATAGGGAAAATTTAGATTTTATAAATTTTTGAATAGGTAAAATTAGAAAATTGGTAATTGTCACACTACCTATTTTGGGATGAAATTAAACTAGGCTGGATTTGCTACCAAGTAAGAAATAATATTTCAAGATATGAGGACGAGAGGCAAGTCATTTTATACAGCGTAGGGCAAAGCGTAAATCATGAAACATAGAGTGCAAAACTCATGGATCTACAGAGCACAAGTCTTATGTATCTTTGATTTCATAGTTTTATTATGAAGAAGCACGAGTTAATTTCTCAATAATTCTGCAAAAATAAATCACTAATAATTTAGAAAAAATTGTTATATTACAATTTGAAAAGATTTTAAAAATGAAATAGCCTAGTTAATCTTTAAAATGAAATCATCATTGATGTCCATATTTACTAGTCCATCTCACCTCAACTAATATTTGTACTAAGTTGTCACGATCCGAGACTACTCCCTAGTCGTAGCACGGTGCTTAGAACCACAAGTGATCCTAAGCCAACTCATGTACTGGCATACTACTTGAGCAACTGGTTTAAAATGTATATAAAAGATAATTTTCTAAGCGAAAGAATAATCATGAGAAAATCTGAATAAATGTGATACTGTAAAAGTTTACAACATAATAAATCTGAAGAAGAAACTTGAATTACATATAATGACTCTGACTAACCATCTATGAAGCCTCTACTATGCTGACTATAGATAGTTGGGAATTGACTCCCACTATCCCAAATAAATACATACGAATAATGAAGCAATACAAGAACTGCATTTGACTCTAGTCCTCGAAATAAGAGAACTCATCACCTACTGGCTGAATGTTGATAACTGGCTGACCCTGGTGTGTGGCCTACATCTGGCACCTACATTATGAAGAAATATAGCCACAAACACATATATATGTTCCATACTTTGGAATGTACTGAGTATATCAGACATGCAGTAAATCGTGGAGATACTTAATAAATACTTTAGAACTGAGGACATAAGCTATTTGCTGAAATATGCATTTGAATCATGATTGTACGTAAAAGCTGTAAAACATAGTGAAAATTTTAAATTATTAGCTGAAAATATTTCTGTAAGTTGAGAAGTAGTAGAAACATGAATACCATACGTAAACCTCAAGTTAAATCTGACTAGGTTACAAAATCGTACTGAGGAACATGTATGAATACTGAGTATGAATGCATAAAAATGAAAAACAAATGCAAGATCAAGTATAAACATGTGTTGAAATAATCTAAATAACTGATATCTGAATAGCTAAAAAACTGATATCTGTACACTTGGTCATGCAAACTTGAACTAACATACTCTGAATAATGAACTGAGACTATGGAAGCTATCATGTAACCGACCTATCCCATTCTGAGCTAATTAGGGTCCAACCGGTAACCCCAGTTGAAAAGGTACCAGTACCTTGCCACGGGTACTAACACTAGTTGTGTGGATCTACTAATCTGATATCCCGATAGACTAGGATGTCACCCTCTACTGGAAGGTGCCCATAAATGAGTGTCAACCCTCAACTGGCAGAAAGACCTGTCAAAACCTATGTTGGCTACGTAGTTCTTGAACTCAGGGACTACTATTAAAGTCACACCCTCGACTGGCGGTGAGCCCCCATCTCTTGGCTCACTTGGTGCTGAATCCTACTCCCAACTGGACTGACACTGATTCTGATTAAAGTTAACTGGACATCACAACTGATAAGTGCTCAACATGACTATAATAATCAGAACATAATACTAAAAATCATGATTACTTTTTACTTGAAAATGAAAATATGTATAAACAGATAGGTATCGGGTGTTTGTAACCATCCATCACCGAATAATGATATTTTAAATACAATGACATCATCAAAATCTTGTAAGAAAATTCATGATTCGTTGGCCCAAAACATAGTACATTTCACTAAATTGATGAAATCCATGATTTTAAGGATGAGAATATATTTAACTTATAAGGACAACATGCTTACATGTTTTAGTTCATGAATTGGTAGGCTAACATGGTATCAATTGAACATGGTATGGGAGATTGAACTTTAAAGCATATAATGACATGATTCACATGGAAAAATATCTTGGCATGACTTAAATTCAAAACTACTATGAGACATTAAGTAAATTCATAATTAATCATTGAAATTTTCACAAAAGGGGGGAAACGGTTTACACTTGAAAATCAAAAAAATTTTGGGACTCAATGGGTAGAAGGAACCCATTGATGAATACCCCACATACCTGAGTTATTTAAATTTTTGAAGAGAACTTGGAATTGAAGCCTTGAATGGTTGAATTCTTGAAAAGAAGCTTGAATTTGTGTTCTTAAAATGGGGATGATTTTTAGATTGTTAACTGATGAAGAATGGGGTAAATAATGCCCCATTTGGATTATAATTCGTGAATTGGGTGTTTAGGGTGAGGGGAAAAAATATCAAATGCCCCCTTAAATATTTAATAAGGTTGCAGGAAAACACAACCTCCATGGTACAGAGGCTGTCGCGGAGACTAGCCTCCTTAACACAACGTGTATTGCGGAGAATATCCTCCGTAACACACCATGTATCGCGGAGGTCCAGCCTCTATGAGACGCTCAAATCGCGGAGGCATTCTGCCTCCGTGATCCAAAAACACTCCGAACTCCTTTAAAAAATTTTGAAACTCTCCCGGATGACCCTTTTAACATCCCTAATCATACTTCAACTCATAAATCAATGTTTCAAACTCAAAAAGATCCAAAAATAAAATATTCAAAATCTTGGGGTCTTAAAATGGCTAAGTCTGTTGTACTTAGTGTGAATATAATGACTTTGGGACTTCTAAACTTGAGACGAATAGCTGGATCTAGTCAAGGATTTTGTGGGGTAGTACATAAGTTTTTGTTTACATATTTCAGAAGAAGAAAGATAAAAGTATGAGAGCAATGGAAAGAGAAGGGACAAAATTGCCTCATGAACATAGTATTATGAAATCTATATCCTATCAATTTCATGCACAAGCATTTGCACCATACCTAGCATAGTTTCAGGCATAATCATCTAAAAACTTATTAATTTCAGAAATAATCATCAATTTTTTAAAATCAATTTTAGGCATAATAATCTAAAAAAGATTTCAACTTTAATTATAATCATCTAACTAAAACTATTTAGAGCTATGTCATTTTTAATGCGAGTTGCTTTTTTTTATTTATATATTTAAAGAAAAATATAATATAAAATATAATAGCATAAAGTACCATTACACCAAAGCATGAGCTATAGACTCTTCAAAAATATATTTTACCTTAGGTAAAATTATCATAACTATTTCTAATATTAAGTACTTTGGAATCAACTAAGTTTTGACTATTAATCCTCTCCTTATTTAGATTACTAAATAATGGTGCCCCCGTCAG
Source organism: Capsicum baccatum var. pendulum (assembly GCA_030864225.1). NCBI lineage: Eukaryota > Viridiplantae > Streptophyta > Magnoliopsida > Solanales > Solanaceae > Capsicum > Capsicum baccatum. Next base: position 253,853,741 of record CM061560.1, on the reverse strand, counting down.
GACGAACCCAATGTATGTTATTTTTTTTTTTAATCACAATCTATATGGCACAGTTGAAATTTAGAAAGTCCACCAAATTTTTTGTGTGTTTCTAAATACATTTTAAGTTATTAATTATTAATTTATGATACTTTTACATAATTTTCAGATATTATATATTACTCTTTTTGTCCCAATTTATGTGGAACTAATGAAATATTTGAGAAAGTCAATTAAATTTATTATATAGTTTTAGAAATTTTAAATTATTAATTTTATGATTTATACGATTTTTGACGTAATTTTCAGGTAATATTTGTTACTCCTGAAAATCAAGGGGGGGGGGGGGGGGGGCAGAGCGTGAATTGAAATTTTCTTGAGTCGGCTGATCAAGCTTGCTGGTCGACTCACCTGCAAACAGATATACTTAAATAGAATAAAGTTAAGATTAACTAGGAAGATAAGTACGTAAGTAAATAAAGGAAAGACACAATGATTTATCCTGGTTCGAAACTCCAATGTGGTGCCTACTTCTAGTCCCCTTGGATTTCAAGAATTTCCTTTGAATCTTTCAAAATAGAGCTAATATATAGATGTGGAAAAACAAATTCTGAAGCTTATTTTAATATCAGATCTTGTGACACAGCCTTAACTGGTATAACTAAGTTGACTCGATCTTTCTTTTGTAACTATTGTAAACAAGAGACTACAAAGATTTATCATGACTAAGATTGAGACACACTATGATTTTTCGTGCAGTTGCGTGTGTTCTTCGGCCTCCGGTGTCTTTCTTTTTTATCCTTTAGTTTTTTTGGCTTCTTTTCTTCATAAAGAAACTCAAGGAATTTCTTCTCAATCAAGGATTTAAATTGGTTCCTTGATTGAGGGATTGCACTGTGTGATATGTCCATTTCAGATATGTACATACTTGGTGAGCCTTCCTTTCTCACAGCCATACATGTCCATATCAGATATGTCCATGTAGAAGGTGTGATTTTCTTTGTTTTTGCCTTGCCTTGAAAGATGTTGTTGAGATTGATCTTCAATCAGCTTCCTTATACTTAGGAATCTAGTAAGATGTTTGATTTACGTGATTCCATGTTCAACGCCGGCTGCTTTGTGGGTGGATACTACTTTTCTTGCGCGAAATATTCTTCCATATATTGATTCCTTTCAAGATCTTCTGTATCTTCATTATATCCTTAGCCTTGTAGAGATCCTGCAAGTTTTGAATTATTAGTTTGTCATTATTAAAATATACAACTTTAGTATAGGAAGTTAACAACTCCCTCTATCCTAACAACTTACATGACATAGAGTTTGGAAAGTCAACCAAAGTTTTTATACGTCTTTCAAGTATTTTAATTTGTTAATTTTTGTGATTTATATTACTTTTTATGAAATTTTTAAATAATATATTTTAATTTATGTTGCATTGATAGAATTTCGACTCAACCAAAATATTTTATGTGCCTCCAAATAATTTAAATTTTAATTATTTTAATTTATAATATTTTATGCAATTTTCAAGTATATAATAGATTAAAAATAAAAATAAAATAATTACATTAAGCAAAAAATCTGAAGTAGACAACTGGCGGCTATCATGCCTGCTTCCAGCTGTTTGCTTGTGGTCGAGGATATTTTTATAATTTTATATTTTCTATTTTAAATGATTTCATAGATCGCTCCATATTAAAAAGTTCTATATTCACTCAATACTTCAAATTAAAGACAAGAGGGTAGGTTATACACTTAGGATCGTTTGGTAGAGTGTATAAGATAATAGTGAATAGAGTGTTTAAAGCAGTCAATATGGGTAGGCACAACCCATTCGGACTAGCCCACACGGGCTTTGAGTTTGACGGGTCAGGCCAGACTAACCCATTAACATGACATGCGAGAAAATAGCCTCCACAGACCAGTCCACTTTTTAAAATATATTATTTTTATAATCTTAATTTAAATTTTAAATTGTTAATTACATAACTATTTACAATATAATATTACATGAAGTTACTGGAGAAAATTGAAGGAAAGGTGTCTTTTAATTCTTGAATGAAGGACTGATGACATTGACCAATAGATAGGGTCAAACATCAGTAGGAAACTTGATTGAGTTAATTGTGAACTTGATTAATATTTTTAAAACTTTTTAATCTTTTTAAAAATATAAATCAACCCAACCCACACCTCTCTTCAATCCTAATCAACCACTCTCTCTCTCCAGCTTCTCCCAACCAACAGTTCTACAAAATTTCTCCCTTCAACCTCTGGCAATAAATCATCGGGCGAGTTTCTTTTCGAATTTCAACCGTCAATCAATGTGAATACTTTTCTGACGACAACAATTTTGAATTCTTCGTCCTTCCATTTTCTTTTTTACAGGTAAAAAATTATAAAGAAACAGAGGAACTTGAGCCAACTACACTTCTGGTATTGAAATGTGGACTGAATAAAACCCTAATTTCTGGCATTTCTGCATTTCTTCTTCTCTTTTTTCATACTGTTGATTCAAATTTATTGGTGATTTTTTATCGCAGTTGATGTTCTTAGTATGTATGTGTGTGTGTGATATGTTCGTGTTGTTGGGTTGATTTGTTGTTTGTCTTGGTAGAAATGGTATTGCAACAGTTGAAACATCTAATGTAATAGATGAAACATATGATGCAACAGATGAAAATCTGATGCAACAGATTAAAAATCTGATGCAACTATAAAAATCTGATGCAACAGGTGAACAATCTAACAGATCATTCATCTGTTGCGACAGACGACTCTATTGTTTAGACTAAATCTAAATAATATCGATCCAACAGATAACTGATTAGTGATCTATTTTTATTCTTTCCAATGGTTTACTCTTTATTTTAAAATCTGATGTAACTATAAAAATCTAATGCAACAAGTTAACAATCTAACAGATCATTCATCTGTTACGACAGACCAATCTTCTGTTGGGAAGAAATCTAAACAATATTAATCCAATAGATAACTGATTAGTCATCTATTTTTATTCTTTCCAATGGTTTACTCTTCATTTTACAACAGATTAGGATTATTTTTATTCTTTTCAATGATTTACTTATATAGGTCGGTTATCTGTTGCAACAGATAATATACCTGGTGCAACAGATTAGTGATCTATTTTTATTCTTTTCAATGATTTACTCATTCGTTGCAACAGGTCGATTATATGTTGCATCATATAAAATACCTGGTGCAACAGATTAGTGATCTGTTTTTATTATTTTCAACGGATTACTCATCCTTTGCAATGGGTCAGTTATGTGTTGCATCAGATAAAATACCAGGTGCAATAGATAGTGCTATTTTTATGATTCCTACGTATTACTCATCCATTGCAACAGGTCGGTTATATGATGCAATATATAACATACCTGGTGCATTAGATTAGCTGTCTGTTGGAACTGTTATATTACTGTTATACATTAATCAATTATAATCTATGTTATGTTCCTGTTAATTTAAGATAACATGGCTCCCAAAATAAAAGAAATCGAATCAATTCCAAGTAAAGGAATAAGTGTAGCAGCTCAGCTACTTCCACCACTCTATGAGCTTGCTTTATAATCGTTATCTCAATTAGGATCAGAAGATAATAAACACGGGGAGGAGGAATCTTTCAAAAGAGATGATCTAAATGTTAATAGCCCTTCCATCGAAGAGTTGGTTAAAACCTTCAGCATTGATCGTTACCCCATGAGAATGCAGTGTGATGGTGCCATAGATTTAACAGGTGATCTCGTGGTTAAGTCAGTCATGGAAAAATCTTTCGATGCCTTCAGAAAAATACTTCGAGAACAAGAATTGGATTCTTATTTCAGGGAAAGCTGCTTTGGAAAATATCTTGATTTGCCGGAGGACAACAATGATCGTTTCCAAATGAAAATGGTATATGATCTTCTCAAGCACAGGTTTATGTATGAAAACAAAGATAAGATGGATGAGGTGTGGATAAATTACTGTGGCATGTCTGTTTGTTTTGGTTGGGAGGGTTATCCTCCTTCTCCTTCTCAAGTTATACCTACTCTGACCCAATAAAAGCACCCCGCACACCCAAAAAACAAAAAAGGCAAGTCGAGTGATCGTGATGGCATGGTGTCCATTGTTTGTCCAAGCTTCAAAAACAAAAATTTGATTGAAGCGTTGAAAGGTAAATGACTTTCAAAGAAGCACAATCAATCATTGTGCTTGGTTTGATTTGTACATAATGTTCTTTGGATGAGAGACGTTAACAACAATATAATCCTTGATTTAATAAATATATCCGAGGATCTTGAGGCATTTAACAATTATCCTTGGGGTTATGAAAGCTTCAAAATGACTGTCGAATATTTGTTGACTCTTTTAACGCCAAAATAGTCAACTTATATGGTTTTCCATGGGCCTTCATGGTAAATATTTCTTTTATCATAATATGATTCATCATTTTTTAATTCAATAATGCTTTTGATTTATTGGCGTTATGTTATAGGCTTGGATGTTTGAAGCCATTCCTTATTTGAGACAACAAGTGAACTACCAGGAAAAAGTTTCCTGTCCAAGAATTCTGAGATGGTTGTCGGCCAAAAGCGATAAAAATGCAAAATTTCTTGATCTTTTTAATCCCCCCAAAGAAGCAGTAACTCCAATTCTAATCAAGTTTTTGTTTTAATTAATGATTAAATGATTTCATCAACATTCTTAATATATGTACTGATTTATTTTAGATTGTCCATCTGTGGCTTTTTTCGACCAACCGAGAGTTGAAGATGCCATTTTTTCTTACTTTACGATCTGTGCAAACTTTATCGGACCCTAAGGTCGATGATGGAATAAAAATAAAATTATTTAGAGCAATAACCATCACAAGAAAAATAATTTTGGAGGGTGGGGCTAATGATGTTCCTCTTACAGTTTTTGAAACAACAAGCCATTATGATTATGATTGTAAAGGTTGTACAGATTTTTCTCCAGATTTTGCCAAATCTAGCGAATGTTCTTCATGCAAATGTCAAGACTGTAAGTTGAAATACGATGGAGTGATTAATGCTATTAATGCACTAACTGCTTCTGTAAAGGAAATGACATCTAAGAGGGGTGTCATTCCATCAAAGAGGATTTCATATCCAGACACTCCACTAGAGATCAAGGCGACTAAGAGGAGAAGGAAAAACACTTACAAGGCATCATCAACCATCAAAAAATGCAAGATTGCAATGCCTCTGTCTTTGTCTTACATCGATGTTCAGTGTGCAAGGGCCATAGAAAAGCAGTATGAGCTGAAGAAAGTGAATGTACATCATCTGTTACAAAAAACAAACAAGAACATATTTGTTTCAACAGAAGATACATCTGCTGAAAATTATCAAACAGATGTATACATCTATTGCAACTGTTGTCTAACCTGTTACATCAGATTTGTTATCTATTTCAACAGATGAGTCTTATGTTGTAACAGATGGGTCATCCGTTCTAAATTATTGTACTGCTCTGATTTACCTGTTCAAATTTATCCCAACAGATAATGCCTCTAATGCAACATCAGAATTATCTATTGCAACAGATGGAAAATCTATTGTATATCTCTACTTAGCATTGAAAATTCTGGCTTTCCAGGTAGATGTCACAGCTACTGCCGAAGAGCATAATATGACAGTTGATAATCCATTAATTTCTTCCAAAGATGAATAAAAAGTGGAGCCTGTTAGTTTGGGAGAACAGAAGAATTACCCGTTTGAAGGGTTCAACATCTTGGATGAGGCTCCAAAAAAACTAATACAGTGGATCAACAACTATTTAAAATGGATTGCCGATATGCTGTTAAAGCATCATGCCGGCAGGTACATCAATCAATTTTATGAACATTGGTTTATACAATTCTTGTTGTAAGAACCTGACACTAACACATATAAATCATCATGTAGAAAACAAAATGATGAGCGCTACAAAGTGAACGAATCGAGTCTTGGTTTTGATATGTTTGACTTTGTTGTTCCACATCCTGAAATGAAGAATTGGTTCTATTTGATGTCACAGCCCCAAACTTGCTGGAATGATGAGGTTTAAAGGCCATACATATTACTATTAATTAATACTTTATTTAATTGCATCTGCATATTGATTTTTTCATCACGTAATCCAAAATATTTGATAATATGTGCAGCACATTGATGTCATTTTTTACTTCCTCCGAAAGAAGTCCAAGTTGCAAATACAAGAACAATATAGATGCACAATAGGCAATTATTTGTAAAAAGTTTACGTCAATAATGCCTACGATAGGTATTGTCAATAGCAGCCGAAAGTTTTCCAAAACGAGGAATGCTTAATAAACATCATCAAAGGTTTTAGCATTCCGATTGGCTTACCTTGGCATTTGGTCAACGAAGTGTACATCCCAATCAATTGTGGTGATGAATTCCATTGGGTGTTGGTTGTCGTCGTTCTAAAAGAGAGGCGCATCCGAGTTTATGACTCAATGTCGTGAAGGAGACATTCTGGGTCGTCGTCTGAGATACAAAAACTGGCCAACATATTGCCTACTTACCTTGATATGAGTGGATTTTTAGATCAAAAGGTTCCTACTGATTGGTCGACGATTGAAGCATACCGAGATAAAATGGCTAATCCATTTGATGTACAATATGTTGACGGAATTGCTCAACAAACTATTGGTAGCCTGTAAGTTTAATTGTCATGATTTAGTTTCATTTCACAAATTTCACAATGCTTGCATGAACTGAAAGATATGGATTATCTATTCTTTAATAACACAGGGATTGCGGTCCTTTTGTTGTCGCCTATGCCGAGTATTTGAGCGATCAATTACAAGTACCAAATGATGGACTTGATGCCGGATTACTCCGCAAAAGATATGTTTCTCTTTTATGGAAATATGGAGAAGCAAAAGCTCAAAAGCCGTACGCAACCGACGTCAAACATCCACGACGACCAAAGCCGAATTCCATAGCACTAGATGAAGAACAACTTATCCATATTGATTAGATATTTATAGCCCGAGTCCGTCAATGTAATAACCTATCCTCCTTGATTTAACTTGTTGATTTATTTATAGAGTAGATCGTTTGTACTCATAATGATTTTTTTTACATTTTATTTATTTGTTGAGTTATTTTATTTCATGTAATTTCCAAAGGCTTCAATTTATTTTATTCTATCTATTAATATAATTAATTCTGAGTTTTGAACATGTTAATTGAAGTAGAGTACTAGATTCAAATATCGCAATAGATAATACATCTGCTGCAACAGACGACATATCCTATTAGACAAATTTAGACATATGTTGCAACATGAGATGCAACACGTAGGTCATCTGCTGGAAATTATATAACAGGTCTTTCTACCTTTTTTATTTTCTCCAACAGATTACCGATAAGTTGCAACAGATAAGTTATATGTTACAACAGATCATAAATCTGTTATGATAGACAGACGGGGAACATCTGCATAACGCAATAGATGACCAACCAATTCTAATAGATAATTAATCTGTCACAACAGGTACTATATCTATTACGATAGATATAAAATCTGTTGCATTATAAAAATTCAACTTTGCCAGACATAAAAATTATTGCCCCTATATGTATAGTGAATTAGCTTGAAATAAAAATTTGTTATCGTGTTCGTCTCTGTCTTTGTACATGTTCTTTCTTATTCACGGGATCCAACCATTTAGTTAGTACCCCATATGCCCATAATCATTGCATCTTTCCCACAACGGTGTCGCACACACCGGTCATTTGTGTGCCAGTCAGCAAACACTCCATGTATGCAAGCGAGTATGGCCCGCATGATGCACCAGTTGTGTTTTTGGGAGCTGGATGTTCTTATTTTGACCTTCAAAAATCCATGGTTCCTTCGCCAAGACTTCAACCGACAAATGATCCATCAACTTACTCTGCGTCAACAACTGTGGCAACAACTTCAAGAGTGGTTGCATGTGGGTTAAAAACATCTTCTCGCTGAACACAGGTAAGTTGCAGTCATAAAACTTAATCTTTTCCTTGTATAGTAGTATCTCAACAGTGAGAAAATGGGTGAAATCCACGTTCATGACTGTAAGGATTCTCTTTTCCTTAGTCCAGCTCTTGCCGTGTGGCTATGGCCTCTTCCCTCTAATATATTTAATCGCTTCTTCATCCCATTGGAACATAGAAACTAACTGATCAAATCCCAGGCCACCGGAATCAGCTAGATTATGAAGATCAGCATACCTATCTTTGAAATTATTGTAGAAGTTGAGGTCCATTATCCTATAAGCAGCATCATAAGCATCTGGGTACGCTAATTGCTTGCCCCTCATAAGGTAGAGAATTTCATCAACATACTGTGGTATAAAAAGATAATTTTTAAATAAGTTAGTAATTGTAAAGAATAAAAACACAGTGGAAAGAATTCGATGCAGAGGGTTCTCTGAATCAGTTCACAGATTACCCAGCCAAAGCAACTTAGGCAACAGATGTATATTATGTTGCAACAAAATACCAAGTTGTTGCAACAGATTACGCAACTGCTGCGTAGATTCTTCTTCATGGAGTAGATTGGAAGGGTAGGTTAGCAAAAGTAAACTTACCCTGTCCTCGTACCACACGCACATATTTTTCATATTCGAGAAGTCTTTGGCGGCAAATGAATGCAAGGTGTATTCTTTTTGAATCTTCATCTTGATGAATTCTTCCAGTTCCTTCTTATTCTCCTTGCCAAGCACTGCAAATATGTCCACCTTCTTCGGCGGCCCCTAAACTTCAACAACTATTGGAGCGGGGGGTGTTGCAGTTTTTGCTGATTTCAAAACGGAGAGAATTTGTGTAATTTTTATTCTTTTCCTCCTAACCTCCATTGTAGGAGTGCATGGCTCCCTCACCTCGTTGGATGGTATGACACCCCTCCTGGATTTCAAGTCCTCGGCAGCTTCAGCAATAGCCTCTAGCGTATCGAGGAGTTTATCCTCTCTGTCCTTGCACAGTTTACATTTACAATGAGAATATGAGGGTGAGGAGGGGTGAGAGGGACCACTGTAACTGTGGGAGGGACCGGTGTAGGGGTGAGAGGGAGGACCTATGCAAAGGGTATTTTCAAACATATTTATTTTTGTTAAGCACCAACATGCTCATAATAACGACTGGCAGCAAAAGCAGAAGTAGAATGGCTGCCACCATTACAAACAACTCCACCAGCAACACCCCCAGAAGAAGCACCCGGATCTGTTGCAGTTTGAGTTAGGTTGTGAAGAGCTTCAACATTAGATTGACCTTGCCTAACTGCTTTTCTTATGGATGTTTCTCCATCCAATTCCTTCTTTATTAACTCCACCGTTGGGTCTTCTTTTGTATGAACACGACCCAGAGTGAGAAAAGAAGTCATCCCCATCTCATAAATAGTAGTCACGATCCAAGGATGCACAACCTATAAAAATGACAGGAGGAATTTAAATCATATAATAATAATTTGCAGTCAGTTGGGTTACATAGGGCTTCGGTTATGTTAACACAACCAACTTATGCAAAAGACGATCTAGCTACCGCAACAGCTGATCTGTATATTGAAACAGATTGATAATATGTTGCATCAGAATACCTATCTGTTGCATAATTTACAGTAGATAGGTAATATGTTGATTAGGTTTCAGAGAACAGAGCAACATATGGTTAATCTATTGCAAAATATGGATCATCTATTGCAACAGATTACCCATTACACCAGTTGCAGTTGATGGGTAATCTCTTACAACAGATGGAACATCTGTTTCAATATCTTTCTTTGAGGCAAATTATTTTAGTTGAAAGAAGACGTACTGAATCATCTAGAGTGTTAAAGAGATTAGCCTCGTTAATATTTTTTTTGCTGCTCTCTACTACAGCCAACCACCTAAGGATCCTTGGATGAGAAACCTTATCGGGGTAATCCGTGAAATGCTTTTAGAGGGGAGGAATGGCTTCACATGCCCAAGCCTAAAAATTGTAAACAGGAAGCAAGCAAAAAATAAATTAATAAGTATATTCAATATAAATTAATGAATGAGTAAAAATGGCGATCAATTTTACCATAAAAGCCCAAGAAAAGCAGTATAATGTGGCCGTCTTTGGCTTTAGCTCTTTCACTAAATATTTGGCAGTCAAGTAGTAACTGTCGCAGCCCCAAGGATAATCGTTGAATCTCCCAAAATCATCATCAAGCACCAACAAATCATGTTCTATGACTTTCTTAACATCTCTTGCCAATAAAACGGAATGGACAAACCAAACTAAGCACAATTTCTCCTTGTAGTGCTTTGGTATGTCTTTATTCTTGAGATCCGCTATCAAATCCTTCACTTTGTAGCTAGGTCTAACAATGCCAAACAACCCATCGTTTTTTACCTTGCGTTTGTTGGACCCTTTGTGGGGTGTTTTCTTGATGGCAGGTTGTTTTGGACAATCGTATCTCAAGACCGTCACAATGGCAAACTCTGTCAATCCACAATAAACCAGCATGCCACAGTAGTTGATCCAGACTTCATCCATCTTATTTCTGCCCTCCTTCGGACCTCCATCATTCCCCTCATACATGATCCTGCGCTTTAGAAGGCCATATACCATGATCATTGGGAAACGGAGAGGGCGGGGCCCAGACAGATCAAGAAAGTGTGCAAAGCAGCTCTTCTTAAAAAATCCATCTATGTTTTCCTTCTTCATAATACTCCTAAGTTCGTCAAAAGGTTTCCCCAACTGACATTTAAGTACAAGATCATCAAATACTGTATTAGGGTTATTTATCGGCATCGCAACTCGAAACTTGTCAATACTAATGTGTAACGCCCCGAAAAATAGGTCCCAAAGCATCACACGGTGCTTGAGGCTACGAGTAGCCCCAAGCTAACCTTTTGAGCCATTTTCATTCAGTTCAACACAAATCAACGGGGTTTCCATAAATAACCCTCAAATATCAATAGAGTAATCATCATTCAAGAATAAAAGAATTTCAGAAAGATAACAAAATAAGACTTATTAGTCAACTCCCAACATCTATACTAGTCTGATAAGCCTCTAAGAAAATCAATAAAACCAGCGAGCCGTTGAGACATGCCCCAACTGACTCATACTCAGTTATCAAATGTAAGCAATTCCGTGAAACCAACATCAGACATCACGTCCTCGGAATATGAGGACTCACCACAACAGAGGATGTAGAACAGCGTGCTCAAAGAATCACTGTCGAACCTGGAACTGAGCACCTGAACCTACATTCCGAGAAAATGCAGCCCACATCCGAAGATGTGGGTCAGTACCATGGAAATAAACCGAGTATATGGGGGTGTAAACATCATCATCATAAATTATTTATAAGAAATTTGCAGGATGTATGAAAGGCTCACATAGACTGAACAAAATCATCATAATCATGAGAGGATGAAATAAGTATAATAACACATGTGAGTCATCATATAATTTGTCAATCACTTTCAATTCATCAAGAATATCAATTCTCATAATGTAAATATCATTTAAATATTTTGAAAGAATAACTTTCACAATTCCACTTTCAAATCACTTCACCATTCACCATATACACAAGGAAACACACACACACTGGTAGATCCTATAACCGACATAAACCATGTGAGCTACATGGAGTTCAACATACAACTCACGTTGGGGAGAGCCTTTCTATCCTTGCTATCGGAGTAGGACTATCGATATCAAATCCACACAAACTAGTGATCACTATATAAATCAGCCTCAGGCTCACTCCTACGGGGGCACGTAGTTCTTAGGAAGTAAGGTCGCTTTATACCTCCCACTCGGTGCTAAAGATTTCTCCCAGAATTAGCTCAGATCATTTCAAAGACAATCTACAACAAAACAATTTCAGTAATATATAAATATACATCGGGAGCCATTATGCTTCCCATCTATCAAAATCAACCACGTTGTGGATTTCTTTCACACTTGAGTTCAACAAAACTCCATTAAGACCAAAAGGTTAAATCATTCAAAATATCTCAAATATTCAACATCAACGTAATTATAACACACACTTTCCAAAAAAAAACACAATTTCCAATGGGGATTCATGACCCAAATATCAAAATCATGAGAAATATCATTCAAGATTCATGCTTTATATCACCACACATGTAAATTCATCTTTCAAAATCATAAACATCAATATTTCATAATAATAATCATAAGATATGGGTTCATGCTTCAAATTCATAAAAATCAAATAAAATTATGCCTTTGTAAAGAAAATTACTTTTTGGCACAAGAACGAAAGAGAGTTCTTGTTGAAAAACCCCACATACCTTGAATGATGAACTTTAGATCCATACTCATTTTTGAGATGTTAATCGTGCCTTTGAATGATGGTTCTTGGAGTTCTTGAACTAGGAACTTGGAATCTTGAATAAATTTGCAGAATTAATGAGGAACTTTGGAGGTTCTTGTAGTTGGATGTAGGAGCTTAGGGTTTTCATTTTGAGGGAGTTTGATGAAATACTACATATAATACTTCTAATAGGCTTTAATATAGGGTTTGGATGGATTTTGGGTGAGGAAAAATGACCAAAACGCCTCTAAAAATAAAAAAAATCTTGAATCTGTCCTTTGGTGGACCGTTTTGAAAGTTTGAAGTAGATCAACCATAACGTTTTACTCCAATATTCAAATTGGATGAAACAAATTTCATTGGAAAGAGGACTCGCAGAGCTTTCCGTTGATATATAGTAGATCACCCAGATCATTATGTACAAGGAGTTAGGATCGTTTAAAGTTGGAGCAAAAATACGTCAGGCCTCAATACTTTTTCCTGCACGTTTTACTATTCACTACTATTCACAGTTCGATCGAAATGTTCATAACTCATCGCTCGGGTGTCCGTTTTGAATGATACACATATCGTTGAAAATCTTATTTGATACTCTACGCAATGGTGGGTCATAATCTAAGACATTTTACACGGAAAATTTATAATTCATTCTAGAAGATAGAACCCAACACGTTTACGCACAAAATTTCAACGAAAAATTTCCCAGGGTATTACATAATGGTTTTGACAGAATCATGCTGGAATTTCGATAATGTTTCATGCCCCATTGGTGAGGAGGATTTATCACTTTCCTCGAATTCATTTTTCCCTGACTGAGATTGTTCTAGAAGTTCCTCCGAATCTATCTGTACTCTAGCCTTTTGTTTTTGGTGATCGGAAGTTGATCCACTTTCTCCATTTTCTGTTTCTTTTCTTTTGGGAGACATCTTTTAACTGCAAACAAAAGAAAAACAAAAAATACATTGTATTTGATGTCTGCATAATTTTTTTAAAAAAGGTGAGACAAATTTCAATAAATTATTCTTACCACAAAACCAAAAAAAAATACTCCAACAGACAACCCATCAGTTGGAACAGATGGGGAACCCGAATCTGTTTGAAGAACTATTTAATGTCTTCCCATAGATATTTTACCTGTTGCAACAGGTGAAAAATTTCAATAAATTATTCTCTGCCACATTACAAGAAAATACTCCAACGGATAACACATCAGTTGGAACAGATGGGGAATCTGTTTGAAGACCTATTTAATATCTCCCAACAGATCTTCCACCCATTATAACAGATGGACCACCACCACCACACCCAATGGCACGACCAATGCCACCAGGACCACCACCAATGCCACCAATACCAACACCAAGACCACCGACACCACCGCCAAAAAACACAAATACCAACACCACCAACAACAACCACCAACAATACGACAAACACCATCCAACAATACCATGATAGTCAACAAAACACTGAGAGAAAAACTAGGGTTTTCTTGGGTGCTTCCTACTTTTTTAGCATCAAAACTCAAAATTGTTAACCCATTCTCGAAGATAATATAACTAAAAGTCTTCTTTTTTATCATTAACTAAAAAGCCCTATTTCTTAGAATAAAGAACAAATGTAGAACTCTTCTCGAACTCTGTTACATACGAAGATAGAGAAAACAACGTATACAAGCGGGAATGAAGTAAAAAAAACAACTATATATAGTCATAAATAGGAAGAAAATCGACCTGTTTTGAAGGGTTGAGCAATATGTTGAGTAGTTGTTGTTTGTATTGTTTGTATTGTTAAGAGGGAGAGAACACCCTGAGAGAGAGAGAGAAGAGAGACAACTTAAGATTTGAAATGAAAAGTTTTTCGCGCAAATGGATGATTTTTATGGATTGATTTGTAATTTTGAAAAAGAATGACAAGTTTTGAAATTACTAATTTGGTCCGAATTGATCTTAATTAATTTTAAAAAATTTAAAAGATATAATTTTTAAAATGTTGAGTTGATGAGAACTCATTTCTACTCAGAGTGATCGATCGACGACTCAGGTTGGGATGAATGTAATACTAGCGCTATGTAATTGCAAAGACTCGATTGGATTTGTAGTTGACCATACGAGCTCATTCATTCATCCTTAGTTCCACCTAAATCAACTTATGTACTATCACTATCCTAACATTGAGTTAATGAGAAATTATTTCAACTCAAAGTGATCGATCGTCGACTCGGGTCGGGATGAACGCAATACCAATGCCATCCAATTGTAAAGACTCGATTGGATTTATAGTTGACCCTGCAAGCTCATTCATTCATCGTTTGTTCCACGTAAATCAACTTAGGTACTATCATTATCCTAACATTGAGTTTTTGAGAACTCATTTCAACTCAGAGTGCTCGATCGACGACTTGGTTCGAGATGAACGCAATACCAATGCCATGAAATTGTAAAGACTCGACTGGATTTGTAGTTGACACTGCGAGCTCACTCATTCATCCCTAGTTCCACCTAAATCAACTTAGGTACTATCACTATCCTAACATTGAGTTGATTAGAACTCATTTTAACTCAGAGTGATCGATCAACGACTCGGGTCAGGATGAACGTAATACCAACGCCATGCAATTGCAAAGACTCGATTAGATTAGTAGTTGACCCTGCGAGCTCACTCATTCATCCCTAGTTCCACCTAAATCAAATTAGGTACTATCATTATCCTAACATTGAGTTGATGAGAACTCATTTTAACTCAGAGTGATCGATCAACAACTCAGGTCAGTATGAACGCAATACCAAGACCATGCAATTGCAAAGACTCGATTAGATTTGTAGTTGACCCTGGGAGCTCATTTATTCATCCCTATTTCCACCTAAATCAATTTCTATGAAATCTGTTGCAACAAACGACTAAGCTGTTGAAAATCTTCAAACAGGTACATATATGTTGCAACAGATGATATAGCTAATTTAATTATCAAATAAATATTTACATCTGTTGTGACAGATGACTGAGCTGTTGGAAATTTTCAAAATAATATTTATATCTGTTGTAACAGATGACATATCTAATTTTATTAATTATCAAATGAACATTTTCATTTGTTGTCACAGATGATTGAGCTTTTGAGATTTTTAAACAAATATTTATATCTGTAGTAACCAATGATTGAGCTATTTGGATTTCTAAACAGATATTTATATATGTTGCAATAGATGACATATTGTTTGAAATTTTTTTTTATCTCTTTTAATTTTAAAGCAAGAAGCTTCCGGTTCGAGTAGATAATATCAAGTAGTAGTACTTACTACTAAAGGCGATAAAAAATATTTCTTGGATATCTCAAAAGTTATTCATTGAGCAGTCTTGTCTTGTCTTTTCAACGTTAGTAGTCTTAGTATTCCTCGTGCCCCTCAAATTATTAATGAAATTAATGAATATTAATTAATGAATATTGAAAACTACCACATCTACGTACACAATACATCAATAGAAATTATCTCATCTCTTCCTTCAGCTGCAGTTTATTTTATTCAACTCTCATTTTTTTTTCTCTCCTCTTTAGGTCACGGCCTTTTTTCTCTCTTTTCTCTTCTCTTCTCAAAAAGATCTTTTCGAATCTAAAACCATCCATATCTCTCCTCGACTTAAATTTCTAGTTTGATCCCTTTTTAATATGAAGGTATGGTTCATTATTGCTCTTTCATTCTCTTCTTCTTCTTTGCATGTTATTTACATCTATTTTTTATTTAATTACTATTTACCCATATCATATTTATTAAATTTTTTTTAAGGAACTTGTAAGTGTTGAATAAGCAAATGAGAATTTTATTACAATATGAGAAAAAAGTCATATCTTGAGAGAAGTTTAAAAGCCTTGTGGACAGTATCATTATTTTTGTATGTATTTGTCTGTTTCATTATTGTTGATACAGTTATTGATGTTGTTGGTGGGGTTGGCGTTGTTGGAACTTGTGGTGTTGTTGATGGTTCTAGCACAAAAGATATTGCTTCTTTGTTGTTGATAATGTTGTTGGAACAAATGTTGTTTCTTTTTTGTTGATGTTTATGCTATTGTTGATGTTGCAACAGATGGAGAAACTTTTGGATCAAATGAAACCACCAGAAAGTTGGTTTGATGTATTCCATCAGACTCCACATCTGTTGCAATAGACACTACATTTGTTGTAACAAACTCCACATCTGTTGCAACAGACTCCACATCTGATGCAATAGATAGACAATGTTCTTTTTGTGACATTAATTTTTTTGTCTTATTTATAGATATAAGGAACTGACAGTTGATCAAATTTTAATGGACTATCTCAAGAGGCTGCAGTAAAGATGTCATCGGAGGAATAAACTGCTTGTAGATGGAACCACTTCATATGCGGGAGGTATGTGTTACTGATAATGTTATCGTGGAAACACACATAGAGTGCACTGATTTTGTGAGTGATGTTTTTACTGATTAGTCATAGATCATTCAAACAAGATGTTTGCAATTTTACAGTTAAGTTTTATGGGTCTGAACTGATAAGGTTGAGAGACCATGAATATGGTTCTGATAGCCTGTTAAGATTTAATGTCGGTTATTGCTAATGTTTATTTGTCAAGTATTGTGAAGGTATATAATTTTTGTGTCATTGTAAAGAGATTCAATGGCGATTGGACTAACTTTTAGGGTGCATTGGACCCATAGAGGGCCTTCAAAGCTTAGCGCTGCATCTAATAAGAACGAAAAACCAATATATTTATTGCCCTGGACAAAATTTATATGGCTGGGTTTCTCACTCGAGGTGATGATTTTATGCCAGAATGTGTTGTAGGAGAATTCTTTTGAAGGAAAATGGGTGGTTGATAGAAAACTATATCATTTGAGAGATAATTGAAGACGATACATAGGGTAGAAGGTAACTTCTAATAAATCTGGCCGGTGGAATTATCATAACAGATGCGACATCTGAATAAAGTGAAAATATGAATGTGTATCTAGTAATGTAATTTCATCTGTTGTATCTCTGAAAGAAAAATAATATAGATGGACACTTTGCTAGGGAGCTGCGTGGTTGGGATTATCACCTAGATAGAAAATAGGAGAAGACCAACAAAGAAGCCTCACGGGCATCAAGGGTAGAAATGATGTACAACAAGTCTAGAAAACTTATGCCAACAACAACTGCAGTTAAAATAAGGAATCTAAGCAAAGGCGAAAAATTTCTGAATTTTAAATTTCATCCCGTGCCTTCTTGTTTGTGTTTCCGATTATGTCCACTATCGTTGACCTGATCGAAACCAAAAACGAGATTGAAAGGCAAATAGAATATCATTGCTTCCTTAGCAATATGGTTATAATTGATTGTTTTTTCTTGCCTTGACATGCTTTCAACATTCCTTGGAGAAGATCAGAGGCTTGCTGTAGTATGTGAATCCCAATAATTTTCAAGCTTGCCTCCAGCTTGTTGATTCTGCATTCAAGCTGGTCTTTACCTTCTTCAAAGTTGGTAAGGAGTTCCTCGTCTCTTGTGAGCTCAATCAGGAGCACTACCTTGAAAGTTGTGGCATTCTAGAAGCCCTTCAGAACACTTTCTCTTCTGAAGCTTTAAAGGATACATGGAGGGTCGTTGTGTTTGTTTTAGGTCAAAATATGTTGATGCACGTTGAAGATGTGGTCCCAATAGTTGAACAACACACTTTTATCGAGTGTTGATCCATGCATCTTGCTCAACCAATTTGATAAATTAGTAAGCATGGAGTTACATAGCATGTGATCTAAACTGGCCTTACCAAGCCTATCAAACGTTATGTAACTCTAAGCTCATTACTTTATCAAAAAAATATGACCAAGTTAGTGCACAAATCGAACGAGCTCAATCTCTCAGCCTTTCTACTGATTGCTCTTCTCCAATATAGATGACAAGATATCTGCTATGCAAAAGTCTACAACGTCGCCAGACATATTCCCAGGCAATCATGTCTAGCGATGGTGTAGACTTTAGCATAACAGATATCTTGTCATCTATATTGGAGAAGAGTGATCAGCAGAAAGGCTGACAGATTGGGCTTTTTTCTATGTGCTCTAACTCGGGCATATTATTTTGATAGGGTAATGAGCTTAGAGTTACGTAAGGTTTGATAGGCTTGGTAGATCCGGTTTAAATCACATGCTACATAACTCCATGCTTACTAATTTATCAAATTGGTTGAGCAAGATGCATGTAGCAACACTCGATAAAAGTGTGTTGTTCAACTGTTGGGACCACATCTTCAACGTGCATCAACATATTTTGACCTAAAACAAACACAACGACCCTCCATGTATCCTCTAAAGCTTCAGAAGAGAAAGTGTTCTGAAGGGCTTCTAGAATGCCACAACTTTCAAGGTAGTGCTCCTGATTGAGCTCACAAGAGACGAGGAACTCCTTACCAACTTTGAAGAAGGTAAAGACCAGCTTGAATGCAGAATCAACAAGCTGGAGGCAAGCTTGAAAATTATCGAGATTCACATACTACAGCAAGCATCTGATCTTCTCCAAGGAATGTTGAACGCATGTCAAGGCAAGAAAACACAATCAATTATAACCATATTGCTATGGAAGCAATGATACTCTATTTGCCTTTCAATCTCGTTTGTGGTTTCGATCAGGTTAATGGCAGTGGACCTGATCGAAAACACAAACAAGAAGATGGGATGAAATTTAAAATTCAGAAATTGCCGCCTTCGCTTAGTTTTCTTATTTTCACTGCAGTTGTTGTTAGCGTAAGTTTTCTAGACTTGCTGAACATCATTTCTACCCTCGATGTCCGTGAGGCTGCTTTGTTGGTCTTCTCCTATTTTCTTCCTAGGTGATAATCCCAACCATGCAGCTCCCTAGAAAAGTATCCATCTGCATTATTTTTCCTTTAGAGACACAACAGACAAAATTACATTACCGGACACACTTTCATATTTGCACTTGATTCAGATTTTGCATCTGTTAAGATAATTCCATCGGCCAGATTCATTAGAAGTTACTTTCTACTCTGTATTTCTTCTTCAATTAGCTCTCAGATGATATAGTCTTCCATCAACAACCCATTTTCCCTTGAAAGCATTCTCCTACCACACCTTCTGGCATATAATCATCAACCCGAGCGAGCAACCCAACCATATAAATTTTGGCCAGGGCAATAACTATATTGGTTTTCCATTCTTGTTTGATGCAGTGCGAGGCTTCGAGGTCCCTCTAAGGGTCCAACGCACACTTAAAGTTAAGTCCAATCGCTATTGGTTCTCTGCAGTGATGACAAATATTGATCCCTTCTCAAAACTTAACACGCACAAACACGAGCACCAACCGTTAGTAATTCGTAATAGGGTATCTGCACCATCTTTATGAGGTCCTCAGCCTTATCAATTTTGAACCCATCAAACTTAACGGTACAATTCAAGATCTTGTTTGAATGATCAATGCCTAATCGGTTAAAAAATACATTCACAAAAATATTTTACTTTGTGTGTGTTGTCTCGGTAACCTTATCAGTAATACATACTTTACTCCCATACATATGATAGTAGATCCATCTGCACGCACCTTATTCTTCCTAGACCATCTATCGCTTAAATTGAATAAACAGATGACTAGCTTGTTGCAACAGATGACACATCTATTTATATTATCAATCAATTGGGGACATCTATTACGACAATGATCAACCTGTTGCCGAAATCAAACAGATATATACATCTGTTCCAAAAAGATTGCCAGTATGTTGTATGTTATCTAACAGAAAGAATATATTTTGCAACAGATTACCCATCTGTTAGATTTATTTTAAAGCAATTTTCTTTTCTTTTTGAGATACAATAATTTATAAATAGGTCCCTCTTAACAAATATGGATGATCCAGATTCGTACAAGAATATTCATATCGAGTCCTTGCATGAACTTTAAAGGCAGTTTGATTGATGAACTCCAGAGAGATATTTGGCTAATTTCGGAGCAAGGCTGTCAGATGAATGAAAAATGTCTGATTGACAATAATAATAATAGTAGTAATAATAATTAGGTAACGTTTTTTATTTTAGCGATTATTTTCCTCCTTTTGTATATCAAATCTACCCAAGGGATTCAAAAATCTATGAACATTCATTTCATTTTGTTGTCGACTTTGAATTTTTAATTCTTGTTTAATATTTAATAATAATCATTTTATTTATTCCTTGTTCTCAACATGTCGACGGTTGGTGGTAGGGATTGAGCAGTAATTTGTGTCAACAGTTAGAGGTTAATCTGCTACGACAGATCGATCGTATGCTGCACCTGGCGATTATTAATAAAAAAGGGCTATTGTTGTTATTGAGAGGGTAAAAAGAAAGACATGACTCGAAGTTCCGATTATTCAATATGAAAAATATTTCGTAAATAAATAATAAGAAAATAAATAATAAACATAATTTATAACCACAATTTTAATAACTGATCGTGACTTTTCACCATTTTTATTTTGGAATTTATTTTTTTTATTATTTATTATATAATAAAATGATTATTATTTTACTAAGGAATTTGAAAAGGTATTTTTTTATTTATAAAATAAAAAAGTAAGCAAATTTGGATTAATGATATGATGATATAGTTATTTTTTAAAAAAAAGTACATTATATGTTGCAACAATTAAATTATCTGATGCAACAGGTTCACTATGGTTGCAACAAATGATATATCTGTTGTCACAGATGATTTATCTGATGCAACCTATATCGAGTCACAACTCAATAAAAGCAGTTCTTGGAAAGAACTAATTAATAATAATAATCTGAAAAGTCATGACTTATCACAATATTTCTTAATTTAATTAATTCATTACTTTTAACATTAATAAAATATGCAATTAATAAATGGAGGTGAACAGTTAGATTATATGTTGCAACAGATATGTTATCTGATGCAACATAATTTATATTTGTTGCAACAGATAATATATATGTTGTCAAAGATGTGTTATCTGCTGCAACAGATATAGAATCTGTTGCCACAACTCAATAAAAACGGTTCTTCAAAAGACTAATTAATAATAATAATCTGAAAAGTCGTGACTTATATCACAATATTTATTTTCTTAATTTAATAAAAAATTTAATTAATGTATGGAGGTGAATAGTCCTTTTTGCCTCTCATTTAAATTCAATCCTCTATAAATAGGTTCATCCTTACTCAATTGGTCATTAAAATACACACTCTATTTATTTATTACATCTCGTCTTTCATATTACACTCTAGAAGATAAGATTATGGCCAGTGTGGGACGTTTCTTTTCTGCAAGATGCCGTGAATGAACTTCGGAATCAACTTCATGATCTGAAGATTGGTCGGCTGGCAATGATGATGCTGATAATAATAATAATAATTAGACTATTATTTTTCTTTTAGTCTATTATATGTATTTTTATTTGTTTAATAAATAAATTATGTTTGATCTTTGGCGTTTTAATCCATATTTAATTTTCATTCTGTCTATTATTTTCTCAACAAACATTTCGATGATTTGACATAAAATGAAATAATTTAGAATCCAATAGCAATAGCAAGATTTATCAGTTGGGTTTATGGCAGGGGTTGATTTGTGTTGTTTCAAACAGATTAATCATTCGTTGCCACAAATAATTAGTCTATTGCACCAGATAAATATTCTGATGCAACAAATAATTAGTCTGGTGCAATAGATAAACTTTCTGATACAACAGATAATACGTCTAATGTAACATATAATACGATGATGCAACAGATAAATAGTCTGATGCAACAGATTACTCATCTGATGCACCAGATGATTGATCTATTTAAATTGTGGGCACTTGTGCTGGATTGATAATTGGGGTTCTATCCATTGTTGGAAAAATAGAAGTGCACCCAGATGACAAATACGAATAAAAATCATAATTTTACTTACCAAAGTAGCCTATGAAGTAATGCCAAAGTGGAAAGTGATGTAGTAAACAAAATTTGACCTAAGAAATTGGTCAGATCACAGCAATAGTGTTGCACCACCACCACCACCACCAACAACAACAACAAATGATCGACAAGAAGAAGATGAAGCAGAATATGATGAATAAAGCAGCAGAAACAGAAACAATTAACAACAAAAATCGCTAAGAGAGAGAAAATAATAATGGATGAAAAGAGAGAGAAAGACGCTTTTTTTTTCCTCCGTTTTTTATTATTTCAGGTATACATTGGGATAAAAGTATAAATTTAAAAACTTGTGGGTTATTTTAAAACCTTTCCAACTTTCTTAATACATAATAAAGTAATTGTCATCTCCAACTAATAATTAAGACTTGTGTCACCTACACCTCATTTTAAAACTCTTTTGTCACCTGTGGCCTAAACGCCCAGGTTACTACTTCTTAATCAAGACTCAAATTTACAAATAAATCTGTGAAATTAAATAACTTTTGACACCAAATTCAAACCAAATAGAGATGTTGAGAAACAAACGAAGCTGGTAATGAGTAATAATATAACTAGCTAAATAGCAATATTAACCTAATTTTGTTTTAATTGATCACCATAAGATAAAAAGAAATGTCAATATTTAGTCCATTACAGTGAAAATGAACTCCTAAAAAAAGACTCTCATGGCACTTATGGCGTGTTCAGCATTGCCACATCATCTTCATCAAACATATTTAA
The DNA here is from genome assembly GCA_030864225.1 of Capsicum baccatum var. pendulum. NCBI lineage: Eukaryota > Viridiplantae > Streptophyta > Magnoliopsida > Solanales > Solanaceae > Capsicum > Capsicum baccatum. The sequence continues at coordinate 253,830,753 of CM061560.1, read as the reverse complement.
TTTCTTAATAAATTTAATATTTTATATTTAAATTATTTATATATTTTATAAATATATTAATATTTAAATATCTATGATGATCCAAATAAACTTTGAGTTTGGACTCTTTGTTTTAGTATAAACAACATAAATTCCATCCTAAATGAAACTAATTACATAAGATCACGGATTGACTTTTCCTCTCCCATATTTGAGAAAATACATATACATATCAATTTACCTCATGCGTAACTCCAATGTATGAGGAATTTTTTTTTCTTAAATTATGGAAATAAAATTAGATTCAATTATTCTCTTATCTTAATAACGACAGTAATTAATATTCTGATTTTGTGGATGCTTAAAAATAGTAACTATAATTCAAATCCAAAAAATATCCTGAAACATCTCTCTTTATCTCTAAAAAAACCAACGACGCCCTCGCTGGCTTATGGTTGTCACTGCCATTCACTGCTCCACTCCTCTTCCTCACATCGGTGAACACGCAAGGGCGATCAGCTGCCAAGATCAACATCGTTTCTTGTTCTTCCTCGACTATTGCCACCACTGGCATCATCATGAACAGTCAACGATGCCTTCACCGCTCCATTCCTCTTTCTCACACCGGTGAACACGCAAAGGCAACCAGCCGCCAAGATCGATGTTGTTTCTCCTTCCTCTCCCATTGTGGCCACCACCAGCGTCATCATGAACAGCCAATGACGCTTTCGCCCCCTCTTAGTGTATTTATTTTTTTGTAAAATCTTACATAGTATTGTATGAGAAATTATAATACATTACCTAGTTTGAATGATATTTTAACATTGTTTATGAAATTTACACGTATGAGAATGTATTACACATTTTTTTAAATGGATAATCAATGATGTCGCTGTTATATGTATGATTTACACTCCAACAACAACCTGTTCTACTTGTATATGAATGTACTATACTTTACTTTCTATGTATGATGCAAATGTTTTCAATGTTATATTTAAGTAAAGATATTTCACATTATATGTATGAGAAAGTGTTATACTTTACTTTCTATGTATGATGTCAGTGTTATATGTATGATTTACACTCCAACAACATCATGTGTTATATGTATGAGAATGTATTATACTTTACTTTTATATATGGTGCAAGTGTATTCGTTTTTATTATACTTTACTTTCTATGTATGACATTGCAAAAGCGATAATTTAATAAAATCATACATGCAACCAAAAAGGAGAAATAATTTGGATATTATAGTTCAAATCAACTTTCAAGTCGTTGACTATAGAAATAATTGGATCTGATTTTATTTCCATAATAATTTGTAATGCATATTATAATTTAAATTAAGGTATATACGAAATAATGGATCTTTCTTGTATAATATATAATAAATTTGAACGACTTAAAATAAAATGCATTATTTGATTTTATGGATATTTATTATGAAATAAATTATTTTCATAATAATTTGAAATAATAGACCAACTAATTATTATGAAATAAATTATTTCCATAATGATTTGAAATAATAGACCAACTAATTATTATGGAAATTTATTATGAAATAAATTATTTCCATAGTAATTTGAAATAATAGACATTATTTGAACAAATTTGAAATTCATCAAATCATGTAACTTGAAATTAGGCACAAAATAAAGAGTGCAATAATGGAGCAAAAATCAGATTAAAAATACAGCAAAAATCGAATGTTTTGGGATATATGAGACAGAAGAGAGAGAAAGTCTAAAAAGAAAGGATTCTATGTAATTAATATGAGATTTTTATAATTATATTTCAAATAAAGAATTTTATGTAATAAGTAATAGTTACCTTGTATATATATGTAATTTTTCCATAATAAATTTCTTGATTAGCCGAGTTATTAAAAGGTAAAAGGTACAGTGAAGAAATTGCATAAGCACAATGTTGTTGGATTCTAGCCAGAATTTAATGGGAAAATTGCAAACCATCAACTTTGCTAAAAAAAAAAGTAGTAATTATTTCAATGGAACAAACTGATGGAATATGAGAAGGTTGTTAACATGCTAAAGAGAAGGCGCAAATTTTGTCAAAAATCATTTAAAAAAAGAACAATTTTGGCAAATTGATAATGTGGAATTGAGATTGGAGTAGAAATAGACCAAAGCTAAGCACACTAAGGATTCATTGTGTCCTGTCTTTTATTTTTTATTTTTGAGTTAATGGTCTAAAATACACAAGTATTTTGATATTTTTAGTTATATATTTAAACTATCAAGTGTGTGAGTTTTTTATTTGAACTATCACCATCTAATTAGTAAACCACACCCAAACTATTAGTAGTTCACTTTTCCTACCTGAAAGTTTAGGTATGAAATTCAAAGAATTAACAGATTAGGTGTGTTTGTTAACTAGTTGAGATTAGTTCAGATATGAAACTCACATATGATAGTTTAGATATAAAACTGAAAAAATTAAAATATTTTAGATATATTTTTCACCTTTCTCTCTTTATTTTTTTTGTTTAGATAGCATGTACCCAAATTTAATGGTCTGACTTATTTGGATTTGTGTCTAGTTGGTCCTTTAAAGGAAAGTCCTGGTCAAGAAGTTTTTTTTTTTTGGGTTAAGAAGAGGAGATATATTAAAGCATAGAGTTTAGTACAAGTTGGCCACTCAATCTAGCTCAAAAATAAGTTGGTTTCCACTACAGTTTGTGCTATTGAATTTTATAGATCTTTTGAAGCAAGTTCCTAAAATGTCTGTCCAGACCCGCTCTAACGCAAACACAGGAGGAACTTTCAAAATTCGGTTGGATCCAAAACATTTCCTACGTGCTCCTTCCTTAGCCAGTGAGTCCGCTACTTGATTTTGCTCCCTAAAGCAATGTTGCACTGCTGGTCATCCCACTCGTGTAAGCATGGACCAACAAGAATCAATAATATGGTTATACTGCATGTTCCCGTGTTTCAGTATATGTAAGACCTGTTGGGAGTCGATGTTGATTTTTATGGGAAGGAGGTTGTTTTTAGTAACAATTTTTAGGCCCTCAAGAAGATCTAGAAGCTCCATTTGATTATTAGTCGCATTAGAATAACCCTTGTAGAAGCCAATAATCCAGTCCCTATTGTTATTTTTGATTACCCCCCATGCCTCCAATCCCTGGGTTTCCTAAGCTGGACCCATATGTATTGAGTTTGTAGGTGTTTTGGGGTGGGGGCACCATTTGACAAAAATGATGATATGGGGGGACTGCAGAGAGTTAGGGTAGTTGTTTAGGTGGTTGTATTCCACAGCAAAAACATAAGACTTTTGGAAGGAGGGAGAGGAGTTAGAGTTGGTAAAGATATTACCATTCCTGCAACTCCAGATCTCCTATAGGCAGAAGATAAAGAGTGTATCTAGATAGATACAACTGTCAAAAGGCCTATGTTACACCCAATTCCTGGCATTGTACAGCATGTTGTTTTCATTAATGTTGTCCAGGTTGGGGAAGCTGCAACCTAGTTTGTTGAAGACTTTGGTCCATAGCTACTGGACTTTTGGGCATTTCCAAAAGATATGGGGTACATCTTCAATGGTGTTACTACAGTAGTAGCAGTTGGGAAGGATTGGGATGCCTCTCTTAGCCAGAATAGAGTTACAGGGAAGTCTATTATGGTTAAGCAGCCAGATGAATTATTTCAGCTTGTTGGGGATACTCAGATTCCAAATCCAAGAGAAGTTTTTCTGGCTTACAGGAGGGTGGGATTTAGAATTGATGATGTTGTAAGCAGTGCTACTCTTAAACTGGACACTACCAGTCAGGCCTCAGATTGGATAATCCATAGTGCTCTTAGTGGTGTGGAAGAAGCTGGAATGGATTGTATGGATGATGTTTAGGGGTAACTTGTAAGAAAGGGTTGAGAAATCCCAAATGTCATTTCTCCAGAACATGGAAATAGTGGCCAGGTGTAGATTCCTCGTAGGAGGTCCTTGAATAATGTTGTTCAAGGAATTAGTGTTGGGAAGCCATTTGTCAATCCAGAAACTAGCATGTTCCCCTTTATGAATGATCCACAGGGAGGCTTCTCTACAGAAAACATTTCCCTTGATGATATATTTCCAAGTTCTGAAATCTCTCTGGTGGTTGGTGGTCAAACTATATTTATTAAGAAAGAGTTTTGATCAGAGGGAATTGGGGTTCTTGGTGAGTCTCCAAGCTAGGGCACAATGCATAGTGTCATTTTTAGTACTAGCTTTTTGGATACCCAAACCACCCAGATTCTTAGGTTGAGTAACAACACTTCACTTAATCATATGCAACTTCCTTTTCTCATCAGTGGTGCCCCAAATAAAGTCCCTTTAGATTTTGTCAATCTGATTGGTGATTGTTTGGGGAAGCTGGATGTATTGTATTATATGGGTAGGGATGCTATTAAGGGGGGCTCTGATAACGCTCAATCTACAGCTCTCGTGGGAGTGTAAAGCGGTCGTTAGCAAATATAGAACCCAACCTGGGTTGGGTGTCGATCCCACAGGGAATAGCTTGGCCAACAAGTAAGCAAAATTAATAGACTTTTGGTGCAAGTCTCGTAAGAAGGGGGGAATTGTAATATGTAACCAAAGTAATGAAATAAAAGCTGAAAATAGCAAAGTAAAAGAGAAAGATTGTCACGTAAGTTGTAAACAATGAGAATTGAAGCGTTGGGGTTATGTCCACCTTCTGAGGTATACGTCTCTATCGGCTATGAGTGTGTAGAGTCTTGACATGCAATTGCTTACAGAGAATTGTAGTCGATGGTAAATCCAAGCGTCTCGCGACCTAAACAAGGACTATTTCACTTTAACTCTCGCGAGCTTAAAGTATCTCTAACGGTACGAATTCTCCAAGAGGTTAGTCCAGTTACGGCACTAGCTTTTTAATAGGAAAGGGTGTCCTACTACCTTGACATTATCTCTTTTCTAGAAAAATAACCTTTCTCGCGAACAAGTTAAATGTTAGACTGGCGTATTCTTGCGTTTGCAACAGCAAAGAATGTAGATTAAGATAAAGAGAATAATGATATAAGCAATATACGTGTCTTGAACTCACAAACTCACAGCAATAGATAGTAACTCATTCGGCTTCCATAACCCCAACTAAGAGGTTTAGTTACCCATGAATGCGAAGGATATCACGATTTGCATGGTTGATGGCGTGAGAAGTAGGTGATAGGCGTGTGGTTTTGGTGATTCCCTAGCAAGTAACGATTCTCTTGTTGTGGAATTTAAGAATAGAAGAGTAGATTAGAAGTGTTTGTGGTGGAAGATGAGAGGGATGGAAGAAAATTAATTATTGAATTAAGTGAAGAATGAATAAAAATCTCTAACATGATAGGGTATTTATAATACTCCTATCCTACTCCTACTAAGCTAATGAAATAAATAGCCAAATCCTACTATACTAATGAAATCCTTGACCCAAATGTACTAGGGTAAGGTTACAATATCATAATCCAAATGGAATAGTGAAATGCATAACCTAATTGTATTAGGTTAATGTATCTTTGTAAAAATCCAGCTTTGTGTCTGTAAGTCCCAAAACTCTTCAGAAATGCTGTTTTAGCCCGGGACAGATTTTCCATGCAGCAGATTTGGTCCTTAGGCGTCCAGCTCCCTTCTACTTCGTTTGTGAGCTTTCTTTTGCGTCAAGTAAGCCATAAAATGCTGTATTTTGCATCATTTATACCTGAAACTTTCCTAATCATGTTTGTTAGCTCATTTACAGGAAAAAGGACTAAAAGTGCATGAAATATATAATTAGTTCTCAAAACTAGGCTAAAATATGGGCAAAATATATTGATATAGGCGTGTAAATCCGCCTATCATCAACACCCCACACTTAGAGCTTTGTTCGTCCTCGAACAACATATCATGTCCTTCTAAGCATCGACTTAAGGTTTTTACAACAACAACACAAAAAATTTATCAAGATAAGCACAACAATTATCAACAAAGAGTAACTTTCCGATTATAAGTAGAAACAATTTAGCCTCAAGTATAGACTCGTGATGGTGATCAACTCGCATGAAAAGGTTAAAGTGCATAGAATCATACACAACTATCCAAAACTCATCAACCATGTGTGTCTCACCATATATTACCCATAATCACTCATAAGTATAGCATATTTTTCAAACATGGGTATCAAAGTGTCCTTGCTCTCGCTCTCACAAAAAATTCATATGTAGCAACTAATGACCATAGACTTGCCTTTAATGTAGTACTCTACTAAATGTCGGAATGTTAAGATTAGTATCAAGTAGGTCTTTTGATGGTTGTAATGTAGGCTAAGGGACGGGTAGGACTATTTTGGCCAGGAATAGTGACTAAGCTCCTAAGTGCTTTAATACATCACTTTGTATCATTGACACTTTTTTCATTCAACCTTTCTTCTTTCTTTTATTCTACCACCCTTGTTCTCCTCTTTTGTTTTTCAATTTTAAGAACAACTCACTTTTCATCTTTCTTTTCCTTTTTCTTTTCACAACATACCTCTAATGATAGCACTTTCTTTTTCATAACACATTCAAGCACCATTACAATTTAAAGCATCATACTCACCCAATTTCCTCTTATGTTGTCACATGACTTGTTTTAATTTAAAGCACTTAGGAATTTGGATCAAATTACGGTCTTGAAAGAGAATGGATTAGGCTTACATACAAGGTTGTCAAAGAAATAGGCTAAAGGCTCAAAAGGGTTTAACTAGGATGATGTTCATGGGTAGGTAAAACTGAAGGTAAACAAATATAGGTTGTCAAAGAAATGCCTAAATCATATCCTAAACTTACACTCCTTATTTTCGCTTTGCATACATACCAGGCAAGTTCTAGCATCAGCCACATACATAAAATATACTATTATCTCACACACACAAGGCACATGGTCGACTTGATTGGAAGTAATATAGACTCTCGACCCAACAATTGAAGGAATTGAATCACACAATATCACATAATGAGTCACAACTAGAGCCTAAACGTCTCAATAGTCACAATTGTAGCACATACTCTTGTTATAATCTCATGCTGCCTATCAAAATAATTTCATGCGAAGCTAGAAAAAATTTACTCCAAAAAAAAAAACTAAAAAAACCGTCAAACGAAAAACCACAAAAAAATGGGCTCAAAGTAAACAAACATAGATGCAAATATAGGTGCAAACAAAGAAGTATAGCATGTGATTCTGCCACCCCACACTTAGACGGGACACTGCCCTCAGTAGAAAATAAATTTGAAGAACCTGGTTAGTCGGACCCTTCATCAATGTCGGGGGTCATACCCCCTTCGTCGGAATCATTATAAGAGTCGTCGTCAGAGTTCTCCTCATCAGCAGAATCAAGCAAGCGTCGATCATCATCAGTCGGCAAATCATCGTCTAGAGGTTCCTCAAAATATACACCCACTCCACACATCTCCCGTGTATGCATGTTCATTGGGTAGTCGTGGTCCAGCTGTTGGAGCTCTTCAGCAGTTGGAATACGTCCACCACTCATCATAGTAAATCGTGTCATGCCATAGAGATGACGGAAGAAACTCTCGTCACGAGCATGTCTCTCCGCAGTAGTAAGGTTGACTCCATGAGTTGTTTCAGCATCTTTGACCTTGGTGAGGTCAACCTTCTTTGGGTTATGTGGGAGTTTGTGGTCAGCTGGTTCCTCTTCGACATCCTCCTTCCGCAACATTGCTATCAACAAATTGCCGAATGTGAAATGGGACCTTTTGTGGAGTCTGGCCTTCCTCATGGTAGATCGAATGATTTCCCCAAAGTTGATAGGGACATTTGTCATCAAAGCATAGACCAAACACACTCTATCTCTCGATATCTTAGTGTATTGAGTTCTAGGAATAAGGCATGAGTTGACAATGCGCATCCAGATTCTTGCTTCCCTGTTTAGTGGAGCATAGGGGAAGGTATTGTGATGGCCTGTTTCCTTATGTTTGCCCCATCTTGCCATCGATCTGCTTCCACAAAGCGTGTGTCGTATTGCTCTGTAAGGAGGCCTGCTGTACAGCTCTTTGAATGGTGCAGTGTCGACCGAAGGTAAGCCAAGAAAAGAGTTGATCCAATCCGCTGTAAGATGTAACACTTGGCCCCGAATTTTGACTTCATTGCCTGTTGTGTTTGGTGACCAGTTGGCATAAAACTCTCTTGTTAAGTCAAGATTGCACTCTCCCATGTCGCGGAAGATGAAATCCAGCTTCAAAGCCATTATTTTTGCCAACATTCGCGGCTCCTTCTTTGCTAAGGTCTCCTTGTTGATCAAGTCGACGTGCACATATTTTCTTTCTTTGTTGCTGTTGTACCATGCTTTGGCTTCTTCCTCAAGAACCCATTTTATTCCAAACATTCTGCGTGGTAGGTGTGCTGAGGATGATTCTCCTTGGTCTTTTCGACTTCTCTTCTTGCCCTTTTGGGAAGTGGTAGCCTTCTCCTTGCCTTGCCTTGCTTTAGGTGCCATTGTACCTGAGACTAGAAATAATGTAAGTTGCAGCACAATCTCACTTGATACAATCTATATGAAAGCACTAGGGGTACCACCCCACACTTAGTTTCGTTAGCACAAATCAATGAAGTGAAAGTGGTCGAGTACTCAGATTTCGTCGACATACGTTTTAGGATTGTATTCCGACAAGAAAATCAGCATTGCATCACTTATTTGCAGCCAGTGGACTACTTTCATGGTGGATATAGCAACACCATGACATAGGGGTTACCACATGGAATCGTTATTCTTACAACAAGCACAACCTCCTAAGTCGATGGGCACTATGACCTTATCCAGATGGCCGGGATAGTCTATCATGTAAGCATCCAAACAACAATCTTAAGCAATATTCATAGTCATATCAATTCAGCAATTATCATAACAATGCTTTTGAAACCAAATTCAAATTGGAAACAAGTCAAGAATTCCCTACGTATATATTCACTCACATGATTTTGCAACAATAATCCAAACACATGAACATCACCTACCAATCCCATATGATTTAGAATAGCAACATAGTACTTACGATAATTAGATGAAGAATAAGAGAGTACTTACTTGATTGAAGCTTGTGGAGAAGTTGTTGTGAATTGGAAGAGCAAAAGAAGAAAATTTTGAGAAGATTTGGAGGGTTATGCGGCGCCTTTAGGGTTGTTTCTAATGTGGTTGTGTTATAAAACTAAGTCCCCTTTATATAGGAAGAGTATGGGTCGGGTTATGACCCATTTACAATCGGATTTGGGGACAAGAACACCATATATGCGGCGCATATCACTCGGCATATCAATGACATATGCGGCGCATTGTCTATTGCATAATGGGACATATGCGCCGCATAGTCTATGGCATTTGTAGACATATGCGCTGCATAGTCTATGGCACATGAGATACTGAGACCAAATGCCATAGCATAGGCGGCGCATAGTCAAAAGCATACCTAGGAATAGGCGGCGCATAGTGTATAGCACACTAGATTCCAAGTCCTTAGGCTATAGAATAGGTTGTGCATCGTTCGTGGCCTATTTTTACCAAGGCCTAGCCTTCCTCGAAGCCTATTTTGACGTGAGAAAGGCTCAATTCATCGCCTTATGCATCACCATTCCTAACTTACCGATTTTACCATACAATGCGTCCAAATTGTCGATGGAGATCAATCTCCTCGTCGCATACTTCTTGCACCTATATTTGCTCAAAACAAAATGAAAACGATTAGTACGATGGGTTGCCTCCCACCAAGCGCCTTAGTTTTGGTCGTGGAACGACTCTTATTTTTTTGAATTTTCATTTATCAAAAAGAAAAAATACTAAAACGACGAAACGATAAAACGATAAAACGACAAAACAATAAAACAATAAAACGATGGGTTGCCTCCCATCTAGCGCCTTATTTATTGTCGTGGCTTGACGTAGTAATCTCGAGTACTTAGACTTCGTTGAGATAAGTGATGGCCTTGTCATTCATCGAGTCAAGAGGACCGATATATGGCTTAACACGTTGGCCATTCACTTTGAAGACAACACCATCATTATCTTCCAATTCGACTACTCCAGACGAGTAGACTTGGATGACTTTAAATGGACCAGACCACTTTATTTTAACTTACCTGGGAAGAGCTTGAGTCTGGAGTTACAGAGTAGTACCATGTCACCTTTTTGGAAGTTTCGTCGAACAATCCGCTGATCATGATACTTCTTCATCCGCTCCTTGTATAAATCTGATCTTTCATATGCATGGAGACGAAATTCATCTAGTTCGTTCAGCTGCTCCAACCTCAGGTTCTTCACATTATCCCAATTCAGATTCAAGTGCTTCAATGCCCACAATGCCTTGTATTCAAGCTCGATGGGTAGATGACAAGCCTTCCCATAAACTAGCTGATAAGGTGACATGCCAATGGGTGTCTTGAATGCAGTCCTATACGCCCATAGTGCATCATCTAGCTTTCGAGACCAGTCCTTCCTATTCGCATTAATCGTCTTGGCAAGGATTTGCTTGATCTCGTGGTTGGAAACCTCAACTTGTCCACTGGTTTGGGGATGATAAGGCGTAGCTACCTTGTGTTGCTTGACTCCATACTTGGCCAATACAGATTTGAATAGCTTGTTGCAAAAGTGGGATCCTCCATCACTTATGATAGTACGAGGTACTCCAAAGCGAGAGAAAATATTCTTCTTTAAAAATGCTACAACACGCTTTCCTTCGTTGTCGGCCAATGCTACAGCTTCAACCCATTTTGACACATAATCCACAGCAACCAAGATGTACTTCATTCCAAACGAATTCACGAATGGTCCCATGAAATCAATACCCCACACATCAAAGAGTTCTACCTCCAGAATTTTGGACATGGGCATTTCATGGTGTTTTGAAATAGCACCTTGACGTTGGCATTGGTCACACCTTCTCACATAGTCGTGTGCATCTCTGAATATTGTAGGCCAATAATAACCACTTTGCAAGACTTTCCTTGCCGTTCGATTCCCTGCATGATGTCCTCCAACTTGCAAAGTGTGGCATGCTTCCAATATAGTAGGCACTTCTTCATGGGATATACATCGTCGAATGATACAATCCATGCATCTTCGAAACAAATATGGCTCATCCCAATAGTAGTGTTGAACGTCATGCATAAACTTCCTCCTTTGGTGGTAAGATAAATTGGAAGGTAACACATTACTCACCACGAAATTTGCAAAGTCGGCATACCATGGTAATTGCTCCATTGTGGTCGCTAGTATCTCCTCGTCAGGGAATGCATCATCAATCTGATTTTCTGGTTGCGCCCCATACTCATTCTCAAGTCTAGATAGGTGATCAGCCACTTGGTTCTCGCAACCTCTTCTATCTTTGACTTCGAAATCAAACTCTTGCAGCAGCAATACCCATCAAATCAGACTTGGTTTTGCATCCTTCTTCGTCATTAGATACCTAAGAGCTGCATGGTCTGTATGAACGATCACTTTAGTACCCAATAGATAGGCACGAAACTTCTCAAACGCATACACAACCGCTAGGAGCTCTTGTTCAGTAACGGTGTAGTTCCTTTGGGCTTCATTTAGGACCTTACTTGCATAATAGATAGGATAAAACAATTTCTCCTTTCTCTGTCCAAGAACAGGACCAATGGCAACACCACTAGCATCACACATGACTTCGAACGGGAGCGTCCAATCTGGTGCTACCATGATAGGGGATTCAATGAGTTTTCCTTTAAGGCATTCGAATGCCTTTAAGCAATCTTCATGAAAGTCAAACTTCGCATCTTTCTCCAGTAGTTTGCACAATGGACTAGAAATTTTGGAGAAGTCTTTGATGAATCTACGATAAAATCCAGCATGGCCAAGAAAACTACAAACTCCCTTCACCGAAATTGGAGGTGGTAGCTTCTCGATTACCTCTATTTTTGCGCGATCAACCTCCAGTCCTCTTTCAGAGATCTTGTGCCCAAGAACGATTCCTTCTTTTACCATGAAGTGGCACTTCTCCCAATTCAGCACAAGGTTGAACTCTACACATCTTTGTAATGCCATGCTCAAGTTCGCCAAACATGCTTCAAAGGACTCACCAACAACTGAGAAGTCGTCCATAAATACCTCCAAAGTGTCTTCTACCATATCAGAGAAAATAGACATCATACAACGTTAAAAGGTGGCTGGTGCGTTACATAACCCGAATGGCATGCGTTTGAAGGCAAACGTACCATATGGGCATGTGAACGTTGTCTTCTCTTGGTCTTCGGGAGCAATACAAATCTGATTATAACCCAAATAACCATCCAAGAAGCAAAACCATCCTTTCCTCGCTAATCGATCTAGCATTTGGTTCATAAATGGCATGGGGAAGTGATCCTTGAGTGTCCAAGAATTCAGCCTACGGTAGTCCATACATACTCTCCATCCAGTAACGGGCCTGAGTGGAATAAGTTCATTCTTTGCATTCGCGACCACGGTCATGCCTCCTTTCTTGGGAACACATTGTACTGGGCTTACCCATGTACTATCCGAAATAGGATACACGACTCCTGCGTCTAACCACTTGATAATCTCCTTCTTCACCACTTCTTGCATTGGTGGGTTTAGACGTCTTTGATGTTCAATGATGGGTGTGCACTTTTCTTGAAGCTGAATTTTATGAGTGCAAATCCCAGGTGGAATACCAATGATATCCGCAATGGTCCATCCAATAGCTCTAATATACTTGCGTAAGATTGCAATAAGAGCTGCAACTTGTTGCTCACCCAAATCGGCTGCCACAATGACTGGAAGAGTGTTTCCGCTTCCTAAAAATGTGTACTTCAAATGGCTTGGCAGCTCCTTCAATTCTAACGTGGGTGGTTCTTCAATAGATGGCTTAGCTGGTGGTGAAGGTCAATTTTTGAGATCAAGATCCAGCTTCTTGGGGGTATAGCGATATGTCCCTAATCCCGATAGAGCACAAATATCTTCATCAGAAATTTCAGCATCATCATTCTCTCCTTTCATGAGCAAAACCTCCAAAGGATCATCAAGAATTCGCTCTTCTGCAAGTAACTCTTTCTCATCATCAAAGACAACATCAGCCACAGAAAATACACTCAGATCTTTGGGTTGCTTCATTGATTTGCAAACATCAAAGCGAACCACTTCGTCATTTATTCGGAATGAAAGCTCATTAGCTCTCAAATCTATGAGCACACTTCCCGTAGCAAGGAAAGGGCGTCCTAAGATTATGGGAACCTCTGAATCTGCTTCACAATCCAAGATGACAAAGTCTGCTGGAAAGATAAATGAAGAAACCTTTACCAAGACAATGCATAGAATACCAACCGGTCGTTTTACTGACCTATCTGCCATAACAAGCCTCATATTAGTTGGTGTAGGATCTCCTAACCCCAAATTCTTGTAGATCGATAATGGCATAAAGTTGATGCTGGCTCCTAAGTCACACAATGCTTTGGCAAAGTTCAAAGATCCGACTGTGCAAGGAATAGTGAAAGCTCCGGGGTCGGCCTTCTTCTGAACTATCGATCGGGCAGCAATTGCACTACAATGATGCACATCATCCTTCAGCTCATAACTTGCTGCCCTCTTTTTAGTCAAAAGATCTTTCATAAACTTCGCATACCCAGGCATTTGTTCAAGTGCCTCCACTAATGGAACATTGATGGTCAGCTGCTTCATCATAGTCATGAATTTGCTAAACTTAGTGTCATCGGCCACCTTCTTCAATCTTTGTGGAAAAGGTGGTGGTGGGTATGGAAGTGTTCTCTCCATGGATTTCTTCTCCTCAAGCTTCCGTTTTTCCACTTTTCCAGGCTGCACGTCACTAGGTGAAACGTCCTTGACGTTTAGAGTAGTTGTTGCGGCTTCTTCTCCTCTTGTAACGTCAGTAAGTGTAGCATCCATGTCTGCAACTTCGTCAACCAATTGCTCTCCTTTTGCTGAAGTTTCCAGCACCTTACCGCTTCTGGTAGTGATGGCCATGCATGACCCATCATTCTTTGGGTTTTGCACAGTATCGCTTGGTAAGGTGCCAGCCTTTCTTTGATTAAATGCTGCTGAAAGTTGGCTCAACTGCTGCTCTATTTGCTTGATAGAAGTGGAATGAGAATCAACTAGTTGCTTCATGGAGGACAAATCATCAATCACCTCCTTAACTCCCGCGCTCGTTGCTTCCACTCCTTTCAATAACTTAGCCATCATGTCTTCCATAGAATTAGATGTGGTGGTATCACGTTTACCAGGGGGAACGTACAAACCACTCTTTTCATTATTTTTCTTCCAACTACCTTGGTCTTTGCTTCCAGATTTATCATAATAGTTCCGACCTTGGTTTCCTTGGGCATTCCCACGGAAACCCCCCTGATTGTTTAAGTAGTTGGCCTCCTTTTCAGAATCAGATTCGTCTTTTCCTTTTAGCGCTACAGCTTTCACTTTTTCGGTCTTCCCTGATAATAAGTGCTTTGTCAGAAGATCCAATTGTGTTTTCATGTGCGCCATGTCTTGCTCACGTTCTTCTTCTCTTCTTCTTTGGTCTGCAGACATGCCAATAGATAAAGTGGGGCTTGCTACCTCAGAATCCCTAGTATGCTAAGCTCTACTTTGCTTTGTCATGCGATCTAGCATATTGCTTGCTTGACCAAAGGTGAGGTCCATGAAAGAACCTCCAGCTGCGTTGTCCACCACTGGTTTAGTTATTGAATTCAAGGCTCTATACAAGATCTCCATGAGGTGAACATTAGTCATGTGATGGTTTGGGCATCTCGCTAGCTTTGTCTTGAACCTCTCCCATGTTTCATGAAGAGCTTTAGAGGGAAGCTGACGAAAGTTGCTGATTTCATCTCTCAATTGAGCCCTCTTGGATGGCGGAAAGAATCTTTCTAGGAAAGCGTCTCTCAATTGCCTCCAATTTGTAATTGAATTAGGAGTCAGCCCATTCAACCATAGTGTTGCCTCCCCAGACAGAGACAATGGAAATAGACGTAATCGAATAGCATTCTGACCAACACCAGGATTGTCAAAAGACTTGCATGTAGAAATAAAGTTGATGAGATGCATATTCGGATCATCGCCTGCTAGTCCACCAAATAACCCCTTGAGTTGCAATAACTGAATCATGGTGCTAGTGATGTTGAATTTGGCTCCGGGCGCTAATGGTGGTGGAATTATAGCTCCAGTGGCTCCGGCACCATCAAGATCATCATCATCATCATCGTCGAAAGCTGGTTGCAAAGGTTGGCGATCATACCTATACCGAGCTTGTCGACCTCTTCGATTGGCAGGTGTTATAATTTCAGCATCACGCCTAGGGTTTAGCAACTCGTCATCACCTAAATCTTCATCGTCAGGATTTGTTGCTCGCCCAGGATTATCAATGTTTTGTTGTTGGACTTGAGCAGCGGCAAGAGCATCTAATCTTGCTTGCTCGTGTTGAGCAGCCATCCTGTCGATTTCAGCTTGTGCTTCCATTATTCTAATTCGTTGTGGTTCCGGATTGATAGGTAATAACGGTTGACCAGAACTTCTAGTATGGGGCATGCACTAAAAAAAAACCTGCAATAAACAAAAACAAAAACTAAACGTAAAAGTACGAGAATCTTTGACCAAAGGGTCTAGTAATTATCACGAACTTGATTGACACTCGTACTCCCCGGCAACGGCGCCAATTTTTGATAACGCTCAATCTACAGCTCTCGTGGGAGTGTAAAGCGGTTGTTAGCAAATATAGAACCCAACCTGGGTTGGGTGTCGATCCCACAGGGAATAGCTTGGCCAACAAGTAAGCAAAATTAATAGACTTTTGGTGCAAGTCTCGTAAGAAGGGGGGATTGTAATAAGTAACCAAAGTAATGAAATAAAAGCTGAAAATAATAAAGTAAAGAGAGAAAGATTGTCACGTTGGTTGTAAACAATGAGAATTGAAGCGTTGGGGTTATGTCCACCTTCAGAGGTATACGTCTCTATTGGCTATGAGTGTGTAGAGTCTTGACATGCAATTGCTTATAGAGAATTGTAGTCGATGGTAAATCCAAGCGTCTCTCGACCTAAACAAGGACTATTTCACTTTAACTCTCTCGAGCTTAAAGTGTGTCTAGCGGTACAAATTCTCCAAGAGGTTAGTCCAGTTACGGCACTAGCTTTTTAATAGGAAAGGGTGTCCTACTACCTTGACATTATCTCTTTTCCAGACAAATAACCTTTCTCGCGAACAAGTTAAATGTTAGACTAGCGTATTCTTGCGTTTGCAACCGCAAAGAATGTAGATTAAGATAAAGAGAATAATGATATAAGCAATATACGTGTCTTGAACTCACAAACTCACAGCAATAGATAGTAACTCATTCGGCTTCCATAACCCCAACTAAGAGGTTTAGTTACCCATGAATGCGAAGGATATCATGATTTGCATGGTTGATGGCGTGAGAAGTAGGTGATAGGCGTTTGGTTTTGGTGATTCCCTAGCAAGTAACGATTCTCTTGTTGTGGAATTTAAGAATAGAAGAGTAGATTAAAAGTGTTTGTGGTGGAACATGAGAGGGATGGAAGAAAATTAATTGTTGAATTAAGTGAAGAATGAATAAAAATCTCTAACATGATAGGGTATTTATAATACTCCTATCCTACTCCTACTAAGCTAATGAAATAAATAGCCAAATCCTACTATACTAATGAAATCCTTGACCCAAATGTACTAGGGTAAGGTTACAATATCATAATCCAAATAGAATAGTGAAATACATAACCTAATTGTATTAGGTTAATGTATCTTTGTAAAAATCCAGCTTTGTGTCTGTAAGTCCCCAAAGTCTTCAGAAATATTGTTTTAGCCCGGGACAGATTTTCCATGCAGCAGATTTGGTCCTTAGGCGTCCAGCTCCCTTCTACTTCGTTTGTGAGCTTTCTTTTGCGTCAAGTAAGCCATAAAATGCTGTATTTTGCATCATTTATACCTGAAACTTTCCTAATCATGTTTGTTAGCTCATTTACAGGAAAAAGGACTAAAAGTGCATGAAATATATAATTAGTTCTCAAAACTAGGCTAAAATATGGGCAAAATATATTGATATAGGCGTGTAAATCCGCCTATCATCAGGCTCTAGTGAGGGTTGTTCTTCGTGCTTGGTTTAGAAATTGAGTTTTCCAACCAGCAAGCTTGGCTTTCATGTTGTCAATGATGAATTGGAAGTCCCCATTAGGAGGAGCTTTGTGAAAGATAGGAAAGCCTAGGTATTTCCCAAAATTGTCCTTGTGGGGAATGTTAAGGATGGAGGCCAAGTAGTGACAAGTATGAGTAGAATAATTTTTGGAGAAGAGAACTTTGGATTTTCTCCTATTGATTCTCTGACTAGAGTAAGCACTAAAGGATTCAAGGGTTTGATTGATGATTTGACAGTTCTCTTTGTTTGCTTTGGCAAAAAGGGTTAAATCATCGGCAAAGAAGAGGTGAGAGATATTAGGACCCTTTCTACTGATGGAGATGGAGGACCACTTGAGAAGGTCAACCTCATGGTTTTTCCTTCTAGAAAGAAATTCCATGGTTAGGATGAAAATATAGAGGGAGATAGGGTCCCCCTGTCTTATGCCTCTAGTAGGTTGGAAGTATTGGGTGTTGGTGCCATTAGTGAGGACAGAGATAGAGGAAATGGAGATGTAGGACATGATGAAGTTGGAAAGCTTTGGAGGAATGGTCAAGAAGTTTTATATTTGATTGAAACTCAAATCTCTAATTAAGAGCGAAGTAATGCCAACATCAATAGATGTCATGATTCTAAACACAAGCAAATCTATTATTTTTTAGACATTCTATAAGTGGAGTTTACTGATTTGAATAATTTGAATTTATGGCCATTAAGCCCTCTAAGAGGATAAATCGCGAATAAATCGTTCTCTATCAAGTTCTATATTCGCTTCAAATTAAAGTTAGATGGTGGGTTATACACTTGAGCCCCCCCCCCCCCCCCCAAATATCCCACCTCTCAAGCAACTATTTTCAATTTGTGAAATGGAAAGGCCTTTAAAAATGGGGAAGATGGACTTTATTGCAAGAGAGAAACTTTCATGCGAGAGGAGGTTTCTTTGTCCCAAATAATAATTTTTTTTATATAATTTTTAGACAAAGTTCAAGCCCATCGTGGAATGAAAAAAATCACCTCATAACTAAGTAAGACCATGTATTAATAAACATATAAACACTATTTTATTTATCAAACATAACCAAATTTTTACAATTTTTAGCAAATTTTGAATGCAATTTCCATGTCTTGAATGAATTTTTCCAAACCTTGGATAAATTTTTTGATATGATATAGAAAAAATTTCCGATATGTTTTGTAAATTGAAAACTCTTATCACTTTTTGTAAATGTATTTCTTATCATGTTTGTATAGGTGACTGAACTTGGCATCAAAAGTTACAAAAAGCTACACTTCTACTTGTAAATGCGATATTAAGCTCTCATTTTGTCAAAGATTTTGAAGTTAAACTTAAAATTTGAAATTTGAACTTTTTGAAGTCGTAAGTTTTGCAACATAAAATTGTGTTAGGACATGTAGTTTACTTAAAAAAGAAGAATTTTGTGAGTGAAAGTGAATTTTCACCCAAAAACTATTTTGAGCTAATTTTTGGGAACTTAAAGTTATTTTAAGGTCATATAGATTTCATTATCAAATAAATATGTGAAGATAAAATTTAAAAATTTGATTCAAAATCTATAGTAACACACTAGCTAATGATTACTCAGAATTTAATCAAATTTTATGGCCAAACAAATAATAGAAGATAAATTGTAAAAATTTAATCCAAAATCTTTAGTCAAACAATGGCTAATGGTCACTCAGATTTGATCAAATTTTATGGCCAAAAAAGTATGTGAAGATAAATTTTACAAATCTAATTCAAAATCTTTAGTCAAACACCAGCTAATGGCCACTCAAAATTTAATCATATTTCATAGTCAAATGAATATTAGAAGATAATTTTTAAAATATAATTCAAAATCTTTAGTCAAACACCGGTTAAAGGTCACTCAAAATTTAATGGCCTAATAAATATTTGAACAGAAATATTAAAAATTTGTTCCAAAATCTGTAGTCAAACACGGGTTAGTGATCACTTACAATTAATCAAATTTTATGGCTTAACAAATATTTGAAGATGAATTTCAAAAATCTGATCCAAAATTTATAGTAAAACATTAGATAATGATTACTCAAAATTTAATAAAATTTCATGATTAAACAAATATTTGAAGATTAATTAGTCAAATCTGGCTATTGACCATCTCTTCCCTCTCGACCATTGTAATACCCTGCACCTTTCTTAGTTCTGTTTAGTTCCTAGTGTGTCAAGGGTCAACTTTAAAAGTGAATAACTCTTGATAAGTGTGAAATTTTCTAGCTCTAGACTGTTACGACCTGATTTCTCAAGTCATGATGGCGCCTACGTTAACCCATCAGTAGGCAAGCCAAGCCATAGCCCGACATGATAGGTAACGGGCTAACAGACCGAGATCAAATAAAATATCATGTATAATAACAACAACAACAATAATAATTGAAAACTAAGAAGGGAGCATATATATTATATCAAAATGAGAGGAGGAAAAAGGACCAACTATACAATGAATCCCTCCCAAGACCTGATAAGGTCAGTAATAGAGCCACAACTAACAGGAACCCAAAGTACTAGACAAAAATAAAAAAAATGTACACAATATACACAAGCAGTCTCGAGTGAAAAAGACTAACTGGAGTAGATAGAGGAGGATCAGCCTCGAACTACAACAAGCTCACCCTGCTCTGAATTAGTACTGGAAGGTAGGAATTACATCAATGTTGACTGCTAGTACCTGGATCTGCATCAGAAAAAAATGCAGAAGTGTAGTATGAGTACAAAAACAATGGGTACTCATACTACACTTCTGCATCTTTCTCTGATGCAGATCCAGGTACCAGCAGTCGATATTGACGTAATTCCTACCTTTCAGTACTGATTCAGAGTAGGGTGAGCTTGCTGTCATCCGAGGCTGATCCTCCTCTATCTACTCCAGTTAGTCTTTCACACTAGAGACTGCTTGTGTATATTGTGTATATTTTATTATTTTTGTCTAGTACTTTGGGTACCTGTTAGTAGTGGCTCTAGTACTGACATTATCAGGTCTTAGAAGAGATTCATTGTATAGTTGGTCCTTTTTCCTTCTCTTATTTTGATATAATATATATATGCTCTCTTCTCGTTTTCAATTATTATTGTTGTAGTTATTATTATGCATGATCTTTTATTCGATCTCTGCCTGTTAGCCCATTACCTATCATTCCAGACTATGACTTGGCTTGCCTACTAGTGGGTTAAAGTAGGCGCCATCACGACTTGATAAATCGAGTCGTGACAGCTTGGTATCAAAGCTAACATAATAGTTTACATTTTCCAGTAATTAAGCTCAATCTAAAGGTAAGGTACGGGGAGCCCCAAAAACCTGCTTGTCCCTTTCCACTAGCTCACCGCAATTGGCCAGTGTCACACCAGGAATCACGGTAGAATATTGCACTGCACCGCGGTGGAGAGTAAATTTGCACTCATCCTTTTTCCAGTGATGCAATGCGATAACACCACGTCGTGCAGAGCCCAAAATCTCACACGCCCTTTTTCCAGTAAGCCATCGCAATGGCGCCGCATCGCGCTGAGGCTCAAAATCGTATTTGCAGTTCCGAAGTCTTTTTCCAAGTCTCCAATTCATGAAAAACACTAGATTAAACCTATTCTAAGCCTAATACGCTCATTATTCATCAAATTACTCTCAAAGAAACCCTAGAATTTCAAATTTCACACCTTAAGAAATCCAAATTTCACCATTCTTTTTCCAAGATAACCTAAAAATCAAGATTCTCAATTCAAGATCTTCAAGAAACAATCTTCAAGAGCACAAATAGGAACTCAAGGTTCAAGCTTCTCCATCTATTCATCAATTAAGTTATGTAGGGTTTTCAACAAGGATTATTCTTTCATCCTTGTGCCCAAAACTAGTTTTAAAGTTGAATTTTTACATGTAATTATATCAATTTCAGTCTAGGGCTTATACTCACTCATCACTATTTGAATATTATGAGATTACAAGTTATTTAGATGTTGAATTGCATGTCTACTTTCGTATTTTTGTGCATGTGATATTATTTTCCAGATTTAGAATTAAATTCTCAAGACTTTCATTATTAAGCATGAATTTTATAATGATTTGACATAAATTTGATGCATGGGTTATTAAGCCCTAGTTTGAATGTTGATATTCCAAGAATGACTATGCTTTAAGCACCCTATGATTAGTTAAATTCAGATTTTGATCAAGATTTGATCTTTTGATCTCAACCAAGATATGGAGTCCACTTTACAGTTTTATTACAGTTTAAAGTGAGCAGATGCAAGATTGGTTTTCATTGTAAACTCTTATACTAGTTTTAGTGTATTTCATACTGAATGAGCATACAGATTAAAGGGATTAGTATTTAGCATTGAGTTGGGTATGTTCATATGCCCCAGAATTACGAGACAATATAGGTTCAGATTATCAAATTATTCCGATTTATATGGATGACATCTACAGATTGTGATCACTTAGCTTAGGTCATACTCCTTAGCAAGAGTATGACACCTCTCCCCAATGTAAGGTTTTTCCATAAGAAAACTAGACATTAGACACTATCATAGCTCACATAGTGTATGTCGGTTAGAAGAACCTCCCTATAGAAAAGAGTAATCCTAACAGAAAAGCTTTTAGAAACTAAATGTAAAGGCTCACAACTTTATTTAGCTATTGCTTTACATAAGACATTAGCTACGAGATTTTAACTTTCAATTTATAGATATAAAAGTGAGTCCTTTCTACATTTAGGCCGCATGATTTAAAGATATATTTCAAGTACATCTTTTAGAACTAAGTGTTATGACTCACTAGATCTATACAACATGCTTTACTACTAATGATTATGATTCTCAGTTTTTGGTTATTCAAGCTAACGTGAGTCATCTACACTTAGCATGCATTCTTTTACAAATTTAGAATAATGTTAAGATATTGTTATACTTATGCATTTACCTCCATATCCTCAGTACATTTTAGAAGTACTGATCGACATAAATGTCTATGTGCAACATTGTTTAATAATGTAGGTTGTGGTGCTTAGTTTCAGTAGCGTGTGTGATTTTGAGCATCTCTATCTATATCCCAGAAGTTGGTGAGTCCTTATAGTTTGGGGACACAGTTATTTAGTTTTTCAGCTTATTAGAGTAGTTGATTCAGTATTTTCAGCTAGTTCTAGTCAGGTGGGGGTTTGTCCCAGTGGCTGTCTAGTTGGTAGTAGTAGAGGCTTGTTAGACTGCTAGTTATGATTTAGATTTCCAGTGTTGATTGTCCATACTTTTGAGTCAAATATTTTTAGATATTATGTTCAAATAATTTCAGCTTATCAGATAGACTTCCATATTGATTTTATATTTATATTTCTCTAATATGAGTTACAGCTTTAGCAGAAGACTTATAGGTTTTGCTTGAGGCTACTTGTAGTTTTGAGCACCGTGTGACATCTTGGGACTCATTTTTGCAGCGTTACAAACTTGGTATCAGATCCTAAGGTAATACGAGTCCTAGGGATTCAGACAAGCTGCGTTACGTAGAGTCTTGATCATGGGTATGAAGTGCGCCACATTTATGGGAAAGAGACTCTAGGACATTTTAGGAAATCATCCCTTTCTTTCATGATATATTGTGCTTACCGTGTCTCTATTCCTTTTAACTTATGCTCTTACGTGATAGTTGAATATGCCTCCTCGTCGAGCTAATAAACACAGAAATAATAACCAGCCTCCCCAACCTACTGACCCTCTGAATGAGAATGTATCTTATGCTGAATTTCAGGTTGTCTTTCAGGCATTGGCCCAAGCTGTGAAAGCCAATGTTCAGGGCAATCACCATGCGGTAGTTTCACTTCAGTAGAATGGTGATTTAGCAGCAGCTAGAATTTATGACTTTATGAGAATAGATCCATCCGAGTTCTTTGGGTCAAAAATAGGTGAGGACCCACAACTTTACTTAGATAAGGTGAGAAAGATCACCCAGATTATACATGTTAATAAGGAGAAGAGTGTAGAGTTGGAATCCTATAGGCTGAAGGATGTGGCATATGATTGGGTGGTTGTGTGAAAGAATAGTAGAGGTGAGAATGTAGCTCTAATGAGTTAGCAGGAGTATAGGACTCAATGAAAGTGAAGGAGTACTGCCTTAAGTTCTATCAGTTGTTTAAGTACCCCCTAATATGATGCTTTACCCTATGTCTAGTATGAGTAAGTTTGTTACTGGAGTATCTGGTTTGGTGGTCAAGGAGTATAGGACTGCGATTCTTATTGGGGATATGGATCTTGCAAGTCTGATGATTCATACTCAACAGATTGAGGTAGAAAAGTTAAAAGGAAGAGAAAGGGGAAATAAAAAGGCTAGAACTGGGCAATTTAAAAATGGTCAGACAAGGTTTAGAGAGGGAAATTATTTGTAGTTTCAGAGCTGCTCATCTATGCCAGTGACATCTTCAGCCACTGCTCCCTCCCCCAAAGCTAGGCAGAAGAAGTGGGGTAAGACTTCTATGTCCAGATCTCAGAATAGTATGAGTGAGAAACCCAATTATCCTTTATGTGCTAAGTATGGTAAGAATCATCTTGGTGAGTATTTGTTGGGACAGAAAGGTTGTTATAGTTGTGTTAAGTTAGGTAATAGAATCAAAGAGTGTCTGCATGCTAAGCAGGGAAGCAAGGATGTTCATACCCAGACTCAGGCTACTAGTGCACCAGCTTTTCTAGGTCGCCCAATCCCTCCTCAAGGTGTATCATCCAGTACCAATGGAGATCAATGCCAGAATCAGTTTTATGCTTTACCATCCCATTAAGAGCAGGAGAGTTCACCAGATGTTGTTATTGGTATGCTTCGTGTCTTTCATCTTGATTTTTATGTATTGTTAGACCCCGGGTCAAGTCTCTCTTATGTGACTCCTCTAGTTGCAGTAAATTTTGAAGTAGGTACTGAAAAGCTTTCTAAGCCCTTTTAGTTTCTACCCCAGTGGGTGAGTTACTTGTTGCAAATAAATCTATAGAAAGTGTCCTATCAGTGTCCTTCATAAGATCATGTTAGTAGACTTAATAGAGTTATACATGGTCGATTTTGACCTTATTATGGGCATGGATTGGCTCCATTCCAACTTTGCATATATAGATTGTCGCGCCCAAGTGGTGAAGTTTCAGTTTCCAGATGAACCAATCTCTGAGTGGGAAGGTAATTCAGTGTCTCCCAAGAGTCATTTTATATCCTATCTTAAAGCCAAAAATTTGATATCAAAATGGTGTATCTATCATCTAGTTCGAGTCAAAGACACTAAGTCTGAGGGTCCAACAGTTCAGTCAATCCGTGTAGTCAATGAGTTTCCTAAAGTTTTTTACGAAGAATTGCCAGGGGTACCTCCCGATAGGGAAATACAATTCGGTATTTACTTTATTCCAGATACTCAGTCCATCTCTATTCCTTCATATCGTATAGCTCTAGCCAAGATTAAAGAGTTAAATGAGCAGCTTAAAGACATCTTAGATAAGGGTTTCATAAGGCCTAGTATCTCTCTATGGGGCTCTCCCGTCCTATTCATGCAAAATAAAGATGGTTCTTTGTGAATGTGCATTGACTATCGTCAGCTGAATAAAATTATAGTTAAAAACAAATATCCTCTTCCTAGGATTGATGAATTATTTGACCAACTCCAAGGTGAGAGTTACTTCTCCAAGATAGACCTTAGATCTGGCTATCATCAGCTTAGAGTAAGGGAATGTGATATTCGAAAGACAACTTTTAGAACCTGTTATGGTTATTTACAGTTTCAGTCATGTCGTTTGGGTTGACAAATATCCCAACTACCTTTATGGATTTGATGAACAAAGTGTTCAAACAGTATTTGGACATATTTTTCATAATCTTTATCTATGATATTCTTGTCTATTCTCATAGTAAAGATGATTATGCAGACCATCATAGAATTATGTTGAAAACTCTTAGAGATCACCAGTTTTTCGCCAAATTCAAAAAATGTGAATTTTGGCAAATATCAGTAGCTTTCCTTGGTCATATTGTTTCAAGTGATGGCATTAGAGTTGATCCCTAAAAGACAGAAGCAGTAAAAAAACTGACCTAGACCTATCTCTCTATCAGATATCAGGATTTTCTTAGGTTTAGCTGGCAATTACAGATGTTTTGTTGTGGGTTTTTTATCTATCGTGTTCCCCATGTATAGATTAACTCAGAAGAAAGTTAAATTTCAGTGGTCAGATTACTGTGAGAAGAGTTTTCAGGAGTTGAAGACTCGACTCACTTCAGCCCCAATTTTAGAGCTACCTGATGGTACAAATGGGTTTATTTTCTATTATAATGCTTCTAAAATTGGACTGGGTTATGTTTTGATGTAGAGAGGTAAGTTTATAGCCTATGACTCTAGAAAAATTAAGCCTCACAAAGAAAACTACCCGACCCATGACCTAGAGCTAGCGGCTGTTGTATTTGCATTAAAATTTGGAGCTACTATCTTTATGGGTTCATGTCGATGTGTTCACGGATCACAAAATCTTGTAATATGAATTTACTCAGAGAGAGTTAAATCTTTGTCAGAGAAGGTGGGCAGAATTATTGAAGGATTATGACATGAGTGTGTTATATCATTCGGGCAAGGCTAATATGATGGCAGACACCCATAGTAGACTATCTATGGGTAGTATTGCTCATGTAGAGAATGAAAAGAGACAATTAGTTTAAGAAGTTCACAAATTAGCTAGATTGGGTGTTAGGCTGGTTGACTCAGCTGAGGGGAATGTTTGAGTTCAGAGCAGTTCAGAATAGTCTTTAGTTTCAGAAGTGAAAGAGAAGCAGGATAAGGATTCTAGTTTGGTCAAACTGAAGGAGTCAGTTAAAGACCAAAAGAAAGAGATTTTCTCCCAATGGGATATGGTGCGTTGAGATACCAGAGAAGATTGTATGTTCCATTTCTTAACGATTTAAGGTAGCGGATTATGGCAGAAGCGCATGGTATGTGTTACTCCATTCACCCAGAAGCCACCAATATATACCACGACTTTCGGGAAGTCTATTGTTGGTGTGGTATGAAGAGAGATATCAGAGAATTTGTGGCCAAGTATGCAAATTATCAATAGGTTAAGGTACCACACCAAAGACCTAGTGACACATTGTAGGAGTTTGGTATTCCCACTTAGAAGTGGGAAGAGGTGAACATGGACTTTGTGACAGGATTACCCCGTTCGCGTTGATAGCATGATTCGATTAAGGTTATTGTAGATAGATTGACCAAATTATCTCACTTTTTGCCAGTTCACACATCCTACACAACTGAAGATTATGGTAAGCTGTATATCAGAGACTTGGTTAGATTACATGGATTTTCCTTTTCCATCATCTCAGATAGGGGTACTTAGTTTACCTTACAGTTTTGGAAAGCTTTTTAGAAGGGTCTTGGTACATCTCAGTTCAACTTTTCATCCGCAGATAAATGGCCAGGCAGAGAGGAACATTCAGACCCTAGAGGATATGTTGAGAGCATGTGTTCTTGACTTCAAAGGCTGTTAGGATGACCACTTGTTGTTGATCGAGTTTGCCTACAATAACAGTTACCATTCTAGTATTCAGATTGCCCCATTTGAGACTCTTTATGGGCAGAGATATAGGTCACCAGTCGGATGGTTTGAAGTGGGTGAGGCCACTTTAATTGGGCCAGATATGGTGTTTGAAGCCATGGATAAAGTTCAGTTGATTTAAGAAATATTGATGGCAGCTCAGAGTCGTTAGAAATCTTATGTAGACGTAAGAAAGAGAGATCTTGAGTTTGAAGTAAATGATCTTTTTTATTTGAAGGTTTCACCCATGAAGGGGATTAAGATATTTGGCAAAAAGGGGAAGCTTAGTCCCCAGTATGTAGGCCCTCACAAGATATTGAGTCGTGTGGGGAAGGTAACATATGAGCTTGAGCTACCTGTAGATTTTTCATCAATTCACCCAGTGTTCCATGTATCTTTGTTGAAGAAGTGTATGGACGATTCAGTAGTTATAGTCCATCTAGAGAGAACAGATATTCAGAATAGCCTTTCATATGAAGAACTTCCAGTAGAGATTCTTGATCACCAGATCCGTAGACTTAGGAACAAAGAAGCTCCCCTGGTCAAAATTCTGTGGCGAAATGAGTTTGTTGAGGGTGCCACTTGGGAAGTACAAGCATACATGCGAACTAATTACACTTACCTCTTCTCCACAAAGGCAAATTCTGCCTAGGTAACAGTCTTTCTTAATTCAATTCTTTTCCAGTCTCAGTTTCATCCATGTGATTATCATCATATCAATTCATGCATTCACAAATTAGTTCAATCACACATTATGTTTAGGATTCAGTGATGCAGTTTTGTTTCAGTTGTGCATGTAAGTATATAGTGTAAGTTTCTCAGTATCCCCAATTTAACTAGTCTCATTCAAGGACGAATGTTCACAAGGGAGAGATATTGTAATACTCTGCATCTTTCTTAGTTCCATTTAGCTCTTAGTGTGTCAAGGGTCAACTTTAAAATTGAATAACTCTTGATACCTGTGAAATTTTCCAACTCTAGACCTACCAAATTGTAGGTAATTGAATCAGCTTTCCAACGATACCAATTTCACCTTAATTCAATACCTGGTTGAAAAGTTATGTGGCACTTTTAGTGAGAAACAGTACTTCACCACGATAGCACCGCGTCGTGGTGGAGGGCAAATTTGCAATCGTCCTTTTTCCAGTGAAGCACCATGATTATGCCACCTTGCGGTGAACCCTAAAATCCCATTCATCCCTTTCCAGTAGCTCACTGCGATTGGCCACTGTCATGCCAGGAATCACGGTAGAACATCGCACTGCGTTGAGGTGGAGTGCAAATTCGCACTTGTCCTTTTTCTAGTGACGCAAGGCGATAACACCACTCCACGCCAAATCCCAAAATTACACTCATCCCTTTTCCAGTAAGCCACTGCGATGGTACCGCATCGCGCTGAGTCTTAAAATCAAGATTTCCAGTTCCGAACTTTATTTTCCAAAGGGCAATTTAGTCTTTTCCCAAGCCCTCAATTCATGAAAAATACTTGATTAAACCTATTATATGACTAATATGCTCATTATTTATCAAATTACTCTCAAATAAACCCTAGAATTTCAAATTTCAAACCTCAAGAAATTCAAATTTCACCCTTCTTTTTCCAAGATCACCTAAAATTCAAGATTCCCAATTCAAGATCTTCAAGAAACAATCTTCAAAAGCTCAAATAGGAACTCAATGTTCAAGCTTATTCATCTATTCATCAATTAAGGTATGTGGGGTTTTTGTAATGTCCCTCATCTGTACCTCAAACGCTACACGGTGCTCATAATACAGAAGGACCACAAGCTAACTCATAACTAGTACCTGCTGCAATAACTGAATATTAATGTTGTAGTACGCAGAATTTAGGCAAAAACTTACCATAAGGTTCAATACTAAAATAATACTAAATAACGTATCTCAATACCAAAACTGAACATCTATACTAAAAACTAAACAACTGTCTGAAAATACTCTAGCTTGATAAGCCTCTAAACTGTTTAAAATACGAAGTTAATGGGTTAAGTCTGCAACTAACTCCAACTTCTAAAAATAAACTAAAATAATACTCATGTCCTCGAACTTTGAGGACTCACCACTGAGTCTGTTGCTGATAATCTCGGATGCTATGAACGGTTAAGAGCCCGAACATCTGAACCTATGGTATAAGACACCATAGTGCAAGAGAAAAGTATGTATCAGTACTTTGAATGTACTAGTATGCAAAGTAAGGTAGGCTGAATGCATGGGTTCATATACATGAACAATACTAACTGAATAACATGAGTATAACTGAATGAGAGTACATGCATGAATACATAAATGGTGACTAAGGTCATCATAACACTGGATACTGAGTTTTTTAATACTGATTTACTAATATCTGGGTTTACTGATACTGTAATATTGATAACTGAAATCTGAGTGACTGTTTCTGACACTCCTGAATCTGTAGAACTATCTGAGTTATAAACTGAGCTGGGTGACTGTATCTGATAGTCATAAATTTGTAGAACTAAACTGAGTTCTATTCTGAAACTAAACCTGAAACTGAGACTGTGGGAGGTAATCATCTAACTGACATGCCCCTTATATAACTGATTTGGGGTCCAACCTATAACCCCAGTTGGAAGGGTGTCAATATCGTGCCACAAGTAAGGATAAGCTGAGAGTTACCCTCATCTGGTAGGTACTCTAATGAGAACGATGGAACCCTCAACTGACAGGTTAACATACATTACCAACCCTCAACTGGCAGGTTTAATATCTCAACATACACTAGCTATGTAGTTCTGGAATACAAGGATTGCTTCTAAGAATCACACCCTCTACTGGCAGGTGAGTCCCTATCCTTGGGTTCACTCCGTGCTCAATCCTACTCCTAACTGAATAGACACTAAGCTGATTTCCTAGTTCATACTAGATTTGATTGAACTATTACTGATAGTACTATTTAAGTGAACTGAATTGAGTTCACTGAGTTTCATTGACTAACAAGTTACTACTGAATTCTGCTAACTAATTGATTTTACTGAGAATTGAACTGAATATTGAATGGGACTGGACTGATACTGAGTTTTACTAAGTTTTCCTGAGTTCTGTAACTGACGAGAGTAATACTAATCATGACATGACTGAGACTATTTTGTAACTGACACTATCTCTTGGTACACAGCTAAATTATCAGGTGTTAAATACCCCTAGGACTCGATAGCATATATAATAACAAGACATGATAATTCTAGGAAACATGGTAATAGTCAATGGTATACAATGCAATAAATAAAACATTTCATCAATTACTTGAAAGTCATGAACTTATACATAGATAGAGATACATGCTATCATGTATGGTACACTATTCAATTTCAATGAGCATCCCAACAAACACTTGCAAGGCATAACTTCAACATAAGAGTAATTTTGAACATAGGGTTGTAGCATGAGTTCATTATAGGAGCTCCCATGGATCACAAGGCACAAATTTCATTCACTTAGACATTTTGACAAACATATGGGGGGCATGACCCTACGCTTAGGCATGAACATTAACTAATACATCATGGCTACATTAATCAATTCGAATTCAAGGATTTCAACACACATGCTAACATAAATTCGTGAAATTCATTAAAGATCTCTACTTGGAAATCATACAACAACATCAACATGAGTATAATCCAACCCACAACATGAAAATCATAATTCTTATTTTAAAAAGGGTTTCTTAAACTCCAAGGGTGAAAGGGACCCTTGGATGAATACTTTACATACCTGGATTTCTAAATTTATGAAGATTGGAGTGAGTTCTTGAGATTTAATTCATGATATTGATAAACCTAGGGCTTATTCTTGAGAGAATTTTATGAAAAGAATGAGCAATTATGCTATTTAGGGCTTTAATCACATGTTTTGGAGCTATGGGGTGAATAGAATTGACCCTTTTGCCCTTAAAAATGATGAGTTGGACTGCAGAAATTACCCCAGTTGGACTGGCCAGGGCGCCGCAGTCTCTGGAGCGCCACTCTAGGTGAGGCGCCACGGTGCCCATCGTGGTTTACCCCAGGCATCATACTGAGTGGGGCGGTGCGGGCTAATCACCCTGAGCCACTATTTTAGGGTTCCAAACATGCCCTTGCGCTTGTTCGAAAATTTTAAAACTCACCTGAGATGTACTATTGACTTCCCCGATCATGAATCAACTTAAAAATCAACTTCTTAAGGTCTAGAAGGTCGTAAATTAATTTATCAATGTTTGATGGCCTTAGAGAAGACTAGGTCCTCACACTTACCTAAAAAGTTTCTAAGTCTGGGATCCCTTATCAAGCTTTAAAAGGCTGAGTTAAGCTTAGGATTTTGCAGGGTGTTACAATATCTCCCCCTTGGGAATATTCATCCTCAAATAAGACTGACTAAGCTGAGAACACTGATAGACTGAACTTACTTATTGAACATAAATATCTGAAATATGATTATATGACAGATATACTAAAATTTCATACTGAAAATACATATCTGATGCATGAGTACATGACCGAACTGACTCATGAAAGCATGATTGGGATTATTGATATCTAAGTTTCTCATATTGAGCATGCATATCTGATGCATAAATTCATGATTGAACTGACTCATGAATATATGACTGAATATACAATGGTAACTGATACCAAATTTATAATGGAAAGCTGAGAAACTGAGTAAGCTTAAGGAAAACTATTACCTTGGGCTGAGTCTGAGTTCTCGGAGAAGAGGTGGGGATACTTGGTTCGCATGTCTACTTCTATTTTCCCAAGTAGCTCCCTCAACGGACTGATTCTGCCAAAGAACTTTGACTAGAGGGACTTCTTTGTTCCTCAGTCTATGAATCTGATAGTCAAGGATTTCGACTGGGACCTCTTCATAAGAGAGACTCTTTTGGATGTCTATGACCTCAATAGGTACTACAACTGTTGGGTCACTTTTTCACTTCTTAATCAAGGAACACTGGATGGACTGAAGCTAGATCTGAAGGCAACTCAAGCTTGTAAGCTACCTTTTCGAAATAGCTGAGAATTTGGTAAGGACCGACATATCGGGGACTGAGCTTCCCCTTCTTGCCAAACCTCTTCACTTCCTTCATAGGAGAGATTTTTTAGTACACATAATCTCCAATATCAAACTCGAGATCCTTTCTTCACACATCTATGTACGATTTCTATCGACTCTGAGCTGTCTTGAGCCTTTTCCTAATCAACTGAACCTTTTCCAAGGTATCAAATACTAAGTTAGGCCCCACCACTGTGGCCTCACCTGCTTCAAACCAACCAATGGGAGATCTACATCTCCTCCCATAAAGCATCTCAAACGAAACCATCTTGATGCTGGAATGATAATTTTTATTGTATGCAAACTCGATTAATGGCAAGTGGTCATCCCAACTACCCTTAAAATCAATTGCACACTCTCACAGCATATCTTCTAAAGTTAGAATTATCCTTTCTGCTTGACCTTCTGTCTGAGGATGAAAAGTATGTACTGAGGTGAACTCGGGTACCAAGAGTACCTCTATATGAAATAATGGATACTGGAACTCTATGTAACCTGACCAAATCCCTGATATAGAGTTTCGTATAGTCCTTGACTGAATAATAGGTAAGAACTGGTAAGAAATAAGCTGATTTAGCTATCCTGTCTACGATAACCCATATAGAATCATATTGACGATGAGTTCAAGGAAAACCCATCACAAAGTCTATGTTTACTTCTTCCCACTTCCAAGTGGGAATACTAAACTCTTGTATGGACCTACTAGGCTTCTGGTTCTCAATATTAACCTGCTGACATGTTGAGCATTTAGCCATAAACTCTGCAATGTCTCTGTTCATCCCACTCCACCAATAGATCTTCCACAAATCATGGTACATCTTAGTGTCCCCTGGATGAATAAAGTAACGGGCACCATGTGCCTCTGTAAGAGTCTTACCTCAGGTAATCTACACCTGGAACATATAGCCGACCCTGGCAATGCAACACACCATCTACCCCTTGGGGGAAAACCTCTATCTTCTGATCTTTGACTGACTCTTTTAGTTTAACTAGATTGGGATCGCTATCCTAGTTTTCCTTTACTTTAGAAACTAGAGATAATTCTGAATTGTTCTAAACCTACACACTACCTTCTGCTAAATTGACTAAGCGGATACCTAGTCGGGCAAGCTAATGACCTTCCTGAGCTAACTTATTCTTACTGTCCTCAACTTGAGAAATACTATCCATAGACAGTCTACTGAGAGCATCAACCACTACATTAGACTTGCTTAGATGATAAAGAACACTCATGTCGTAGTCTTTTAACAACTCCAACCACCTTCTCTGGTGGAGGTTGAGGTCTTTCTGAGATAATACATATCGAAGGCTTTTGTGGTCTATGAACACGTCTACATATACCCCACATAAGTAATGCCTCCAAATTTTTAAGGCAAATGCTACAGCTGCTAACTCAACATCATGAGTTGGATAGTTCTTCTCATGGGGCTTAAGCTATCTAGAGGCGTACGCTAACCTTACCATGCTGCATGAGGACATAACCCAAACCTACTCTGGATGCATCATAGTATACAACAAAGCCATCTGAACCATCTGGTAAAGTCAAGACTGGAGTTGTAGTGAGTCGAGTCTTTAACTCTTGAAAACTCGTCTCACAAAAATCTGACCACTAGAATTTGACATTCTTCTGAGTCAATCTAGACATAGGGGATGTAATAGATGAAAATCCCCCAACAAACCATCTATAATAGCCAACTAAACCCAAGAAACTTCTAATATCTATCAGAGAGATAGGTCTAGGCCAGTTTCTTACTGCTTCGGTCTTTTGGGGATCAACTCTAATTCCATCACCGGAAATGATATAGCTGAGAAAGGCTACTGACCTTAGCCAAAACTCACACTTATTGAATTTGGTGAATAGCTCATGGTTTTTAAGAGTCTGTAATACTATTCTGAGATAGTCTGCATGATCACGCTCACTGCAGGAGTAGATAAGAATTTTATCTATAAATACGATGACGAACATGTCCAAGTACTACTTAAACACTCGGTTCATCAAGTCCATGAAAGCTGCTAGGGCATTGGTAAGACAAAAGGACATGACTAAGAATTTGAAATGACCATATAGAGTTTTAAAAGCTATCTTTAGGATGTCACATTCTCTAACTCTGAGCTGATGATAGCCTGATTTGAGGTCTATATTAGAGAAATAACTGCCCCCTTGAAGTTGGTCAAATAAGTCATTGATTCTGGGAAGTAGATACTTGTTCTTGATCGTGACTTTGCTTAGCTGATGGTAGTCTATACATATTCTGAGAGAACCATCTTTTGTGCGCACGAATAGAATTAGTGCACCCCACAGAGATACACTAGGTCTGATGAATCCCTTATCTAGGAGATCCTTTAACTATTCTTTTAACTCTGTAAGTTCTACAGGTGCCATTTTGTATAGTAGAATAGATATGGGCTGAGTATCTAGAATAACATTAAATACGAAGTCTATTTCCCTTTCGGGAGGATCTCTGGGAAGATCTTCGGAAAAGACATCTGGGAATTCATATGCTACAGACACTAATGCAAGATTAGGGGTTTCTGAACTGGAGTCCTTGACTCTCACAAGGTGATAGACACATCCCTTAGATATCATTTTTCTTACTCTTAGGTAGGAAATATGCTGACCCCTAAGTGCTGAAGTACTCCCCCTCTACTCTAGGACGAGTTCACTCAAAAACTAAAACTGAATAATTCTATTTCTGCAGTCGACTGAGGCATAGCAGGAATGAAGCCAATCCATGCCGAGAATGACATCAAAATCAGTCATCTCTAATTAGTCTAAGTCTGCTAAAGTGACTTTATAAGATACCATAGCCAGACATTTCCTATATACCCATCGGGCTATGATGGATTTATCCACTAGAGTAGAAACTGAGAAAGGCTCTGCTATATTTTCGGGACTGACTCTGAAATCAACCTCTATATAAGGAGTAATAAAGGAAAAAAAAGCTCATGGATCTAGCAAAGCATAAACATATAAATGGTAAACTTGTAACGTACCAGTGACCACATCAGGAGAACTTTTCTGATCTTCTCAGGACTGAAGAACATAGATTCTATTAGGGCGTTGCCCACTGGTGGCGCTGGATGTGGCACCTTGCTGATTCGGGCGACGGACTGAGCTGGAGGACGGTTACGCTGACCCTGGGAACCTAACTAGTGAAAAGCTCTAACTTTGTGGCCTGTATTGACACATCTAAAACATATATCACTGCCAGCCCTGCAGACACCCTGACGGTTTTTGACGCAAGTTTGACAAAAGGGATTTTTTGGGCACTGCTAACACTCCCCTAAGGTGTAGGGCCTGATGTCCTACCTCTATTGCCATCTCTGAATTTCGACACCGGAGAAATAGCTGAAGACAGAGCTAGAACTGAAGATTTCAGATGGAATTGAGAGTGATTTCCACCCTCTGACTTAGGTTGAGCAAAGTTGAAACTACCTGTTCTAGATTTCTTATTCTGCTTTTCTCTCTCCTTATTCTTCTGTTCCTCTATCTTTTGAGCATGGATCATCATCCTAGACAAGTCCATCTCACTAATCAGTATTGCAGTCCTACACTCTTTGACCACACTATTATTCACTCCAGCTACAAACTTACTAATATTATATCTATTATCTACTACCACTTGAGGAGCATATCTGGCTAATTGAGTAAACTTGAAAGAATACTCTTTCACCATTATGTTGCCCTACTTCAAATTAATAAATTCCAAAACCTTTGCTTTCCTCAACTCCTATGGGAAGAATTTATCCACAAAAATAGTGGCAAACTCCTCCCATTCTATGGGCTCTACATCTGCGGCCCTCTCTGCTTTCCACTGTTTAAACCATGAGTGAGCCATATCCCTCAACTGATGTGCATCTAGCTCAGCACTTTCACTAGATGTCACCCCCATAATATCCGTAACCTTTTGCACCTGATCAAGAAATTCCTATGGGTCCTCATCTGACTTAGACCTGTTAAAAGAAAGAGGATTCATTTGGGTGAAGTCTTGAATTCTGAAAGCTACAGTATTGGCCAGTGGGTTGGCCGGAATGACAGCTGGGTATTCATTCTGGAATTCCACAGAATGAGCTAGGGTGGTGAAAGCTTCTCTGAATTCAGCGTGGGAGACAAACTCATCCAAAGGATCTTTCTGGACGGGCTGTGGTGCCGGCTGGTCTCCCGTTCCTCTTTCCTTAGTCCTTTTTTAAGGCATATTTTATAATGGAAGAGAACGTGGATTAGAAAAGAGTTTAACTGGAGTTCATGCTTACTCGCACAACATGAATACTGAAAGAAGGGAAATGGTTCCGAAAACACCTCGTAGCCTTCTTTCCATAAGTGTGGCGCGTAACACACCCATGCATAAGACTCTACTAGATGTGGCTTTCAGACTTCCTAGGACACTGTTGAACCTTAGGCTCTGATACTAAGTTTGTAACGCCCTGAGTCTATACCTCGGACACTATACAGTGCTCATAATCCAGAAAGACCACAAGCTAACCCATGACTGGTACCTGCTACAATAACTGAATATTAATGCTGTAATATGTGGAATTTAGGTGGAAACTTGCCATAAGGTTCAATATTGAAATAATACTGAATACGATATCTCAATACCAAAACTGAACATCAATATTAAAAATTGAACAACTGTCTTAAAATACTCTAGTTTGATAAGCCTCTAAACTGTCTGAAATACGGAGTTGATGGGACAAGTCTCCAACTAACTCCAACTACTGAAAATATACTAAAATAATAATCATGTCCTCGAACTATGAGGACTCACCACTGAGTCTACTGCTGATAATCTGGGCTGCTAAGAACGGTCAGGAGCCCACGTGTCTGAACCTATGGTATAAGACACCATAGCACAAGAGAAAAATATGTGTCAGTACTTTGAATGTATTGGTATGCAAGGTGAGGTAGGCTGAATGCATGGGTTTATATGCATAAATAATACTAACTGAATAACATGAGTATAACTGAATGAGAGTACATGCATGAATACATAACTGTGACTGAGGTCATGATAACACTGGATACTAAGTTTCTGAATACTAATTTACTGATATCTGGGTTTACTGATACTGTAACACTGATAACTAAAATCTGAGTTTGTTTCTAACAGTCTTGAATTAGTATAACTATTTGAGTTCTAAACTGAGCTGGGTGACTGTATCTGACAATCATAAATCTGTAGAACTGAACTGAGTTCTATTCTGAATTTGAAACTGAGCTGAGTTCTATTCTGAATCTGAAATTGAGATTGTGGAAGGTAATCATCTAACCGACATGCCCCAAATCACCCAAAGTGTAACACAAATAAATATTTCATCCTTTTCTAGTACGCAAAAATCACTAAAAAAGAGATGATAGTTCCTGCAAGCATACCAAAATGAATATGCTAAAAGTAAAAGCTCTATAAAAATAATATTAAAATCGTATTTCCACATGCATTGAGTTAACTTGTATTTGCCTTGTTTGTTTTAATTTATTTTTTTTCATTTTTCAGATATATATATATATATATATATATATATATATATATATATATATATATATATATATATATATATATATATAAGCAAGAACATAGTTGCACATCAGAACACAAAGCCCCATTCGCAGTTTCAATCTATCTAATCATTGAATAAAAAAGCTTTATAATTTAATCGTTTTCTTCATCGCTGAGCTCCTTCGTATCCTCAGGTGAGTGCTCAGATGTTACTGTTGTGCTGCTTTGTGAAATTTGTTTTACATATGACTAAAAAGTTGTTGCAATTAAGGTTTGAATTTTTCCTTGAATTTTGAAATAATTTTTAAGGTACCTTTTTGTACTTGCCTTGTCTGTTTTAATTTTTTTTTATTTTCAAATGCCCCACATATATATATATATATAGCTCATGCACCATGTTCTTAATCTCTGCCATCTCATTCTCCGATAGCCTGCAAAACTGGTGGAGAAATATTCGTGTGGTGCATGGTGCAGAGGTTCGGTAACATTTAGGTGCTCTGTTATATATATATATATATATATACAGCTGAGCGTCGACCTCCCATCTTTTTGAAATTTGTTTTACATATGTCTAAAAAGTTGTTGCAATTTTAAGGTTTGAATTTTTCCTTGAATTTTGAAATGATTTTTAAGGTATCTTTTTGTAGTTCTTCTTTTCTCACCTTTAATTTTTCATTCAATCTTCTAATAATTCTTACTTTTTTCTCGATCTTTTTTTGATTTGGATGAGCGATTTCTTGAGTTTCAGCTTTCATTGTGCATGCTAGGTATTTGATAAAATTCCTCTCCCACATAAAGACTCTATGAATTCGTCTTCGATTTTCAGTGATAAATTTTAAATACAAATCAAAGTGTAGTTTATTGTAGATTTCGTTGTAAGTAGAACGTGTTTGATAATTTGGTAGACTTCTACTTCATCTTGCTCTTCTCCTCTTTTTAGAAGCATTCCTTTTTTATTGCATTAGTGTACACCTAAATCAAGTACTCTTAATGACAGTAAAATTATAAACCATTTGATTCTTTGATATCAACCGTTTGCAAATATAATATGCTCCATCGGTATAATATTCTTATATAGTATTCTACACTTTAATAGATGAGACACAAATTATACATAAAAGAACAATAAATAACTTCATGCTTGATTGTTTGTGAAGTTGTTCCCTAAGGATGAAGCTACCAAATGGTTTGAAGAAGTGGTGCCATAATTGCCTAATTTGCTTTTGAGATTCCCTTCATTGACATAAACTCATTATGAAAATGCTGACGATGGAATTTTGGAAGGAGTTAAAACTGGTCTTCGCTTGTTGGAATCACAAAAGCCTGCCATTGTCTTTCTTAGTCAGGTAGTAGTAGTTTAGAATTTTTGTTTTTCAAAAACACCCATTTGCTTTACTTTCCTTAATTTCTACTGCTCTAATCATCCCGCAGAAAAAATGTAAGGTTGAGATTAGGAGAAGAACTAATTGTTTTTTTACGTTAATTAACTTTTTTCTATTTTATATAATCTACAACTATGTGCATAATTCTGTAACTACATGTTTATCGTTTACTTAATACAGTAGCTAAAAACTCATGATCCTGACCTACCATCATTATCATTCTGCTTTAGCCCCGAATTTTTTTTATCATCATGTGCTACTTTTACTATGTACAATAAGCACGGGAGGACTATTATTGCCTACTGACATCATCTTGCTTTCTCATTTTGGCATCAACAAAAATGCCTTTATTGAGATTATAAGAAGTAGTTTACCTTCACTATATACGGGATGGAGAGCTGTACTCTGAAGGAATATTTTTCACTCAATTATTAAGCTAACTTTTGACTTCAGCGATCCGTTTCTATGCATTTTTAGAGAGAAATGTGGAGCAGACGGTTCATTGTTGTATATTTTGTTTCATCGTAGTTTGATTCATTCCTTTAGACTACTATTGCTTTTTCATTTTACATTATTATTCTCTATTTCTTAGAAGTACTATTTTCACTGACAGTTCTATACATATGAAAGACTAAAAGAGTTGTGGTTGTCATCAGTTCAGTTGCACACCCAAAATGGCACACTAATGACGGTTAGTTTTCTTACTATTGAGTATTCCTTTGTCCACCCTCCGTCTTTGCCATTATAAGACTCGTGATAGATAGTTTTCTGACACTTACATTTTCGCTTCTACTATTGGTTAAGCAATGATTGTCAAGTTTATCGTTGTTGTCATTTAAGTTAATAGTTTGACGTGATGCAGCCTTAGTATATTCTTGGTTTCATTGTTTACTCTTCGTTCCAGTTTGCCTGTGGTAGATTAGCTGGATCTACTGACTTCTGAAATCTTATCAAAATTCATTCAGTTAAACAACAATGTCCCTTAGGACTAAGCACGTCAATTTCAGATTAGTTGATGAAATAATTTTACATGAATTACAATTATGTGTCTTATATTTAAACCTTGCTCAGACGGATTAACAAATCTCTAATCTTTTCTTAAAGCTCCTAATGAAACAATTCTTAATCTTAGGTAGTTGATATTGTTTAATTCCCTGATGCTGAAAGCTCTCTTCGTTGCTTGACAGTAAACCTAAAATAATTTGCTGGATGTTGTTTATATTCTTGTGAAATTTGAATGAGTAGGCTAAAGATAAGCTCGAAAAGTTTATGGTGGATGACAATGAGTCAAGAAAGCGCATAAAGAGTGAAGTTCAGACAAACTCCAACATGTTTCTTGGCAAGGGAAAGGTTTACAAAATCATACCTTAGCTGCAATTTCTATTGTTTGATGGTTTCTTCCCTTCTTTGTGATGTATCAATCTAGACTCTTTACTTTCAAAATAAAACGTTTCTTCATTTTAGATGCATTTATACACTTCTATCCATTTGCTGATATGTTCATTTAAATCATTTTGTAACATAATTTATTAGGGGAGAATATAAGGGCATCAGTGCTTTGAGAAATGACCATATTTTCATTCTCATGTAGATATCATTTCACATACCATTCCTGTATAACAATAATATTTTATTCGGACAACTGGAAGATGATTATGCTAATGTAGATTTTGAGAGACGCCAACTATTAACAACTTATTAGAAATACAAGACAGCCAATCAAAAATGTCATAAAATTCCCCGCTATTCGGGATTTTCATGGAAATTTTTGCTCATTGATTTTCTATCAGGTTTATATGACATCCATGTCTGAGAATCAATACAGTTACTTGCTCGTTGAGAAAATACAATACAACACTTGAAATTTCAAAGTCATCCTTATTTTGCTATAATGTTACATCACGACTCTCTATCAGTTCTCTTTATGCAAAAGAAGGGTAAATTTGCAGCTTTGAAAGCTATGTCGTGAAATTATGACTTAAATGTTTAATTCTCCTACTCATATCAATTGAGTATTTAATTGAAGCTTCTATGATGACCGAAAGTGTAAAATGCTTATCATTGGATAAATTATCACCTTTTCGTGTCAATGAAATTTCTATAATTTAACACAGAGGGTTTGACTTAATGGTCAATGAAGGTTGAGAACCATGAGGTCTCAGCCTCTCAGGTTCATATCCCAAACAACAACCCCTTAAACTTACCAGTTAGTCTTATTTAGATACTCAAAACTACTGTCTTTCTGAATGAGCACCTAATAAAGTGGTCCTGTTATCGACTTCTGTTCAAATTTTGGAAAGTTTTTGTGCATACTCTCAAGTGCGTAAAAAAATTTAAGGAGTTATCGATGTATTCAGCCTCAGTAAGTACTAAGTACCATTTAACCAAAGATGTATATCCATAGGTAAGTCTTTTTTTTATGTCAATACTCATTGGGGCGCTATCTGGACATTGTTTTGTGCAGGTGATAGTTGAAACATCATTGAGTAAATTTTTATGCCACTACTCATTGGTGCTATCTGGATTATTTTGTGCAGGTGATAGTTGAAACATCATTGAGTAAAGGGGAAATGAAATCTGCAATTAAATCTTGTACACAGAAAGTTGAATCCCAATCAAAACATAACTAATGATACGAAGATAGTGACCAGTCTTCCCGCGGAGGCAGTAAATGAATGGTAAGGCATTGAAACCGAACTAGCAGACACTGAAATTAGTAGCTACAACAGCAGAAGTGGAGAAAAGAAATGACTTAAACATGTGGTAGGGCATTGAAATCGATCTAGCAGACACTGAAATTAGTAGCTATAACAAGAAGTGGAGAAAAGAAATGACTTAAACATGTCTTCTGAACGAAAATGGTATCGATTTAGTGTTTAAACTTGGATATCGCTGAGTTAGGATCTTGTTTAAACATGTCCTGTTCTGAACGAAAATGGAATCGATTTAGTGTTTAAACTTGGATATCGTTGAGTTAGGAGCTTATTTCCTGTCTAGGAAGTGTTTTATGTTTATACATCGATGTAATATTATTGTCAAATATGCCAAGTAATTATTCCAAGAAGAGCTTGATAAGCAAGTTTCAATAAATGCTTTGTGTGTTAACATATGGAATTCAGCTATATGTAGCTTTAACGCAAAACCATCTAGTACATATACATGTGTATATATATATCAAGAAAGTAGAGAATTGCTTGCTCAAAGGAAAAATCATACTAGTACCGGTAATAAAAGAATTAGTTGGATGATTTTTTTGCACAAATTAAGAGTAAAATCAGGAAATGCCTCTTAACAAACGAAGAAGAAGTGCTTTTACTGCAAACCAAACACGCCATACCACATAATTTATCA
The DNA here is from genome assembly GCA_030864225.1 of Capsicum baccatum var. pendulum. Lineage (NCBI taxonomy): Eukaryota > Viridiplantae > Streptophyta > Magnoliopsida > Solanales > Solanaceae > Capsicum > Capsicum baccatum. The sequence continues at coordinate 253,788,790 of CM061560.1, read as the reverse complement.
AAATAGCATAAGCAGTACAAGGGTCTTCCATTCATGGTGGTACTTTCCCAACTCCACCAAAACCCCATTTTCCCTACTTTTAATTAAACAACTCCAAGCAAATTAAAATTGCAGATAAAATAAAAACAAAAAGAAACCCCCAAACCAACCGTTAAACTTACATCCTCCTGGACACAAGATTTAACACCTGCGATTTCAGCCCATCAGCAATAATCGGATCAAACCCAAACTCAGAGAGCCAGGACAAGACCTGGAACAAACTTATTGGGGACACTGCTTTCCCAAAGAGAGGGACAATTGCTTGAAGTGGCGATGGAAGAGAAATCCGAGGATGGACTATTATTATTATTATTATTATTATTATTATTATTATTATTATTATTATTATTATTATTATTATTATTATTATTATTGTCGAGCCGGGTGATGGTTAGAGAGGTGTTGAAATACTCCCTGACCTGAGTAATTATCCCATCACTGCCATCAGTAACAGTCCAAGCGTGAACCCAAGTAATAGAGCGACCAGGTTCACAACCTTCAACAAGGACAGTGGACCCGAAGGCTTCAATGCTTTGAGGAATGAATTGAAAAAGTTGATGGTCCAAACTGGCAGTGCCAGTGAGAATTCGCATCAAAAATTGGTGGGAGGGTGGACCATGGAACCACCACTCTAGATCAGAGGCCAGAAGTTTCTGGACCTTGTCAACGTCACGTGAGCTCAAAGCTTCATATAGGGCGAGCACCACCCCTTTGTTTCTGGTTTCTTCCAGAGTTTTCTGAGAGTTAGCCAGTTCCGGAAAAAGAGGAGAGAAGAGATTATTAGGACAAGTACAAAAGAGAGAGGATATCAAGAATAATACGTTGCTGCTTAGATGGAATTGGAGGGCAAAAAAGATAGAAGAATTATATAGTGGGGATTCAAGGGGGTTACTAAAATTATATCATGGTAATAGGGGGATTTTAGGGAAATACAAGGGTGAATACATTTCACGCGCCATTCAGTGCATGAGCATAACGAGTCGATGCGGGATTTTAGAGAAATACAAGGGTGAATACATTTCACGCGCCATTCAGTGCATGAGCTTAACGTGTTGATGCATGTATGGCTGAATTTTTACGTTTTCTTTGCGAGGAGACAGAATTGCTGGGCCCACGGCCTACGTTTAAACTGTGAAATGATCCACTTTTAGTGGGGTCCCACTGTGTATTACTATTCTCTTTAATAATTGTATTTATTTAAATTATTTTTATTAAAAATAAAATAGCCAAAGCTTCCACCCCTCCCTCTTAACCTTTATCTCAAATACCAACTACACACCTATATTTTATGGTGGTCCTATGACCCCCCTAAACATTTCAAAAATGAAGTATATACCCATATAAAAGCTTATACCCAAATTTTGTTTCAAGACATGACTTGTACGTCATGCCACATCATATTTTTTTAAATCTAGAAAATTAATTATTCGACTTTAGATATTTTCATATTCTCTTTATATATTACTTCCTCCATAACAAAATTTTTCTCCCTTCCCCATTCCCCTTTTGTTTCATTTTCTTCTTCAACTCAGTTTCATTTCTATGGTTAATTTTTGAAATTTAATTTTATACTCCGAAGCTTCTTCAGCTGCATCAAATGTACCCAACAAAATTCATTTTTTCGTAATCGATTTTGATGTATGTTGCAAAACTCATTTTTTCATAATCAATTTTGATGTATGTTGCAAATGTTACAGCCCCAAAATTCTACTGTAACTCTTTCAGCCGCAGTAATACTTTTGTAAGTCGAATTTGAGTTTGGCATTTCATCAAACGTGTGGTGGGCAGGAACAGGATGGTGATTTTCTTCTTCATTTTCAATTGCAATGGCTTTTTCAGGTTCCATGGTGAATTACCATGGGAAGAAAATTAGAAATTGAAAATGGGGAAGAGCTGCATATTAAGAGTATTTAGGTAGTGAGATTTTTGTTCAGTTTAAAGTAGAATGATGAAATTTTCGCCGATACGTGTCCTTGAAAATTAATTAATTGATACAAAAATATAATTTTCATTAATGAGTTAAGAAAGATAGAGAAAGATAATGAAATTGGAGATGAAGAAAATGAGGAAACACCATTATTGAGTTCTTGAACTTTTTTGTTTTGAGAAAGAGAAGAAGAAGACAAAAGAAAAGGAATAAGAAAAAATAATAATTGAAATTACATATATTTATATAAAAAAAATTTAACATAAAATTTTAATGTATAATTTTTTTTCTCACTCTCTCTTCAGAGAGTGAAATGCACTAGTCTCTTATCATGTCAGCCTTTAGGGGTGTTAATATTTCATTTTTAAAATGTTCAGGGGTCATAGGACCCCCGCAAAGTATAGGTGTGTAGTTGGATTTGGGATAAAGGTCGGAGAAATTTTTGGCCAGTTTATCTAATAGTAATAATAATAATAATAATAATAATAATAATAATAATAATAATAATAATAATAATAATAATAATAATAACAATAATAATAAAGTCTTATTTCTGCAGACATGTACATTAGTCAATTTATAATTAATATCAAGAGTATGTTTAGATGCAGATCTAATGATATGACAATATTATTGAATATCTTTATCCCTCCCAGTCACCTTTTATACTTCCTAATAATATGGGTATTACTTATTCTGCATTCCAAAAATTCATTGATAATGATGTTGGTCGAATCACTATTGTAGAAATTAATAAGTTAATTGCTCAAAATAATTATTTAAGTCTCTATGTGAAAGTTCTTGGGGAACACACTTCCTCGCTAGACAAAAAACTTGATGAATTGATTAAAATAGTGAAAATTCTTAATGATAGTCCAAAAACTTCTAATGTTGCTTCTACTTCAGAAAATAAGTCTGAAGAATTGACTATTAAACCTTGTGTTCAAAGACCCTTTTCTTGAAGATTATCCATCTCATTTTTGCATAATTCTATTTTTTCTTGTATTTTCACAGAACTCAATATATTTTAAACATTCATACTCATAATTTTAAATTGTAAGAAATTTAACTGTGTTTTTTTCATGTCAATTAAAGCATTGATAGCTTTTGTTACTGGATCTGTAATAAAAGAATATGAGATTTTTTTATTTTTATAAGTAGCTTGAAAATCATCTGCATCAAGATGCGTAAAAGGGTAGATAACATTTATAAAAGGTGTTCCTAAAATAATAGGAGGATATAATTGATTTTTTACTAGAAAGAAAAAATGTGGAATTCAAGTCTTATTTCTATAGACATGTGCATTAGACAATTTATAATTAATATCAAGAGTATGTCCAGATACAGATCTAATGATATGAGTAGTTTTTTGAAAATATCTAGTTGAAATTAATCCTTCGTGAATGCAACTAACATCTGCACCGCTATCAATCATAGCAATATTAGTTATAGAATATCATTATTAATCAATATAGTGCAATTAATATACCATTTATTAGCGGTAAGAATTTGCATCATTCCTAAAAATAAATTATTTTTTATATCCAGATTTAGAATATTAATATCATCGTTATTTTCAGTAATTTCTAGACCTTTGGACGTAGAAGGCATATCATAAGGAGAAACATGATGAGAAGTATTTTCTTCAATTTTTGAAATCCTGTGATCACAAATCATTTGATTTTGTTTTAAAGAAATAATTTCTTTTCTCAGATTTTCAACCTTGATTTTTAAATCATCAAAAGAAGTATCTTTACCAGGGATTTTGCTTAAAGCGAGGCGTCAATTAACTTTGGCCACAGAATAAGACATATCATAGTCATGAGTTTTAGTAACTGTTTTAGAATTAATAGGAATACTAATAGCAGGTTTTTTTGCAGCAAGATTATTAATTTTTTCCCGCAATTTTTCATCAGAAATTTCTTTTAATAATTCAAGGACATTTTCAGCAGTTAAAGTTTGCACATTTAAATCTATGTCTTCAAACTGAGATTACAATTTATAAAACATGTCATCACAAGCACAAGTATTATCAGGACAATCAGGGCAAGCTTTTTCATTTTCATGATTACTATCAGAAGATTCAGGCAATTCCATCTCGTTTTCTGATTCAGATTCATAGTTGTAATCAGACTCAGAACTAGAAGTATATAACAAGCCATAAATTTGATCATGGAGTTCACCAGTAAGACCTAGAGACTTGATTTCTTGAAGCTTACAATTTGAAGCTATATGCCCATACTGTTTGCAGTTTTAACACTTGATTTTTGCTAAGTCTCTTTTAGACCTATTTTGGTAAATCTCGTAGACTTACAACAAGCTTCGAGTCTCTCTTTCTTCTTTAGACCTTGTTTGGACCATCATTAAGAATTTTCACTATTTTAATCAATTCATCAAGTTTTTTGTCTAGCGAGGAAATGTGTTCCCCAAGAACTATCACATAGAGACTTAAATAATTATTTTGAGCAATTAACTTATTAATTTCTGCAATAGTGATTCAACCAACATCATTATCAATGAATTTTTGGAATGCAGAATAAATAATACCAGTATTATTAGGAAGTATAAAAGGTGACTGAGGGGATAAACACATTTAATAATATTGCCACTAGTATCTTGGTAAGATCTTTCTGTCACATTAATTTATTTAGGCAAATATGCAGATATAAACCATGGTGCAAAACAAATAATCTGATTATACAATGCACACATTTCATAAAATTCTTTTGAAATATTTGTCATATTGTTAGGACTATAAGTATTGAAAAATCATGTTCTAAAGCTATTCCAGTTTTCACCAAAGAATTCATTTTTAACCTAATTTCTTGCCTGTGAGCTAGGACTAAAATCTATCTGATGTGAAATCATTTAAAAATCATAGCAACTTCACAAGTTACCAACTCTAAGAGTGCATGGATATTTCAAAATGGTCATCAAAAACTCATATCACACGTCCATGACTGAAAAAACCATGACAATGAAAGGAGCAAAAGTAGCTTTACTTATTGGGACTACGTAAAAGCATTTACCTAGACCTTATATTATAATAACATCAAGCATAAACATACTTGATTTTTAAAAGTCTGTGCTAAAGGATTTGAAGATCTCATTCCAAATTGATTTATCCAATGGTGGTCGTATCATGGCCCCACAGTTAAGATCTTGCCACCAGAATATTTTCATTTTTACAAAGAATGAAAAAAGACTTCACCATTTTTAATAGAATTATACCTTTCTGAACATGTCTGCAAATTGGATACCATTGATCAAATGTACTTTTTCATAGAGTTTTCCATTCCGTGGATCCATAAATGGAGTGTTGAATTCGGTTATACTAAAGATCAACTACCGGATTTATATAGGATATTTTATACCAAATTTTGAAAAAAATTAACCCGCCAGGATCCGGTTACAAAAATCCTTTATGAAAAAGACTTGTAAGAAAAAAACGCTGAACATGCTCATGCTCCACAGAAAAAAATTATCGACGACAAAGGCCTAAACTACATTTCTAGTAGAATCTCCGTACAAGAAGGAGATAAACTGGAAATGATTGAAAAACACTTAGCAAAAGTTTTTCTTTCCCTTCTTCCTCTAAGCCTAGCTCTCTCTCTCCTCTCTCTCTTGTAATATGTTGTGAAGATAAATAAAGGGCAGATAGCCACTGTTAAATACTGTTCAGGCTTTAAATTCGGCTAACTTTAAGGTACATAGTTATTTCCCTTTTGAATTACTTTTTATACTTCTTCTTCCTACCAGCCGTGACCATGTCCGGCTAAGAAAATTCTCATGTCTATGTTAAAAATCTAACTCCTATTATTAAATAATTATGAAGAATCCAAACTTTATCTAAATATGAGAAAATGTTTCTTTAACTTCTAACTTGGTTCCATAATGGTGGTACAGTAGACTTTAATATGCCTTAGGCCGGCCTTGTCTCAGTGACTCAGTCTAGTAAGTTGTGCCTTAGCCCGTAAATTTGATAAAAAAAAAAGGGGTAACTTTTTGCACAATTAGAACTGCTACACATATGGGTTCGTCCTAAGCATATTAAGTCTCTGACATGCCCTTTGTTTGGGTTAAAATTTTGATACAATTACTAAGCTATTTGACATTCCCTTATATTTTGATTGGTGCTTTTGGTTCGATATTTCGACTAAGGCTTAAGCCGATATTCATATGATAACTCTGAACGCAGCGTGGCTTACCCCTATTTAAAGATCCTTCATATGGTATCAGAGCTTGGTTATTTCATAGTTATCTGATATATAGGTGTGACAGATTTAATCATAGGCATGAAATTTTAAAATATGAATTTTGGAGAAGTTAGTACAAAAAAATACTAAATTTGAAGAGGTAGATTTACCTCAAAATCTCGATTTATTAAATAAATGGACTCTTCCAAAAATCGACATAAAAACTATTTATGAATATGGATATTTTGATAAAATTCTGCATAAACATATTGTTAAAACTACCGAACAATCTATTGCTTTAAATGCTGATGAACAAACTATTCACTTGCTTAATAAAAATGATGTAGATACTTTTAAAAATCGTTATAATTTCATGCATATTGTCTTAGTACAAATTGCTTTTAAACTCCTTACTCTGAGAGGTCTGCCAAAAATATTTTTAGCGGCACTATGTGATGCTAGAAATTTAAATTTTAGATAATCTTTAATAGGAACTATTGAATCTACTCTTGCATATGGCCCTGTATATTTTAATGTTCAACCAAATTTGCAATTATCTTTGACTGATAGAAATATTCTTAATGTTTTGACCTTAAATGTAAAAACCCATGGTTATAATTATGCCCCTGGATCTGAACTCATAGGAGTATCTTATCTCATTTATTACCGTCTTATGACTACAATGACTCCTAAATGTAGATTAATTGAAGATCCTTCAGATTATACCATTCTTATAGAAACCAATTTTTTAAAATCCAAGGTTAGTACCAGAAGACCTATAAAATGGGAAGAAATTAACTTCCCTAATACCTGGATTTTAAATTCGGCCGTTTCTCCCAAACAGCTTGCAGGAGAAGTAACCAATTCAGAATTAACTTATGTAACACAAAACTCTGATTAAAAAATTTGTCTTTAATTTGATGATAATTCTACTATTTCTTATCTAAATTCCTTTGCCATGTCTCATAGTATGCCTGCTAGACAATATATTTCTTCTATTGAACCACCTGTTTATGGCCCAACTAGGAATCGTGTTGCATCCTTGCATACTTTAAACTCTGCAGAATTGCATAAACTTTTTAGAAATGTTGAAAAGGTTAAAATCAATCCAAAAACTCATATAGTTCAAGATAATGATAATATTTTTGAAAAAAAAAATCCAACTTCTTCGGAGATGGAATTTGATGTCAACAGTATTTAAAATCCTTATATTGATTTCTGAAAATGGTTTAAATGATTCCACATTAGATAGATTTTAGTCCTGGCTCACAGGCAAGAAGTTATGTTAAAAAAAAATTCTTTGGTGAAAACTGGAAAAACTTTAGAACATGGTTTTTCCAAACTTATAGTCCTGACGATATGAAAAATATTTCAGAAGAATTTTATGAAATGTGTGCATTGTATAATCAGATTATTTATTTTGCACCATGGTTTATATCTGCATATATGTCTAAATATATTAATGTAATAGAAAGATCTTACCAAGATACTAGTGGCAGTATTATTGAATGTGTTTAACCCCCCCCCCCAACCCAGTCACCTTTTATACTTCCTAATAATATGGGTATTACTTATTCTGCATTTCAAAAATTCATTGATAATGATGTTGGTCGAATCACTATTGCAGAAATTAATAAGTTAATGGCTCAAAATAATTATTTAAGTCTCTATGTGAAAGTTCTTGGGGGGCACATTTCCTCGCTAGACAAAAAATTTGATGAATTGATTAAAATAGTGAAAATTCTTAATGATGGTCCAAAAACTTCTAATGTTTCTTCTTTTCAAAAAATAAGTCTGAAGAATTGACTATTAAACCTTGTGTTCAACGACCCCCTGATATTGAAGGTTTTGCAAAATTCTCTCATATGGAAAAACTAGAAAAATTACTTGACGAAAAGTTTTCAAAATTAAACATCAATCCTATGGATTTTTCTAACAAATTTTCTGATCTACAACTAATTGAATATACTCTTCAGAGCGACTCTTCTCCTATTATAGATACCAATTACTCAGAGCTTAACAAGTTCAGAGGCACAATTAAAAGACAACCCAAACTATATGCTGATCTTCACCGTATGTCTGCTACGTATTATCCATGTCCTACTCCTCCAGATGTTTTTATAGAAGAAAGAGAATGGATTATGACTAATACGTCATATTGAGGAGAATTAATTTATGAATGGAATATTGATGGATTAAGTGAGAAACAAATCTCGATCCAAGTTCATCGTATGCTTATTTATTCTCTATAGCAAAAGCCACAACATTTGCTAAAAACAAAGACAAACACACTGATTCTGATGTTTTTAAGATTATTGTTGCTGGTTTTGCTGGCCATCTTCGCGGTTGGTGGGACAATTATTTAAAGAAAGAAGATAGGTTAAAAATCTTTAACTCCAAAGTTGCCACTGCTGGAAAAGACAATCTAGGAAGAGATCTACCAGCAGGAAGAGAAGATGTTGTCTATACTCTTATGTTAATCATTATGGAACATTTTGGAGGAAGGCTTACTAACCAGTATTAAAATACTTGTACTCTTCTTAATGGTCTTAGATGTAGACATTTAGGAGAACTTAGGTGGTATAACGATACCTTTCTAATTCGAGTTATGGACCTACCTAAAAATAACCTTCAATACTGGAAGGCCAAATTCATAGATGGACTCCCTCATTTGTTTGGTGAAAGGGTTAGAAAAAAACTTAGGGGATCATCTATTGATATACCCTGGAAATATTATACTTATGGACAGCTTATAGCAATTACCGCTGATGAGGGTTTAGCTTGGTATAATTAATTGAAATTGAATAGACAAATTAAGATGGATAAGTTTAGAGAAAAGTGTCAATTAGGAGACTGCAGTGATCAATTTGGTATGAACCAACAGGCTTCCACCTCTCAATAGAAAATTCATAGACATTCTAAGTCTTATAGAAAAAAGAATTACCACTGAAGGTCTAAAGAAGAAAGAGAGATTTTAAAGCCCGTCGTAAGTCTACTATCAAAAATAGGTCTAAGAGAGACTTAGCAAAAATCAAGTGTTACAACTGCAAACAGTATGGACATATAGCTCCAAATTGTAAGCTCCAAAAAATCAAGTATCTAGGTCTTACTGATGAACTCCATGATCAAATTTATGGCTTTGTATATACTTCTGGTTCTGAGTCTGATTACAACTATGAATCTGAATCAGAAAATGAGATTGAATTACCGAATCTTCTGATAGTAATCATGAAAATGAAAAATCTTCACCTGATTGTCCTGATAATACTTGTGCCTGTGATGCCATATTTTATAAATTGCAATCTCAGTTTGAAGACATAGATTTAAATGTGCAAACTTTAACTGCTGAAAATGTCCTTGAATTATTAAAAGAAATTTCTGATGAAAAACTGTGGAAAAAAATTATTAATTTTGCTGCAAAAATACCTGCTAATAGAATTCCTATTAATTCTAAAGCAGTTACTAAAATACATGACTATGATATGCCTTATTCATTGGCCGAAGTTAATCGACGCTTCTCTTTAAGTAAAACCCCTGGTAGAGATACTTCTTTTGATGATTTAAAAATCGAGGTTGAAAATCTGAGAAAAGAAATTATTTATTTTAAAAAAATCAAATAATTTGTGATCACAGGATTTCAAAACTTGAAGAAAATACTTCTCATTATGTTTCTCCTTATGATGCGTCTTCTATGTCCAAAGGTTTACAATTTACTGAAAATAACGATGATATTAATATTCAAAATCTGGATATAAAAAATAATTTGTTTTTAGGAATGATGCAAATTGTTACCACTCATAAATGATATATTAATTGCACTATATTGATTAATAATGATATTTCTATAGCTAATATTGTTATGGTTAATAGTGGTGCAGATGTTAGTTGCATTCAAGAAGGATTAATCTCTACTAGATATTTTCAAAAAATTACTCATATCATTAGATCTGCATCTGGACATACTCCTGATATTAATTATAAGTTGCCTAATGCACATGTCTGTAGAAATAAAACTTGCATTCCACATTTTTTCTTTCTAGTAAAAAATTAATTATATCCCTCTATTATTTTAGGAACAACTTTTATAAATGTCATCTACCCATTTCTGCATCTTGATGCAAATGGTTTTCAAGCTACTTATACAAATAAAAAAATCTCATATTCTTTTATTACAGATCCAGTAACAAGATATATCAATGCTTTGATTGACATGAACAAACACAATTAAATTTCTTACAATTTGAAATTATGAGTATGAATGTTCAAAATACATTGAGTTATGTGAAAATACAAGAAAAAATAAAAATGATTTCTAGATAATTGATAGCTAATATTTGTGTGGATCACCAAAATACTTTTTGAAAAAGAAAAGAACATGTTGTTTCCCTTTCTTATGAAAATGATTTCATCGAAACTAATATTCCAACAAAATTCCGACCCTTCCAAATAAGTGCAGAGTTAGTAGAATTCTGCAAAAAAGAGATTGGTCATGCACTGCATTTTATGTTAACAATGCTGCTGAAAAACAACGCAGTATGCCTTGACTTGTCATTAATTACAAATCGCTAAATAAAGTTTTGAAATGGATTAGGTATCCATTACCTAATAAAAAGGATTTATTATCTAGATTATATGATTCCAATATATTTTCAAAATTCAATTTAAAATCTAGTTATTGGCAAGGTCGTATTGCGAATGAACATACATATAAAACTGCCTTTAATGTGCCTTTTTGTCAATATGAATAGAATGTTATGCCTTTTGGTTTGAAAAATACTCCTTCCGAATTCCAAAAAATCATGATTGATGTATTCAATCCCTACATGAATTTTGTAATTGTTTATATAGATGATATTCTTGTTTTTTCTAAAACAATAGAATTACATTTTAAACACTTGAATATTTTCAAACAAATTGTTATATAAAATGGTTTAGTTATTTCTAAACCAAAAATGTCTCTATTTCAAACTGACATTCAATTTCTTGGACATAATATTTCTAAAGGTAAAATTGAACCAATAAAAAGATCTTTAGATTTTTCAAAAAAATTCTCAGATATTATCACTGATAAAACTCAATTACAACAATTCTTAGTAAGTCTTAATTATATTTTCCCTTTCTATCAGAACTTATCCCGGGATTTGGCACCTTTGTATGATAGATTGAAAAATAATCATAAAGAACCTTGGACTACTACTCACACTAAGCTAGTCCAAATGATTAAAAATCGTGTTGAGTCTTTACCTTGTGTAACCCTTGCGAATCCTACATGATTAAAAGTCATAAAATAGATGCAAAGATTGAACAGTATTTAACAGTGGCCATCTGTCCTTTATTTATCTTCATAATATATTACAAGAGAGAGGAGAGAGAGAGCTAGGCTTAGAGAAAGAAGGGGAAACAAAAACTTCTGCCTCCTTATATAGAATAAGGCGTCTTTTATAGAAAAAAAAGAATCTGCACATAGTACTATGGGTCCTACAGTGGGTCCCTGCACATAGTATTTTCACTGTTACAAATGGGCCCTATAGTAAAACATAGTAATTAATTACTGGGGCCTGCTTATCCTGTTTTGTCTTTTTCTTTTTTCTTCAGTTGATAGAGAAATGCTTAATTTTTTTGATCTCTTCATTTGTGAGGATATGTTCTGGAGGTAGTGACTGTTAATCGCAAATATCTTCAGTGTTTTCTGCTTCTGCACTGATAATGCTTTTCATAGAAGTATCTGAACTTTGTTCTATCATTTTTAGTAGTTTATTTCAAACTTCTACTAAGTATTTTTCAATCATTTCCAGTTTATCTCCTTCTTGTACGGAGATTCTTCTAGAAATATAGTTTAGGCCTTTGTCATCGATAATTTCTTTCTGTAAAGCATGAGCATATTCGGCGTTTTTTCTTATAATGGTTTCTTGCAAGTCTTTACCATAAGGAATTTTTGTAACCAGATCCTGGCGGGTTAGTTTTTCCCAAAAGATGGTATAAAATACCCTATATAAACTCTGTAGTTGATCGTTAGTATACCCGAATTCAACACTACATTTATAGATCCACGGAATGAAAAACTCTATGAACAAGTACATTTGATCAATGATATCCAATTTGCAGATATGTTCAGAAAGGTATAAGTCTATTAAAAATGAAGTCTTTTTCCATTCTTTGTAAAGATAAAAATATTCTAGTGGCAAGATCTTAACTGTGGGGCCATAATACGACCATCATTGGATAAACCAATGTGGAATGGGATCTTTAAATACTTTAGCACAGACTTTTAAAAACCAAGTATGTTTATGCTTGGTGTTATTATAATATAAGGTCTGGGTAAATTCTTTTATGTAGTCCCAATAAATGAAAGCTATTTTCGCTCCTTTCATTGTCATGGTTTTTTCAGTCATGGACGTGGTTCCCTAGTCTTCTATTGATATGATTTTTTTGATAACCATTTTGGAATATCCATGCACTCCTGGAGTTGTTTCACTCATTTGATAATGTTCAATTTCACTACTTCCAGTAGATAGTAGGATTGACTCATAAAAAGCTCTTGTTTTATAAGATTCACCTGTAATATATAGGTTACTGATTAAGTATTTTTGATGTAGTCTCCATGGATCTTCTTTCTTGCATATTTGAGTATTTTAGACAAGAACTATTAGTTCTTTATTGTCAAGCTTTTCATAATTTGGCCTATCAATAGTATTTTCTTGAATAATTGAGGCAAACATATGGGACTAAAGTTGTTCATATAAAGGGTGATCTTCTGGAATATCTTCTAAATGAATTGAAGTGCTCATATGCTGTTTTTTGGATGATGATTCAGAAATTTGTGAAATTTTTGCATTAATCAAAGTTCTATTTCCCTGTTGTAATACCAGAAAATTAGAAGAGGAATGAAAAGATGTTTCTGCCTCCGTAGTAGGAGGAACCTTGGCTTCTGCCGCCTTTTCCACATCCTCTGTCCCTTTGCCAGGGTGGATCCATACTACATCAAAAGATTAGAATTTATCAAATGATGTATCAAAGTCGAACCAATCGATTTCATCTCTTATTTCTTCAAATTTTGGAAGATATAAGCCTTCTCTTATCATGTCATGGACAATTTTTCTTAGTATTAAGAAATGGATATCTTCGTTCGCAGGAACACATTTAAGATTTTTCGAAACTTATAGTTCTAACGATATGAAAAATATTTCAGAAGAATTCTATGAAATGTGTGCATTGCATAATTAGATTATTTGTTTTGCACCATGGTTTATATCTGCATATTTGCCTAAATATATTAATGTGATAGAAAGATCTTACCAAGATACTAGTGGCAATATTATTGAATGTGTTTGTTCCCCCCCCCCCCCCCCCCAATCACCTTTTATACTTCCTAATAATACGGGTATTACTTATTCTGCATTTCAAAAATTCATTGATAATGATGTTGGCCGAATCACTATTGTAGAAATTAATAAGTTAATTGCTCAAAATAATTATTTAAGTCTCTATGTTAAAGATCTTGGGGAACACATTTCCTCGCTTGACAAAAAACTTGATGAATTGATAAAAATAGTGAAAATTCTTAATGATGGTCCAAAAACTTCTAATGTTGCTTCTACTTCAAAAAATAAGTCTGGAGAATTGACTATTAAACCTTGTGTTCAAAGACCCCCTGATATTGATGGTTTTGCAAAATTCTCTCATATGTAAAAATTAGAAAAATTGCATGACGAAAAGTTTTCAAAATTAAACATCAATCCTATGGATTTTTCTATCACATTTTCTGATCTTCAGTAAATTGAAAATACTTTTCAGAGTGACTCTTCTCCTATTATAGATACCAATTACTCAGAGCTTAACAAGTTCAGAGGAACAATTAAAAGACAACCCAAATGATATGTTGATCTTCCCCGTATGTCTGCTATGTATTATCCACGTCCTATTCCTCCAGATGTTTTAATAGAAGAAAGAGAATGGATTATGACTAATACGTCATATTGTGGAGAATTAATTTATGAATTGAATATTGATGGATTAAGTGAGAAACAAATCTCGATCCAAGTTCATCGTATGCTTATGTATTCTACAATAGCAAAAGCCACAACATTTGCTGAAAATAAAGACAACGCACTGATTCTGAAGTTTGTAAGATCATTGTTGCTGGTTTTACTGGCCAACGTCGAGGTCGATGGGACAATTATTTAAAGAAAGAAGATAGATTAAAAATCTTTAACTCCAAAGCTGCCATAGCTGGAAAAGACAATCTAGGAAGAGATCTTTCAGCAGGAAGAAAAGATGTTGTCTATACTTTTATGTTAGTGAGAGAATTTGGTTGATATGCTTCATGTCTACTGACTTTCCTCAACTACAACCTATAAAAGAAATAGATTTTGGTATTGATATAGTAACGAACGCATTGCACATGAGGATATCTCCATATCCTACAACACTGGTGGAGTTAAGAGAAATAAGGAAATAATCATTGCATCAACTGGGAATCACTTTGTAGGAGAACCACTTGTGTCCCCATGGGATATTCATGTTTGTGAAAAAGAAAAATAGAATGGGTCCTTGATATGGTGCATTGACTCAATAGTTGAGCAAGGTAACAGTACCTGATAAGTACCCATTATTTGATAAAGATGACATGTTTGATCAATTACATGGAGCCTCCCACTTCTAACGATTATTTTGGGTTTAGTTATCATCATCTTGAAACTAAAGAATACTATATTCTAAAACAGCCTTCAGAAACTTAGTAGATGCATTTTTCAGTCCTTTATGATGTCTTTCGAACTAACCAATACTCCAACTATGTTTATGGAGATAATGAATAAGAGGTTCAAGTTGTTTCAAGAAAAGTTATTATGGTGTTTATTGATGATGTTATGGAATGTTCTCATCGCCAGGAAGGACATGTGGATAAATTAAGGATCATATTGCAAATGTTATGGAATCATCAACTTTATGTCAAGTTCTCTAAATGCAAATTCTAGCTATACTAAATGACATTGCTCATGCATATCGCATCTAAGAATAATATTTTAGTGGATACAAAGAAAATAGGAGCAATTCAAAAATGAACAAGGTCCATTACTCCTACATAGAGAGTCTACTTTTGGGTTTCGTGGACTAGTAAAAACGTTTCATGTGAAATTTCTTCAGAATAGTAGAGCCACTGAGCAGGAAAAAAAATAAATGGATGGAGGAAAGTGAGCAGAACTTTCAGATTTAAAAAAAAAAAAAAAATTTTGGAAGTTTCTCACTGCACAATGTTATTCTAACAATCAGCATCAGAGAGATTCACAGTGTCCTTGGTGTTTTGAGAGGGGGATTAGGATCCTTTTGTAAGATGCTTGTATGACGACTAATAACTACAGTGATATTAGATGAGAAGATTGGAGACATTACTCATATGAGAAAATCTATGATATTTACATCAACCACAAGAATTTTGTGTAAAAATTTTTAGCAGAGAGATTCGAATCCTTGGCAACGCTGATATATGTAATCACTCAACGAGTATGATTGTCCTATTTTATATTATTTGAAAAGGTTCAATATGGTGACTGATACACACTAGAAATTCTTGGGTAGTTGGTACATTTAATTCCTGCAAAAAGGCTTTCAGCTAACTAGAAGTACAAATATTTGATTTAGAGCAGAAAATTCGGGAACACTGTTGACTTGTATTAAAGTTAAATATTTGTAGGCTGAACACATAAGGCTATCAATATGAGAATGTGAGGTTATGCAAATAATGAGATGATGTCCTAACTAGTAAGATTAATGATATGATTGTTGCCAGGGACGACGTTCTCCGGCTAGATAGCCAATTTTGTGCTATAGATGGAGATGGATTGAAATGGGTTATTCCTTGAGGAAGCGTACACTCCAAATATACTATACACTTTGGATTCACCGAAATATACCGTGACCTGAAGCAAATTCTATGGATATGAAGTATGAAGAAATCTTTTTTTTTTTTAAATTTGTTTGGCTAGTTAATTTGGAGTAAAAACCTGCTAGCCTACTAAAATTGCTCGGGATTTCAAAGGGAAAAAGGGTAAGGGTTGCTATGGACTTTGTGATGGAGCTACCCGAGACTGTAAGATACATAGAATGACTTTCAACTTCTGCACCCTTCATGTTGGCTATACTATATGTAATAAGAGTGGCATTAACAAATGTATGTGAATATATTTCATATGATTTCATAGTGTTCCAGTAGCGATCACCTTTGATAGAAAATCAAGTTCCACTTCGAACTTCTGGAAATATTTTCAAGAAGCATTGGGTACTCAACTAGATCTCATTACTGCATTTCATCCTTAGACGGACGGACAGTCTGAGCGTACTATACAAATTTTCGAGGATATGTTGAGAGATTGCATTCTTGATTTTGGATGTAGTTGGGATACTTACTTACCTTTAGATGAATTCGCTTACAATAATAGTTTTGAGTCAAGCATTCAGATGGCTCCATATGAAGCCCTATAAAGTAGGCGATGTCCTCCTATAGGGTGGTTTGAAGTTGGAGAGGCTAAAATTTTAGGACCAGACTTGGTACAGGATGCTATGGACGAGGTCCAATTGATTATACAAAGGTTACTCACAACACAAAGCAGACAAAAGTTGTATGCTGACAAGAGAAGAAGAGATTTGGTGTTCACAGTTGGGGATAAGGTTTATCTACGAGTCTCTCCTATGAACGGTGTAATGCGATTTGGAAAAATAGGTAAATTGAGCCCGAGGTATGTAGGACCTTATGAGATACTTGAGCGTATAGGAGGAGTGGAGTATTGTGTGGCACTCTCTCCCGAGATGTCTTTCATCCATCTAGTGTTTCATGTCTCTTTGCTAAGGAAGTGTATATCAGATTCTTCTCGCGTGCTCGAAGTACTGACCTTGCAACTTGATGAGAACTTAACCTATGAGAAGGAACCAATGGCTATCATTGATCGACAAGTAAGAAGGTTACTGTCAAAAGAGTTTGTGTCTGTAAAAGTCTGATGGAAGAACCATACCATTGAAGAAGCTACGTGGGAGTCAGAAAAAGATATGAGAGTCAAGTACCCTCACTTGTTTCAGTCTTCAGGTACGCACTTACTCTGAATTCGGGAATTGAATTTCTTAAGGTGGGGACAATGTAATACCCCAAATTATAATTAGTGAGTAATTATAGTTATCTAAGGGGGAAAAAAAGAATTGGGCTATTGGGCTAAAGCTCAATTTAAAAGGGAAAAGGAAAAATGTCTTTTTGCCCAAATTAAAAATGGAATGGGAAATATTTTTAATTTATATATATATATATATTATAAGGGCTTTGGCCTGAAGGAAATAACCAAGATTAGCAAGGCAGTACTTCTGCCTGCACTCACACCAAAACAGGAAAAAGAATATCAAACTAAATTGCTCGTTCAGTGGGAAAAAAAAGGGGAACCTTAAGGGTTGATCGAAAAATTCTTTTGGGTTCAAGGTAAATTCTATCTTTATTGTAAATTTTAGTCAAGTTAATTTGATTTGGGTAGTAAAATTTAGGCATCAAGATAAGAAATTTGCACAATTAGGTGTAATTTTGAGGATGAAATTCAATCATTTGGAATTTAGCCTAAGATTCTAGAGTGGGATAATTTGTAGTGGTTATGTTTTAGCTTAGACCAAAAAAATTAACACGATATTAATATGACATGATAATAAGTTTGATCCAAGAAAGTGATACGAATCATTCGAGGTGACAAATTCGGTATTTCGACAAGAGTACTGTGAGTAGTAATCTTGCCACAATTTATGTTTCTTAAATTGCATATTTATACATATTTTGATGAAAACAAGAGTTGTTGAATGCTTTGAAAAATTGCATGTGGGACAAGTTCTTTACTTGATAGGATATTGCAATGGTTAATTGAGACGAGATGTTATTATTGTGAAAATTCTTCACTTACATGAGAAGTATGTATTTTGACATATGTTTTTATTCAAGTTTACATGTAACATGATTCGATATGAACTTTAAATGATATGTACTATCCCGAAAGATGCTTTTATATGGATATCCTATTGTCTACAAAGAATTTATGAATGGGAGTAGACCTTGATTGAATCCCGTAGCTAATGACGGGATCGTTAGATCTGGTGCAACTTGTATTTACTGATGAATGTTACAGCCTTTGCCAGGGGGAAGGTAGAATTAGCATACTGATACTGATATGATATTTGACTCATTTATGAGGGGTCCACTGTTATGGGTTATTCTTAATGAAGAAGAATGTCATACCGATTACATGATTCATTCTTGAAAACCTCCTAAATATGTAATATTTCATATAATACGATGCTTTTTGAAGTTTATTACTGCACTGTTGGTTCACTTGGCTTTCATGAAACAATGATATTATTTATTGTTACTGTTTTCTGAAAAAATATTTATTTCATGATGTTTTCTGACGTGTTCCCATTAAAATGGTTGTCGTTAAGTGTTATTACTCACTGAGCTAGCGTCTCACTCCTCGCTATTATTTTTCCAGAGAATGCAGGTGACGGTGAGAATCTCATTGACTAGAGAATTCGAATAGCATATTTACGGTGAGCCCCACAATTGTTCACGTGGGCTATAGTTTATTTATTCAGTATGTTTCTTTTTCTTGAAAACTCTTAGTTTGCTCCATAGTCATGTCTTTAGAGTTTTGAGTCTTTCGTTATTTTGAATTTGTGGAATATTGGATTTTCTCTCATCTTTGGAGATGGTTTTCATATTATTAGTTGGTGGTATTGGTGAATTGTTGAAGATCTATGGTGAGTTGTGTTTGTGCTCCTATGGTGGTTGTGATGTTGGGTTGTTTTATTGATTGAATTGAGACAGGAAATTTTCTTGTTAGGCCCCAAAACAGGGAAAACTCTACCCGATTTTCTGTAGAATTCTGACGAGGCTTGCTTTGGAGTCCTAAACTCCGTAGCGCCGGTCATGATCCTATTCTGGATCGTGACATTAAAATACCCAAAACTTTCAAACACATCAAGAATTGATACTACTCATCTCGTGAGTCATAATTCACTTACACCAACTACATAAAGAGTTAGAATAGGAAAGATGAAAAGATTTTACAAGAGACTGGGACAATGGTTACATTGCGACAAAACATTTAGACAAAAAGCGTATACATGATTACAGTCACCGGAGGTAAGCCCATACATTAGTTTTATCAGCCTGTAACATCTCAAAATCACCAACTTTTGGGACTAATCTCTCTCGACGACACACAAGTCTTGTTTTCACTGAAAAATTTAGTCAAACATGTTTATGCTAAATTAAACAATGTTCTTCTCAACATATTTGTTTTTGTACCTTAATTAAAGCTTTAAAAACTAAAAAATACGAAGAATTGAATAATACACAAGGAATTTGTAACTGATGTAATTGAAGAAGTTACAACAATCAATACCAATCTGTTAAAAATCTTACAGTTCATCTTTGAACTTTTCCATTACCAAAAATAAAAGTATGCATGCACATCACCAATTAAGGACAAAATCAGAAAAACATGTAGATCTACAATAGAAGGTATCTTCTAGAGTAGTTAGCCAGTGACATGACTGAAGATTATCTATGGAGGATGACATACCCAAAAAGATTGAAAGAAAATACACCCTTATTTTCTACGTCAAGATTTCTGAGATGCCGATATCGTTTTCGACACAACGTCATTTTGAATGAACACGATAGAGCAACATGATGTTGTTCTTCAAATTGGATGAGGAAAAAAAACAAAAGTAAGGGAAAAAGTAGACGAACAAGAGCAGTACTATGTGTGGTTTGATAAGAAAGTAATACATGCGTTAACAGGAGTAGTTGCATTTACATAACTTTTGATACAACAAATAATTGCAGTGTTCGTACAATCCTTGTTGGCTTATATATAAGAATAATAATGGAAACAGTGCGGATTTTGACTTTGGAAATATTAATTAGCGTGACATGGAATAACTGATTTTGAAATTACCTATTTGAATATTATTATATGATAGTTATGAAAATAAGTATTTTGAAAAGTAATGAAAATAAGTAGAAATCTCTAGAAATAAATGTCACTTAAGTATTTTGAAAGGTTTATGGGGTTATTATATGAAGCTAGTATTCACTTTTATACCTTTTAAAAAGTTAATTTTATTTCTTCTCAAACAAAGTTATGTTAAAATATTTTATTAGTATTTCAGATTTTTCTAATATTTAAACCTTTTAATTCAATAAATAAATTATACCATATTTTGATGGAAGGTTTTTAAGAATCTATGCTCTTACTAGTCCTTTTTTATAGACGCGACTACAATATTCAAACAAGAAACATATTTAACTAATAATTTACATTTCAAGTTTTTATAAAAAAACTAATAGCACTATTCAACCGATAGTCATACTTAAATCTAATAACAATATTCAAGCCAATAAACATGTTTAATAAAAAATTATATTTAAATGTTATGATCTCAATAATATTCGATCAAATGTAGTTGTTTGGATTCGACGTCGGGAATACAAAGCAAATAGAAACAAGTGAGATTGGAAATAAAAAGTCGAGATTGCTCAAGTTTAAATGAATCGAAAGGGTCGTGACGATGCCATGTGGTAAGGTGGTTGTATATACACAACATAGGAGAGAGAAGAGCATAACTAAAATCTGTTAAATCAATTCCTCCCTCGTGTTCTTCTTTTCCCTCCTAATTCATTTCTCTCGTCATCTAGAATCTAACTTTCTCTTCCCTTCGATCTCCATCTAAATTCTTTCCTCATCTATTCTACAGGTTGTCGTAGCTATGATAAATCATTTAGTTAGTTTTCATTTATTGTAGTTTTCATTTCCTTGTAATCGAGTTTCATAGTCCATTTTTTCATTTATGAGAAAATTAAAATTTTTCCAAAATATTCTTGTGCGTTTAATACTTGCGATTTACTTTAGATATCGATTGAGATCATAACAAATTGCATCATAGAAAGAACCTGTCTCGGCTGTAGGCAGTAATTCAAAGAAGATATTTGCCGAATCATCGACTTTGGGTAAATTGGTTGAATGAAACAATGTCAATAGAAGGGCTCCTATGCATGGAATTTCAGAAACAATTATGGATTTAAAAAAATTTCAGAGGTAGTATGAGAATTGCATATCCAGTGTTGACTATCAATGCAACTCTTAGCCCTATGGATGTTTACATAGTGTTGATTGCCAATGTTATTTTTATCTTAGTGTCTCTTCAAGGGAAATGAATGAAGGGAAAATCCAAGATGAGGTGGTTTCAGATGACTATACTATGGCTGAACTGCTGAAGTAAAAGTAGAAGTAAGATTGATTCAGAATACAATGAGGACCAGATGTTCGACAAATGTCCTCAACGAGTCAAATTTGCAGTTCTAGTTGTTCACTCCTTCTAAAAAGCAAACACTACAAAAATTGAGATCCTGAAGTCATAGTTGGATTCATGACTTTATGTTCTTGCTATTGAGGATCCAATACTGAAATTGATAGGTCTCAACAATATGTCCTGTAATTATAATGTCATAAAACACCTTGAGTATGAACCTTCTTCAATTTCAATAAAGTACTACTGGACATAAAGATTGGTGCCACACTATTTGATATAAAGACGAAGGGGGATATTTAGGAAACATTTTGGGTTCCTCATGCAACTATTGGTTTGCTCCTACATGTTTTGGGTTTTACGTGTCCTGACCCAAAAATGAAGGTCATGATGACACTTGTCGCGGTCGTATCTTGACAAGTAAGTTTATCACCCAAGCCGATACAAAAAAAGAAAAGAAAAGAAACTAAAATATCCCAAGGTAAGGCTTTTAAAACAAAGCCGAACCATATAAGTAATCATCATAATGCGAACATAACGTATCCAAAATACCAATCATGCCCAAAACTAGGTGTCAATAGTTTAAGAACTACTAATACAATTCAAGAGTCAAATACATCGAAAAATGTCCACAAAAAAAATAATATCTGTCTCCAAACATTAATAAAAACATAACTACTGTAGAAAGATAGAGGTGAATTTCGGACGCATGAATGTCCAACCGCTACCTTGGAAGCTCCAACAATCGCTCGAGTTAATCAAGCTGAGGAGCACTTGAGCTAGGACCTGCAGCAAAAGGGTGCATTAGGCATGAGTACGCTCCACCTGTACTCAGTAGGTATCATAGGCCGACCAAGCAAAGTAGTAAATAAAGGATACAAAATATACACTAAGGGCACATCACCTATAATCAGAAAATGCCCCACAATGGTAGCCTACACCGCTTGCACTAATAGTTCTAATATATCTCACATATATTGCAATATCACACCAAGATAGAACAAAAGTACATATTATATCACATATAGGAAGAACAAGGGAGAACATGCATATAAAAGATCATCAAATACAAGTAAAAGAAGATACGATAAATACATAGATGAAAATTCAATATGGAAATACAACACAACATAACACAATAAAGTAAGTTCCATGTATATGATAATGATGATGATGATGATGCACGAGGTCATCGCACAACCTCCGAGATTGTCGCACAATCCCTGTATACACCTACGGAGGCAAGATGATGATAGACGATATTACGCGCCTATATCAATATATTTTGCCCATATTTGTGCCATGTTTAGAGAACAAATTATATATTTTATGCACTTTTATTCCTTTTTCCTGTAAGTGAGCTAACGAGCATGATTAGCAAAGTTTCAGGTATAAATGATGCAGAATTCAGCATTTTATGGCTTACTTGACGCCAAAGAAAGCTCACGAAGGAAGGAAAGGGAGCTTGGACGCCTAAAGGACCAAAAGTGATACATAGAAAACCTGTCCCGGGCTAAAACAGCATTTCTGAAGACTTTGGGGACTAGCAGTAACTTATTTGGATTAGGATAATGATACATTAACCTAGTACAATTGGGTTAAGTATTTCATTAGTTTATTTGGATTTGGATAATGATACATTAACCTAGTACAATTGGGTTAAGTATTTCAATAGCTTAGTAGGATTTGGTTAGATATTTCATTAGCTTAGTAGGATTAGGATATGGGTATTATAAATACCCTATCATGCTAGAGATTTTTATTAATTCACAAGAAGACATCCTTCTATTCTACAAACAATTCTACAACTCTTCTAATCTTTCCATTAATTCTATTTTTCTTCTTCTATTCATCTATTCTTAATTTCCGCAACAAGAGAATCGTTACTTTGCCTAGGAATTCATGCCTAAACGCCTACCACTCTTGTGCTACACGAAATTAATCATATTGTGGTATAACAACAATGTCAATCGTGATCTCCTTCGCATTCATGGGTAACTAAACTTCTCTGTTGGGGTTATGGAAGCCGAATGAGATACTATCTATTGCTGTGAGTTTGTGAGTTTGTGACACGTATGCTGCTTATATCATTATTCTCTTCATCTTAATCTAAATTCTTTGTGGTTGCAAACGCAAGAATACGCCAGTATAACATTTAACTTGTTCGAAAGAAAGGTTATTTGTTTGGAAAAGAGATAGTGTCAAGGTAGTAGGGTCCCATCCCCTATTAAACAGTTAGTGTCGTAACTGGATTAACCTCTTGGAGAATTTGTACCGTTAGACACGCTTTAAGCTCGAAAGAGTTAAAGTGAAATAATCCTCGAATAGGTCGAAAGACGCCTGGATTTACCATCGAATACAATTCTCTATAAGCACATACATGTCTGAATTCTACACACTCATAGCCAATAGAGACGTATAACTCAGAAGGTGGACATAACCCCAACGCTTCAATTCTCATTGTTTTACAACCTACTAAACATTCTTTCTTTTTACTTTGCTATTTTCAGCTTTTACTTTATTGTTTTGGTTACACACTACAATCCCCCCTTTTACGAGACTTGCACTAAAAGTCTAGTAATCGTTGCTTACTTGTTGACCATGCTATTCCCTATGGGATCGATACCCAACCCTGTTGGGTTCTATATTTGCTAACGACCGCTTTACACTCCTACGAGAGCTGTAGATTGAGCGTTATCACAAGCCTCTTGATGATAGGCGTATTTACACGCCTAAAGTACTTTAATTTACCCATATTTTAGCTAAGTTTTGAGGACAAAATATATAATTCTTGCACTTTTAGTCCTTTTTCCTGTAAGTGAGCTAACCAACGTGATTAGCAATTTTCCAGGTATAAATGATGAAGATTTCAGCATTTTATGGACTGGTTGACGCCAAAGGAAGCTTCACGAAAGAAGGAAGACAACTTTTGGAAGTCTATGGACTGAAAGTGATGCATGGAAAAGTTGTTCCGGGCAAAAACAACATTTCCAAAGACTTGGGGATCAGCAGTAACCTAGTAGAATTAGGATAAGGGTGCAGTATCCTAGTAGGAGTAGGATAAGTATGCAGTAGCTTAGCAGGAATAGGATATGGGTGTTATAAAAACCCTATTTTGTTGAACTTTTCAGCATTAATCCTCAACTAATTTTCGCCCATTCTTCCTTATTTCTGACAATTTTCTTTCTATTCGACTTTTAATTACAGATTCTGTAAGTTTAAGAGAAACACGGCACTCCAGGAAAAATGTCAACCTAGTTTGACGCCACCCCCATATTCAACGTGAGATTCTTTGAGTTTTGACATGATGATTATATCTATTGTGATTTCTATTGCAATCATGAGTAGCTAAACTTCTTTGTTAGGGTTATGGAAGCCTTATGAGATACTATCTATTGCTATGAGTTTGTGAATTCTTGACACGTATGCCGCTTATATCATTCTTCTCTTTATCTAAATTTAAATTCTTGTGGTTGCAAACATATAGAATACGCCAGTATAGCATTAACTTGTTCGAAATAAAAGTTACATGTCTGGAAAAGAGAGAATGTCAAGGAAATAGGGCACCAACCCCTATTTAAAAGTTAGTGCCGTAACTGGATTAACCTCTTGGAGAATTCGTACCATTAAATACGCTTTAAGCTCGAAAGAGTTAAAGTGAAATAATCCTCGAATAGGTCGAAAGACGCCTGGATTTACCATCGAATACAATTCTCTATAAGCACATACATGTCTGAATTCTACACACTCATAGCCAATAGAGACGTATAACTCAGAAGGTGGACATAACCCTAACTTACAATTCTCATTGATTAAAACCTACCAAGCATTCCGTTTTTCTTTGCTATTTTTATTTTGTCACTTAACGTCACACTCCAATCCCCCCTTTTTGTAGAATTTGTGACCAAAAGTCTACTAATAGTTGCTTACTTAGTGACCAAGTATTCCCTGTGGGATTCGACACCCAACCCAGTTGGGTTCTATATTTGACAGCGACCGCTTACACTCTTACGAGAGCTGTAGTTTGAGCGTTATCAAATTTTGGCGCCGTTGCCGGGGAATACGGTTGTCAACTAAGTTTTTGATAATTACTAGACCCTTTGGTCAAAGATTCTTGTATTTTACTTTTAGTTGTTGTTTTTGTTTTCTGTAGGTTTTGTTCAGTGCATGCCCAATACTCGAAGTTCTGGTCAACCATTATTACCCATAAACCCTGAACCACAACTTATTAGCAGGATGGAGGCACAACGTGACATTGAGAGAAGGGCTGCTCAACAGGAGAAGGATAGATTAGCTGGGTTGGCCGCTGTTCAAGTGCATCAGCAAAATATCGATAGCCCTGGGCGACTAGCAGATCCTGATGTTGAGGACTTGGGTGATGATGAGTTACTAAACCCGAGGCGTGATGCTGAAGTTGTGACACCAGCAAACAGAAGAGATCGTCAAGCAAGATTTCGGCCTAAACGCCGAGCTATGCAGATTCCCTTTGATGACGATGATGACGATCTGGATGGAGCTGGTGCCACAGGAGCTATTATTCCTCCGCCATTGGCACCCGGAGCCAAGTTCAACATCACTAGCACCATGATTCAGTTATTGCAACTCAAGGATTCATTCGGTGGACTTGCAGGTGATGATCCAAATATGCATTTGGTCAACTTTATCTCCACATGCAAGTCATTCGACAATCCAGGCGTTGGACAGAATGCAATTCGGCTGCGCTTATTTCCATTGTCTCTATCTGGGGAGGCAAATCTATGGTTGAATGGGTTGACTCCTGATTCTATTACAAATTGGAGGCAATTGAAAGACGTTTTCCTAGAAAGATTCTTTCTGCCATCCAAAAGAGCATAATTGAGAGATGAAATCAGCAACTTTCGTCAGCTTCCAACTGAAGCCCTTCACGAAACATGGGAGAGATTCAAGAAGAAGCTTATGAGGTGCCCAAACCATCACATGACCAATGTCCACTTGATGGAGATACTATACAGATCCTTGAATTCAGTAACTAAACCAGTGGTGGATAATGCGCCTGGAGGATCATTGATGGACCTCACCTTTGTTCAGGCAAGTGACATGCTAGATCGAATGACAAAGCAAAGTAGAGCTTGGCATACCAAGGATTCTGAGGTAACAAGCCCTACTTTATATATTGGCATGACCGCGGAACAAAGGCGAAGAGAAGAAGAACGTGATCAAGATATGGCACACATGAAAACACAGATGGATCTTCTCACCAAGAACTTATTATCAGGGAAGACCGAGAAAGTAAAGGCTGTTGCAGCACATGGAAGAGATGAATCTGATACTGAGGAAGAATCCAACTACTTGAATAATCAGGGGGTTTTCTGAGGCAATGCCTAAGGAAACCAAGGTCGGAACTATTATGATAATTCTGGAAACAAGGACCGTGATCAAGGTAGTTGGAAGAATAAGACTGACAGGAGTGGCGTGTATATTCCTCCTGGAAGATGTGATGCCACTGCATCTAGTTCTGGAAATATGTCCATGGAATATATGATGGCTAAGCTGTTGAAAGGAGTGGAGGCAACCAGCTCGGGAGTAACTGAGGTAATAAATGATTTGTCTGCAATGAAGCAATTGGTTGACTC
This sequence comes from Capsicum baccatum var. pendulum, assembly GCA_030864225.1. Lineage (NCBI taxonomy): Eukaryota > Viridiplantae > Streptophyta > Magnoliopsida > Solanales > Solanaceae > Capsicum > Capsicum baccatum. The sequence continues at coordinate 253,761,686 of CM061560.1, read as the reverse complement.
GCATTCCACTTCAATAAAACAGCCGGAGCAACAATTGGGTCAAAATTTAGCCACATTAAATTAAAGAAAAGTTGGCACCTTACCAAGCGACACAGTGCAAAATCCTAGGAATGGTGGAACATGCATGACTATTACTACCAGGAGTGGTAAGGAGTTGGAAAATCCAGCCAAAGGTAGGCAAGTGGCTGATGATGTATTAGATGATGCCAAACTAGAGGATGCCGCAGAAGCTAAAGAAGGTGTCAATGACGTCAACCCTCAACGTCTATAGCCTAAAAAGAGTGCCAGTCTAAAGCAAGAGGAAAAGAAAGTCGTGGAGAAAACTATTCCCCTTCCACCACCACCTTTTCCTCAAAGATTAAAGAAGAAAATTGATGATACCAAGTTCAATAAATTCATGGCGATATTAAAACAGCTGACCATTAATGTTCCATTGGTAGAGGCACTAGAACAGATACCTGGCTACGCAAAATTTATGAAGGATCTTCTGACAAAGAAGCGGGCAGCAGGTTATGAGTTGACAAATACTGTTCATCATTATAGTGCAATCGCTACCAGATCACTAGTTTAGAAGAAGGCCGATCCCGGTGCCTTCACGATACCCTGCACTGTTGGACCTTTGAATTTTGCCAAGGCATTATGCGATTTAGGAGCCAGCATCAACTTAATGCCACTATCTATTTATAACAAGCTGGGGTTGGGGGATCCTACTCCAACCAATATGAGGTTTGTAATGACAGATAGGTCGGTAAAATGACCTATTGGTATTTTATGTGATGTATTGGTGAAGGTTTCCTCATTCATCTTTCCAGCAGACTTCGTTATCTTGGATTGTGAGGTGGACTCAGAAGTTCCTATAATCTTGGGGCGCACTTTCCTTGCAACAGGAAGTGCGCTTATTGATTTAAGAGATAATGAGCTTCTATTCCGGATGAATGACGAAGTAGTCCGCTTTGATGTGTGTAAATCAATGAAGCAACCCAAAGGTCTGAACGTGTTCTCTGTAGCTGATGTTTATTTTGATTATGAGAAAGAATTATCTGTAGCGGAGCAGCTTATTGATGACCCATTGGCGATTGTACTTATGAATGTTGAGCGTAAGGATTCTGAAAGTTATGAAGAAACTATTTGTGCTCTAACAGGATTAGGGTCATATCCTCATGCTCCCAAGAATCTGGACCTTGATCTCAAAAACCGACCTACACCACCAGCTAAACCATCTATTGTAGAACCACCCACATTAGAATTGAAGGAGCTGCCTAGTCATTTAAAGTATGCATTCTTGGGAAATGGAAACACACTTCCGGTTATTGTGGCAGCAGATTTGGGTGAGCAGCAAGTTGCAGCTCTCATCGCGGTTCTACGGAGGTACATGAGAGCCATCGGTTGGACCATCGCTGATATTATTGGTATTCCGCCTGGGATTTGTACACACAAGATTCAGTTTGAAGAAAATTTCATACCCACTATTGAGCATCAAAGGCGTCTAAATCCACCTATGCAAGAGGTGGTGAAGAAAGAAATTATTAAGTGGTTAGATGCAGGGGTTTTGTATCCAATCTCCGACAGTAAATGGGTAAGCCCGCTACAATGTGTACCAAAGAAAGGTGGCATGACGGTAGTTGTGAATGAAAAGAATGAGTTAATTTCACTCAGACCTATCACAGGGTGGAGAGTATGCATGGACTACCGTAAGCTGAATTCGTGGACACTTAAAAATCACTTTCCAATGCTATTTACAGACCAAATGTTTGATTGATTAGCAGGGAAAGGATGGTTTTGTTTCTTAGACGGTTATTCCGGCTATAATCAGATTTGTATCGCTCCCGAGGATCAAGAAAAGACAACGTTTAAATGCCCATATGGTACGTTTGCCTTCAAACGTATGCCATTTGGATTATGTAATGCACCCGCCACTTTTCAGCGTTGTATGATGTCCATTTTTTCTGATATGGTGGAAGACACTCTGGAGGTATTCATGGACGATTTTTCAGTTGTGGGTGAGTCGTTTGAATCGTGCTTGGCAAATCTAAGTATGGCGTTGCAGAGATGTGTTGAATTCAACCTAGTGCTGAACTGGGAGAAGTGCCACTTTATGGTAAAATAAGGTATTGTTTTTGGGCATAAAATCTCCGAAAGAGGAATTGAGGTGGATCGAGCTAAAATCAAAGTGATCGAGAAACTACCACCCCCAATTTCGGTCAAAGGAGTTCGTAGTTTCCTCGGGCATGCAGGTTTTTATCGACGGTTCATTAAAGACTTTTCCAAGATTGCTAGTCCGTTATGCAAGCTTTTGGAGAAGGATGCAAAGTTCGACTTCGGTGAAGACTGCTTGAAGGCATTTGAATGCCTCAAAGGGAAGCTAATTGAAGCTCCTATCATTGTAGCGCCTGATTGGTCTCTACCGTTTGAAGTCATGTGTGATTCTAGCGGGGTAGCTTTGGGTGCTGTACTTGGCCAGAGAATAGAAAAGTTATTCCATCCAATCTACTATGCGAGCAAGGTCTTGAACGGAGCCCAGAAGAACTATACTGTCATGGAACAAGAGCTTCTAGCAGTTTTGTATGCTTTTAAAAAGTTTCTGCTTATTTGCTGGGAACCAAAGTGGTATTTCATACAGACCATACAGCTCTGAGATATTTTATTACAAAGAAAGATGCAAAACCAAGGTTAATTCGATGGGTATTGTTGCTGCAAGAATTTGATTTCGAGGTAAAAGATAGAAGAGGTTGCGAAAACCAAGTGGCTGATCATCTATCTAGACTCGAGAACGAGCATATAGCGTAGCCTGATCTAGAGATTGATGATGCATTCCCTGATGAAGAGATCTTAGCCACGATGATAGAAGAGTTACCATGGTATGCAGACTTTGCAAACTTTGTGGTAAGTAATGTGATGCCTGCGAATCTATCATTTCATCTAAAGAGAAAGTTCATGCATGATGTGAGACACTACTTCTGGGATGAGCCATATTTGTTTAGACGATGCGCTGATGGTGTGATCAGACGATGCATATCTCATGTAGAGGTGCCAAGTATCTTGGAAGCAAGTCATGCTTCCCAAGTTGGTGGACACCATGCAGGTGGTCGGACAACAAGGAAGGAATTGAAAAACGGCTATTATTGGCCTTCGATATTTATAGATGCCTATGAATTTGTGAGAAGATGTGACCAATGTCAGAGACAAGGAACGATTTCGAAGCACCATGAGATTCCTATGTCAAAAATTCTTGAAGTAGAGCTGTTTGATGTGTGGGGTATTGATTTCATGGGCCCATTCGTAAATTCATTTGGAATGAAATACATCCTAGTTGCTGTCGACTATTTATCCAAATGGGTCAAAGCAGTAGTGCTGGTCGATAATGAAGGAAAGTGTGTTGTAGCATTCTTGAAGAGAAATATCTTCTCTCGTTTTGGGGTACCATATACCATAATAAGCGATGGAGGATCACACTTTTGCAACAAGCTATTCAAAGCCGTGTTAGTGAAATATGGGGTCAAGCACGACAAGGTAGCCACGCCTTATCACCCTCAAACTAGTGGACAGGTAGAGGTTTCCAATCGAGAGATAAAGCAAATCCTTGCTAAGGCTGTAAATGCTAATAGGAAAGATTGGTCTCGAAAGCTGGACGATGCACTATGGGCTTATAGGACTGCATTCAAAATGCCAATTGGCATGTCCCCATACCAACTAGTTTATGGGAAGGCTTGTCACTTACCCATTGAGCTCGAGTATAAAGCATTGTGGGCGCTGAAGCGACTAAATTTGAATTGGGATGATGCTATGAGTCTAAGATTGGAGCAGCTGAATGAGATGGATGAATTCCGTCTACATGCGTATGAAAGATCAGACCTCTACAAGGAACAGATGAAAAAGTATCATGATCAGCGGATTATTCAACGAAACTTTCAAAAGGGTGATATGGTACTTCTTTTCAATTCCAGACTGAAGCTATTCCCAGGTAAGTTAAGGTCCAAATGGTCTAGCCCGTACAAAATTAGCCAAGTCTACTCGTCGGGAGTAGTTGAGTTAGAAGACAATAATGGTGTTGTCTTTAAGGTGAATGGCCAACGAGTGAAACCATACATCGGTTCTCTTGACTCGACAAAATGCATGGCCACCATTTATCTCGACGAAGTCTAAGTAATCACGATAGCTATGTCATGCCGCGACAATAAATCAAGCGCTTGATGGGAGGCAACCCATCGTTTTTAATTGTTTTTATTGTTTTTGGTTTCCTAGGATTTTGTCGAGCCACGACCAAAACTGAGGTGCTTGATGGGAGGCAACCCATCGTTCTAATCGTTTTTGTTATTTTTGAGTACGTGTAGGTACAAGAGGTGTAAAGGAGGAGATTGGTTTCAAATTTTGATTTGGAAGTATCGCATGTTGAAGGTGGTACAAATGGAACCAAAAGCACGACAAGGAAAGGATAAAGCGACCACCTCACAAAGAGGCCACAAAAGGGGACGTAAAGAGCAAGGTGAATCCTCCTCGCTGCAAATACCTCGCCGCATGTTCGGAATCAAATGGGTCCTAGAGGAAGAAGGAAAGGAGTGGTATAGGAACAATAAAGAGAAAAAATATGTTCATGTGGAGTTGATACACAAGGAAAGCCTAGAAAAGAAAGAACCTCGCATGTTGGCCAAGATAATGGCGTTACATCTTGATTTCACCTTCCAAGATATGGGAGAATGCAATCTCGATCTAACACGAGAATTCTATGCCAACTGGTCACCAAAAACTACAGGGAGTGAAGTAAAGATTCGGGGCCAAGTCCTTCAACTAAATGCGGAGTTCTTCAACTCTTTTCTGGGTTTGCCATCTGTTGATCCATCACTACTCAAAGAGCTGTATAACAGAGCTCCGTACAGGGAAATCAGACACACACTGTGCGGAACAAGATCAATGGCACGATGGAGCAGACACAAGGACACCGGGCGGCACAACACCTTCCCATATGCTTCCTTGAACAGAGAAGCGCGAATATGGTTGCAAATAGTCAACTCTTGCCTAATTCCAGGGACACAGTACACGAAGACTACACGAGACAGAGTGTGTTTGGTGTACGCATTGATAACGAACGTCCCCATCAACATTGGGGCGATCATTCGATCTTCAATGCTTAAGGCCAGGCTACACAAGAGGTCTCACTTCAGCTTTGGAAATCTATTGACTGCAATATTGAGGAAGGAGGACATCAAAGAGGAGCCGACTGATCATAAGCTTCCACACAACCCGAAGAAGGTTGACCTCACAAAGGTTAAAGATGCTGAAACCATGCATGGCGTCAACCTTACCACTGCAGAACGACATGCTCGGGATGAAAGTTTCTTTCGCCATCTTTATGGCATGACTCGGTTTACCATGATGAGCGGAGGTCGTGTTCCAACTGCTGCATAGCTCCAACAGTTGGATTGTGACTACCCAATGAATGAGCATGCAAGGGCTATGTGTGGAGTAGGTGTATATTTTGAGGAACCTCTTGATGACGATGTGCCAACCGATGATGATCGTCGAATGCCAGACTCCGACGTGGAGGAGAACTCTGATGACGATGACTCTGATGATGATTATGATGCAGGGGGTATGACCCCAGACATAGAGGATGAGTCCTACTAACCAGGTTCTTCTTATTTATTTTCCACTGAGGGCAGTGTGTCCCGTCTAAGTATGGAGTGCTGGTATTTGTATGCTATACTTCTTTATCTACATTTTCTTATTTATGTTTGTTTGTTTTATTTGTTAGTAGTTAAATTTTAGAATTTTTTTTTTACTTTGCATGAAATTGTTCTGATAGGCAGCAGGGCATTATGACAAGAGTCTATGATAAAATCATTACTATTGAGACACTTAGGCTCTAAATGTGACTCGCTATGTGATAAGTGTATGGGTTAATTCCTTTAGCTGGTGGGTCAAGAGTCTATACTGCTCCCAATAAAGTTGACCATGTGCCTTGTGTGTGTGAGGTGATAGTATATTCTATGTTTGTGGCTAATGCTAGAACTTGCCTGGTGTGTGTGTGAAGGGAAATAAAGAGTGTGAGTTTAGGAGATGATTTAGGCATTTCTTTGGCAACCCGTGATTGTTTACCTTCGTTTTACCTACCCATGGACATTATCCTAGTCAACCCCTTTTGAGCCTTTAAGCCATTTTCTTTGATAGCCTCATATGTAGCCTAATCCATTTTTTTCAAGACCATAATTTGATCCAAATTCCTAAGCGCTTTAAATGGTAAAGTCATGTGACAAAATAAGAGGAAATTGGGTGAGAGTGATGCCTTAAAGTGAATTGATACTTGAATTCGTTATGAAAAAGAATGACTATTCTAGAGGTGTGTTATAAAAAAAAAAGAGAAAAATGAAAAGAAAACTAAAAAGTTAATTCTGTTCAAAATTGAATAACAAAAGAGGTGAGAAGGGGTGGTAGATTAAAAGAAAGTAGAAAGGTTGTTTGAAAGAAAGTGTTAATGGCTTAATGTGATGTATTAAAGCGCTTAGGGAACATAGTCACTATTTCTGGCCAAAATAGTCCTACCCATCCCTTTGCCTACATTACAACCTGTAAAGACCTAATTGATCCTAAGCTTAGCATTCTGATATTAGTAGAGCATTACACTAAGGGCAAGCCTATGGTCATCAGTTGCAACATATGAATTCTTTGTGAGAGTGAGAGCAAGGAAAATCTTATACCCATGTTTCGAAAAATGAAATACTTGTGAGTGATTATGGGTGATATATTGTGAGACACACATGGTTGATGAGTTTTGGGTAGTTGTGTATGATTCTTTGTGCCTTAACTTTTGGATACGAATTAACCATCATCATGAGTCTAGGTTGGAGGTTGAATTATTTCTAGTAGTGATCAGAAAACTACTCTTTGTTAATAATTGTCGTGCCTGTCTTGATGAATATTTTGTGTTGTTACTGTGAAATCCTAAGTAGATGTTTATATGGGCATGATATTTTGTTCGAGGACGAATAAAGCTTTATGTGTGGGGTGTTGATGATAGGCGTATTTACACGCCTAAAGTACTTTAATTTACCCATATTTTAGCTATGTTTTGAGGACAAAATATATAATTCCTGCACTTTTAGTCCTTTTTCCTGTAAGTGAGCTAACTAACGTGATTAGCAAGTTTTCAGGTAATAATGATGAAGATTTCAGAATTTTATGGACTGGTTGACACCAAAGGAAGCTTCATGAAAGAAGGAAGGCAGCTTTTGGAAGTCTATGGACTGAAAGAGATGCATGGAAAAGTTGTCCTGGGCAAAAACAGCATTTCTAAAGACTTGGGGATCAGCAGTAACCTAGTAGAATTAGGATAAAGACGTAGTATCCTAGTAGGAGTAGGATAAGTATGCAGTAGCTTAGCAGGAATAGGATATGGGTGTTATAAAAAACCCTATTTTGCTGAACTTTTCAGCATTAATCCTCAACCAATTTTCGCCCCATTCTTCCTTATTTCTGACAATTTTCTTTCTATTCGACTTTTAATTACAGATTCTGTAAGTTTACTGAGAAACACGGCACTCCAGGGAAAACGTCAACCTAGTTTGACGCCACCCCCATATTCAACGTGAGATTCTTTGAGTTTTGACATGATGATTATATATATTGTGATTTCCGTTGCAATCATGAGTAGCTAAACTTCTCTGTTAGGGTTATGGAAGCCTTATGAGATACTATCTATTGCTATGAGTTTGTGAATTCTTGACACGTATACCGCTTATATCATTCTTCTCTTCATCTTAATTTAAATTCTTGTGGTTGCAAACATATAGAATACGCCAGTATAGCATTAACTTGTTCGAAATAAAAGTTACATGTCTGGAAAAGAGAGAATGTCAAGGAAATAGGGCACCAACCCCTGTTTAAAAGTTAGTGCCGTAACTGGATTAACCTTTTGGAGAATTCGTACCATTAGATACGCTTTAAGCTCGAAAGAGTTAAAGTGAAATAATCCTTGATGGTCGAAAGACGCCTGGATTTACCATAGAATACTAATCTCTATAAGCGCATGCATGTCCGAATTCCGCACAACTCATAGCCAATAGATACGTAAAACTCATAAGGTGGACATAACCCTAACTTACAATTCTCATTGATTAAAACCTACCAAGCATTCCATTTTTCTTTGCTATTTTTATTTTGTTACTTAACGTCACACTTCAATCCCCCCTTTTTGTAGAATTTTCGACCAAAAGTCTACTAATAGTTGCTTACTTAGTGACCAAGTATTCCCTGTGGGATTCGACACCCAACCCAGTTGGGTTCTATATTTGACAGCGACCGCTTACACTCTTACGAGAGCTGTAGTTTGAGCGTTATCACCTGTTAACGTAGTACCTATGAGGGTTCGTCAACCCATATAATCCAGATATCTCATATATATTTTCTGGCACATTCCTCGAAAAAGGGTTTTATAAGGTGTTACAATATCTTCTCCCCGACATATTCCTCGGGGAGGGTTTTAAGAAGGCGTGCCAGTGTTTCTCAGATGTTGCCATGGTAGTACTAAGGTTTCATGAATGAGTATGATATGTGGATGTAATTTTCACAACCAATAACAATGAGTATTTTCACAACCAACCACAATGATATATTTCCACAATCATGTGAGCTAATATCCACTCATTATTCCAGTTTCATCTACGAATTTCCACATATCTCATATGCCAAATAAAGTATGAATATAATCATAATACACTAATGGTACCATATTAAGCATCAAAGTATCTTAAAAACACAATATAATTATTCACTTGTATTTAAGGCTATTAATATCACATAGGACCCCATACGGTTACACATATCACTCAATAACTCAATTTCGACAATTACATCACATATAGGCCTCCACATGGACACAACATATAAATAGACATTTTTCATGATTAGTTCCCACCCTTAACATGCATTTTGTATCATCATTTACTACCCAACCTAGTTTGAAAGAGTTAAGCGATAACCTATCTCAAAAGCCAAAACCGGTTCGCTACACTTCGAACCCATGAACTTACCTTTCACTAATAATCTCAAACTCCACCAAAATTATCAAATATAAAATCTACGCATCAAAACAAAACAAATGACACCCATATTGACTACTTTTGATTCGGGGTCAAAATGGACCCCAGAATGGGTTTTCAAAAAAGAAGAGCAAAATCGAAACGTTACTTAAAAAATATATTTTTCATATTTCTATAAATATGCACCTGAAAACCCAAGTCAAATCGAGTAAAAAATGAGGTTCAAATTAAAGAAAAACCATTTTTAAGCTTTACCGGATAAAAAATCTTTGAAATTCGGGTTAAAATTAAGAATCAGAGTTGTTTTGAAGGTTGAATTGATGAAAAATAGTAATTAGAAGATAAATATATTATTCAAGTGAAATTGGAGTTTAAAAACAAGCCCTAAAATTTTTGAGGTTTAGAGAAATTAATCAAGAAAAAGGTTAATTCTTACCTTAAACCCGTAATAAAATCAAGAAATATATGTTAATCTAGCTTCCCAAGTTCTCACAAACTGCACTTTTAAGCTCCCATACTATTTTAGGGTTTAACTATCAAGAACCAAGATGAAAAATGAGCAAAATGGGCCAAAAATAGGTTAAAAAATGGTCATATAGCAGAAAATCTGCTACAATAGTGCAGATTTTTTTCCACAAGTCCAAACGGACTTCGATGGAGAGCCCGAGATTCATTTGGAGTCCGATACACACAAACAAACTATGCAACCATACTAAATTTGATATTTTTGATGCGTTGGAGAAGTCAGATTTTTGAAAAACTTTCATTTCCACAAAGTTGACCCCCAAAACCCAAAATCACAATTTTCCAAACTGAGGGTCGAAATGAGATTTAAAAGCCGTAAAACCATACCACACATGACAACACCCTAAAATCGGCATTACGGATCTGCTGGCTAAGTCATATTTTTCACACGAGTCATTTCGATCAAAGGTGGGTCCCACACCCATATTTTCAATTTTCCAACTTTTCAATCAATAGGTCGAAATGAGCCCGGGTGCACCGGGACCCGAACCAATGGTCTACTCAGCCTAAAATCGATATTTCAAAGATGCTGACACAATCCGTTCATCCATCCATCGCACGGATCAAATGATATTCCCATAAATCTAAAATAAGGCTCTCGAAGACATCAAAAACCACAATATCCTATAAATGATACCAAAATGCATCGGAAAATATGCCAATCACTCTCACACCCCACAAATACCACAATGCAACTACGGAGAGGGTAAAATAATCAAATCACACAAAATCATAAATTTCATATATTTCATCAAGTTTTTAGGTCGTTACATCATCCACCACTAAAAATCTAGTTCGTCCTCGAACTAAGGCAAAGAAATACTTGAATCAATAAAGAGCTGAGGATAAGAACTATGCATATCAGACTCAAACTCCCAAGTAGCCTCATCTACAGGTCGATGTCGCCACTGGACCTTAACCACAGGGATCACTCTAGAGCGCAACCGCCAAAAATCCTTGGCCAAAATAGAGACCGACTCCTCAATAAACGACAACCACTCATCTAGCTAAACTAACTCTCAATAAATAATATGAGACTCATCCGAAATATAGAGACGAAGCATAGAAACATGAAAAACTGGATGAATAGCTGATAGGTCATGGGGCAAAGCCAACTCATAAGCCACATCACCAATAGTCCGAAGAATCTCAAATAGACCAATATACTTGGGGCTAAGCTTACCCCTTTTCCCAAACCTCATCACATCCTTCATGGGTGAAACTCAAAGGAAAACACGATCTCTAACACCAAATCTCAAGGTCGAAAATCTACTAACAGCATTGCACTTTTGCCTACTCTGAGCCACTCTAAGTGTATCATGAATGACCCAGACTCTATCCAAAGACTCACGAAGCAAGTTTGTATCTTGAGGTCTCACATTTGAAACATCGAACCTGCCTACTGGGGAGTGACAACGCCTACCATACAATATCTCAAAAGGAGCCATATCAATACTGGAATAGTAGCTATTATTATATGCAAACTCTGTAAAAGCCAAATGCTGCTCCCAGTGACTGCCAAAATCCATCACGCATGCATGAAGTATATCCTCCAAAACCTTTACAGTTGGCTCTGACTGGCCATCATCCTGGGGGTGAAACATTGTACTAAGATCCATTCGAGTACTCAACTTATCTTGAAAAGTCTTTTAAAAGTGAGGTGTGAACATAGGCTCTCGATCTAAAATAATGAACACCGACATACTATGCAGATGCACAATCTCACGAATGTAGATATGGGCCAACCTCTCAACACTGAATGAGAACTGAACCAAAATAAAATGAGCTAACTTGATCAATCGATCCACGATGAACAAAACACTGTTAGAACCATGAGATGTACAAGGAAAACCAGTCTCAAAGTCCATGGTGATCCGTTCTCACTTTTACTTGGGAATAGGTTACCTCTGAAACAACCCACTAGGACTCATTGCTCGGCCTTCACCTACAGACAACATAGGAAACGAGCCTTAAAATTGCTACATCTTGCCTCATACCACCCCACCAGTAATGCTGCCTCAAATCACAATATATCTTAGTCAAACCTAGATGGATAGAATATCTAGAATAATGGGCTTCATCCAAGATCAGTCTAATACAGTCACCTATTCTCGGCACAAAAACTCGGTTTTCAATCTGCAAAATTTCATCTGAATCAAGTGAGGCATCCTTAGCCTGCCCATTTAATACGTTATCTCGAATCAACCTCAATCTAACATCATCAAACTGACGAGCTCATATCTGCTCTATCAAAGAAGATCTAGCATCCACAAATGCCAAAACACACCTCGGTGTCGAAATATCAAGACTAACTATCTGGTTAGCCAAATACTGAACCTCTAAGGCCAAAGGCCTCTCATGGGTCAAAAGATGCACCAATTTACCCATGCTAGTTGACTTTGGCTCAAGGCATCCACAACCATATTATCCTTGCCTGGATGGTAGTGAATAGTCAAGTCATAATCCATAAGCAGCTCAAGCCAACGTTGCTGCCTCAATTAAGATCTCGCTGGGTAAAGAAGTACTTAAGGCTATGATGATCTGAGAAGATCTCACAATGGACTTCATATAAGTAGTTGATAACGCTCAAACTACAACTCTCGTAAGAGTGTAAGCGGTCTTTGTCAAATATAGAACCCAACTGGGTTGGGTATCGATCCCACAGGGAATATCCGGTCAATAAGTAAGAAAAGATTATTAGACTTTTGGTGCAAGTCTCGTAAAAAAGGGGGGATTTTAATGTGCAAATAATGTAAACAAAATAGTAAAGTAAAAACAAAAATAGCAAAGTAAACAGAAAGAGTGTTTAGTGAGATGTTTAACCAATGAGAATTGAGAGTTGGGGTTATGTCCACCTTATGAGTTATACGTCTCTATTGGCTATGATTTAAGCAGAATTCAGACATGCATGTGCTTATAGAGAATTGTATTCTATGGTAAATCCAAGCGTCTTTTGACCTAACAAGGACTATTTCGCTTTAACTCTTTCGAGCTTAAAGCGTATCTAATGGTATAAATTCTCCAAGAGGTTAATCCAGTTACGACACTAACTTTTTCACAGGGGTTGGTGCCCTATTACCTTGACGTTATCTCTTTTCCAGACATATAACTTTTCTTTCAAATAAGTTAATGCTATACTGGCGTATTCTATGCGTTTACAACCACAAGAATTTGCATTAAGATGAAGAGAATAATGATATAAGCAGCATACGTGTCGCGAATTCACAAACTCATAGCAATAGATAGTATCTCATACGGCTTCCATAACCCCAACATAGAAGTTTAACTACTCAAGAGTGCAACGGAAAACACAATAGCAATTATCATCATACCAAAATAATCTCACGATAAGTATAGGGGTAAGAATGGCGTGAATTCCTTGCTGAGTAACGTTTCTCTTGTTGTGGAAATTAAGAATTGAATAGATGAATAGAAGAAGAATAAAAAGTAGAATTAATGGAAGAATTAGAGGTAGTAGTGAATGATGAGAATAATGTTGTGTAAAAACTGCAGCAAAATAGGGTATTTATAATACCCATATCCTATTCCTATAAGGCTACTGCGTACTTATCCTAATCCTAATAAATTACTGCATCATTATCCTAATCCTAATAAGTTACTGCATCATTATCCTAATTCTAATAAGTTACTTCTAGTCCCCAAAGTCTTTAGAATTGCTATTTTTGCCCGGGACAGATTTTCCATGCGCCACTTTTTGTCCTTGGCGTCCAAGCTTTCCCTTCCTTCTTTCGTGAAGCTTCCTTTGGCGTCAAGTTATCCATAAAATGCTGAAATCTTCATCATTTATACCTGAAAACTTGCTAATCATGTTTGTTAGCTCAATTACAGGAAAAAGGACTAAAAGTGCATGAATTATATATTTTGTCCTCAAAACTTAGCTAAAATTTGGGTAAAATATAGTACTTTAGGCGTGTAAATTTGCCTATCATCAACATCCCACACTTAAGGCTTTGTTCGTCCTCGAACAAATTATCATGTCCATCTAAACATCTACTTAGGGTTTCACAGTAACAACACAAAATAGTCATCACGACAGGCATAGCAATCATTAACAAAGAGTAGTTTTCTGATCATTACTAAAAACAATTCAACCTCTAATATAGACTCATAATGATGGTTAATTCGTATTCAAAAGTTAAGGCACAGAGAATCATACACAACTACCCAAAACTCATCAACCATATGTGTCTCACAAAATATAACCCATAATCACTCACAAGTATAGTATATATTTCGAACATAGGTATAAGATTATCCTTGCTCTCACTCTCACTAAGAATTCATATGTTGCAACTGATGACCATAGGCATGCCCTTAGTGTAATGCTCCACTAAATATCAGAATGCTAAGCTTAGGATCAAATAGGTCTTTACAGGTTGTAATGTAAGCTAAGGGATAGGTAGGACTATTTTGGCCAGAAATAGTGACTATGTTCCTAAGCACTTTAATACATCACATTATGTCATTAACACTTTCTTTCAAAAAAACTTTCTACTTTCTTTTAATCTACCACCCCTTGTCACCTCTCTTGTTATTCAATTTTGAACAGAATTAACTTTTTATTTTCCTTTTCATTTTTCTCTCTTCTTTTTTTTTGATAACACACCTCTATGATAACCATTCTTTTTCATAACGAATTCAAGTACCAATTCACTTTAAGGCACTACTCTCACCCAATTTCCTCTTATTTTGTCACATGACTTTATAATTTAAAGCACTTAGGAATTTGGAACAAATTATGGTCTTGAAAGAAATGGATTAGGCTTACATATGAGGTTGTCAAAGAAAATAGGCTAAAGGCTCAAAGGGGGTTACCTAGGATGATGTCCATGGGTAGATAAAACGAAGGTAAACAATCACAGGTTGCCAAAGAAATGCCTAAATCATCTCCTAACTCAAACTCTTTATTTCGCTTTACATACATACCAGGCAAGTTCTAGCATCAGCCACAAACACAGAATATACTATCATCTCACACACACAAGGCACATGGTCAACTTTATTGGGAGCAGTATAGACTCTTGACCCAACTTATGAAGGAATTAAACCACACACTTATCAAATAATGAGTCACACTTGGAGCCTAAACGTCTCAATAGTAATGATCTTAGCACAAACTCTTATCATAATACCATGCCGCCTATCACAAACTCTTGTCATAATACCATGCCGCCTATCACAAATCCTGTTTTCTTACCTTTCTGTGAGGTGGACGCTCTTTTTTTTTCCTTGTCGTCCTTTTTGTGCCATTCTACCTGAGATCTCAATAAAGTCATGTTAGCTTCATCTCGGAAGATTCAATCGAAAAACAGACAATAGTGGCACCACCCCACACTTAATTTGTTGACACAAACTAATTAAGTGAATGATGTCGATTACTCAGACTTCATCGACATACATTTAGGTGATATGTTCCAACAATATGTTCAGCACAGTCATACTTTCATGTCTTCTTAACGTTATGCAATCTTGACAATGCTTTCGTGTTTGGACTAATGCATCTTTTACTACATAGATATTGTATCAATTTATGGCATAGAAATAACATCGCATGTTTGTAATTTCCCATGATTTTCATCTAAATGAACAAGTCATTTCAACATATAAGCTTTCAAGTTACAAGATTATGCAATTATCTTGACCATGCCGATTTCGCAAAAGTATGACAGTGTATCAAAATCAAATACAAGTTGGAAACAAGTCAAGAGCATCCATACATATTCTTTCACTCACTTAGTTGTATCAACCACATTCAAATCACCAACACTACTTCACGATTTAACAACTTGTTTTAGGCGTAGTATTGTAATACTTACGTAATATAAAAGAAGAGCAAAGATGTACTTACTTGGTTGATGGCCTTGGAAGATGTTCTTGCAAAGTTAAAAGAGAAAAAATAAAAGTTTTGAGAGTTTTGGGAGGCAAAGGCGACGCCTTTGCTATGGCATTGTAGATTCAGAGAGCAAAGGCAATGGCATAGGCGGCGCCTTTAGCTTTGCCTAGTTGAGCAGAAGGCCATAGCATAGGCCATGCCTAATGCTTTGCCTAGTTGAGCAGAAGGCTTTTGCATAGGCGGCGCCTATGCTATGGCATTGTTGAGAATAGGCGGCGCCTATGCTATGGCACTCTAGAATCCGAGAGCTTCTGCCATAGCATACGCCTTGCCTTGTTCGTGGCCTAGATTTACATAGGCCTTGCCTTGTTCTTTGCCTATATTTTCATAGGCAATGCCTAACCCATAGCCTTTTGCTTCTTCATTCCTAACTTACCACCTTCGACAGGCAATACTTCCAAATCAAAATTTGAAACCAATCTCCTCCTTTACACCTCTTGCACCTACATTTACTCAAAAACAACAAAAACGATTAGAATGATGGGTTGCCTCCCATCAAGAGCCTTAGTTTTGGTCGTGGCTCGACAAAATCCTAAGAAAACAAAAACAACAAAAACAATTAAAAATGATGGGTTGCCTCCCATCAAGCGCTTGATTTATTGTCGCGGCATGACATAGCTATCTCGATTACTTAGACTTCATCAAGATAGATGGTGCATCATTTTCTGAATGGATTCAGACGACTCTGATGCTTAATTTTAGGCATGCAATCTTCGTTGATATGACTCTTGTGCCTACATATCCCAAGAGAGATACCAATTATATCATCAATAGACCAACCCATAGCTCTCTTGTATCTCTTCAGATCAGAGATGAGAGCCTCTACGTGCTGTTCACTTAAATCATCCGCCGTACTCACAGGAAGTGTATTTCCACTTCCCAAGAATTCATACCTTAGATAATTAGGGAGCTCTTTCGATTCTAGCACTGGTGGCTCTTCAATGGAAGTCTTCGCTGTTGGTGATGGTTGATTCTTAAAATCAAGGTTCGGTTGTTTAGGAGTATGAGAATAGGACCCTATTTCTGTTAGAGCACACATAGTTTCTTTATAATCTTCATCGTCCTCATGCTCAACATTCAGCAGCGCAGCAGACAATGGCTCATCAATAGGCTGCTTCTCTACAAATAAGTTTTTCTCATCCTCATAACAAGCATCATCTACAGATAACACATTCATATCGCTGGGCTGCTTCATTGCTTTGCATACATCAAAACGGACCACTTCGTCATTCAACTGAAATAACAACTCATTAGCTCTCATGTCAATAAGCACACTTCCTGTTGCAAGGAAAGGACGTCCCAAGATTATGGGAACTTCAGAATCCACCTCGCAATCCAAAATCACAAAGTCTGCAGGAAAAATGAAGGTAGACACCTTCACCAACACATCATTCAAGATACCCATAGGTCGTTTTATCGACCTATCTGCCATCACGAGCCGCATATTGGTTGGTGTAGGGTCGCCCAACCCCAACTTTCTGTAGACGGATAGTGGCATCAAATTGATGCTAGCTCCCAAATCGCACAATGCCTTAGCAAAATTCATAGATCAAACCGTGCAAGGAATAGTGAAAGCACCAGGGTATGCCTTCTTCTGTACTAAGGACCTTGTGGCAATTGCACTGCAATGATGAATATCATCTGCCGGCTCATAGCTTGCTGCCCGCTTCTTTGTCAGAAGATCCTTCATAAATTTTGCGTAGCCAGGCATCTGTTCTAGCGCCTCAACCAATAGAACATTAATGGTTAGCTGTTTTAACATTGACATGAATTTATTGAACTTGGTATCATCAGCTCTCTTCTTTAATCTTTGAGGAAAAGGTGGTGGTGGAAGGGGAATAGCTTTCTCCACGACTTTCTTTTCCTCTTGCTTCGGATTGGCGATCTTTTTGGGTTGTGGACGTGGTGGGTGACATCACCAACGTCCTCTGTAGCTTCATCGGCGCCTTCAAGTTCTGCATTGATCACTTGCGTGCCGTTGGATGAAGTTTCCAGCACCTTACCACTCCTGGTAGTAATGGCCATGCATGTTCCATCGTTCCTTGGGTTTTGTACTGTGTTGCTGGGTAGCGTTCCAGCCTTTCTTTGGTTGAATGCCGCAGATAATTGACTCAATTATTGCTCTAGATGTTTTATTGAAGTAGAATGCGAGTCAACTAATTGCTTCATTGAGGACAAATCATTGATTACCTCTGTTACTCCCGTGTTGGTTGCCTCTACTCCTTTCAATAGCTTAGCCATCATATCTTCCATGGACATATTTCCAGAATCAGATGCAGCAGCGTCACGTCTTCCAGGAGGAACATACAAACCACTCCTGTCAGTCTTATCCTTCTAACTACCTTGATCACGATCCTTGCTTCCAGATCTATCATAATAGTTCCGACCTTGGTTTCCTTGGGCATTGCCTCGAAAACCCCCCTGATTGTTCAAGTAGTTGGCTTCTTCCTTATAATCGGATTCGTCTCTTCCTTTTGACGCAACTGTTTTGACTTTTTCGGTCTTCTCTGATAATAGATGCTTTGTAAGAAGATCCATTTGTGTTTTCATGTGCGCCATGTCTTGATCACGTTCTTCTTCTCTTCTCCTTTGTTCTGCAGTCATGCCAATAGACAAAGTGGGGCTTGCTACCTCAGAATCCCTGGTATGCCAAGCTCTACTCTGCTTTGTCATACGATCTAGCATACCACTTGCCTCATTAAAAGTAAGGTCCATGAATGAACCACCCGCAGCATTATCAACCACTGGCTTAGTCGCCGAATTCAAAGCCCTGTATAAGATCTCCATCAAGTGGACATTGGTCATATGATGATTTGGGCACCGCATAAGCTTCGTCTTGAACCTCTCCCATGTTTCGTGGAGAGCTTCAGTTGAAAGCTGTCGAAAATTGCTGATCTCGTCTCTGAACTGTGCTCTCTTGGATGGCGGAAAGAATCTTTCTAGGAAAGAGTCTTTCAGTTGCCTCCAATTAGTAATAGAATCAGGAGTCAGCCCATTCAACCATAGAGTTGCCTCTCCAGATAGAGACAATGGAAATAAGCGTAGCCGAATTGCATTCTGTCCAATGCCTGGATTGCCGAATGACTTGCATGTAGAGATAAAGTTGACTAGATGCATATCCGGATCATCACCTGCAAGTCCACCAAATAATCCCTTGAGCTGCAATAGTTGAATCATGGTGCTAGTGATATTGAACTTTGCTCTAGGTGCCAACTGCGGCAGAATAATGGCTCCTGTGGCACCAGCTCCGTCCAGATCGTCATCATCATCATCGAAGGGAATATGCATAGCTCGACGTTCAGGCCGAAATCTTGCTTGACGATCTCTCCTCTGCATGGGTGCTGCCACATCAGTAGTATGCCGTGGGTTTAGTAGCTCCTCATCGCCCAGGTCATCATCATCAGGATTTGTTGCACGACCTGGGTTATCAATATTCTGTTGATGCACTTGAGCAGCTGCCAATGCAGCTAACCTAGCCTGCTCCTGTTGAGCAGCCATTCGTTCAATGTCATGTTGTGCATCCATTCTGTCAACAGAATCTGAATAAAACAAAAACAACAACTAAAAGTAAAATCTGAGAATCTTTGACCAAAGGGTCTAGTAATTATCACAAACTTAGTTGACAACCGTATTCCCCGGCAACGACGCAAAAATTTGATAATGCTCAAACTACAGCTCTCGTAAGAGTGTAAGCGGTCGTTGTCAAATATAGAACCCAACTGGGTTAGGTATCGATCCCACAGGGAATAGCCGGTCAATAAGTAAGAAAATATTATTAGACTTTTGGTGCAAGTCTCGTAAAAAAGGGGGGATTTTAATGTGCAAATAATGTAAACAAAATAGTAAAGTAAAAATAGAAATAGCAAAGTAAACAGAAAGAGTGTTTAGTGAGATGTTTAACCAATGAGAATTGAGAGTTGGGGTTATGTCCACCTTATGAGTTATACGTCTCTATTGGCTATGAGTTAAGCGGAATTCAGACATGCATGTGCTTATAGAGAATTGTATTCTATGGTAAATCCGAGCGTCTTTCGACCTAACAAGGACTATTTCGCTTTAACTCTTTCGAGCGTAAAGCGTATCTAATGGTATAAATTCTCCAAGAGGTTAATCCAGTTACGGCACTAACTTTTTCACAGGGGTTGGTGTCCTATTACCTTGACATTATCTCTTTTCCAGACATATAACTTTTCTTTCGAACAAGTTAATGCTATACTGGCGTATTCTATGCGTTTGCAACCACAAGAATTTGCATTAAGATGAAGAGAATAATGATATAAGCAGCATACGTGTCGCGAATTCACAAACTCATAGCAATAGATAGTATCTCATACGGCTTCCATAACCCCAACAGAGAAGTTTAGCTACTCATGAGTGCAACGGAAAACACAATAGCAATTATCATCATACCAAAATAATCTCACAATAAGTATAGGGGTAAGAATGGCGTGAATTCCTTGCTGAGTAACGTTTCTCTTGTTGTGGAAATTAAGAATTGAATAGATGAATAGAAGAAGAATAAAAAGTAGAATTAATGGAAGAATTAGAGGTAGTAGTGAATGATGAGAATAATGTTGTGTAAAAACTGCAGCAAAATAGGGTATTTATAATACCCATATCCTATTCCTATAAGGCTACTGCGTACTTATCCTAATCCTAATAAATTACTGCATCATTATCCTAATCCTAATAAGTTACTGCATCATTATCCTAATTCTAATAAGTTACTTCTAGTCCCCAAAGTCTTTAGAATTGCTATTTTTGCCCGGGACAGATTTTCCATGCGCCACTTTTGGTCCTTGGCGTCCAAGCTTTCCCTTCCTTCTTTCGTGAAGCTTCCTTTGGCGTCAAGTTATCCATAAAATGCTGAAATCTGCATCATTTATACCTGAAAACTTGCTAATCATGTTTGTTAGCTCAATTACAGGAAAAAGGACTAAAAGTGCATGAACTATATATTTTGTCCTCAAAACTTAGCTAAAATATGGGGTAAAATATAGTACTTTAGGCGTGTATATTCGCCTATCATCAGTAGTGCCTCCAAAACTTCAAGGTAAATACAACTGCGCACACTTCCAGATCATGGGTAGGATAATTCCTCTCATAAGGCTTCAACTGACGAGACAGATATGCAATTACCTTGCCCTCCTACTTCAACATAGCACCAAACCCATTACCTGAAGTATAAAAAAAATGATAAAGCCCACGCCATTCTTGGGCAAAGCAATATAGGAGATAAAGTTAACAAATCCTTAAGCTTTTGAAAGCTCGCCTCAAAAGTATCAGACCATTGAAAAGAAATCTTCTTCTGGGTCAACTTGGTCAATTGAGCAGCAATGGATGAAAAACCCTCAACAAAATGCCTATAATACCCGGCCAAGCTAACAAAACTTTGAATCTCGGTGGGCGAAGTAGGTCTAGCCCTAACAGAAACTGCTGCAACCTTGGCTAGATCAACTATAATACCTTCTTTAGTCACCACATGGCCTAAGAAAGAAATGAACTCCATCCAAAACTTGCACTTAGAAAACTTAGCATACAACTTCTCATCTCTTAATCTCTAAAGCACAATACGCAAATTCTCCCCATGCTCAACCTCACTCTTGGAATACACCAAGATATCATCTATAAAAATGATAATAAAAGAGTCAAGATACGATTGAAACACCTGATTCATCAACTCTATGAATGCGGCAGGGGCATTGGTCAACCCGAAGGACATAACTAAGAACTCATAATGACCATATCAAGTCTGAAATTCTATCTTCAAAATATTCAAGGCTCTAATCCTCAATTGGTGACAACCAAACCTCCAATCAATCTTCAAAAACACCACAACACCCTGAAGCTGATCAAATAAATCATCGATGCGAGCAAGAGGATACTTATTCTTAACCATCACCTTATTCAACTGTCGATAGTCAATACACACCCACATAAAAGCATCTTTTTTCTTCACAAATAAGATAGGCGTACCCCAAGGTGAAATGCTAGGTCGGATAAATTCCTTATCCAACAACTCCTGTAATTGACCCTTCAGTTTCTTCAACTCTACTAGGTCCATCCTATAAGGAGGAATAGAAATAGGCTTAGTGCCTGGCTCAACATCAATACTAAAATCAGTATCTTGATCCGAAGGCATACTAGGTAAGTTCGTAGGGAATACATCCATAAACTCTTGAACAACACGGACAAAATCTAAGGAAGGAGGCAAAACAATACTAGTGTCATGATATAAGCCAAGAATGATAAACGTCCCCTCTCAACCAATTTACGAGATTGAACATAACATATAATCCTCTTAGGACTAGAATGAAGCACACCCTTTCAAGCTATCCTTGGCACACCCAGCGAAGCTAAAGTCACAGTTTTGGCAAAACAATCTAAGACAGCATGATAAGGAGCCAACCAATCCATACCCAAAATAATATCAAAATCAATAATATCTAATACAAACAAATCTATCAAAGTCTCACGCCCGACAAAAGTCACAACGCAAGATCGATGCACCTGATCCACTACTAAAGAATCACCTACCAAGGTAGATACACAAATAGGCATGGCAAGGGGATCTCTAACAAAATCAAAACCTAAAGTAAAATATATAAACAAATAGGAGAAAGTCGATCCAGGATCAAATAATACATATACAGGTCTGAAAAAATAGGGATGATACTTGTAATCACAACATCAGAAGTATCTACCTCAGGTCTAGCTGGTACAGCATAATATTGACCACGACCACCAACTGCTTGGGTGGTCTCACAACCACCCACTGCCTGGGTTGTCCCATGGCACCCCTAAAACTCCACTACCTCTACCCTCGCACCTCAGGTAGCACCCCTACTCATCATAGCTAGAATAGGAGCAGCTCGAACCACTCGGTGGGGATAGTCCTTCGCCATATGGCTAATCTCATCATACACATTACAACCTCTATGACCAATCTCAATAGGAGAAAGTATAACTGAGCTCGAACGACCACCCAAAATTACTGAACTAGAATATCCACCACCTAAACTCTATAAAGTCACCTGCACTGGCCTACCATGGTATCCACGAGAACCTCTAAAATCTCTGCCTCGAGAGTTCGGACTCTTGAACTTACTAAAATGGTGCATCCTCTTGGAGATGTACTAATAATACCCTTTGTCATCTTAGCGTGATCCACAATACTCTAAGGAGAAGCCCCAAACACAACCATCTGAGACGTAACCAACTGAAGGGAGACAACCAAACCCTTCACGAACTTCTGAATCTTCTCAAACTCGATTGAAATGCTATTGTAGAAATATCTGGATACGATATAGAAATGTACCTCACACTCAAAAACTGTCATAGATCCCTACTCTAAATGATCAAACTCATCCCATATATGATCTCTCAAACTGAAAGGCACAAATCTCTCTAGAAAGGCATCAACAAAATAATCCCATGACAACTCAGGAGCATCAATAGGCTTACAGTCGACAAATAATATCCATTAATCTCTCATAGCATCTCTCAACTAATAGTAGTGAAACACAACTCAGAATACAGGGTATGAAAGAACTTCTCACGATAAAGAATAAAATAAGAAAAGTTTTTTAAAGATGTCCTGTAGCTTTTCGAACATAGATACGGATGTCTACTTACTGATCCATGAGACTTTATTAGACATCTCGTTCTTACACTGTTGAGACCAATGAAGCCTGAATGCTCTGGTACACAACCCAAAAATGAAGGTCATGATGACACTTGTCGTGGCGTACCTTGACAAGTAAGACTATCACCCAAATCGATACAAAAAAAATAAAAAAATAAAAATATCCCAAGGTAAGGCTTCCAGAAAGAAGCCAAACCATATAAGTAATCATAACAATGTGGAAAGAACTTATCCAAAATACCAATCATGCCCAAAACCATGCGTCAATAGTGTAAGAACTACTAAAACAATCCAAGAGTCAAATACATAAGAAAAATAACCATAAAAAATAATATTTGTCTTCGAACACTAATAAAAACATAACTACTGTAGAAAGATAAAGGTGAACTTTGGACGCATGAATGTCCAACCGCTACCTTGGAAGCTTCAATAATCGTCGGAGTCAATCAAGTTGAGACGCACTCGAGCTAGGACCTACACCAAAAGGGTACAGTAGGCATGAGTACAGTTCACTTGTATTCAGTAGGTATCATAGGCAAACCAAGAAAATTAGTAAATAAAGGATACAAAATATAAACTAAGGGCACGTCACCTATAATCTAAAAATATCCCACAATTGTAGCCCACTCCACTTGCACTAACAGTTTTAATATATTTCACATATATTGTACCATCACACCAAGATAGAACAAAAGTATTTATTATATCACATATAAGAAGAAGAATGGGGAACATGCATATACAAGATCATCAAATACACGTAAAAGAAGATACGATAAACATAGATGAAAATTCAATATGGCACTACAATACAACATAACACAATAAAGTAAGTGCAATGTATATGATAATTATGATGATGATGATGATACGTGAGGTTGTTACACAACTCCGGAATCATCACATAATCGCCGTATACACCTACGGAGGCAAGCCTCCCAACGCAAGACCCATAGGGTGTTTTTCAACCTGTATATAATCCACATATCTCCTTTTCGACACATTCTTTAAAATAAGTTTTATGAGGTGTTACAATATCTCCTCCTTGGCACATCCCTCGTGAAGGGTTTTAAAAAGGTGTTGCCAGCATTTCACTGATGTTGCCATAAAGGTTCCAATGTTTCATGAATAAGTATGATATGAGGATGTAATGCTCACAACCAATCACAATGAGTATTTTCACAACTAACCACAATGATATATTTCCATAACCATGTGATCCAATATCCAGTTATTATTATTCTAGTTTCATCCACTAATTTTCACATGTCTCATATGCCAAATAAAGTATGAATATAATATCAATACACCAATGGAACCATATTAAGTATCTTAACAGCACAATATAATTATTCACATGTATTCAATGCTATTAATATCACATAGGACCCCACACGGTCACAAATATCATATAATAACTCAATTTTGAGAATTACATCATATATAATCCTCCACATGGGAACAACACATAAATATCCATTTTCATGATTAGTTCCCACCCTTAACATGCACTTTATATCATCATTTACTATCCAACCCAGTCTGAAAGAGTTAAGCCATAACCTACCTCAAAAGCCAAAACTGGTCCGCTATACTTTGAACCCACGTCCTTAATTTTTATGAATAATATTGAACTCCACTAAAATTATCAAACATGAAATATACGTGTCAAAACAAAACCAACGATACCCATATTGACTACTTTTTGTTCGGGGTCAAAATGGATGGGTTTTTGAAAAAGAAGGACAAAATTGGAAATTTACTTCAAAAACATGTTTTTAATAATTTTAGGAATCTACAGCTGGAAACTCAAGTCAAATCGAGTAAAAAATGAGGTTCAAATTGAAGAAAAACTATTTTAAAGCTTTACCGGGTAAAATCTTTGAAATTCGGGTTAAAATCATGAATCAGAGTTGTTTTGAAGTTTGAATTGATAAAAAAATAGTAATTATAAGATAAAAATATTATTCAAGTAAAATTGGGGTTTAAAAAATCAAGTTGTAAGTTATTTGATGTTTTGAGAAATTAATCAAGAAAAAGGTGAATTTTTATCTTAAATCCGTAGTAAAATCAAGAAATATATGTTAATCTAGCTTCCTAATCTCCCAAAAACATCACTTTAAGATCTCATACTATTTTAAGGTTTAACTCTCAAGAGGCAAGATAAAAAATGAGCAAAATGAGCCAAAAATGGGTAAAAAGCCCTATTATATAGCAGAAAATCTGCAACAACAGTGCAAATTTTTTTTCCCAAGTCCAAACAAACTTCGATGGGGAATTCGGAATTCGTTTGGAGTCTAATATACATAAATAAAATATGCAACCATACTAAATTTATTGGCAAAGTCAGATATTCGAAAAAAATATCATTTTTCACAACGTTGACCCCCAAAATCTGAAATTATAATTTTCCAAACCTAGGGTCAAAATGAGATTTAAAAGCCGTAAAATCATACCAATCATGCTAACACCCTAAAATCGATATTATGGATCTGCTGGCAAAGTTGGATTTTCCATCCGAGCTTATTTCAATTAAATATGGGTCCCACACCCATATTTTCAATTTTCCAACTTTTTGATCAATAGGTCGAAATGAGCTCGGGTGCACCAGGACCTGAACCAAAGGTCTACCTAGTCTAAAATCAATATTTCAGAGATGTTGGAACAGTCCGTTCAGCCATCCATCACACGGATCACAAGATATCCCCATAAGTCTAAAATAAGGCTCTCGAAGCCATCAAAAACTACGATATCGCATTAATGATACCAAAATGCATCGAAAAATATGCCAATCACTCTCATACCCCAAAACTACTACAATGAAACTATGGAGAAGGGTAAAATAATTAAATCACACAAAATCACAAATTTCACATATTTCATCAAATTTTTTGGTCGTTACAATACATTTGTAATTGGGTTGATACTTACAGGTTTTCTGGGATTTCCTTGATAGGGAAAGAATTGGGTGTGTATTTATTTAGTTGAGTTCTGTTTTTCAATTTTATCAGTTGTTTTCTATTTTTGAATATTTTAAATACTGAAGTAAAGCTACCAACACCAGTTGTTGTGAACTTAGAGGATAGGGACAAATGTGCATCAACACTAATTGTCGAAGGTGCTGAGATTTCTGAACTAATGGATAAATAGAGTGAGTATGTATATCTCACTGAAATATGCAATGAATGGATTGATAGTATCATAGTTGAGGAATAGAAGAAAAGAACCAAAATTGTTTATACTGAAGCCATACTAGAATAGCCAAACAATTATAAATAGGAGAAAAATATAGATATGAAAGCATCGCCAAGGTTCCTAACACCTTTACATATATGCAGAATGGCAAAGATGAGGTATAACATGGCGTTCCTCATGAATGTTGAAGTAGAACGTAAAACATATGTTTACTTGCTTGGTAATGAGTTGAATTTACAAATTATTGATGAAATTCTCTTGCCCGGTGAACGAATCTTCATAGAGGTATTAGTGAAAAAGAAAATGAAAGAAATGAAACTAGATAATGCTTAGGGGTGTTTCTTTAGAGTCAAAATAGTGAATACTCTATGGAAAGTTCATGGATAAACTTTCAGTGTTGTGGTTAATTAGACTTCAAAGCTACTGTACGTTGTTAATATTGGCCTCAGAGACCCCGGTACAAAATCAAATTAGGTAGAGAAATTGGTATAATATAAAGATGTGGAATTGTTCTCCTTTATTATAACTATTATGTTATATCTGTCTTGTTTCAAGAAATACTCGAAAGGAATATAGATTACATACTAATACCCTTTGGACAATACATGGAGCCTCTACCTACTGTTGTTGCTCTAAGAGTATTAATTTGGCCATATTACTTGAGTAACAATATGATGGATGATGTGATGATTTTATCTAAAGAGTTATTTGTCATATTTGTCGATGAGGAGGAAAAAGTTCTATTTTATGGCATTAAATAAGAGTTGTGGCGTGTATGGAAATGAAGGTTATACTACCTGGTTCGACATAAAATTGAGTGTTTCGAGTAACCGTAGTGATCCCTTTGTGGATAGATGTTATGACCCAAAAATTCAATAGTCATGATGACACTTGTTGCAACGAACCTTGACAAGTAAGTCCATCACACAAACTAATACAAAAGGAAAAATAATAGCAATAATCCAAGTAAGGCTTCCAGAATGAAGCCGAACCACTTAATATAGTAAAGCAGAAAGACATAACCAACTATACTATAATCCCAAAATCTGGTGTTACACTGTGAGAACATCACTAGTACAACGTGAGATTAAATACATTTGATATTCAAAATAGAAATACTCTATCTCTGAATACGAAGAAAGACATAGTCTAAATAAAGAAAGGTAGTAGTCAACTCCAGAAGCAAAAATCCAATCGCTACCTCGAATAGCTCCAAAGGTATCCCAAGTTAACTATTGCGAGGCATACTCAAACCAGGATCTACACTGAAAGGGTGCAATAGGGGTGAGTTCGATCCACTGGTACTTCATAGGTATCATAAGCCGACTGAGCAAAGTAAAAAATAAAACATACAAAATGTATACTAAGGGCACATCACTTGTAATGAGAAAATGTCCCATAGAGATAGTCCACACCGTTTCCACTAACAGTTCTATAATATTCGCATACATTATAGCAAATACAAGGAAAGAATACAAGTAAACCAATATCACACATACAAGTATTAGGGAATGGATTACACGTAGAAAAGTATACATCAAGAGAGATAATAAATTACAAATAAAGGTACAACACAACACAATGCAATGAAAATGATGATGATGACGATAATGATGATGTGATACACGAGGTTGTTGCACAACCTCCATATACACCTACGGAGCTAAAGCTTTCTGACGTAGGACACATGGGGGTTCGTCAACCCATATACAATCCATATCTATTTCTCCTCTCCAGCACATTCTTCGGTAGAGGGTTTTAAAGATGTCATATTTTTTGTCAGAAAAAGTAAATGTTTTTGGTATTTTCACGATGCTATCAATGTTTCATGAATGCATATGATATGAGGATTTAATGCTTACAACTAGTCAAAATAAGTATTTTCATGTCCAACTAATATATCAACCAAGCGAGCCAACCACCCACTTAATGTTTCCAACCATCCATGAATTTAAACATAAACCGATGCCAACAGAATGAAAAATACAAAAATACACCATTGATACCACATTAGGATTTTTCATCAATCAAGACACAACTAATTTCATGTGCACAAGGACAACAATATCATATAGGAATCCACACGATCACACATAGCAAATAGTATACCAAGACCATCAAATAACATCATTATATAGCCTCCCATGAGCAAAACATGATAATAAATTAATTTTAATGATTAGTTTCCACACACTTAACATGATTTTGTATCAACATTCACTACCCAACCCAGTCTGAAGAAAGTTAAGTCATAACCTACCTTGAATGCCGAAAATCAAAGCGTAAGCCTTCACTATGAATATTTACTCCTCCCGAATGGACTCAAAATTAACCAAAACATAACATTATAGAATCTATAAGTCAAAAGAAAGCCAACGATACTCATATTGTCTATTTTTAAGTCGAGATCAAAACGAACTCCCGAAATAGATTTTGAAAAGAAGGACAAAATTAAAATTTTATCTTTCAAAAATGTTCCTCATACTAGTCTACAACTAAAAAATCAAGCAAAAACGAGCTTAAAATGAGGTTCAAATTGAAGAAAAGTCATGTTTAAGCTTTACTGGCAAAATTCCTGAAAATTCATTTTAAAATCAAGAATCTAAAGTTGTTTTGAGATAAAATTAAGAGAAAACTGATAGTTATAAGATATGAAACTTACCAAGGTAAAACAGATTTAAAACGGGATTTGAATTGAAGAAATACAAATTTTAGGCCATACGGATCAAAATTTCCAATTTCTCATTTGAATCCATGTTAAAACAAGAATTAGATGATAAACTTAAAATAAAGTAGTTAAAATAAGTGTTTAGAAGCTTACCCAAGTTTAGAAATAGAAAAAATTACTAAAAAGTGTGAAACCCTAAGCTCTAAGTCTCAAAAATGGGGAAAAAGGTGAAACATGTACATATATATAGGGTCCAAGTCTCCGCGGACCCCTCTGGGTTCATTTGGAATCCCGTGAATGAAAATAAAATATGTTATCCTATCAAATTTGATGCGCCAGACTCATTGTCGATATCAAATTTAAAAAAAACATCATTTTCACAAAGTTGACCTCCCCAAAATCCAATTTCACAACTTTTCAAACGGAGTGTTGAAATGAGATTTGAAAGCCATAAAACTACACCAATCATGTTACCAATATAAAATTGATGTTTTAGATTTACTAGCACAGTCCCTTTTGCCATCTGATGCGCACATCAATAAATATTGACCAAAGTCAACTATAAGGCTCTCAAAGCCACCAAAAATCATAATTTCACATAAATTCATCGAGAAATATGCCAATCATTTCCATGCTCCAGAAATACCACAAAGCAACTACAGAAAGGATAAAATAGTCAAATCACATAAACATAAATATTTCACATAAATCACAAAAAAAATTAGGTCGTTACAGTAAACTTGATGCTTACGATAATCTTGTAGAACTAATGCAATAGAGTGTTCCAAGGATAAGGAGAGTTATAATGAATATTTTCTTACCATTGACTTTTAATCCAGGTCCATTCTAAAGTATCATATCGTTGGGGAAAAGGTTGTTTATCAACTTGTCTGCAAGCTATGTAAAGTGGATATCTGTTGGACTGCTACATCTGCAGGACAATGTGTTCTAGTTGTCTTAACTTCTATGCTAGACTTGCAAATGGACAAGTTACTTGGTTCCAAGGTACACTTTAAAATTCATTAGTGAACTGGTCAACTAACAGTCGAGTCAAAATAGGGATTTTTGATCTAGAAACATTTGGTTTAGTTGAATTTACAAGGAGCTTCATAACAACAATTCAGGTTGTAGTTGGACTACATATTTTTCCATCAAACATCACAAGTTCTTTTATTCTAAGAAGTGGAGCTGCAAAGGTCAGTAAAGTGGCAAATAATTCATAATTCACTTTTAATCCAGGTGGTGTATAGATTGGCCTGGAGAAAGGGAGCGAATTTATGAAGAAATTTTGTCGCTTGTATGATTCTAGAGAGACTTTAATGTTTCTACGTCAAGCGATTATAGGGTGGAACATGGGTACATTCGTGTCAACAAAAGATGTACTTTTTTGTTAAGATAGCAATCACAAAATGGAGAATGGGGAAAAGTTTTAATCTAGGAAACATATAGTTGGTCCTCCTTGCCACAAGATATTTTCAGAAATAATCAACTTATGTGTGCTCATCTCGGAGAACAATGTTTGCATTTTCCTATTGATCCTGGTCGCTTCAGTTCTGCATTTTAAAATGACTTTAAAATTCTCAGGTATTGGTTTTGATCCTTGAGGGCAAGGATCATCTGAAGGTGGAGGGTGTGTTATGATCTCAATAATAGTTGATTAAATGTAGTTGTTTGAATTTGAAGTGGGGAATCAAAAGCAAATAAAAACACACCAGATTGAAAATAAAGGGTTTAGATTACTCAATTTTAAATGAATTGCAAGGTTCGTGATGATGTCGCATGGCAAGGTGGTTATATATACACATCATAGGAGAGAGAAGGGCATAACTAAAATCTGGTAAATCAATTCCTTCCTTGTGTTCTTCTTTTCCCTCCCATTTCATTTCTCTCGTCATCTAAAATCTAACTTTTTCCTCTCTTCGATCTCCTTCTAAATTCTTTCCACATATAATTCTACAGGTTATTGGGGCTATGGTGAATCATTTAATTAGTTACCATTAATTTTAGCTTCCGTTTCCTTGTAATCACGTTCTATTGTTTAGTTTTCCATTTATGATAAAATAAAAAGAACTCAAAATATTCTTGAGGATTTAATCCTTGTGATTTACTTTAGATCTCAATTGAGATCATAACATTAAATTAAATTTAGAATAACTCTAAAAATATATACCTACAATAACACAATAACATTGTGTGTCCAAAAAAAAAAAACAGAAAAGTTCCACAAAATTGAATTTTTCCTATGTCCAAAAAGCTGATTGTTGCTATATTTAGTGGCAAAAACATTTCAAAAGTCCTGACAACTAACATGCTCCCCCATACTATTCTTACATTTACCCGTTCCATTCCCTCTTCCCCTATTTTTTTTTCCTCTTGAACATTATGAAGTCTCCTTCTTGGAAACAGCCTCTGGCAGAAATGTAAGGTAAAGCTGCGTATAATACACCCTTGTGGTGGGGCCCTTCCCCAGACACCGCGCATAGCGATAGCTTTAGTGCACCAGACTGCCTTTTATTTTTTAACATGATGTAGTCTCCCAAACAATCAATTTATCAAATTTAATGCAACACTATTTCGATATCACTATATCAACTTCTCAAATTCTTGTGACTATTTTTTTCCAACTTTATATTATGTTCTTGCATTAAAATTTTATATTGTTTATGATAGTGTATTTAAGCATTTAAATATTATTATGCATGACTTTTTAGACGTTATGGAGCATTCATGCTAGCTAGTTATTCCTTCTGTTACATTTTTTTTTAATTGGAAAGCCATCACAGGAAAATATTTTATCAACTTCTTTCCTCAACTCTAATTCCACAATAAGGCATCAATATGACGTTGCATGGCTGTTACTTTACAGTCTCTAGCTCCCATTCATTTGTGCCTCAAAATCAATAGTTAGTGATGGTAGAAAGTGGATATAAGTTTCATTCCATTCTTTATTTCTCCATTATACTATTCTTTATGTGGTATAACTCATGTAAACTCTTGTAACCTCCTCCACTTTTATTTTTCCATTTATTCTTTCTATTCATTCCATGAAATATTTCTCACCTATAAATAGAGGTGGTTTTGCATGGTTTTGGGATAAATAAGATAATATAGAGTTCATAAAAAGTTGGTAAAAAAGAGAGTTTATTAGTTGAAGGGAGGTGTTCTTGTTTTGGAGCTTTGAACTCAACTCTTGTCCAGAGTTGTTGAGTTGTTCTTTAAGAAGGTTGTTGTATCTTGGAGGGGACAAGTCAAGAAGATTGTGATAACGCTCAATCTACATCTCTCGTGGGAGTGTAAAGCGGTCGTTAGCAAATATAGAACCCAACCTGGGTTGGGTGTCGATCCCACAGGGAATAGCTTGGCCAACAAGTAAGTAAAATTACTAAACTTTTGGTGCAAGTCTCGTAAAAGGGGGGATTCTTGTCTTGCAAGTAATGTAAACAAAGGCTGAAAATAATAAAGTAAAAAGAGAGAGATTGTTACGTTGGTTGTAAACAATGAGAATTGAAGAGTTGGGGTTATGTCCACCTTCTGAGGTATACGTCTCTATTGGCTATGAGTGTGTAGAATTGTGACATGCATGTGCTTATAGAGAATTGTATTCTATGGTAAATCCAAGCGTCTCTCGACCTCAACAAGGACTATTTCACTTTAAATCTCTCGATCTTAAAGCGTGTCTAACGGTACGAATTCTCCAAGAGGTTAGTCCAGTTACGGCACTAGCTTTTTAATAGGAAAGGGTGTCCTACTACCTTGACATTATCTCTTTTCCAGACAAATAACCTTTCTCTCGAACAAGTTAAATGTTAGACTGGCGTTATTCTATGCGTCTGCAGCCACAAGAATTTGCATTAAGATGAAGAGAATAATGATATAAGCAATATACGTTGTCTCGAACTCACAAACTCACAGCAGTAGATAGTATCTCATTCGGCTTCCATAACCCCAACAGAGAAGTTTAGTTACCCATGAGTGCGAAGGAGATCACGATTTGCATTGTTATTGTTGAGTAATGGCATGTGGATTAGGTGATAGGCGTGTGGCGTGATTCCTTAGCAAGTAACGATTCTCTTGTTGTGGAATTTAAGAATAGAATTAATGGAAAGATTAGAAGAGTTGTAATTGAGAAGTAGAATGTGTCTCTCCACTAAGGGAGGACTTGCCTCTCCACTAAGGGAGGACTTAATTAAAAATCTCTAGCATGATAGGGTATTTATAATACCCATATACTACTCCTACTAAGCTAGTGAAATAAATAACCAAATCCTACTAAACTAGGGAAATACTTAACCCAATTGTACTAGGTTAATGTAACATTCTCCTAATCCAAATAAACTAATGAAATACTTAACCCAATTGTACTAGGTTAATGTATCATTATCAAAATCCAGCTTTGTATCTGTAAGTCCCCAAAGTCTTCAGAAATGCTGTTTTAGCCCGGGACAGATTTTCCATGCAGCAGTTTTGGTCCTTAGGCGTCCAGCTCCCTTCTACTTCGTTTGTGAGCTTTCTTTTGCGTCAAGTAAGCCATAAAATGCTGTATTTTGCATCATTTATACCTGAAACTTTCTTAATCATGTTTGTTAGCTCATTTACAGGAAAAAGGACTAAAAGTGCATGAAATATATAATTTGTTCTCAAAACTAGGCTAAAATATGGGCAAAATATATTGATATAGGCATGTAAATTCGCCTATCATCAACACCCCACACATGCAGCTTTGTTTGTCCTCGAACAAAATATCATGTCCTTCTAAGCATCAACTTAGGGTTTTTAGAGCAACAACACAAAACATTCTTCAAGACAAGCACAAAAATTATCAACAAAGAGTAGCTTCCCGATTATAAGTAGAAACAGTTTAACCTCTAGCGTAGACTAGTGATGGTGATCAACTCGCATGCAAACGTTAAGGTACATAGAATCATATACAACTATCCAAAGCTCATCAACCATGTGTGTCTCACAATATAGTACCCATAATTACTCACAAATATAGCATATTTTTCAAACATGGGTATCAAAATGTCCTTGCTCTCACTCTCACAAAGAATTCATATGTAGCAACTGATGACCATAGGCTTGCCCTTAATGTACTCTACTAAATGTCAGAATGCTAAGATTTAGGATCAAGTAGGTCTTTTGATGGTTGTAATGTAGGCTAAGGGACGGGTAGGATCAGCTATTTTGGCCAGAAATAGTGACTAAGTTCCTAAGCACTTTAATACATCACATTGTATCATTGACACTTTTTTCTTTCAACCTTTCTTTATTTTATTCTTCCACCCTTGTTCTCATCTTTTGTTTTTCAATTTTAAGCACAACTCACTTTTCAACTTTCTTTTCCTTTTTCTTTTCACAACATACCTCTTATGATAGCACTTTCTTTTTCATAACACATTCAAGCACCATTACAATTTAAAGCATCATACTCACCCAATTTTCTCTTATGTTGTCACATGACTTTTTCACTTTAAAGCACTTAGGAATTTGGATCAAATTACGGTCTTAAAAAAAATGGATTAGGCTTACATACAAGGTTGTCAAAGAAATAGGCTAAAGGCTCAAAAGGGTTTAACTAGGATGATGTCCATGGGTAGGTAAGACAAAGGTAAACATGTATAGGTTGCCAAAGAAATGCCTAAATCATCTCCTAAACTCACACTCCTTATTTTCGCTTTGCATACATACCGGGCAAGTTCTAGCATCAGCCACAAACATAGAATATACTATTATCTCACACACACAAGGCACATGGTCGACTTGATTGGAAGTAATATAGACTCTCGACCCAACAAGTGAAGGAATTGAACCACTCAATATCACATAATGAGTCACAACTAGAGCCTAAACGTCTCAATAGTCATAATTGTAGAACATACTCTTGTTATAATCTCATGCTGCCTATCAAAATAATTTCATGCGAAGCTAGAATTTTTTTTTTTAACTACTAAAAAAACTTAAAAAAATGACAAACGAAATAAACAAAGTAAACAAACAAACATAGGTGCAAACAAAGAAGTATAGCATGCGATACCGCCACCCCACACTTAGTCGGGACACTGTCCTCAGTGAAAAATAAATACGAGGAACCTGGTTGGTCGGACTTATCCTCTATGTCTGGGGTCATACCCCTTTGCATTGGAATCATCATCAAAGTCGTCATCCTCAGAAGTTTCTCATAAGTATCCCACTGAATTCCAAGCGTGAGTCGGGGTATTTGCTGCGAGAAGGGTTCTCAAGGACCTCTTTTGGGAAGTGGTATCCTTCTCCTTGCCTTGTCTCTCTTTAGGTGCCATTGTACCTGAGACTTGAAATAGTGTTAATGGTAGCACAATCTCAATGGATACAATCTATACATAAGCAGTAGGGGTACCACCCCACACTTAGTTTTGTTAACATAAATCAGTGAAGCGAAAGTGGTCGATTACTCAGATTTCGTCGACATACGTTTTAGGATTGTATTCCGACAAGAAAATCAGCAATGCATCACTTACTTGCAGCCATTGGACTACTTTCATGGTAGATATAGCAACACTATTACATAGGGGTTACCACATGGAATAGTTATTCTTACAACAATCACAACCTCTTATGTCGGTAGGCACTATAAGTCTTATCCCGATGGCCGGGATAGTCTAATATGTAAGAATCCAAACAACAATCTTAAGCACTATTCATAGCCATAGTAATTCCGGAAATAGTATAACAATGCTATTAAAACCAATTTCAAGTCGGAAACAAGTCAAGATTTTCCTACGTACATGTTCACTCACATGATTTTGTATCAACAATCCAAACACATGAACATCACCAACAATCTTATACGATTTAGCAATTCATAATAGACATAGCAACGTAGTACTTACGAGAAATAAATGAAGAATAAGAGAGTACCTACTTGCTTGAAGCTTGTGGAGATGGTTTTGTGAATTGGAAGAGCAAGAAAAAATTTTGAGATGATTTGGAGAGGGAATGCGGTGCCTTTAGGTCAATTTTTAGTGTGGTTATGTTTCAAGACTAAGTCCCCTTTATATAGGAAGAGAATGGGTCAGGTTATGACCCATTTACAATCGGATTTGGAGACAAAAACACCACATATGTGGCGCATACCACTCGGCATATCAATGACATATGCGGCGCATTGTCTATGGCATAATGGGACATATGCGCCGCATAGTCTATGGCATTTGTAGACATATGCGCCGCATAGTCTATGGCACATGAGATACTGAGACCAAATGCCATAGCATAGGCGGCGCATAGTCAAAAGCATACCTAGGAATAGGCGGCGCATAGTGTATAGCACACTAGATTCCGAGTCCTTAGGCTATAGAATAGTGTATACCAAGGCCTAGCCTTCCTCGAAGCCTATTTTGACGTGAGAAAGGCTCAATTCATCGCCTTATGCATCACCATTCCTAACTTACCGATTTTACCATACAATGCGTCCAAATTGTCGATGGAGATCAATCTCCTCGTCGCATACTTCTTGCACCTATTTTTGCTCAAAACCAAACAAAAACGATTAGTACGATGGGTTGCCTCCCACCAAGCGCCTTAGTTTTGGTCGTGGCACGACTCTTATTTTTGGATTTTTCATTTAGCAAAACAAAACAAGTACTAGAATGAAAGGAAAAACGATAAACGATAAAACTATAAAACGATGGGTTGCCTCCTATCTAGCGCCTTATTTATTGTCGTGGCTCGACATAGTTACCTCGAGTACTCAGACTTCATCGAGGTAAGTGATGGATCGTTTTCTGAAAGGATTTAGACGACAATGAGGCTTACCTGTGGGCATGTGATCTTTTTCGAGATGGCTCCTACGTTTCTCCGGAGAGTCACCAATTATATCATCAATAGTCCAACCCATAGCTCTCTTGTACCTCATCAGAGCAGAGATGAGAGCCTGTACGTTCTGTTCACTTAAATCATCGGCACTCTCTGGAAGTATATTTCTACTTTCCAAGAACACATACCTTAGATAATCGGGAAGCTCTTGCGATTCTAGCATTGGTGGCTTGTCAAAGGGAGTCTTCGCTTTTGGTTGATTCTTGAGATCACAATCTGGTTGCTTAGGAGTATAAGGCTCTATTTCTGTTAGAGCACTCATAAGTTCTTCATAACCTTCATTATCTTCATGCTCAACTTTCAGTGGCGCAGCAGACAATGGCTCAACAGTAGGTTGTTTCTCTATAGATAATTCTTTCGTATCCTCATGATGAACATATAACTCATTCATATCGCTGGGCTGCTTCATTTTTTTGCATATATCAAACCGTACCACTTCGTCATTAATTCGAAACAAAAGTTCATTATCTTTCATGTCAATAAGCACACTTCCAGTTGCAAGGAAAGGACGTCCCAAGATTATGGGAACTTCAGAATCCTCCTTACAATCTAGAATAACAAAGTCTTCAGGAAAGATGAATGAAGAAACTTTCACCAACACATCATTCAAGATACCCACAGGTCGTTTTACCGACCTATCAGCCATCACGAGCCTCATATTGGTTGGTGTCGGATCGCCTAGCCCCAACTTCTTGTAGATGGATAGTGGCATCAAATTGATGCTAGCACCTAGATCACACAATGCTTTGGCAAAGTTCAAAGATCCGACGGTGCAAGGAATAGTGAAAGCTCCGGGGTCGGCCTTCTTTTAAACTATCGATCGGGTAGCAATTGCACTACAATGATGCACATCATCCTTCAGCTCATAACTTGCTGCCCTCTTTTTAGTCAAAAGATCTTTCATAAACTTCGCATACCCAGGCATTTGTTCAAGTGCCTCCACTAATGGAACATTGATGGTCAGCTGCTTCAACATAGTCATGAATTTGCTGAACTTAGTATCATCGGCCACCTTCTTCAATCTTTGTGGAAAAGGTGGTGGTGGGTATGGAAGTGTTCTCTCCATGATTATTTTCTCCTCTTGCTTCTATTTTTCCACTTTTTCAGGCTGCACGTCACTAGGTGAAACGTCCCTGACGTTGGGAGTAGTTGTTGCGGCTTCTTCTCCGTTTGTAACGTCACTAGGTGTAATGTCTATGTCCGCAACTTCGTCAACCACTTGCTTGCCTTTTGCTGAAGTTTCCAGCACCTTACCACTTCTGGTAGTGATGGCCATGCATGACCCATCATTCTTTGGGTTTTGCACAGTATCGCTTGGTAAGGTGCCAGCCTTTCTTTGATTGAATGCTGCTGAAAGTTGGCTCAATTGTTGCTCTATTTGCCTGATAGAAGTGGAATGAGAATCAACTAGTTGCTTCATGGAGGACAAATCATCAATCACCTCCTTAACTCCTGCGCTCGTTGCTTCCACTCCTTTCAATAACTTAGCCATCATGTCTTCCATACTCCCAGAATTGGATGTGGTGGTATCACGTCTACCAGGGGGGACGTACAAACCACTCTTTTCATTATTTTTCTTCCAACTACCTTGGTCTTTGCTTCCAGATTTATCATAATAGTTCCGACCTTGGTTTCCTTGGGCATTCCTACAGAAACCCCTCTGATTGTTCAAGTAGTCGGCCTCCTCTTCAGAATCAGATTCGTCTCTTCCTTTTAGCGCTACAGCTTTCACTTTTTCGGTCTTCCCTGATAATAAGTGCTTTGTCAGAAGATTCAATTGTGTTTTCATGTGCGCCATGTCTTGCTCACGGTCTTCTTCTATTCTTCTTTGGTCTGCAGACATGCCAATAGATAAAGTGGGGCTTGCTACCTCAGAATCCCTGGTATGCCAAGCTCTACTTTGTTTTGTCATCCGGTCTAGCATATTGCTTGCCTGAACAAAGGTGAGGTCCATAAATGATCCTCCAACCGCATTATCAACCACTGGATTAGTCCCCGAATTCAAAGATCTGTATAATATCTCTATCAAGTGGACATTGGTCATATGATGGTTTGGGCACTGCATTAGCTTCGTCTTGAACCTCTCCCATGTAACGTGGAGATCTTCAGTTGGAAGCTGTCGAAAATTGGTGATCTCATCTCTCAACTGTGCTCTTTTGGATGGCGGAAAGAATCTTTCTAGGAAAGCGTCTTTCAATTGCCTCCAATTTGTAATCGAATTAGGAGTCAGCCCATTCAACCATAGAGTTGCCTCCCCAGACAGAGACAATGGAAATAAGCGTAGTCGAATTGCATTCTGTCCAACGCCAGGATTGTCGAATGACTTGCATGTAGAAATAAAGTTGATCAGATGCATATTCGGATCATCGTCTGCTAGTCCACCAAATAATCCCTTGAGTTGCAAAAGCTGAATCATGGCGCTAGTGATATTGAACTTTGCTCCAGGTGCCAAGGGTGGCAGAACAATGGCTCCTATGGCACCAGCTTCATCCAAATCGTCATTAATCATCAAAAGGAATTTGCACAGTTCGACGATCAGGTCTCAATCGCGCTTGACGATCTCTCCTCTGCATGGGTTCCGCCATCTCAGCAGTATGCCATGGGTTTAGTAGCTCTTCATCGCCTAGATCCTCATCGTCAGGATTTGTTGCTCGCCTATGGTTATCAATATTCTGTTGATGCACTTGAGCAGCCATCCTATCAATTTCACGTTGTGCATCCATTCTGTCAATAGAACCTGAATAAAATAAAAACAACAACTAAAAGTAAAAGTACGAGAATCTTTCACCAAAGGGTCTAGCAACTATCACAAACTTAATTGACACTCGTATTCCCCGGCAACGGCGCCAATTTTTGATAACGCTCAATCTACAGCTCTCGTGGGAGTGTAAAGCGGTCGTTAGCAAATATAGAACCCAACCTGGGTTGGGTGTCGATCCCACAGGGAATAGCTTGGCCAACAAGTAAGTAAAATTACTAAACTTTTGGTGCAAGTCTCGTAAAAGGGGGGATTCTTGTCTTGCAAGTAATGTAAACAAAGGCTGAAAATAATAAAGTAAAAAGAGAGAGATTGTTACGTTGGTTGTAAACAATGAGAATTGAAGCGTTGGGGTTATGTCCACCTTCTAAGGTATACGTCTCTATTGGCTATGAGTTTGTAGAATTGTGACATGCATGTGCTTATAGAGAATTGTATTCTATGGTAAATCCAAGCGTCTCTCGACCTCAACAAGGACTATTTCACTTTAACTCTCTCGAGCTTAAAGCGTGTCTAACGGTACGAATTCTCCAAGAGGTTAGTCCAGTTATGGCACTAGCTTTTTAATAGGAAAGGGTGTCCTACTACCTTGACATTATCTCTTTTCCAGAAAAATAACCTTTCTCTCGAACAAGTTAAATGTTAGACTGGCGTTATTCTATGCGTCTGCAGCCACAAGAATTTGCATTAAGATGAAGAGAATAATGATATAAGCAATATACGTGTCTCAAACTCACAAACTCACAGCAGTAGATAGTATCTCATTTGGCTTTCATAACCCCAATAGAGAAGTTTAGTTACCCATGAGTGCGAAGGAGATCACGATTTGCATTGTTATTGTTGAGTAATGGCGTGTGGATTAGGTGATAGGCGTGTGGCGTGATTCCTTACCAAGTAACGATTCTCTTGTTGTGGAATTTAAGAATAGAATTAATGGAAAGATTAGAAGAGTTGTAATTGAGAAGTAGAATGTGTCTCTCTACTAAGGGAGGACTTGCCTCTCCACTAAGGGAGGACTTAATTAAAAATCTCTAGCATGATAGGGTATTTATAATACCCATATACTACTCCTACTAAGCTAGTGAAATAAATAACCAAATGCTACTAAACTAGGGAAATACTTAACCCAATTGTACTAGGTTAATGTAACATTCTCCTAATCCAAATAAACTAATGAAATACTTAACCCAATTGTACTAGGTTAATGTATCATTATCAAAATCCAGCTTTGTATCTGTAAGTCCCCAAAGTCTTCAGAAATGCTGTTTTAGCCCGGGACAGATTTTCCATGCAGCAGTTTTGGTCCTTAGGCGTCCAGCTCCCTTCTACTTCGTTTGTGAGCTTTCTTTTGCGTCAAGTAAGCCATAAAATGCTGTATTTTGCATCATTTATACCTGAAACTTTCTTAATCATGTTTGTTAGCTCATTTACAGGAAAAAGGACTAAAAGTGCATGAAATATATAATTTGTTCTCAAAACTAGGCTAAAATATGGGCAAAATATATTGATATAGGCGTGTAAATTCGCCTATCATCAGATTGCTACTGGACCAGTGAAAATATTTACTGCAGTGTGCTTGAATCTCCTTAACGAGAGCGAGATATCTGCGTCCCAGCTGAAGAACAAAAAGATAGTCTTTAATTTTCTTCACTTGTAATTTTCATTTGTAATGTCTCCAACAATTTAAGGAGATTCAAACACAACAACTGAAAAATCCATGGAGGTCAAGATGGAAGATCTCAACAAGCCATTCCAGTTCAACGGTACTCATTTAAAAAGGTGGAAGAGTAAAGTGCTTTTCTACTTAGTCTTCTCAATGTCTCTTATTTGTTAATTGAGAAGAATCCAAATAAAGCAGATAACTCTCCATGACCGACGATGAACTTATCTCTCTTTAAGAGAAAGTTGAAAAATATGATGGTGACTCCTACAAGTGTCAGTACTTTTTACTTAATTGTCTATGTGATAATCTTTATGATTATTATGGTAGAACTTACTCTAGTTCAAAGAAAATTTGGAAAGCTTTGCAAAGTAAGTATGACATTGAGGAGGCGGGAGCGAAAAAATATGCTACTAGCAGATTTTTCCGTTTCCAAATGATGGACAACAAATTAGTGGCAGACCATGCTCAAAATTTTATAATGATTGTTGGAGAGCTCAGGTTCAAGAAAGTCAAAATTGGAGATAACCTTATTGTTTGTGGCATAATTGATAAACTTCCACCTTCGTAGAAGGAATTTCAAAAAAATAAGCGCCATAAGCAAAAGAAAACTTCTCTTGAGACTTTGATAATGAGAATCCACATGAAAGAAGAGGCAAGGGGCCAAGATACACTTTTTTAAACATAAGAGAATAACATCACACCGAAGGTAAATTTAAATTCTTCAAATAATGCTGCCTATGAAACTAACAAAAACACTACTTTGAAGCCTAAGAAGAAAAAATTCAAGAAAAATGATGATAGACATCCCAAGGACAATAATGGTGGAAACAAAGAACAGTCCTTTTTCTTGTACATGTTGATTTTTTGGTTGATTGTTTCCACCATTTTTTTTACCAAAAAAAATATAATGGTGGAAAAAAACAACCAAAAAATCAACATGTACAAGAAAAA
The DNA here is from genome assembly GCA_030864225.1 of Capsicum baccatum var. pendulum. Lineage (NCBI taxonomy): Eukaryota > Viridiplantae > Streptophyta > Magnoliopsida > Solanales > Solanaceae > Capsicum > Capsicum baccatum. The sequence goes on along the minus strand of CM061560.1, from coordinate 253,719,484 downwards.
GGACCGTTCTTTGACTGTGGCAAGAGTGGGCATATTGCTCGATTATGTAAATTTAAAAAATATGGGCCGACACCTCAAGTAATGTTACCGAAGAACCATTTGTGGCAGTGATAACAGACATTAACATGTTGGGGAATGTTGATGGATGGTGCGCTAACTCTGGTGCAAAACGTCATGTATGTTATGACAAAGAGTTCTTTAAAAAATATACTAATTTAGAGTAGCCCAAAACCATCGTGCTTGGGGAGATTCACATACCACTCAAGTGCTTGGAATGAGAGATGTCGAGTTGAGTTTCACTTCTGAAAGGGTATCAATATTAAATAATGTACTTTATACTCCTTCCATGAGAAAAAATTCGATGTCTACTTTTCTTATAAATAAATTAGGCTTCAAACAGATTATTGAATCTGATCAACATGTAATTGTAAAAAATAATATTTTTGTGGGAAAAGGGTATGCATGTGATGGGATGTTCAAGTTGAATGTTGAAATGAATAAAACATCTACTTCTGTTTACATACTTTCTTCTACTACTTTTTTGCATGCTCGTCTGTGTTATATAAAGGAACGTTATGTGGGAATTATGAGTAGTTAGGATTAATTTCAATGATCAATTTTTTTTTAAATGTGAGTCTTGTAGTAAAGCTAGAATCACAAAAAACCATCATTTTCAAGTTGAAAAAAAAACTAATTTACTAGAATTAGTTCATACTGATATTTGTGAACTTGGAGGGATTTTAACTTTTGGAGGAAATAGATATTTTATCACTTTTTTCACTGATGATTTTTCTAAGTTTACATATTTTTATTCAATGAAAAATAAAAGTGATGCTTTTGAGAACTTTAAAACTTTTCTCCATGAAGTTGAAAATCAATTTAATAGAAAAGTAAAAAGAATTAGAAGTGGTAGCGGTCGTGAATATAAGTCACATGAATTCAATTCTTTTGTTAGATTATTGGGTACACTTCATGAAACTACTTCTCCGTATTCTCCTGTATCTAACATTATAGCAGAAAAGAAGAATAGAACTTTGATTTATTTAATTAATATCATGTTAATTGAGTCTTGTGCACCTTTAAGTTTTTTGGTTGCAACTCTTTTTACTGCTTGTTATGTGTTGAATCGTGTGCCTCATAAAAAGACCAAACTAAGACCTTTTGAGTTGTGGAAAGGTCATAAGCTAAATTTGGAATATCTAAGAGTTTGGGGTTGCTCAGTCTATGTAAGGTTAATAGATCCTAAAATCTCTAAGTTGGGTAAAAAAGTTACTACTTGTGCTTTTCTTCGTTATGCTTCAAATAGTAAAACTTATAGTTTTTAATCTTGAAGATAGTGTGATAATAGAATCTAGTAATGCTATTTTTCATGAAAATAATTTCCCTTTTAATTCTAAAAATAGTGGGGGTCTATGGACAAAAGAAAATATTTTGTCACTACCTAGTTCTTCTACTTCTACTTTAAAAAAATCAAGAAAATAATGATTTTGAGTTAAAACGAAGTAAACGAGCTAGAGTAGAAAAAGATTTTGATCCTGATTATTATGTTTTTAACGTTGGAGATGACCCACTCACTTTAAAAGAAGCTTTGTCTTCGCATGATGCTATTTTTTGAAAATATGTTGTAAATGATGAAATGGAATAACTAATCTCTAATAAAACTTGAAAACTAATTTATTTACCACCGGGTTGTAAAACAATTGAATGTAAATGGGCCTTACATTAAAACTGGATGGATCTATTGATAAATACAAAGCTAGGCTAGTGGCTAAAGGTTATAAACAACTAGAAGGCCTAGAAGTTTTTGATACTTTTTCTTTGGTAACTAGAATTACATCCATTAGACTTTTAGTTCCTATTGTGGTAATTTTTGATTTACAAATTTATCAAATGGATGTAAAAACTATTTTTTTAAATGGAGACCTAAATGAGGAGATTTACATGGAACAACCCAAATGTTTTGTTAGGGCTGGCTAAGAAAGCAAGGTGTGTAAACTTAATAAATCCCTATATGACTTAAACCAGACATCAAAGCAATGACATGAAAATTTTAATTCCTGCATGATTGATAATGGGTTTAAAACAAATGAGTGTGATAAGTGCATATATCATAAGTCTTGGAATAATTCGCATGTCATTATTTGCCTATATATTGATGATTTATTGATCTTTGTGATATATAAATGATTGTACTAGGCCTGATATTGCATATATGGTAGGAATACTTGGCAGTTTACTATCAAGTCAGGCAATGAACATTGACATGCTACAACAAGAGTAATGAGATGTTTAATTGGAACAAAAAATTATGGTTTATTCAACAAAAAATATCCTGATGTACTTGAAGGCTTTTGTAATGCGGATTGGTACACTTTATCAGGTGATTCCTTATCTACTACTGGTTATGTATATACTTTGGGTGGTGGTGTTATTTGTTGGAAGTCTAAAAAGTAAACTATAATTTCAAACTTTACCAAGGAGGCTGAACTAATTGCTTTGGCTTCAGCTAGTGAGGAAGCGAATTGGTTGAGAGATTTGTTATTTCAGATACCTTATTTTAAAAAACCTAATTCCTTCTATTTTAATTTATTGTGACAGCGCCGCTGCAATTGGTAGAGTTCAAAACCATTATTACAAGGGTAAATCCAGACCTATAAGGAGAAAACACAATAATGTGAGATCATATTTAACAAATTGTACCATCAATGTTGATTATGTCAAATCTTGTTATAATCTTACAGATCCATTGACTAAGGACTTAGCAAGAGAAAAGGTCTGGAATACATTGAGGGGGATGAGATTGAAGCATATTGAATCTTGAGTTATATTTAAGGAAACCCAACCTAGGGACTAGAGATCCTATAACCAGGTTCAATGGGAAAAATGAATCACATGATGACATCTTGTGAAAATGCACTATCTTTTTAATCCCTCCCTATGGTGTGAGTGCATTTACCTGTAATGATTGTGAGGTTGAGTTTTAAAAGCTATTAATGAAAATATCTATCTTTTATAAGTGGGGTGATAAATTACAGAAGCACTCTCGACAGATTTCACCTATGTGAGTATGGAGGTAGGTTTCTTCCTATGAGAACTAGGCTCATTCTCAAAGGCGCTCATAAAATCGGGATAGCACAAGGCCATAATGTGCTGGATATAAAGCTAATGTCAACACCTTGACTATTATGTGTAAGAAGTAACACTTTTATTCCCCCTAAGCAGTCATAGTTCAAGTCTGATACCACTACAACTCTGAAGTAGAAATTACTATTTTTACTGAGTGAAGGTTCAATGCAGAGAACACCTTCATTATGCATGGTAGTATTCCTTTGGCTAATAAACTCTCTTATTAATATTAAAATGAGTGGGGGATTGATAGTGTATATTAATATTATTATGCATGGCTTTTTGGACGTTATGGAGCCTTCATGCTAGCTAGTTATTCCCTCTGTTATATTTTTGTAATTGAAAAGCCATCACAGAAAAATATTTTGTCTGCTTCTTTCCTCAATTTTAATTCCACAATAAGGTATCAATATCATGTTGCATGGATGTTACTTTACAACCTCTAACTCCCATTCATTTGTTCCTCAAAATCAATAGTTAGTGATGGTACAAAGTGGATATAAGTTTCATGTAACTTCCACTCTTTATTCTTCCATTATCCTATTCTTTATATGGTTTAACTCATGTAACTCTTGTAACCTCCTCCACTTTTATTTTACCATTTATTCTTTCTATTCATTGCATGGAAGATTTCTCACTTATAAATAGAGGTGGTCTTGCATGATTTTGGGATACATAAGATGATATAGAGTTCCGAAAAAGTTAGTAAAAAATAGAGTTTATTAGTTGAAGGAAGGTGTTCTTTTTGTGGAGCTTTGAACACAACTCTTGTCCAGCATTGTCGAGTTGTTGTTTGAGAAGGTTGTTGTATCCTAGAGGGGATAAGGCAAGAAGATTACTGCTGGAATGGTGAAAATATTTGTTGCAGTGTGCTTGAATCTCCTTAAAGAGAGAGAGATATCCATGTCTCAACCAAAGGAAAAGAAGATTGTATTTTATTTTCTTCACTTGTAATTTTCATTTGTAATATTTATTGTAATGTCACCAACAGTTTACATTCTTACTCCATAAGTCTGGCGTACATTTGACCCTCCCCGAATCCACTTGTAAGATTGCATTGGAAATAGGATTGTTGTTATTGTTTTATAAATTATATATGTGCCCTCCTGTGAAGTTTGCCTTTAGGCCCCCAATTTTATTGAGTCGGTTATGGGTCTGAAAAGTATAGAATATACATTGAACTTACCCCTAGTTGTTTCCAATAGACCCCCGATTCAGGAAAAATCATATCAAAGTAGATAAAAAAAATAGCAAAAGTGAAAAACTAGGGGAAATAGTACTATAGAAAGTATTATCTACAACAAAATAGTGCGATAATCAAAGTACAAAAGACAATGGATAGTTACAGAACTCAAAGAGCAGAAACTATAAGAGAAATACTACAACTACTACAATGCAAGGGTAAGTGAGACAACACACTACTGACTACTAATCTTCTACCCTAATTAGTGTCTTATTACCTACTAATCTAAGATCATGTCCTCGGTAAGTTAAAAATATATCATATTCTGTCTAATCACCTCTCATCAATACTTCTTCGACCTACCTTTATCTCTTATGAAACTATCTATAATCATATAAAAGTAAAAGACTTTAACAAAAGACACTTTGTGAAGAAATTATGCATACCACATTACATAAAAGTCAAAGACTTTAACAAAGACACTTTATTGGATGCCTACAATTTGCAAATCACAATTTCCACGATACTAGGAATACATATACCGGCTCAATGATCAAGATCAATTGTAAACTTACACAAAAGATGCAATTTGTTTGAGGCTTTTAAAGTACAAACAAACAAAATTTCCAGTACATTACATTTTACAACATGATTAAGGTTGCATTTGTTTTTCTAAAATGTAGATGTCAAAATCTGAATACACATTTGAATGATTAAGTGTATTCTCTAGATCAGAAAACTGAATGATTAAGACTGTTTGTTTTTCAACATCTGAATCTACAAAAAAAATTTATTTGTATATATAATAAAATAAAAAATACAATTAAAATAAAAAAATTAATTATATATTAGCAAAGTATGTAATTTAACATAACAAAATTATTATTTGATTGATAAAAAATATTTATGTTTGTTAGTGATAGTTGAGATGGTTTATAATGGTGGTTGCGGTGACAATGATTGATGTTAGTGATTAATAATATTGGTGTTGATAGTTGTGATGGTTGGCATTGTAGTGACTTTTATGGAGGTGGAGATTAATAATGGTGGTGGTGGTTGTGATGTAACGTTGCTTGAAGTTGAGGTATTGATTGTGATGGCTGAAACATATATGCATGATGGTTGACGATGTATTGGTGCAATTTGGAGATAGTGTTTGTTGTAATGGTGGAGATGGTTATTAGTAGAGATAAATTGTAGTGATGGTAGTGGTTGAAGTGGTGGTAGAGGTGGCATTACTAGTGACAATAGTGGTGGTAGTTGAAGAATGTGTGGAGGTTGTGATGTATTAGTGGTGGTGCTAGTTGTGATAGATGAGTTGGTCGGTAGTAGGAATTGGCTGGTAGTAGTTAATGATGGTAGTGCTATTGACGGTGGTGGTAGTGGTGCATATAACTAGAATAATAGAGGTAGTAGATATGGTATCGGTTAATAATAGTGGTTGGTAGCGATATTTATTATCGATGGCGGATGTGATGGTGGAGGTGGTGGGTGGTGGCTGACAATACTGGCAATGACAGAGGTGGTTAGTAGTGGTGTATCACGACCCAAAAATGAGGGTCGTGATGGCACTTGTTGCGGTGTACCTTGACAAGTAAGCCTATCACCCAAACGGATAAAAAAGAGGAAAGGATAGAAATATCCCAAGTTAAGGCTTCTAGAATGAATCCGGACCATAAAAGTAATCATAACAATGCGGAAAGGACTACCTAAAATACCGATCATGCCCAAAACAAGGTGTCAATAGTGTAAGAACTACTAAAACAATCCAAGAGTCAAATACATTAGAAAAATAACTACAATGTAATAATATTTGTCTCTAAATACTAATAAAGATATAACTATTATAGAAAGATAGAGGTGAACTTCGGACACATAAATGTCCAATTGCTACCTTGGAAGCTCCAATAATTGCCCGAGTCAAACAAGCTAAGGCGCACTCGAGCTAGGACCTGCACCGAAAGGGTGCAGTAGGAATGAGTACGGTCCACTTGCACTCAGTAGGTACCTTAGGACGACCAAGAAAAGTAGTAAATAAAGCAAACAAAATATACACTAAGGGCACGTCACCTGCAATCAGAAAATATCCCACAATGGTAGCCCACACCACTTTCACTAACATTTCTAATATATCAAATATATTGATACATCACAACAAGATAGAACACAAGTATACATTATATCACATATAAGTAGAAGAAGATGGAACATGCATATACAAGATCATCAAATACATGTAAAAGAAGATAAGAGAATTACATATACACCTAAGGAGGCAAGCCTCCCAACGTGATACACGAGCAAATTATGGAATCAAAAACTAAACTGTGATATGAATATGAAAGGTAAAGATAGATAGAGAAAAAATAAGACAGACACAACACAAGGAATTGAAATAAAATGAAGGATGTATCAAACCCTAAACCCTCAATCAATTAAACTAAACAAAGCACCTAAATCTTACGTAGACCTCAAGGGAATCGATTTCCAAGCAATTCACATTTCTATATAAAAGATCAACACAAGTGAATCCACGCTTGCCTCACACTCTCACAATTTTTCAAATTCATTATTCAACATAAAATACTTATTAAAATGAAAAGAAGTCCTATTTATAGTATAGGCTAGGTTATTACACCATATGGGCCTAAAAATGACCCATTTAGGAAAGACAAACACATAAAATCCCATTAGGCACTTGCTTGAGCATATGGGATGCACATGGGGCACATTCCAAGGTATAGTGGGCTATTTTGATCTGCTCTAGTGGATCTACAGTGAGTTGGGCATACCTCAAAAGTAGATGGGGCACATCTCCTTTTTCGAGGATTTTTAGCCCCATTTGGTCTTCCATCGGCCTCTCTAATGTCCCTTGAGTCTCCTTGGTCATCATAATCATCAAATGAATGTCTTTTGAAAGCTATCAAGAAGTCATCAAGTTTCACTTGACTCATAAGCATCCTTTTTAGAAATTCATAGGCTATATGGATTGTATTATCCTCACCTACTTGAAGAAGATTCGTCCTTTAATCTACACCCTTTAAACACAAAAGAAGAAAACACAACCAATATTTCATTGAGGCACGAGGGTTATCACATGGTTTAAAATTAAAACATCCATACGAATGAGACACCCATTTCATATATAACCAAACATCCTTCAAGACAATAGAAGAGAAGTCAACATTTAAAGTGCGAAGGAGTTGGCTACGATAAGTATCAACAAATTATCCTAAGTTGGTTCCATTAACAATGTTACCAAGCAAATCATCACATATTGGAACCACTAAGGGTAGAATTAAGGGATCATTAGGGTTTAGATTATTCTTCCATTCGCAAGAAACCATGTTTACATACAAGATATACTTAGCAACAACATGGTTATGCTCACAAATAAAGAAAATGGAATGACAAGAGTTATGAATAATTAAGTTTCTACCAAGAACAAGATCATATAACGGTAAGAACAAACAACTTAAGCACCTCACATTCCTTTCACTCGAACAACCTTCCAAGAAATAGCCACACATTTTATGCATATTCAAGTTATTCTAAGAGACATCTATACTATCTAGGTAGTATTTTAAGTCAAATATCTTTGTAAAATCATCTACTCTAGGGTAAATGTCATCAAGATTCCAAGGAAATTAAGAAATAAGAGGGGGTAGGTACATATCTTTGGAGCGAAGACTTGAGCTTGCTCTCTTGCTTTCTAAACTTGCACTTTGTGGACTTATTATATTATGCAGGAACTTATATGTTGGCACAATGCTAGTGCTAAATATAGTGAATAACAAGGGCTTGGGTTTGTCTTTAAGTTCTCCTTCATGATCCCAAAGCTCCCCATCTTTACCATTCATGTCTATCCTCATTATGAGTCTAATATTCAAGACCTCTCCTTCTTCGGGCCAAACATCTTCATTGGGAACTTTCATCATCAATAAAAAAGGTAAATTAAAGTCCCTTTAAACTTCTGCTAATTCCCCTTCACTTCTAAGGTCATTATCCTCTTGAGGGCTTTCCTCACCACCATTATTTTTGGTCAGAATATCTCCAACAAAGTAAGTATTACCATCCACCAATACTATGTTCCTTCATTTTGGAAATTCACTAGCCTTATGACCCCAACCTTGACATTTAAAACAAGTAATACCTTTAGAATTGGGATTAGAAGATGGATTACCTTTATTCCTTGATGGATGCCTTTGGATTGCCTTATCAACGGGCTTGTTGAAATCCTTGTTCTTGTTCTATCTGGAGGAAGTAGAAGAATTATAACATTTATTAAAGGACTTATTGGCATCGTTGTTCCTTTCAACCTCAATGGTCGCTTCAACAAGATTTTTTATTCGATCAAACTTATGGGCAACTAGTTGAGAAGCAACTTCATAATCTAAACCACCTTTCAACTGAGCCATACAATAGTTTGGGGGTTTAATAATCTCAAGATGAAGGATCATTTTTTGAAACTCCTCATAATAGTCTTCCACACCTCTACCTCCTTGTCTCAAATTGTAGAGCCTTGTTAATTGCGCTTGCTTACACTTTTTCATAACATACCTCTCTCTTATGAGTTCCTTTAATTCATCCCAATCTGAAAGGTTGGGATTAATATTTCCTTATCTTTGCATTCTTTTTTCCTCCCATCAAGTAGAAGCATACCCTTCAAGTTGAGCAATTGCGTGGGTGGCTTTCTTGTGTCTGTTTAACTCATTGAGTTGGAAGATCATATTGCATTGTATCTCCAGATCAAGGTAGATAGATGAATCACTAGTAACTTTAAAGGTAGAAAGAATGATCTTGATTGAGTTAAGACCCATTTATCAACCTATGTTACCTCCTTGATCCCATTGATAATGTTTTTATACTTGGGGACGGTTTCCCAAGTTTTCTCTTCCATATGGAACCAGACCAAATCTTATTCCTAGCCCTCTATGTCCTCCCTCGTGAGGTCCTCTTATAGTTCTTACAAATTCAACAAAGAGAGCCACTTCATCAAACTCTTCACCTCTTCCATAAGGTTCCTCGGGTCCATCATCCTTAATTTATATTGGTTGATTTAGGTTAGCGGAGAATTGAGGTAGCTGGTTTGGGTTTTGTGGAGCTTCTTGATGGGCTTGATTGAATTGGTGTTGTAGGGGACAAACGGGATTATGGTTATTTTTGTAAGTAGTGGCTTGGATGATGGGTTCATATACTTGCCTAGGTGGATTGAACATTTGGTGAAGTATTTCCAGATTTATAGTAGTAGAGGTGTTGAGAGCATGTCCACTAGAAGAAGCATGATTTTGAGGAGTGGACGTGGTGGAGTTTAGACGGACTTCCAAGGTGTCCATCCTTATTGAGAGTGAACTTTCCATGCTTTCCATTCTTTGATTTACATCTAGTTTCACACACATTATGTCTACCATTAAACTTTGCCTGCTTATCTCTCCCAAAGCTCTTGGGCTACCTTCTCCCGATACCATGGTACCTATATAAAAGGAATACTAAAACAAAACAAAAACAACAAACACATTAAAGGTTAATAAATCAACCTCACAATCTATCAAAGTTTCCACCTTTAGTTCATCTCTCAATTGGCGTCGTAAGTGTTGATAGATCATTTATACTCCAATGGGAAAGCTTGGTACCAATTGTGGCTTGAGGTCGGAATAGATCCTTGTTTAAAATACCTCAAAGAAAATATGTATGAACCTGAGTCAAGAATTAACAAATAATTCAAAAAATAAAAGCTTTAAAGAAAAGTAGGACGATGAAAGAGAAGGACTCAAGAACTATCAATCAACTTAGTAGATAAGTTACTAGTTGATGAGTAGTTGATAATCAAAGAAGATATTTAAGAATCAAAAAATGGAAACTAAGAATCAAACCTTGAGCAATGGAGTTTTAAAGATGTTGATATGTGTTTTATGACTTGAATTGATGTTGGAAAGTGTTGATAAACTTGGATTGGTGTTGCGGAAGTTTATTCACGTCAAAAGGAGGTAAGTTGCATTGGGTATGGCTGATCTGTATTCGGTAGCCTACTCCAGCAGTCAAGACATAGGGGAAAGTCACCTTGGACACATGTTGGGTCCTTGTCTACTGCTTTGAGGTGCGGCCACAGGTCTAGGGCATACCAGGAGCACCTTGGGAGTAGATGTAAGGCAGATTGGCTGCCTCTCCCTTTGTGTTTGGACAAAATTTCCGTCCAAATGATCCTCTCTTTGTACTCTCTTGTGGAATCTTCTTTTTTTTTGTTTTGTACAAGCACTTTTTCCACACTTTTATTCATTCTTTTTTAACCAAACACCGCCTTTTGCTAAGAATTCATGATGAAGATATGAATCTTCCGAAAGAACACTTAAGAACACCAAAACTTCAAAATGCTCTAACTCTTGAACCAATGATCGAAATGCGATGCAATTTTGACCCGAGGCTCTTTTCAACCTTATAAACACATTCCAAACATTATTTTGTTCAAATTCACAACAAAAAATTCTAGATTTTCAATTCACATTAAAGTTCTTTAACCCAAGCTTCCAACAAGGATAGAACACTTAAATGGACTCCGATTAAGCTCAAATTTGAACCCAAGACTTCTATAGTGCTAGAGAAAACAAATCTAACACTAGAAACACAAGAAAACACAAAATCAAAAACTAAAATTTTGACCTAGGACTAAAACATGAATAGTACTCTTTCTGGGATTTTCATTTTTTAACTCTTTTTTTGGTTGATTTTCAGGATAGCAAAACCTAAGACTAGAATCGTGGGAACGATTCTAACCTCGGATCTAATACCAAATGATACATGAATAAAATACTAAATTGAAAAATAAACTGCGATACGAATATAAAAGCTAAAGATAGATAGAGAAGCAATAAGATAGACACAATGCAAGGAATTGAAAGAAAATAAAGGGTGTGTCAAACACTAAACCCTCAATCAATTAAACAAAAAAAAGAACCTAAATCTTATGTAGAACTCAAGGGAATCAATTCCCAATCAACCCACATTTCTAAACAAAAGAAAAACACAAGCGAATCCATGCTTGCCTCACACTCTCACAAGTGTTCAAATTCATAATTGAACATAAACTACTTACTAAAATGAAAAAAGTCCTATTTGTATTCTAGGCTAGGTTATTACATCATATGGGACCAAAAGTGACCCATTTAAGAAAGACAAACACATAAAATCCCATTAGGCACTTTCTTGAGCATATGGGGAACACATGGGGCATATTCCAAGGTGGAGTGGGCTGTTTTGATTTGCTCTAATAGGTCTAGAGTGGGTTGGGTGTACCTTCAAAGAAGATGGGGCACATCTCATCTTTCGGGGCTTTCTACCCCCATTTGTTCTTTCATCAGCCTCTCTAATGTCCTTTGGGTCTCTTTGGTCATCATAATCATCCAATGAATGCCTTTTGATAACTCTCAAGAAGTCATCAGGTGTCACTTGACCCATAAGCATCCTCTTTAGATATTCGAAGGCCATTTGGATTTTATCACAACGCAAGACCCATGGGGGGTTTGTCTACTTGTATACAATCCAAATATATCATATCATCTTTCTGGCACATCCCTCAAAAAGGTGTTATCAAGAGTTCCTAGTGTTTCTCAGATGTTACCATAGTGGTACCAATGTTTCATGAATTAGTATTATGAAGATGTAATGCTAATAACCAATAACAATGAGTATTTCTACAACCAGCCACATGATATATTTTCACAACCAACCAAAATGATATATTTCCACAACCATATGAGACAATATCCACTCATTTTTTTCGTTTCATCCATGAATTTCCACATGTTCATATGCCAATAAAGTATGAATATAATCACAATACACCAATGGTACCATATTAAGAATTTTAACAACACAACATAATTAGTCAGATATATTCAAGGCTATCAATATTACATAGGATCCCGCACGGTCACACATATCACATAGTATCTCAATTTCAACAATTATATCACATATAGGCCCCCACACGGGCACAATACATAGATAGCCATTTTTCATGATTAATTCCCACCATTAACATGTATTTTGTATTATCATTTACTATCCAACATAGTTTGAAAGAGTTAAGCCATAACTATCTCAAAAGCCAAAATCGGCCCATTACACTTCAAACCCATGATCTTACTTTTCACGATCAATCTTGAACTCCACTAAAAATATCAAATATGAAATTATGGGTCAAAATAAAACCAACGACACCCATATTGACTACTTTTAATTTGGCGTAAAAAAGGACCCTCAGAATGAGTTTCGAAAAAGAAGGGCAAAATTGGAATTTTACTTAAAAAATATGTTTCCCATATTTGAAGGAACCTACAGCTAAAAACATAAGTTAAATCGAGTAAAAAATGAGGTTCAAATCAAATAAAAATCATTTTTGAGTTTTACTGGGTAAATTCTTTGAAATCAGGGTTAAAATCAATAATCGAAGTTTTTTTGAAACTCAGTTCTCTTAATTAGATATTTCTGGTTAGCACTCACAAATTAGCAACATATTTACAAAGGTTAAATTGATGAAAAACTAGTAATTATAAGATAAAATATTATACAAGTGAAAAGGAGTGAAATTGGAGTTTAAAATCAAGCCTATGATTTTCGGAGTTTCGAGAAATTTATCAAGAAATTACTAAAAAAATGGTGAATTCTTACCTTAAATCCGTAATAAAATCACAAAGAGGTGTTAATATAGCTCCCACAAGCATCAATTTTAAGCGCCCATACTATTTTAGGGTTTAACTATCAAGAGACAAGATGAAAAATGAGTAAAATGGACCCAAAAACTATTTTAATAGTTCAGAAAATCTGCACTGGTAAGGAAAAAGATGTTGTTTTTCTTATTTTAAGTCCAATTTGGACTTCAATGGGGTGCTCGAGATTCTTTCAGAGTCTGATATATGCAAAAAAATTATGTAACCACACTAAATTTGACATTTTGAATGCGTTGGCCACGTCAGATTTTCATAAAAACATCATTTTCAAAAAGTTGACCCCCGATGAAATTACAAGTTACCAAACCAAGGATCAAAATGAGATTTAAAAGTTGTAAAATTACACCAAATACGCTAACACCCTAATATCAATATTTTGAATCTACTAGCAAAGTCAGATTTTCCATCCAAGGTCGTTTAGACCAAATGAGGGTCCTACACCCATATTTTTAATTTTTCAACTTTTCAACCATGATACAAGGTAGCCCACAAAGGACACAAAATAGTCCACAAACGTCACAAAATAATCCACAAAGAACAAGACACAAAACGAACACAAGAAGATAAACACAAAACATAAATGATTTGCAATATATTAAAGGATAGATGGTTAGACAAATGCTTACATAAATACTAGAAACCCTAAGATGTATTAAATCAAAGGAACTCTAGCACCTAAATAAATAATCACCAAAACCCTTGTGGTGACACAAGAGGGATGTTACCTCCTCAAGCATCAACGTTTCAAGCCAAGTTGCAACAAAGTGAAACCACACTTGAATTAGCCCTCATTTCAGTTTTAGCTTTTCTATGCCCTACAACTAAGGTGTTTCACTCTCAAAACCTAGAGAGAATTAGTGTAAGACGCCGCAAAATCCTAGGCTTAATTTAATGTTTTAAAGCTTGCCAAGGGGTCCGTGACTTAGAAAATTTTAGCTAAGTATTCATACTTAGTGTTATTTTAGCCTTCATAAGTTGGCATTCCTATTTCAAGACCCTTATGATTGTAAGATATCAATATTTAGGTTAATTAATAATTAGGATTGTCAGTAGGTTTTCTCGAGCAAGTTTTAAACTTTTTGGAACTCGTTTGAAACATGTTTGAGTGACCAAAACAGTGGGTCAATGTAATCTCGACGTGTCGCATCGTCCATAACATCGACAGATATTTTTTCCCAACTTCCAGTGCAATTCCAGTGAACCGATTTGGAGTTAACATGGCGTGTTGGACATTACATCGATGCCAATGATAAGGTTTGTTGGTCTATGTGTCGCTAGGCCAGTTTTTAGTCATTAAAAAGTCGTGTTATCAGGGGTATTTGGGTCATTTTCCCGTATCTATCAGCCTGTAAAATATGAGATTTAGCCACTTTAGAGGAAAATTTCATTCATTCTTCACAAAATTGCTCAAAAATAAAACCCTAGGGCTTCTAATTCAAGATTCAATATTCAAGAACTCACCATCAACCTTAATTAATTCAAGTACCGAGGTATGTTGGGTGCTCTTCTAAGGGTTTCCTTCCACCCTTGGAGTCCAAGAAACTCTTTTAAACTTTAAGTAAATTTATTCATGATTTCTATGATTGAATATAAGTGTTTTCATGATTTTAGTGTTAATTGGGTTCTAATCCATGGTTTATTACAAGTTTCATGTGGAATTGATTATCATGTGTGTAGTATCATGTGAATTCATGTTAAAGCCCCTTCCAATTGTGAATTTGGGAATTTATGTTGTGATGCCTACATGTTGTTTAGTATCATGTGCATAATTGTGCTCCACAAGTGCTCGATAAATTACTTATGTGAACAAAAAGGGGGGAAATCATGTCATACTAGCTTATATGCAAACTTATATCTTGCAAGTGTTTGATAAAATGTCTCTATGAATGAGCTATGAATAAAGGCATATTGTTATGCTTGGAAAGTTTATACTATGTTTTACTTTTCATGCTATTGAGTCGTAGGGGTATTCAATACCAGAAAACTTAGTTGTTTACCTAAAGCTACACTAGTATAGAAAGAGTCTCAGTAGTGTCACGAACAGTAGTACTCAATAATCAGTCAAGGTTTCAGTTCAGAATTCAGTTCAGACCTCAGTAAATTATGTCAGTTAACAAAACTCTCTAGTATTGAGTTGGATAACAGACTTCAGTAGCACTCCGCCAGTTAGAGGAACTCAATAAAATCAGTTCAGTCCAGTTAGACAATACGATTAGTAATAGTTCAGTCAAACCTAGTACAGTCTAGAAATCAATCCAGTGTCTATTCTGTTAGGAGTAGGATTAAACCCGAGCGAACCTAGGGATGGTTACATTCTTTCCAGCAGAGGGGTTTGCCCCTAATAGCAATCCCTGTATTACAAAACTACGTAGCCAACGTAGGTGGAGATATCTTCTTGCAGACTAGGGTTGATACATCTCATATGAGTTTTCCTACTAGCAAGGGCTGACGAAAGAGCTTCCTATCAGAGAGGGTTAACTCATATCTTATCTTCACCCTTGGTACAGTACTGATACCCTTACAACTAGGGTTATACGTTGGATCCTAATCTATTCATAAAGGGGCATATCAATTAGATGATTACGTCCTACAATTTCAGTTTCATTCTCGGTAAAAAACTCAGTTCAGTTCTACAGATTCAGGAATGTCAGACACAGTCACCCATCTTAGTATAGAATTCAGTTCAGTTATGCAGAATCAGGACTGTCAAAAATAGTCACCAAATTATCAATCAGGACTGTCAGAAAAAATCACTCAATTATCAGTCTTACAATATCAATAAACTCATATATTAGTTAATTAGTATTTAGAACTCAGTAACCTGTGTTTACATGATCTCAACTACAGTTTATGTATTCATGCATATATTCTTATTCAGTCATGTTCATGTTACTCAGTCAGTTATTATTCATGCATATGAACCCATGCATATCAGCCTACTTCACTGAGCATACCTGTATATTCAAAGTACTGATGCATACTTTTATTTTGCGCTATGATATTTTATATCATAAGTTTAGATGCAAGGGATCCTGACCAATCTTAGCAGCCAAGATTATCAACAACAGACTTAGTGGTGAGTCCTCATAGTTCGAGGATAGAGTTGTTATCTAAGAATTTAAGTTTATTTTCAGTAGTCAGAGTTAGCTGGGGAATTATTCAATCAACTCCATGATTCAAACAATTTAGAAGCTTTTCATATTAGAGTATTTTTAGACAGATGTTCAGTTTACAGTTTTATTTTTCTATATACAATATTAGATTTCAGTATTGAACCTTATGGCTATTTTATCCTAAAGTTTGCATTATACAGTATTATTATTCAGTAATTGCAGCAGATACCAGTCATGGGTTAGCTTATGATCCTTCGGGTTTATAAGCACCGTATAGCATTCAAGGAACAGACTCGAAGCATTACAAACTTGGTATCAGAACCTAAGGTTCAACAGAGTCCTAGAAATTCTAAAAGTCATATATAGTAGAGTCTTGTGCATAGGTGTGTAGTGCACCACACTTATGGATAAGAGGCTAATAGATGTTTTAGAAAAAGTTTCCCTTCTTTTAGTATTCATGTCGTGCATGTGAGCATGATCTCCAGTTAAACTATCTATATAATATTTTACCTTTCAATTTACAGAACATGCCTCCAAAAAGGAATAAGGGAAATGAAACGGGAGACCAGCAACACCCCTGCCCATCTAGCCAGATTCCCCGGATGAGTATGTTTTCCACGTGAAATTCAAAGCAGCTTTCACTACCCTATCTCATTCTGTGGCAGCCCAAAATGAATGCCTAGTTGCCATTCCAGCCAATCCAGTGGCCAATACTTCATCATCCAGGATTTAGGACTTCACCCGAATGAACCCTCCATCTTTTACAAGGTCTAAGTTAGATGAGGACCCATATGAATTTGTTGATCAGGTGCAGAAGGTTACAAATATTATGGGGTAACTGCTAGTGAGAGTGCTAAGTTGGCTACATATCAGTTACAAGATGTGGCTTACTCATGGTTCAAATAGTGGAAATAACAGAAGGCCACAGATGAAGAGCCCATAAAATGGGAGGAGCTTGCTATTGCTTTTTTGGATAGGTTCTTCCTACTTAAGTTGAGAGAATATAAGGTTTTGGAGTTTATTAATCTAAGATAGGGAAAGATAATATTCCAGGAGTATTCTCTTAAGTTTACTCAGTTAGCCAGATACGCTCCTCATGTGGTGGTAGATAGCAAATCCAAGATTAGTAAGTTTATGCTAGATGTGTCTAACTGTTTGGTCAAGAAGTGTAAAACATCAATGATGATTAGGGATATGGACATATGCAGGATTATGGTCTATGCTCAGCAGATAGAGAAGACTAAAAATAAGCAGAAGGAGAGGGCGAATAAGATAGCTAGTACCGGCAGCTTCAACTTCACTCAGTCTAAGTCAGAGGGTGGGAATTATTCTCAGTTCTTCCCAAAATCTTCAGTTCTAACTCCATCCTTATACAGTGCTCCAGTGTCGAGATTCAGAGACAACAATTGGGATAGGGAGCCAAGCCCTAAATCTCAAGGTAGTGTTAGCAGTATCCGAACAAATTCTCTCTGCTAGAAGTGTGGCAAAAACAATAGGGTGTCTAAAGGGATTGCAGTGATGTATGTTTTGAATGTGGAAAGCCAGGCCATAGAGTCAGAAAGTTTCCTTAGATGGGTTCCCAAAGTCAGTATAATTATCCCTCAGTTTTGTCCGATCGCCTAAATTAGCAGGGTGCCACTTGCAGCGCCACCAGTGGGAAATGGACAAATAGACTCTATGCACTTTAGTCCCGACAGGATCAAGAGAATTTTCCTGATGTGGTCACTAGTACGTTTCAAGTTTATCATTTGCATATTTATGCTTTGCTAGATCCAAGAGCTTCTTTGTATTTTATGACTCCTTATATAGTTGTTAACTTTGGAGTCAGTCCCAAAATCCTAGCAGAGACCTTCTCAATATCTACCCCAGTAGGTAAATATATCATAGCCCAACGGGTATGCAACAACTATCCAGCTATGGTATCTCAGAATGTCACATCAGTAGACTTAGTCGAATTAGAGATGACCAATTTTGATGTCATTCTAGGTATGGATTAGCTTCATTCTGTCTATGCCTCAGTCGACTGTAGAAATAGAATTGTCCAATTTCAGTTTTCGAATGAACCTGTCCTCGAGTGGAGGGGTAGTACTTCAGCACTTAGGGGTCAGCTTGTTTCCTACCTAAGGGCAAGGAAAATGATATCCAAGGGGTGTGTCTGTCACCTTGTTTAATTCCAATACTCTAGTTTAGAAGCCCTTAATATTGAATCAGTGTTAGTAGTATGTGAATTTCCATACATGTTTCCCAAAGATCTTCCTGGAGTCCCCGCTGAATGGAAAATTAATTTCAAAACAGTCCTTCTTTTGGATACTCAGCCCATCTCTATCCCTCCATAGAGAATGGCTCCAGCATAACTCAGAGAATTAAAAGAACAGTTGAAGGATCTCCTAGACAAGGGATTCATCAGACCCACTGTATCCATGTAGGTGCACTAGTTCTATTTGTGCAAAAGAAAGATGGTTTCCTTAGAGTGTGTATTGATTACCGTTAGTTGAATAAAGTCATGGTCAAGAACAGTATCCACTTCCCAGAACCGATGACTAATTTGACCAACTTTAGGGGGCTATTTACTTTTCTAAGATAGACCTTAGATCAGGTTATCATCAGCTCAGAGTTAAAGTATGTGATATTCCAAAGACAACTTTCAGAACTCGATATGGTCACTTTGAATCCTTAGTCATGTCATTTGGTTTTACCAATGCCCCAAAAACTGTCATGAACTTGATGGACCATGTGTTCAAGTAGTACTTGGACATTTTCTTCATAGTCTTTATAGATGACATTCTTGCCTACTCTCGCAGTGAGCATGATTATGCAGACCATCTCAGAATAGTGTTACAGTCTCATAGAAACCATCATCTATTTGCTAAATTTAGTAAGTGTGAATTTTGGCTAAGGTAAGTAGCTTTCCTCAGCCATATCATTCCCGGTGATGGGATTAGCTTTGATCTCCAAAAGACCGAAGTAGTGAGAAACTGGCCTAGACCCATCTCTCCATTAGATATCAGTAGTTTCTTAGGTTTGACTGGCTATTACCGATGGTTTGTAGAGGGATTTTCATCTATTGCATCCCCCATATCCAGATTGACCCAAAAAAAGTAAATTCTAGTGGTCAGATTTTTGTGAGAAAAGTTTTCAGGAGTTAAAGACTTGACTCACTACATCTTCAGTTTTGAATTTACCAGATGGTTCAGACGGGTTTGTGGTGTATTGCATTGCTAGAGTCGGTTATGTGTACCAGGTGTAGACGACTTGGGGCAATGAATTCTTGTAGAAGCGCATGGTGCACATTACTCTATTAATCCAGGGGCCACTAAGATGTACCGTGGTATGTGGAAGTCTATTGGTGGAGTGGGATGAAGAGAGATATTTCATGGTTTGTAGCTAAGTTCTCAATATGTCAGCAGGTTAACATTGAGCATCAGAAGCCTAGTGGATCCATGAAGGAGTTTAATATTCCCACTTTGAAGTGGAAGGAGGTGAACATAAATTACGTGATGGGTTTGCCCCTTACCCATCGCCAGCATGATTCAGTTTGTGTCATTGTAGTCAGGATGACCTAATCAAATTATTTTCTACCAGTCCATACCTCCTATTTAGCTGAGGATTATGCCAAACTCTATATTAGGGAGTTGGTCAGATTGCATGGAGTCCCGTTATCCATTATCTTAGATAGAGGTACCCAAATTACTTCTCACTTTTGGAAAGCATTCCAAAAGGGTCTCGATACTCAAGTTTACCTCAATATATCCTTGCACCCTCAGATAGATGGACAAGAAGAAAGGAACATCCAAACATTAGTAGATATGTTAAAACCGTGTGACATTGAATTTAAGGTAGTTGGGATGACCACTTGCATTTGATTGAATTTGTGTATAACAACAGTTATCATTTCAATATTTAGACGGTCCCATTTGAGGCATTTTATGGGAGAAGATGTAGATCTCTCATTAGTTGGTTTGAAGTAGGTGAGGCCAAAGTGGTATGGCCTGATCTGGTATTTGATACCTTAGAAAAAGTTCAGTTGATTAAGGGAAAGCTTAAGACAGCTCAGAGCCGACAAAATCGTATGCAGATGTTTGAAGAAAAGATATCGAGTTTGAAATTGGCAATTATGTGTACTTGAAAATATCTTCTATGAAGGGAGTGAAAACGTTTGGCAAGAAGGGGAATATCAGTCCCCAATATGTTGGTCCTTATCTAATTATCAACCATTTCCAAAAGGTAGCTTATGATCTTGAGTTTCCTTCAAACTTAGCTTCAGTCCACCTGGTGTTTCATGTCTCCTTTCTAAAGAAATGGATAGGCGACCCAGCAGTTGTAATCCCTGTAGAGGATATAGATGTTTAGAACAACCTCTTTTATGAGGAAATTCCTGTCGAAATCCTTGATTTTTAGATTCGCAGGCTGAGGAGCAAAGAAGTCCCTCTAGTCAAAGTTCTTTTTCGGAATCAGTCTATTGAGGGAGCTACTTGGGAAGAAAAAGTAGATATGTGAACCAAGTATACTCACCTTTTCTCCGTAAACTCAGATTCAGCCTAAGGTAACAGTTTTTCCTTGAACTTTCTCAGTTCCATGCTCAGATTTCCATTATGAACTTAATATCAGTTACCATTGTATATTTAGTCATGCATTCATGAGTCAGTTCAATTGTGTATTCATGCATCAAATATGCATATTCAATATGAGAAACTCAGCTTATCAGTAATCCCAGAAATGCATTCATAAATTAGCTCAATCACGTACCTATTCATCAGATATGCGTATTCAGTATGAAAACTCAGTATATGAGTAGTTTCAGTCATGAAATCATGCTTCATTCATACATGCCCAGTATGTACTTTCAGTCTATCAGTTCTCCTATCTCAGTCAGTCTCACTCGAGGATGAATGTTCCAAAGGGGAAGATATTGTAAGAACCCGCAAAATCCTATGCTTAATTTAGTCTTTTAAAGCTTGCCAAGGGGTCCCAGACTTAGAAAATTTTAGCTAAGTATTCATACTTAGTGTTATTTTAGCCTTCGTAAGTTGGCAATCCTATTTCATGACCTTATGACCATAAAATGTCGATCTTTAGGTTGATTCATGATCAGGAATGTTAGTAGGTATTCTCCGGCAAGTTTCGTATTTTTCAGACCTCATTTGAAACATGTTTGAGTGACCAAAATAGTGGGTCGATCCAATCTCTATACGTCGCATCCTCCATCGTGTCGACAAATATTTTTCCCCAACAAGCAGTATAATTCTAGTGAATTGATGTAGAATCGATGCAGCGCGTTGGCCATCTCATCGATGCCAATGACGCGGCCTGTCGGTATGTGTGTCTAGGTCAGTTTTCAGTCATTAAAAAATCGCATTCTCATGGGTATTTGGGTCATTTTCTTGCATCTATTATCCCTCAAAACACGAGATTTAGCCACTTTAGAGGCAAATTTCATTCATTATTCTCCAAATTGCTCAAGAACAAAACCCAATGGCTTCTAATTCAAGATTCAAGATTCAAGAACTCACCAAAAACCTTCACTAATTCAAGTACCAAGGTATGTTGGATGTTCTACTAAGGGTTTCCTTCCACCCTTGGAGTCCAAGAAACTCTTTTAAACTTTAAGTAAATTTATTCATGATTTCCATGATTTAATTTAAGTGTATTCACGATTTTAATGTTAATTGGGTTCTAATCCATGGTTTATTACAAGTTTCATGTGTAATTGATTATCATGTGTGTAGTATCATGTGAATTCATGTTAAAGCCCCTTCAAATTATGAATTTCGGAATTTATGTTGTAATGCCTACATGTTGTTTAGTATCATATGCATAGTTGTGTTCCCCAAGTGCTTGATAAATTACTCATCTGAACAAAAAGGGGAAAATCATGTCATACTAGCTTATGTGCAAACTTATATCTTGCAAGTTTTTGATAAAATGTCTCTATGAATGAGCTATGAATAATGGCATATTGTTATGCTTGACAAGTTTATACTATGTTTTACTTTTCATGCTATCGAGTCCTGGGGTTATTCAATACTCGAAAACTTAGTTGTTTACCTAAAGCTACAGTTGTACAAAAACAGTCTCAGTAGTGTCACAAATAGTAGTACTCAGTAATCAGTCACGATTTTAGTTTAGAATTCGGTTCAGACCTTAATAGATTCAGTCAGTTAACAGAACTCCGTAGTATTTAGTTGGATAATAGAATTTAGTAGTAATCCACCAGTTAGTGGAACTCAATGAACTCAGTTCAGTCCAGTTAGACAATACGATCAGTAATAGTTCAGTCAAGCCTAGTACAGTCTAGAAATTAGTCCAGTGCTTATTCAATTGGGAGTAGGATTCAGCACCGAGCGAACCAGGGATGGGGGCATTCTTTCCAGGAGAGGGTTTGACCCTCAATAGCAATTCCTACATTATAGAACTACGTAGAAAGCACAGGTTGAGATATATTCCTATCGGACTGGGGTTGATACATCTCGTATGATTTTTCCTACCAACGAGGGTTGACGAAAGAGCTTTCTGTCAGAGAGGGTTAACTCACAGCTTGTCTTTACCTGTGGCATTGTACTAACACCCTTCTAAATAGGGTAACAGATTGTACCCCAATCTATTAAAAATGGGGTATGTCAGTTAGATGATTACCTCCCAAAGTTTTAGTTTCAGTCTCAATATAGAACTTAGTTCAGTTCTATAGATTCAGGACTGTCAGACACAGTCACCCAGCTTAGTATAGAACTCAGTTAAGCTATGTAGAATCAGGACTATCAAAAATAGTCACCCAGTTATCAATCAGGACAATCAGAAATAGTCACTCAGTTATCAGTCTTACAATATCAGTAAACTCAAATATCATTTAATTAGTATTCAGAACTCAGTAACTAGTTTTAACGCGATATCAGTTATATTTTATGTATTCATGCATACATTCTCATTCAGTCATGTTCATGTTATCCAGTTAGTTATTGTTCATGCATATGAACCAATGCATATCAGCCTATCTAACTTAGCATACCAGTACATTTAAAGTATTGGCCCATACTTTTATTTTGCGCTATGATGTTTTATATCATAGGTTCAGATACATGGGATCTTGACCAATCTTAGCAGCCCAAATTATCAGCAGCAGACTTAGTGGTGAGTCCTCATAGTTTGAGGACATAGTTGTTATCTCAGCATTTCAGTTTATTTTCAGTAGTCGGATTTAGTTGGGAATTGTCCCATCAAATCCATGATTTAGACAGTTTAGAGGCTTTTCATATTAGAGTATTTTCAGACAGATGTTTAGTTTATAGTATTGTTTTTCTGTATACTATATTTGATTTCAGTATTGAACCTTATGGCTATTTTTGCTTAAATTCTACATTATATAGTATTATTATTAAATAGTTGTAGTAGATACCAGTCATGGACTAGCTTGTGGTCCTTCGTTATTATGAGTACCATGTAGCGTCTGGGGTATAGTCTCAGGGTGTTACAATTAGGTGTTACAATGTTTCAAAGTCTTCCATCAATAAACAACCAAGTATGAAGTGAACCCTAAAGAGCCTACTTATAGTTATTACAAAATAAAGACAAAATAACCATAATGCCCTTAATGAAAGAAACTCCTATGGAGTGTAAGGAAAGGTCACAAAATGACTAAAACACCCTTAAGTAGAGTGGCGGTTTTAGAGTGTTTTAAGGCTCCTTAATGATCCAAAAAATGTGAACCATTAAGTATGGTCCAAAATCGTGAGTCCTTAAGTCTTTAATACTCTAACCAATCTTCAACACACGGCCTTGATTAATCGCATGCTCAAAACTGGTCCTCCATGCTTGTTCTTGTATACTCGAGTTGACCAAGTCTTGTGTCTCTATGTGTTTTCCTCCAAAGATTTCATCAAATGCTAAGTTGGCCATTTGGCTCATATCATCCTTCCCTTCTTTAAAAGGATTCAACCTCAAATCTAAACCTTGCAAGAACAAAGAGTGGACAAAAAAGTACAACATCCTTATGACATGAGGGTTAGAGTTACCACAATAAACAACATAAACATGCCAAGGAGGTATACACTTGAGATATAACCACACATCCTTTTTTTTAATCATGAGGAACTTAGTAAAAATATTACAAAGTAGTTGGCGAAAGAAATCACCATCAGGGGGGTGCCTTAATTGAAAGTAAAGTCCACATAACACATATAAGAATGTCACTCAAACAAGTGGACCGACCAACATCTATCCATCCTGAACACCCTAAGAAGTTACCAGGGTCAAATGGAAGATGTAACCAAGGACTTAGGTCTCAGACACTCTCACTCTCCCCTACGATGCCATCTCAAAGTTAAGCATACCCTTTTTATCACCATTGGAAATATCATGAACAAAAAGAGAGTTAAGAAAGGTATTCCACAAGTCATATTTAAATATAGGATTCTCATGCATGCACTTACTACTAGTTTAAAAATCTCCACTAGGAGTATGCCCAACATAAAAAACACATAGAGAAGAAGTCGATGGAATTTCTAAAAATGCATCACCTTATCTTTCACAAGAGTAGTCCTCACATACATACAAGCCATCACGGGCATCCAAATGACAACAATCAAAACCATCTTCACAAGGACAATCACAACTTGGATTTTCTAAGCATTCAAGAAAATCAAGATCATCTTCACCCGGTTGATCATTTTGCTCACCCTTACTAGTTCTTGGAAACTCACATACAATGTAGACTCACCTTGGTTTTCATAAGGGTCAACTAGTGTTTGAATACTCTCGTCACTTGGTAATGGAACCTTAGTCAAGTTATAAATGATAGCACTACATGGACACAAATCATTCTCATGAGAAGAATCAATTTTGTAATCTAAAGGATCAATACCAAGAGTATCACAAAAGAAATATTCAAGCACCTCTACCCTAGGCAAAACCGCAACTACACCCACTTGGTTACTGCTATCCACAATACCACATTCTAAGTTCATAAGTGTAGGGGATAGTGTTTTTACCTTGTAGTTTCTCTTGACATGTGTTCAGGTAGCCCACTTGCTCCCTTGGACCTACCATTCGATCCAACCTTTCATTTATCATATCTATGACTCAGGAAAAAGTGTCAAGGTAGGCCAAAATGACATTGTTGTCGATGGGTTGAGAGGTTCAAGCCACGGGTTCCATTGTAATTATACCTAAAAGAAAAAAAATCCTACAAAAAGACACAAGTTAGTTCGAAACAACCTCACCACACTCTCACACACTTGATCATCTCACACTTGGATTAACAAGTATTGGAAGTTGGCTTGTAGTTCGTGATGATTCGAGGGGTGAGTATACTCCTTGGTTAGAGTGGATTTTGTGTTTGAAGACTCAAGGAAATAACGTCCGAACTGGAACCAAGAAATACTACGATTCAAAAAAACAAGAAAAACATAAAATAACGCTAACACAAAGAAGCATATTCAAAAATTATTTTACAACTTAGTAGGTATTTACTAGTTTTCAATTATTATAAGAATCATCAAAAATGAAGAATCAACAACAAGAAACTAAGAATCCAAGATTTCTAGCCAGAAGTTTTGATATTGTACAAAATTTGGTGATGTAGCAGTCTAGGATTGGTTGCGGTTTTTGACTTGTCTTACACCTTTTGGGCAACACACCTTTTTGAGGGGTTGGTGGACTTTTCTTCTTTTGTACACTTAGGATAGTGTTATTTCTCCCTTTTGGAGACAAGTCTTTTGGTAGATATTTTTGTCCCCCTTCATTTTGGTAGGTATTTGGGACTTGTTTTCAAGACTAACAAAGAATCCACTTCTTTCTACTTGGATTTTGGATCAAAAACAACACTATTGAAGAGTCTTCTTGCAACTAGACATGAAGATTGGTCTAGAATAACAAGAACCTTCAATAGAAGTTTGAAGACCAAACTTCATGTGAAACTCCAAGAATCAAACACACCTTTTTCAAGCTTATAACCTACAACACAATATCAACAACACAAGTTCAAGACAACACCTTCCAGATTTCAAATCCATAGCAACAACACGAACAATGTTCAAGTTTTGAAACCACAACAACAATACCAACAACAATTGTTCAAGCACACTTGGATCTAGACTGAAGGTGTTAGTGAAGAAGAAAGCTAAGATAAGAAACACTCAAAACAAGTAAAATACACCTAGATCTAGACTAAACTTTTGGCAAAGACTACAACAACAACACAATGTCATCCAAGAAACAAACACGGGCAGATTGCTATTTTTCTGGAATTTTTAATTTGCAATAATTTTTTTTTATTTTCATGTTTTCGAACCCAAGATTGATCCTGTGGGAACAAGATCAAGCCATGATCTGATACCAAATGATACAAGGAAGCCAATAAAGGACACAAAATAGTCCAAAAAGAACAAAACACAAAACGGCAACAATAAGAGAAACACAAAACACAAACGATTTGAAATATATTAAAGGATAGATGGTTAGACAAATTCTTACATAAACACTAGAAACCCTAAGATGTATCAAATCTAAGGACCTATAACACCTACATAAACAATCACCAAAACCCTTATGGTGACATAGGAGGGATGTTACCTCATCAAGCACCAATGTTTATAGCCAAGTTGCAACTCAAGTGAATCCACACTTGAATTAGCCCTCATTTTGGTTTTGAATTTTCCAAGCCATACAACAAAGGTGTTTCACTCTCAAAACCTAGAGAGAATTAGGTGTTACAATGTTTCAAAGTTTTACATCAATAGACAACCAAGTATGAAGTGAACCCTAAAGAGCCTACTTATAGTTAGTACAAAATAAAGACAAAATAACCCTAATGTCCTTAATGAAAGGAGCTCCTATAGAGTGTAAGGTAAGGGAACAATATGACCAAACACCATTTAGTAGAGTGGCGGTTTTGGAGTGTTTTAAGGCTCTTCAATGCTTTAAAAATCTTTACCAATCAAGTGTGGTCCAAAACCATGAGTCCTCAAGTTTTTAATGCTCTAAGTAATCTTCCACACACGGCCTTGTTTAATGGCAAGCTAAAAACAGATCCTCCATACTTGTTCTTGTACACTCAAGCTGATCAAGTCTTGAGTCCCTATGTGTTGGCCTCCAAAGATGTCACAAAAGTTATGTTGGCCATTTGGCTCGTATTAGACCAGTAGGTCATAATGATCTCGGGTGCACCGAAACCCAAACCAAAGGTTTACCTAGCCTAAAATTGATACTCCAGAATTACTGGCACAGTTCGTTTGGCTATCCATCACACAGATCAAAATATATCCACATAAGTCCAAAATAAGGCTCTCAAAGCCATAAAAAAACCACAATATCGCATAAATGATACCACAATGCATAAAAAATCATGGCAAACACTCCCACACATTAGAAATACCATAATGCAACCACGGGAAGGGTAGAATAGTCAAATCACACAAAACCACAAATTTAACATATTTTATCAAATTTTTAGGTAGTTACATAGTGACTGCTGATTATGCATAGAGTGGTGAATATTATCCAACACCAGAATATCTCTTCAGACCTATCAAGACTTAGTTTGAGATATGAATGATTAAGACCTATTCATACCTATTAAGAGCTAAAATCTTAAAAAAAACAATTGCACTTAATGATCTGAAGTTTGAATTATTCTGATTCAGACCTCCATTAAGTTCAAACAAATGAGACCTAAGCCACCAAAGATTCCAAGTCAATAAACAGGAACAGTTAAAATGATTAGGAGATCAACCATCAAAGGCCACTAACATTATCCTTGAAATTATATACAAAATTCAGTTGTTATTTCAACCCAAAACCTGCTAATACTTTTGAAGATCCCACCAATGCATGATCAACCAATCCAATAAATAGCTATGATGAAAATGTATGAGCTTTTCTTAATTTCCCCAAAAATTCCTTGCCCGAAGTACCCTTTAAAGAAAGATTTTTCCTTATTTGGTTGTTATTTAGTGAGAGCATAGTGCCACAAGATGGTGTGTGCAAAGCCCCTTTGACACAATCTCCAAAATGAGCACATCCCCAAGGATTGGATGGTCCTTTACTGAATATTTTAAGCCTAGGAAATAACTTGGAGAAAACTCGCTGCTCTGGAGAACTACCCTCTTCAAGATTGGACAGATTGGACTAGGAGGATCACTTTTACATGATTTTTTTGTAGCTTGCTCCAAGCATTCAGCATGAAATACATGGCGGCATGAAAGAACTCTAGAAACTGGCATATCTCTACTTCTCACAATTTGTCGGGAACTCCAAGGCAATCTTTACAAAAGAAACCTCTCACATAATCCATACCAAAAACCATTTGAAGGGTTATAAGGTTTTCTTAGGAAGTTTGATTGGAAAGACTCAGAATCCTCTATCAATTCAAGACTTCCATTAGCACTACTTAAGCGGTTTTTACCTCTTTATGGTGTTGAGGGGTCAATTTCTAAAAACCCAGCTAAGGAGATCTTAATAACTTTTCTTCTAGTTGTTGTTTTAGTTGGAAATGAAAGAGGATGTATGGGATTTGACATAAAGAATCGATGACTTGGGAAGCTACGATTAGATGAATGGGACTTGGTGATTGAATCACAATCACTATTGTCAGATCAGGATTAAGTTGAGCCTCTACTATCCCTAGCAATTGATGTTGCCTATCAAGAAATTCACTGTCATTAGAAGGCTTGATTTAAACTTTAAAAGAAATTTGGCGGAGAAAAGCAACGACAGATACATACCTCTATTGTCGGTGAAAATTAAAATGGCCTCGTGATTGCATCTACCAAGCAATAGTTAAATTATATCAGTAAAATAATATATCAAGAATGGTGGCATTCATGACAAAGCATTGGATGAAACCAATATGCCAAATGTTCCAGAAGCTGCACTAGAATTGATTCTTTAAGCCCATCAACTTGTTAACTTTGACTCTGCTCAACATGAAGCGGCCATAAATTTAGACATGCACTCGAAGGCATTTTTTAAAGACTTCGAGAAACATAATTCAAAACCCTACTAAACTAGCCATGTTTTGTTAGATTAATGCTTACACCGTGGGGTGTTATTGTTAGCCCTGAAGGCCCGAACTATATCATTTCCTATCTAAAAACCCCTACATGGAGAGTTTCCTCTCACTCTTCTCTTTATACGGTTTGGAAGACATAAGATTAGCCAAATCCATGTGACATTTTACATTATTTTTCTATTTCTTATTTTTTTTTGTTCTTTGTTGTTTTCTTATTCATTTTTCTTCTTCAAATATCTACGTCTTTTGTTTATAAGAGTGGACTTATTGAATCTCGTAACCTTAAAACAATAATAAGGTCAAAATTAAACAACCAAAAAAAATTTTAACTAAAAATCACAGCTAAATTGTACTATTATAGTGAACCAAATTGAAGGATAACTTTAAAATACCAGTAATACACTTTGAGTGGAGTCACAGTAAATTTTGAAAAGAGACTAGCTTCTAGGCAGATGCAGTATTAATCTATGAAAGACATACTTACTCTGAATTCCCACTTATAATGTCTCTGCACCCCATTCCAAGCAAGTTCTTCAAAAAGCTTAACCAAATAAGAAGGAATTTCCTCAGGGAAGGAAACAGAAATGGCAAAAATTTCACCCTTTCAAAAGGGACAAAGTCATATTGGGTGGTTTGGGCTTCAAGAACTTAGCATTGAACAACAAGTGCCTCCTGATAAAGTTGCTATGGAGATACATGCAGGAGGAGCAAAGCTTATAGAGGACAGTTACAATTTTGAACCTTGGGAAACTTAAGTCATTAGACATCATATCTCTCAGGACTCAAGGAGAACCACAAGGGATTGGAGTATGAAAGTATATTTCCAATCTATGGGAAGAGTACCGATCCATCATCTTGTTGTAGGAGGTGGCCATTGATCAAGATTTTGGATGTAAAAATAGCTTGGGAGTTCTCCTCTAATATCTGATCGACTATCACAATATATTTAGTTAGCTAAAGTCTCTAGTAACTCTGACTCAATAGTCCAAGTAGGGAAGGGAATTCTTGGAAATATAATCCTCAAAAGGAACCTACAAAACCAAGATTTGGGGAAAATGATTAGTTTGCCAGCAGCACTTTACAATGCAAACATCAACTACTTAGCCCTAAACCACTTCAAATACGGAGTTGTCGATAAAAAAGAATTCTCAGTGAAGAAAACCTACAAATTTCTAGGTCCAAATAATACAGTCACAGAGAGTTAGCCATGGAAGCTTATGTTATAAGATCAAATTACCCCCCAAGATGAGTTGCTTCAGCTGGACAGCCCTACTCAAAGCATGTTTGGTACAAGATAACCTAGGTAGGAGGAAGTTCCAGACTGCTAACAGAGCATGTTTATATCAGTTTTTCGGATCAGATGGGCCATGCCACTTAACATCAAGGATGCTTATGAAAGTTGGAGCAACTAGAAAGTTGATAGCCCCATTAAGATAGTATGGAAGACGATACCAGTAATTATTTTTGGAGTATATGATGAGAAATAGAATCTTCTTTGTTGGAACATCAACTACCTACCAATCTTAAAAAGCTAAATCCCTCACCTATATATTCCCAGACACTTTAATGAACTTTGTTAGTTCCACATCTTTAGTTAAATTTTGTAATGGAGCTTCTTAGTTACTTTGCTACTACTCTTTTGCGACTAGTATTCTTCTCCTTGATGCCAACAAGGGGAACTTTTAATTCATCAGCAAATACTTAAAATTACAAAATAAACTAAAACTATACACTAAATCATAAAAGATTTTTTCTTAGTTGTTCTTTCACCTTGTCTTATCTACCAAACTATAAAATTTTAGCTAAAAACAGACGCACTCAAAGGAGCTTTCTACTATGGATTAAGAACCAAGAGCTCTCGAATTTAAATTTTAGCCTTGGTAGAAAGAGTTATCTGGTACCTATTTCTAGTGCGCGAGGGACATCATATGGAATTAGATAAGGTGCATGCAAATTTTGCTCAGAAAACATGGTTCTAAAAAAAAGGATAAAAGGTGTATTAAGGGTGTGACCCAATGGTCAATGAAGTGGTTGAGAACATGAGGGTTCAAGTTCAATTCCATCGGAGACAAAAATATCAGGTGATTTCTAGTCTTATGTTGGATAGAGTGGAAAGGAGAAGGTATCCGTAGAAATTGTCTAAATATGTGTAATATGACTCGGACACCACAGTTATCCCCAAAAGAAGAATCTAATGAATTTGGCATCGTTCACTAATTATTGCCAGCTCACCAATTATGTGATGGATATGAATGAAAACTCACTCGTCTAGTAAAAAATCAATGTATCTGTGGAATCAAAGTTAGTTTGAGAGGCATAGAGCAGAGGCAGCAGGGCAGGTATTCTCAAAAAAGAAAGAAAGGAAAACAGGCAGGGAGGTAAGAGCGAGTAAGACTAGGTTATAGCAAGACAACAGAGGTTAGATAGCTCTTACCGAAGGAAGAGGGTTCAGGTCACCCATCCCCTTGACCAAGACACGAACTAATCCTTCTCTCTCTCGAATGTATGCCCGGTTTTCGTCGCCCCCTTTCCTTGATTGAATTTGGCTTCGCTGCTCCCTGAATCAATCAAAAAGCTTATTGATTTGATTCATCCCATTTCATTTATTTGGTCAAGAGGGAGGTTGTGAGTCACCTGGGCTACGGATTTTTCCGTTGGTTGATTCTCGAAATTGAAAAAATCAAAATCGGGTCCAGACCCACAGTAACTTTCATTAAAGCATCTAAAGGATTTGACATCATTCACCAATTATTGCCAGCTCACCAATTATGTCACGAATAAGAACGAAAACTCAGTTGTCAAGACCCAAAAATGAAGGTTATGATGGCACTTATCGCGACATACCTTGACAAGTAAGCCTATCATCCAAATCAATATGAAAAGACAAAAAACCAAAATATTCCAAGGTTAGGCTCCTAGAACAAAGCCGAACAATATAAGTAATCATAACAATGGGGAAAGAACTTATTTAAAATACCAATCATGCCCATAACCAGGTGTCAATGGTTCAAAAAAAACTAATACAATCCAGAAGTCAGATATATTAGAAAAATAAACACAAAGGGATAATATTTGTCTCTGAATACTAATAAAGACATAATAATATAAAAAGATAGAGGTGAACTTCAAACAACTTAATGTCCAACCGCTACATTGGAAACTCTAACAATCGCCCGAGATAAGCAAGTTGAGGTGCACTCAATCTAGGACCTGCACCAAAAGGGCACAATTAGCATGAGTACGATCCACTTGTACTCAGTAGGTATCACAGGCCGACCAAGCAAAGTGGTAAATAAAGTATACAAAATATACATTAAGGGCACGTCACCTGTAATCAGAAAATGTCCCACAACGGTAGCCCACACCACTTGCACTAACAGTACTAATATATCACATACACGCCAAGATAGAACCCGAGCATGCATTATATCGCATATAAGTAGAATAAGGGGGAACATGTATATACAAGATCATCGAATACAATTAAAAGAAGATAAGACAATTACATAGATGGCAAGTCAATACGATAATACAACCCAATATAAACACAATAAAATGCAATGTATATGATGATGATGCCCGAGGTCGTCCCACAACCTCCAGGATCATCTCACAATCCCCGTATACACATACGGAGCTAAAGCTTCTCGACATAGGACCCATGGGGGGTTCATCAACCCGTATACAATCGACATATATCATATCTCCTTTCTAGCACATCCCTTAGAAAGGGTTTTATAAGATTTTACAATGTATCCTCCCAGGCACTTCCCTCGAGAAGGGTTTTAAGAAGGTGTTGCTAGTGTTTCTCAGATATTGCCACGGTGGTACCAGTATATCCTAAATGAGTATGATATGAGGATGTAATGCTTACAAATAATATAATAAGTATTTTTAAAACCAACCACATGATATATTTTCATAACCAACCATATGATATATTTTCACAATCAACCATACTGATATATTTCCACAACCACATGAGCAAATACCCACTCATTATTTTAGATTCTTCTATGAATTTCCACATTGCACATATTCCAATAATGTATGAATATAATCACAATATACCAAAGGTACCATATTAAGAATCTTAATAACACAATACAATTATTAACATGTAGTCAAGGCTATCAATATCCCATAGGATCCCACACGGTTACACATATCACATAATAACTCAATTTTGATAATTACATCACATACTGGCCCCCACACAGGAACAACACATAAATAGCCATTTTTCATGATTAGTTCCCACACTTAATATGCATTTTGTATTATTACCCAACCCAATCTGAAAGAGTTAAGCCATAACCTATCTCAGAAGCCGAAATCGGTCCACTACACTTCAAATCCCCGACCTTACTTTCCACGAATGATCTCAAACTTCACTAAAAACATCAAATATATAATCTACCTGTCAAGAAAAAAACCAACAACACACATATTAACTACTTTTGATTCCGGATCAAAATGGACCCACGAAATGGGTTTTTGAAAAATAAGGACAAAATCAAAACTTTACTTCAAAAACATGTTCCCCATGTTTTTAGGAATATACAGATGAAAACCTAAGTCAAATCGAGTCAAAAACAAGGTTCAAATTGAAGAAAAAACCATTTTAAGCTTTATCGTGTAAAAATCTTTGAAATCCGGGTTAAAATCAAGAATCAGAGTTGAGGGATAAATTGATGAAAAACTATTAATTATAAGATAAAGATATTATTCAAGTGAAAAGAATTAAAATTGGGGTTTAAAATCAAGCCCTAAGAGTTTTGGAATTTTGAGAAATTAACCAAGAAATTACTAAGAAAAGGGTAAATTCTTACCTTAAATCCGTAATAAAAGCAAGAAATAGGTGTTAATCTAGCTTCCAAGCTATCATAAATATTATTTTTAAGTTCCCACACTATTTTAGGGTTTAACTTACAAGAGGCAAGATTAAAATGAACAAAATGGGCCAAAAAGAGGTGAAAAATCTGCTATTTTAGTAAATTTTTCTGCAATATCAGTTTTTTGGTCGATCGAACTTCGACGGGGTGCCCGAGATTCATTCGGAGTCTGATACATGTAAACGAAATATACAACCATACTAAATTTGGTGTTTTGAACGTGATGGAGACATTAGATTTTCATAAAAAACATTATTTTCACAAAGCTAACCCCCAAAATTCAAAATTATAATTTTTCAAATCGAGGGTTGAAATGAGATTTAAAAGCCGTAAAATCATACCAAACTTGCTAACACCCTAAAATTAACATTTTGGATATGATGGCGAAGTTGTATTTTTCATTCAAGGTCATTTCAATCAAATGTAGGTCCCACATCTATATTTTCAATTTTTCAACTTTCCGATCAATAGGTGAAATGAGCTCGGGTGCACCGGGATCCGAACCAAAGGTCTACCTAGCCTAAAATCGATATTCCAGAGTTGTGATGTAGTCTATTTGGTAATACATCGCACAGATGAAAAGATATACCCATAAGTCTAAAATAAGGCTCTTGAAAACATCCAAAACCACAATATCGCAGAAATAAAACCAAAATGCATAAAAAAACATGCCAATCACTCCCACATCCCAGAAATACCATAATGCAACTACAGGGAGTTCTAAAATAGTAAAATCACACAAAATCATAAATTTTACATATTTCATAAAAAATTTTAGGTGGTAACATCACCCCCTCCCTAAAAATCTAGTTCATCCTCGAACTAAGGCAAAAGAAATACCTGAATCAACAAAGAGTTGGCGATAAGAACTATGCATATTAGATTCAACCTCCCAAGTAGCCTCATCTTCATGTCGATGTCACTACTGGACCTTAACCATAGGGATCACTCTAGAGTGCAACCGCCTAACATCCCTAGCCAAAATGGAAACTGGCTCCTCAATAAAGGACAACCGCTCATATAACTGAACTGACTCCCGAAGAAGAATGATATGAGACTCATCAGGAATATTATGATGAAGCATAACAACATGAAAAGTTGGCTGAACAACTAGTAGATCAGGTGTAAAATCCAACTCAAGAGCCATATCACCAATAGCCTGAAGAATCTCAAATAGACCAATATACGTGGGGCAAAGCTTTTCCCTCTTCCCAAACCTTATCACATCCTTTATCTATAAAAATCAAAGGAAAATACGATCACCAACACCAAATCATAGGGAACAAAGTCTTCGGTCAGCATAGAACTTTTGCCTAATTTGAGCCGATCTAAGTCTATCCTGAATGACCTAGACCTGATCCAAAGACTCACAAAGTAAGTCCGTACCTCATGGTCTCACCTATGAAACATCGAATTGATCCATTGGGTTGTGACAATGCCTACCATACATGCCTAAAAAGGAGCCAATGTCAATACTGGAATGGTAGCTATTATTATATGAAAACTCTGCTAAAGCCAAATGTTGCTCCTACTGGCCATCAGAATCCATCATGTATGTGTGGAGAATGTCTTCCAAAACCAGGATAGTATTCTCTGACTAGCCATCAGTCTGGGGGTGAAACGTTATGCTAAGATTGATAACGCTCAATCTACAGCTCTCGTAGGAGTGTAAAACGGTCGTAGTCAAATATAGAACCCAACTAGGTTGGGTATCGATCCCTCAGAGAATAGCTTGGTCAACAAGTAAGCAACGATTACTAGACTTTTAGTGCAAGTCTCGTAAAAAGGGGGATTGTAATGTGTAACCAAAATATTAAAGTAAAAACTGAAAATAGCAAAGTAAAAAGAAAGAATGTTTAGTAGGTTGTAAAACAATGAGAATTGAAGAGTTGGGGTTATGTCCACTTTCTG
This sequence comes from Capsicum baccatum var. pendulum, assembly GCA_030864225.1. Lineage (NCBI taxonomy): Eukaryota > Viridiplantae > Streptophyta > Magnoliopsida > Solanales > Solanaceae > Capsicum > Capsicum baccatum. The sequence continues at coordinate 253,683,530 of CM061560.1, read as the reverse complement.
ACTTTAGGTCTGTATTAGCTATGAGTTCTGCGGAATTCAGACATGCATGTGCTTATAGAGAATTGTATTTGATGGTAAATCCAGGCGTCTTTTGACCTATTCGAGGATTATTTCACTTTAACTCTTTCGAGCTTAAAGCGTATCTAATGGTACAAATTCTCCAAGAGGTTAATCCAGTTACGGCACTAACTTTTTAATAGGGGATGGGACCTTACTACCTTGACATTATCTCTTTTCTAGACATATAACTTTTCTTTCGAACAAGTTAATGCTATACTGGCGTATTCTTGCGTTTGCAACCACAAAGAATTTAGATTAAGATGAAGAGAATAATGATATAAGCAGCATACGTGTCACAAACTCACAAACTCATAGCAATAGATAGTATCTCATACGGCTTCCATAACCCCAACAGAGAGGTTTAGTTACCCATGAGTGCGAAGGAAATCACAATAGACATTGTTATTATACCACAATAAAGATTTCGTGTAGTAGTAGTGTGGTAGGCGTTAGGCGTGAATTCCTAGCAAAGTAACGTTTCTCTTGTTGCAGAAATTAAGAACTGAATAGATGAATAGAAGAAGAATAAAAAGTTGAATTAAAAGTAGTAGTGAATGAATTGTAAGGTAAGATGAGAGTTGTTGTTAAGTAGAATCAATAAAAATCTCTAGAAAAATAGGGTATTTATAATACCCATATCCTATTCCTACTAAGCTAATGAAATACTTAACCAAATCCTACTAAGCTAATGAAATACTTAACCCAATTGTACTAGGTTAATGTATCATTATCCTAATCCTAATAAATTACTGCTAGTCCCCAAAGTCTTCAGAATTGTTGTTTTAGCTCGGGACAGATTTTCCATGCGCCACTTTTGGTCCTTGGCGTCCAAGACTCCCTTTTATCCTTTCGTGAAGCTTTCTTTGGCGTCAAGTTATCCATAAAATGCTGAATTCTGCATCATTTATACCTGAAACTTTGCTAATCATGTTCGTTAGCTCACTTATAGGAAAAAGGACTAAAAGTGCATCAAATATATAATTTTTTCTCAAAACATTGCTAAAATATGGGTAAAATATAGCACTATAGGCGTGTAACTTCGCCTATCATCAACACCCCACACTTGAAGTTTTTTTCGTCCTCGAACAAACTATCATGTCCATCTAAACATCAACTTAGGGTTTCACAGTATCAACACAAAATATTCATCAAGACAAGCACAACAATTATCAACAAAGAGTAGTTTTCTGATCATTAGTAGAAACAATTCAACCTCCAACATAGACTCGTGATGGTGGTAAATTCATATCCAAAAGTTTAGGTACAAAGAGTTATACACAACTACCCAAAACTCATCAACCATGTTTGTCTCACAATGTATTACCCATAATCACTCACAAGTATAGCATATTTTTCAAACATGGGTATAGAAATATCCTTGCTCTCGCTCTCACAAAGAATTCATATGCAGCAACGGATGACCATAGGCTTGCCCTTAGTGTAATGCTCCACTAAATGTCAAAATGCTAAGCTTAGGATCAAATACGTTTTTTACGGGTTGTACTGTAGGCTAAGGGACAGGTAGGACTATTTTGGCCAGAAATAGTGACTATGTTCCTAAGCACTTTAATACATCACATTGTATCATTAACACTTTTCTTTCAAACAACCTTTCTACCTTCTTTTATTCTACCACCCTTTTTCTCCTCTTTTGTTTTTCAATTTTAAGCAACTTTTCAGCTTTCCTTTCCTTTTTCTTTTCATAACATACCTCTTATCATAGCAATTCTTTTTCATAACAAATTCAAGAACCATTACATTCTTAAGCATCATACTTACCCAACTTCCTCTTATTTTGTCACATGACTTTACACTTTAAAGCACTTAGGAATTTGGATCAAATTATGGTCTTGAAAAAATGGATTAGGCTTACATATGAGGCTGTCAAAGAACATAGGCTAAAGGCTCAAAAGGGTTTAACTAGGATGATGTCCATGGGTAGGTTAGAATGAGGGTAAACAATTACAGGTTGCCAAAGAAATGCCTAAATCATCTCCTAAACTTGCACTCTTTATTTTCGCTTTACATACATACTAGGCAAGTTCTAGCATCAGCCACAAACATAGAATATACAATATCCTCACACACACAAGGCACATGGTCGACTTTATTGGGAGTAGTATAGACTCTTGACCCAACAACTGAAGGAATTATACCACACAATATCACGTAGTGAGTCACAATTAGAGCCTAAACGTCTCAATAGTCATGATTTTAGCACAAACTCTTGTTATAATCTCATGCTGCCTATTAGAATAATTTCATGCGAAGCTAAGTAAAAACATTTAACTACAAAAAAAACAAAAAACAAAAAAAAAACTCAAACAAATAAACATAAATAAATGCAAATGCGGATAAAGGAGTATAGAATGCAAATACCCCCACACTTAGACGGGACATTGCCCTTAGTGGAAAATAAATACGAAGAACCTGGTCAGTCGGACTCCTCCTCTATGTCGGGGGTCATACCCCCTTCGTCGGAATCATCATAGGAGTCATCGTCATCAGAATTCTCCTCCATATTGGAGTCTGGCATTCGTCTCTCATCATCGGTCGGCACATCGTCATCAAGAGGTTCCTCAAAGTATGTACCCACTCCACACATCTCCCTTGCATGCACATTCATTGGATAGTCATGATCCAGCTGTTGGAGCTCTGCAGCAGTTGGAACACGTCCACCACTCATCATTGTGAACCGAGTCATGCCATAAAGATGGAGAAAGAAACTCTTATCCCGAGCATGTCTCTCTGTCGTAGTAAGGTTGACGCCATGTGTGGTTTCAGCATCTTTGACATTTGTGAGGTCAACCTTCTTTGGATTATGTGGGAGTCTATGATCATCCGGTTCCTCTTCGATGTCTTCCTTCCTCAAGATTGCAGTCATCAAGTTGCCAAAACTTAAATGGGACCGCTTGTGTAGCCTGGCTTTCCGCATGGTGGATCGAATAATTGCCCCAAAGTTGATAGGGACATTCGTCATCAGCGCGTATACCAAGCACACTCTATCTCTTGTTATCTTGGTGTACTGGGTCCCTGGTATGAGGCAAGAGTTGACAATACGCAACCATATCCTTGCTTCCCTATTCAAAGGAGCATATGGGAAGGTGTTGTGTCGTCCAGTGTCTTTTTGTCTGCTCCACCTTGCCATGGATCTACTTCCACAAAGTGTATGTCGAATTTCTCTATATGGAGGTCTACTGTACAGCTCTTTGAATGGTGATGGATCGACTGAAGGCAAGCCACGAAAGGAGTTAAAGAAATCCGCATTGAGTTGTAAAACTTGGCCCCGAATCTTGACCTCGCTGCCTGTGGTTTTCGGTGACCAGTTGACATAAAATTCTCTTGTCAAATTGAGATTACATTCTCCCATGTCTCAGAAGATGAAATCAAGATGTAATGCCATGATCTTGGCCAACATGCGCGGCTCCTTCTTCGCTAGGCTTTCCTTGTTTATCAAGTCCACATGAACATATTTTCTTTTCTTGTTGTTCCTATACCATTCCTTCGCTTCCTCCTCAAGAACCCATTTTATTCCAAACATGCGGCGTGGTAATTGCATTGAGGATGATTCTCCTTTCTCTTTGCGGCCTCTTTTCTTGCCTTTTTGGGAAGTGGTAGCCTTATCTTTGCCTTGTCTTGCTTTGGGTGACATTGTACCTGAGACTTAGAACAATGTTCATGTTAGCATCATCTCAATGGATACAATCTATACACAAGCAATAGGGGTACCACCCCACACTTAGATTGTTGATACAAATTAGTGAAGTAAAAGTGGTTGATTACTTAGACTTCATCGACATACGTTTTAGGTGCTATATTCCAACAATCAAATTAGAGATGTCACCCTTTTTGTAATCTTTGCAATACTTTCATTATGGATATAGCAAGACTACTACATAGGGATTACATAAAGGTATAGCATCTAACAATAATCACAACCTCCTCTGTTGGCAGGCCACTATAAGTCCCATTCCGATGAACAAGTCATTCCAACATGTAAGTATTCAAGTGACAAGATTATGCAATGTTAATAACTATGGCAATTCCGTAAGTAGTATAACAATGCATCAAAATCAAATTCAAGTTGGAAACAGTTAAGATTATCCCAACGTATATGTTCACTCACTTGGTTGTGTATCAACAATTCAAACACATTCTTATCACCAATATTTCTTCAAGATTTAGCAATTCATAAGAGACATGATGTTCTTGTGAAGAATTAGAGCAAAAGGAAAACTTTTGAGATGATTTGGAGAGTATGTGCGGCGCCTAGTTAGGTTTTTCAATGTGTTTGTGTTTCAAGACTAAGTCTCCTATTTGTAGAAAAAGGTTGGGTCGGGTTTTGACCCATTTAAAATCGGTTTTGGAGACAAAAAGTGACCATAGGCGGTGCCTTTAGCTTTGCCTATGCTTGGCATAGGCAGCGCCTTTTGCTTTGCCTTTGGTGAGCATAGGCGGCACCTAGTGCAAAGCCTTTAGTGACCATAGGCGGCGCCTTTCACTTTGCATTTGAGATTCAGAGACAAAAGGCTTTAGCGTAGGCGGATCCTATGCTATGGCATACTTGAGCATGGGCGGCGCCTATGCTATGGCACACTAGATTCCGAGACCTTAGGCCATAGTATAGGCCTTGCCTTGTTCGTGGCCTAGTTTTACCTAGTCCTAGCCTTGTTCGATGCCTATATTTTCATGAGCAATGCTCAATCCATAGCCTTTTGCATCTTCATTCCTATCTTTCCACCTTTAGCATGCAATCCGTCCAAATCGAAATTTGAAACCGATCTCCTCGTTGTATACCTCTTGCACCTACATTTGCTCAAAACCAATGAAAACAATTAGTACGATGGGTTGCCTCCCACCAAGAGACTTAATTTTGGTCGTGGCACGACTCTTCTTTTTGGATTTTTATTAATCAAAAGCAAAACACATACTAGAATGAAAAAAATTAAAAATGATAAACAATGGGTTGCCTCCCATCTAGCGCCTTATTTATTGTCGCAGCACGACATAGTTACCTCGAGTACTTAGAATTCATCAAGATTAGTGATGGACATATAATTTATCGAATCAAGATGTCCGATATAGGGTTTAACTCGTTGGCCATTCACTTTGAAGATAACACCATTGGTGTCTTCCAACTCAACTACTCCAGACGAGTAGACTTGGATAACTTTGTATGGACCAGACCACTTGGACTTTAACTTACCTGGGAATATCTTCAATTTGGAGTTGAAGAGAAGCACCATATCATCCTTTTGAAAGTTTTGTCGAACAATCCGCTGATCATGATACTTCTTCATCCGCTCCTTGTATAGGTCCGATCTCTCATAAGCATGTAGACGGAATTCATCCATCTCGTTCAGTTGCTCCAATCTCAGATTCATTGCATCATCCCAATTAAGATTCAATCTCTTTAATTCCCACAATGCCTTATGCTCAAGCTCAACGGGTAAGTGACAAGCCTTCTCATAAACTAGTTGATAAGGGGTCATGCCAATTGGTGCAGTCCTATAGGCCCATAGTGCATCGTCCAGATTCCGAGACCAATCTATCCTATTAGCATTTACCGTTTTATCAAGGATTTGCTTGATCTCTCGGTTGGAAACCTCTACCTGGCCGCTAGTTTGTGGGTGATAAGGCGTGGCTACCTTATGTTGCTTGACACCATATTTTACCAACGCGGATTTGAATAGATTGTTGCAAAAGTGAGATCCTCCATCGCTTATAATAGTACGTGGTACTCTAAAGCGAGAGAAGATATTTCTCTTAAAGAATGCTACAACACGCTTTCCCTCATTGTCGGCCAACGCTATAGCTTCAACCCATTTTGAGACATAATCTACAGCAACTAGGATGTACTTCATTCCAAACGAATTTACAAATAGACCCATGAAATTAATACCCCATACGTCAAAGAGCTCTACTTCAAGGATTTTTGACATGGGCATCTCATGGTGTTTCGAAATAGCACCTTGTCTTTCGCATTGGTCGCATCTTCTAACAAAGTCGTAGGCATCTCTGAATATCGAAGGCCAATAATATCCACTTTGCAATACCTTTCTTGTTGTCCGATTACCTGCGTGATGTCCACCAACTTGGGAAGTGTGGCATGCTTCCAATATATTAAGCACCTCTACATGGGATATACATCGTCGAATAACACCATCCGCACATCGTCAAAAAAAATATGGCTCATCCCAAAAGTAGTGTTGTACATCATGCATAAACTTCCTCTTTTGATGGTAAGATAAGTTTGCAGGTATCACATTACTCACCACAAAATTGGCAAATTCGGCATACCATGGTAATCCTTCCATTGTTGATGCTAAGATCTCCTCATCAGGGAATGCATCATCAATCTCAATTTTAGGCTGCGCCACATGCTCGTTCTCGAGTCTAGACAGATGGTCAGCCACTTGGTTCTCACAACCTCTTCTATCTTTAACCTCGAAATCAAATTCTTGCAGCAGCAAAACCCATCGAATTAGTCTTGGTTTTTCATCCTTCTATGTCATTAGATACCTTAGAGCTGCATGGTCTGTATGAACTATCACTTTGGTACCCAACAAATAAGCTCGGAACTTCTCAAACGCATACACAATCGCTAGGAGCTTTTGTTCTGTGACAGTGTAGTTCTTTTGGGCTTCATTCAGGACCTTACTCGCATAGTAGATAGGATGAAATAGCTTCTCCTTTCTTTGTCCAAGTACAGCACCAACGGCTACCCCACTAGCATCACACATGACTTCGAATGGGAGAGACCAATCTGGTGCTACCATGATAGGGGCTTCAATTAGTTTTTCTTTGAGGCATTCGAATGCCTTCATACAATCTTCATTGAAGTCAAACTTTGAATCTTTCTCCAAGAGTTTGCACAATGGACTAGCAATTTGGGAGAAGTCTTTGATAAACCATCGATAGAAACCTGCGTGACCGAGGAAACTACGAACACCTTTCATAGAGATTGGGGGTGGAATCTTCTCAATAACTTCAATTTTCGCTCAATCCACCTCAATTCCTCTTTTGGAGATTTTATGCCCAAGAACGATACCTTCTTTTACCATAAAGTGGCACTTCTCCCAATTCAGCACTAGGTTGAATTCTACACATCTTTCCAATGCCATGCTTAGGTTTCCCAAGCATGCTTCAAAAGACTCACCAACAACTGAAAAATCATCCATAAATACCTCCAAAGTGTCTTCAACCATATCAGAAAAAATGGATATCATACATCGCTGAAAGGTGGCTGGTGCGTTACATAGCTCGAATGGCATACGTTTGAAGGCAAATGTACCATATGGGCATGTGAACGTTTTCTTCTCTTGGTCTTCGGGAGCAATACAAATCTGATTATAGCCGGAATAACCATCTAATAAACAAAACCATCCTTTGCCCGCTAATCGATCTAGCATTTGGTCCATAAATGGCATTGGAAAGTGATCTTTGAGTGTCCATGAATTTAGCTTTCGGTAGTCCATGGATACCCTCCATCCGGTGACGGGTCTAAGTGGAATAAGCTCATTCTTTTCATTTGTGACCACCGTCATGCCTCCTTTCTTGGTAACACATTGTACCGGGCTTACCCATGTACTATCAGAGATTGGATACAAAACTCCTGTGTCTAACCACTTAATTATTTCTTTCTTCACCACTTCTTACATAGGTGGGTTTAGACGCCTTTGATGCTTAATGGTAGGTGTGCAATTCTCTTCAAGCTGAATCTTGTGTGTATAAATCCCAGGTGGAATACCAATAATATCCTCAATGGTCCATCCAATGGCTCTTATATACTTCCGTAGAATAGCAATGAGAGCTGCAACTTGTTGCTCACCCAAATCTGCCGCCACAATGACTGGAAGTGTATTTCCGCTTCCTAAGAATGTGTACTTTAAATGACTTCGCAGCTCCTTCAATTCTAATATGGGTGGCTCTTCAATAGATGGCTTAGCTGGTGGTGTGGGTTGATTTTTGTGATCAAGGTCCAGCTTCTTGGGAGCATGGCGATATGTCCCTAATCCTGATAGAGAACAAATAGCTTCTTCACAATTTTCAGCATCCTTACTCTCACCATTCATAAGCAAAGTCGCCAATGGGTCATCAATCAGCTGCTCCTCTTCAAGTAATTCTTTCTCATCATCAAAGTAAACATCAGCCACCGAGAATACATTCAGCTCTTTGGGTTGCTTCATTGATTTGCAAACATCAAAGTGAACTACTTCGTCATTTATTCAGAATGAAAGCTCATTAGCTCTCAAATCAATAAGCACACTTCCCGTAGCAAGGAAAGGGCGCCCCAAGATTATGGGAACTTCTGAATCTGCCTCACAATCCAAAATAACAAAGTCTTCCGGAAAGATGAATGAAGAAACCTTTACCAATACATCACATAGAATACCAACAGGTCATTTTATCGACCTATCCGCCATTATGAGCCTCATATTGATTGGAGTAGGATCACCCAACCCCAACTTTTTATAGATAGATAGTGGCATCAAATTGATGCTGGCTCCTAAATCACATAATGCCTTGGAAAAATTTAAAGATCCAATGGTGCAAGGAATAGTGAAAGCACCGGGGTCAGCCTTCTTCTGAACTATTGATCGGGTCGCGATTGCGCTGCAGTGATGAACATCATCTTTCAACTCATAACTTGCTGCCCACTTCTTTGTCAAAAGATCCTTCATAAATTTCGCATACCCAGGCATTTGTTCAAGTGCCTCCACCAATGGAACATTAATTGTTAGCTGCTTTAACATAGTCATGAATTTGCTGAACTTCGTGTCATCCGCCACCTTCTTCAATCTTTGAGGGAAAGGTGGTGGTGGGTATGGAATTGTTCTCTCCACGGCTTTCTTCTCCTCTTTCTTCCGTTTTTCAGCTTTTTTAGGTTGCAAATCATTGGGGTTGACGTCATGGACGTCGTGGCCTTGTTCTGCGAATGCTTCTCCTTTCGCTTTATCATCAATATCCGCTGCTTCGTCAACCACTTGCTTACTTTTTGCTGAAGTTTCCAGCACCTTACCACTTCGGGTAGTAATGGCCATGCATGACCCATCATTCCTTGGGTTTTGCACAGTATCGCTAGGTAAAGTGCCAGTCTTTCTTTGATTGAGTGCTGCTGAAAGTTGGCTCAATTGCTGCTCTATTTGCTTGATTGAAGTGGAATGAGAATCAACTATTTGTTTCATAGAGGACAAATCATTAACTACCTCTGTTACTCCCGCGCTTGTTGCTTCCACTCCTTTCAATATTTTAGCCAGCATGTCTTCCATACTTCTAGAATTAGATGTGGTGGCGTCACGTCTTCCAGGGGGAACGTACAAACCACTCTTTTCATTCTTGTTCTTCCAACTTCCTTGGTCCTTGTTTCCAGATTTATCATAGTAGTTCCGACCTTGGTTTCCTTGGGTATTCCCTCGGAAACCCCCCTGATTGTTCAAGTAGTTGGCCTCTTCTTCCGAATCAGATTCGTCTCTTCCTTTTGACGCAATAGCTTTGACTTTTTCGGTCTTCCCTAATAATAAATGCTTTGTAAGAAGATCTATTTGTGTTTTCATGTGCGCCATATCTTGATCACGTTCTTCTTCTCTTCTTCTTTGGTCTGCAGTCATACCAATAGATAAAGTGGGGCTTGCTACCACAGAATCCCTGGTATGCCAAGCTCTACTTTGCTTCGTCATACGATCTAGTATATTGCTTTCTTGACCAAAGGTGAGGTCCATAAAAGATCCTCCAGCCGCATTATCCACCACTGGTTTAGTTATTGAATTCAAGGCTCTGTATAATATCTCCATTAGGTGAACATTAGTCATGTGATGGTTTGGGCATCTCACTAGATTTGTCTTGAACCTCTCCCATGTTTCATGAAGGGCTTCAGTTGGAAGCTGACGAAAGTTGCTGATTTCATCTCTCAGTTGTGCTCTTTTGGATGGCGGAAAGAATCTTTCTAGGAAAGCGTCTCTCAATTGCCTCCAATTTGTAATAGAATCAGGAGTCAGCCCATTCAACTATAGAGTTGCCTCCCCAGACAGAGACAATGGAAATAGACGTAATCGAATTGCATTCTGACCAACACCAGGATTGTCAAACGACTTGCATGTAGAAATAAAGTTGATGAGATGCATATTTGGATCATCGCCTGCTAGTCCACCAAATAATCCCTTGAGTTGCAATAACTGAATCATGGTGCTTGTGATGTTGAACTTGGCTCCGGGCGCTAATGGTGGAGGAATAATGGCTCCTGTGGATCCGGCTCCATCAAGATCATCATCATCATCGTCAAAAGTTGGTTGCATGGGTTGGCGATCATACCTAAACCGAGCTTGACGACCTCTTCTGTTGGCAGGTGTTGCGATTTCAGCATCATGCCTTGGGTTTAGTAACTCATCATCACCTAAATCCTGATCGTCAGGATTTGTTGCTCGCCTAGGGTTATCAATGTTTTGTTGGTGTACTTGGGCGGCGGCAAGAGCAGCTAATCTCGCTTGCTCCTGTTGAGCAGCCATTCTTTCGATTTCCGTTTGTGCCTCCATTCTGCCAATTCGTTGTGGTTCAGGATTGATAGGTAATAACGGTTGACCAGAACCTCGAGTATGGGGCATGCACTGAATAAAAACCTGCAGTAAACAAAAACAAAAACTAAAAGTAAAAGTACAAGAATCTTTGACAAAAGGGTCTAGTAATTATCACAAACTTAATTGACACTCGTATTCCCCGGCAACGGCGCCAATTTTTGATAACGCTCAATCTACAGCTCTCGTAGGAGTGTAAAGCGGTCATAGTCAAATATAGAACCCAACTGGGTTGGGTATCGATCCCTCAGGGAATAGCTTGGTCAACAAGTACGCAACGATTACTAGACCTTTAGTGCAAGTCTCGTAAAAGGGGATTGTAATGTGTAACCAAAATATTAAAGTAAAAACTGAAAATAGCAAAGTAAAAAGAAAGAATGTTTAGTAGGTTGTAAAACAATGAGAATTGAAGAGTTGGGGTTATGTCCACCTTCTGAGTTTACGTCTCTATTAGCTATGACTTATGCGGAATTCAGACATGCATGTGCTTATAGAGAATTGTATTCGATGGTAAATCCAGGCTTCTTTCGACCTATTCGAGGATTATTTCACTTTAACTCTTTCGAGCTTAAAGCGTATCTAACGGTACAAATTCTCCAAGAGGTTAATCCAGTTAGGGCACTAACTTTTTAATAGGGGATGGGACCCTACTACCTTGACATTATCTCTTTTCCAGACATATAACTTTTCTTTCAAACAAGTTAATGCTATACTGGCGTATTCTTGCGTTTGCAACCACAAAGAATTTAGATTAAGATGAAGAGAATAATGATATAAGCAGCATACGTGTCACAAACTCACAAACTCATAGCAATAGATAGTATCTCATACGGCTTCCATAACCCCAACAGAGAGGTTTAGTTACCCATGAGTGCGAAGGAAATCACAATAGACATTGTTATTATACCACAATAAAGATTTCGTGTAGTAGTAGTGTGGTAGGCGTTAGGCGTGAATTCCTAGCAAAGTAACGTTTCTCTTGTTGCAGAAATTAAGAACTGAATAGATGAATAGAAGAAGAATAAAAAGTAGAATTAAAACTGGAGTATTCCAGAAGAACCTTTTAGAACAATTTATCAGATTGGTAAATTTAGTTTTATTAAAAAGAATAACATCAAGACCTCTGAGTCTACTGTTGCTATTAATAATTCCTTAGAAATTATTCAGTTATTAAATGAGCTTGATATAAACTGATTTAAAAATAAGTTTAATTATCTTCATGTTGGATTGGTTCAGGTGGCTATTAAGCCACTCTTTCGACAGGGTCTTGATATTCCTGTCTGTGCTATCCTAAGAGACGCCCTTCTATTGAATTTCGATGATTCTCTCTTAGGTGTAATTCAAAGTAACCTAGCCGACGGTCCGGTATACTTTAATTGCTCCAAAAAAATTTTTGTCGATATTAAAGATCCTAACATCATGGATGTTTTAACACTTAATGTTAAGACAAAAAACATGAACAGTAAGGATAATACTAGAGAAATAGCAATAATATACAGAGTATATTATCGGCTTATGGGTACAACCCTAGCTCCTAAAGCTAGATTCACGAGCCCTAGGGGTGTCACGACCCTTATGGTAGCAAATAAAGACAGAAGTAATGTCTTTGTTCCTAAGTCTCTCGTCTGGAATGATATCATACATAACAATGAACAGCCCTTTGATGCTATCACTCAGCCCCTCCCTACCTATCCAGAAAAATCGAAAATCGAAAGGGTTATTCAACACCCTGACGGATCCATTGATTTAAAATTCTTAGGTTTTGAAGCCTCTAGGAATTCTTCATTTCAAAGATCTGTCTCACACAGAGCTTCTACCTCAAAAAACCCGAAGGAAAGTGAAGAAAATGATAATGACAAGGGAAAGATTAGAGGAGTTGACTTCTCTGGTCCTGTCCCCAAAGTATATTATCAGCAACCTACTAGGGTTCAAGAATCCCTAGAACCCGAGAATTCCTATGATCCAGGTAGCCCTACAGCCTCAGATATGGAACCTCCCCCTATCATACCTCATCAAAAAATTAGGACTGACCCTGGTTTAATAGTTATCAAATCTGATGAAGAATACACTCCTGACCTCAAAGCTCTTGAAGTCCGCTGGTACCTTCCAAAGGACGCAATAAAAAGAAAATAGTACACCAGTACTTATTCTAAAGAGCAGCAAAAGGAGTTTGGTCGGCTATGGATAGCAGACATGAAAAGACTTCGATGCGATATCGAATTCTTTTGATGGTTTGAATTCACTGGAAGAATGGAAAACCAAAATGAATCCCTTCACGTTATCATTAATAAATTGTATACACAGAGTAACAAGGTCGTTGAATCCGTTACTCCTCCTCTCGAAGGGATAAAAATTCCTCATTCTAATGAAGTCCTCAATGATTTCTTTTAGTTCTCCCACTCCTGAAAAAGGTGCTCCAAGCCCTAACCCTATTACCAACCCTATCTTTAAGATCCCTGAGTTCCGAAAAGAGAAATTCCCTAATCTCAGCGATGACTTTAAGGTCTCGGGGAAAATCTTAGAAGAAATCAATGAAAAACTTTCCAAGTTTAAAATAGCTGAGAAGGGAGAGTCCAGCAACCAAAATAACTCTCTTTCTAAGATCACCAATGATCGTTTTTCTACTAAGAAAATTATTACAAATGACCTTCCCCTCCAGACGTTCAGTTTGAAGAAAATCCTTACCTCTCTACTTCCAACCATGATGGTAGAGGAATAACTGAATGGAATGTTGACGGTTTGGCTGAACACCAGATCTACAACAAACTCCATAGAATGGGCCTTTCCATCACTGCTTACAAAATTAGAGGAGCTTCTGATAAAGAGGCAGCCACCATGATTGTAGCAGGGTTCACTGGTATGATAAAACATTGGTGGGACAACTGATGATAGGCGGATTTACATGCCTATATCAATATATTTTGCCCATATTTTAGCCTAGTTTTGAGAACAAATTATATATTTCATGCACTTTTAGTCCTTTTTCCTGTAAATGAGCTAACGAACATGATTAGAAAAGTTTCAGGTATAAATGATGCAAAATACAGCATTTTATGGCTTACTTGACACAAAAGAAAGCTCACGAACCAAGGAGAAGGAAGTGGGATGCCTAAAGGACCAAAACTGCTGCATGGAAAATCTGTCCCGTGCTAAAACAGCATTTCTGAAGACTTTGGGGACTTACAGACACAAAGCTGGATTTGGACAATGATACATTAACCTAGTACAATTGGGTTATGTATTTCATTAGTTTATTTGGATTATGATAATGTTACATTAACCTAGTACATTTGGGTTAAGTATTTCATTAGTCTAGTAGGATTTGGTTATTTATTTCATTAGCTTAGTAGGAGTAGGATATGGGTATTATAAATACCCTATCATGCTAGAGATTTTTAATTAAGTCCTCCCTTAGTGGAGAGGCACATTCTACTTCTCAATTACAACTCTTCTAATCTTTCCATTAATTCTATTCTTCTTCTATTCTTAAATTCCACAACAAGAGAATCGTTACCAAGCTAAGGAATCACGCCTCACGTCTATCACCTAAGCTACACGCCATTCACCAATATTGTGATATAATAACAATGCAAATCGTGATTTCCTTTGCATTCATGGGTAACTAAACCTCTCTGTTGGGGTTATGGAAGCCGAATGAGATACTATCTATTGCTGTGAGTTTGTGAGTTCAGAACACGTATATTGCTTATATCATTATTCTCTTCATCTTAATCTACATTCTTTGCGGTTGCAAACGCAAGAATACACCAGTCTAACATTTAACTTGTTCGAGAGAAAGGTTATTTGTCTGGAAAAGAGATAATGTCAAGGTAGTAGGACACCCTTTCCTATTAAAAAGATAGTGCCGTAACTGGACTAACCTCTTGGAGAATTCGTACCGTTAGACACGCTTTAAGATCGAGAGAGTTAAAGTGAAATAGTCCTTGTTCAGGTCGAGAGACTCTTGGATTTACCATCGACTACAAGCCAGAAGGCTCTGAAAGAGAAACTCCAGAAAGCTTTGGCTGATTTAGACAGTCAAGAAATCTCCACCAACACTGAAGAATTACTTTAGCTGATCGCAGAAGCTTCATCTACAGGAAGCAGTGATGACAATGGCGATATGCTAAATCCAAAAGGATTAGCTATGGCCTACATGGATCCCTATTATGAATAGGAAAATGACCCAGGTTCACAGACCTGTCTAATGTAAGGGATAAAATCAGCAACATAATTCAGGCTTCCTAAGAACCTTTGCAGCTGGGTTTTATCGGTAATTTCGTTAGGAAATTTAGAGGAAAACTCTATGGCTCTACAAATGGGCTTGTGGCTGCCCTGATGCAAATCATGTCCTAGAAAACGAATGGAGGTTTGAAACAACTTCATTTTCTTAGCACTGACAACAAGACCATTAAGTTTTACAATCTTAAAGAATGTATTAAGATGCTTAAAATGAGAATCAATGCTCTCGGAGAAAATTAACACATCATCAATATAAACAATTGACATATAAGAATATTCATTGAAGATGTTGTTCATGATATTCTGGAATTCAGACGGAGCATTTTTTAGTCCGAAAGGTAAGACGTTCCATTCGTAGTGCCCAAAGGGGACATTGAAGGCAGTCTTATATTTATCCTTTTCAGCAATTTGGATTTGCCAGAATCCTAACTTCATATCGAATTTGCTGTAAAGATTGGCCTTATAGGTTCTTTTGAGAAGATCCCTTTTGTTAGGAATCAGATGTCGAATCCATTTTAGGACAGCATTCAATGGTTTGTAATTAATTACAAGCCTAGGAGTTCCTCGTTCCTTTTCTGCACTATTATTTACATAAAATGCAGAGCAACTCCAAGGAGAGTTTGAGGGTCTAATGATACCCTTTTGAAGAAGATTGTTTATTTCCGTCTTGCAGATTTCCATCATTTCTTGGTTCATCTGGATTGGTCTGGCCTTCGTAGGAATATGTTGTTCATCGAAGCCAGTAATGTAAGGAAGTTCAACAAGATGTTTCTTGCGTTCCCAAAATGCGTTAGGCAATTCGGAGCAGATCTCGTTTTCGAATTTCTTTTGGAGAGGGGTTATTTTGTTGACCATCTCCGGGGTTTCAAAGAACCGGAATTATCTCTGTAAAAGGGCAATTCACTATTCCTGATTAGAATCCAGGACCCATCCTGTCTCCAAAAAATGACAGACACATCAACTCAGCTTTTCAAAAGCAGAAGACGACATCTCTACTCAGCTTTCCAAAAAGCAGAAGGCATCTACTTTTACTTTATAAAAGTAAAGTCAGAAACAGCTTTTCAAAAAGCAAGTCCATTATTCAAAGCACTCAGAAGTGTCGGCACAATCTGAGCCCTCCACTTGTACACTTAAGATGTACTCCCTCCTTTTACTTTTGCCTATATAAGGCATTGCATTTCTTTAGAGAAGACATCCGAAAATTTCCATTACTAAGAAATTCTCTCTGCCCATTCTCTCTCTTGTACTACTGTAATGTATTCCCA
Source organism: Capsicum baccatum var. pendulum (assembly GCA_030864225.1). Lineage (NCBI taxonomy): Eukaryota > Viridiplantae > Streptophyta > Magnoliopsida > Solanales > Solanaceae > Capsicum > Capsicum baccatum. Next base: position 253,667,392 of record CM061560.1, on the reverse strand, counting down.
ATTTCAATAAAACTTTGTAAGTTTTATAATTCCTTCCTCAAATTATTGTTTCTATTTTACTTGAGATAGAATAAATCATAACGAGCACCTTTATTATGTTACTGTTTTATTTCGCTGTAGTTTTTGATCAGTTACTATTTATTGTATTTTCTACATAATACAGGTTGGAGATAAATGTGCAGTGGGGCTTTGAAGATTTTATTGTTTTGTTGTAGTTTATAGGTGTTAGATGAATGTTTGGTCGGACCATAAGGAATTTTTGTATAAATGTTTGGTTTAATGTTCTGATATCTCGATTATCATTTGTTTTGTTGTAGTTTTTTTTTTTTGTTCTATGACTATATGTTATTTTTGTTATTATCTGTTGTGTTTTAATACTTTTGCTACTTTTATTTTTGAATTGCTTAGTACTTCTGTTAATTGTTTAGAATCTTCAATTAGTTGATCAACTTGTTGTCTTGAAAACTAATGCCTACTTGTTCAATTATCTACAAATCCTGAAACAAAACATTGCAAAGGACTTGAGTTTGTCCAATTCACTCAACTTGAATATGCAAAGGCAACTCAAAGTTTGAAGGGAAAGCTTGAGATTGCGGGGGGGCACCAACAAGGTTTCATTCGTTACTGAACATGTTGGCTTATTTCAGGTTTATGAGCTATTTTAGGTATTTAGAAGTCTTGAATTTAAATAATAAATAGTGTTATCTAATTATTTTATTTTCTTATTAATATTATTTGGCATTGTATAGCATGGTAATATTTTATTTGAACTTCTTCCATTAATTAGGACTTTGATTCAAACCAAGCATGCACCTACATAAATTTGCATATGAGTTGAATTAGATTTTCAACCATTCACTTTACACTTTGTGTAGTAATTCTTTTTTTATTTGGGATAAAGAATATTTTTAGTTTCAATGAGAGATATGTGTTTTGTGTAGCATTAGAAGATAAAATATATGTTCATGTAGTCTTAGAGGACCAAAATTTTATGTTGTATTTCTATGTTCATGCCGGTATTGTACAACTAGTGTCCATGTATTAGACATTTAAACTATATTCCTAGGATCTATCTATTTTAGTTTAGATTGATTGGGCAAAAGGACACCAATAATTAATGTATTCCTTTAGAATTTAAAAATCTCTTCACTCTCAACACAAAATTTAATTGATGAATCACTTGCTCATGAATTACTCTTTTTATCAAATATGAAATGTACAATTTTTATTCTTTTTATAAGTGAAAAACATTCATCTTAGTTTTTGTGTAACTGTAGGAGTTTCGATTGCTATTTTGATTTCTATTAGAACTTAGTATCGCTACATATTTAGTTATTTTTTACTGTTGCTTGGTGTAAGTCAAATCACCCTTATAAGCAGTTAGTGACATTACAGTCACACTATTGCTATTTTACATTGCTTACGATTTATACGCCAATTATATCACAAGGTCTGTTGTGATAATTATTATAATTTCTAAATCATACTATCTTTTATACATAATCATTGGAAGGGAGAAATTGAAATTAAAGATATTCTATAGTAAGGTTCATCGGTAAGTGTTCACGAAATTATAGAAACATGTTGGAAAGTAGGTCTGAACAGTAATGGATAATCTCTCTTTACACCCAAATGAATGTTTATGTTGATGGAAGACAAATGCTTGCTATTGTATTGATAGTAACGAGTTGGTGGACCCAAGGATATATTCATGTTATTGTGCAAACTAGATATTGATAAAGTAATGGATCATCTAAATTATACTTTATTAATCTCCAGAGAAACTAGACAAAAAACTATTTGGAGGAAACTATTTGTGATAAGAGCTTCAAAGGCTCACCAAGAAAATGGAAGAGGCATTGGGTAGTGGTGGTGGTAGTGGGGGGGGGGGGGCTTTTGGAATTTTTTTGGTACAATTTTATTTACTACTTTCTTATGACACTTAAGTTGTGCTAATCTTTACTTTCTTTTTCGATTTCTTCAAATATTGTATAACAAAAGCTTTTTATGTAGTATTTATCATTACTTTCTTGTCAATCTTGGATGTTCTTCTGTACTGGCATTAATGTTAATCTACTGGTTTTTTCACTTTGTCGTTACAATGAAATTTCAAATTAGACGGATAATCAAATACACATACATCCTATTCAACCTTTCAAAGCAGGATAGTGAGTTATTTGTGTATTTTTTTAAGCAGTGATCTAGATGTCTATGAAGACATCATTGGGTTACTAGGCATATTTAGTGAGAGTATTTAAATCGTTCATTGTTACAAAAAGCACTCTAGAGAAAGCTCAACAGGAAGGAGCGGCAGCAACAAAAACTGAAGTGATCCTGATTTCTGGTTAAAAATGAAGGAACAAAGAGAAAACATGGGAAAAAACAAAAATATATGAAATTGCTCCAGATTTTCAAGTGAAATGATATTTGTACTCGTATGTATTTATATATATTTCAATTGCCTGAATGAGTCTCAAAATTAGTTCCTTAAGGTATTTCAAGTACGAGAAACTATATGTCATGTTGAGAATCTTTTATGATAATTATTCATAACTAGAAATAGTTCTTATGCCACCATAATATATATTTAACATCTAAGCTTGATGTGTTTCGACAAGATGAGGTAAGTGAGGTTTGTGATGGTTTCGTACACATGAAGGGAAGATATTTAGATGCCCCAGTGAGACTTGTAAGAGGCTGGACATAATAGATATGAGGAGACGTAGAGGTAGCACAAAGAAGAACTTGAGAGAAGTGATTAGACACACATGATGCAACTTCATCTTATTGAGGACATGACCTTGGATAGAAAGGTATAGATGTCCTGAACTAGGAGAAGTTGTACTAATCTCTACTTTCTTTTTCGATTTCTTCAAATATTGCATAACAAAAACTTTCTATGTAGCATTTATCATTACTTTCTTGTCCATCTTGGATGCTCCTCTGTACTGGCTTAATGTTAATCTACTGGGTTTTTAAGGAATTTGACCATCAAATCTGTTCTTAATGGTCGTTCGGACTTTGTCAGCGAACAGAGGAGGAAGACCGCTAATAAATCTTTCTTTCCAGAAATCATTATTGCAGTCAGGTCTGATTAGGACTTTGACCAGGAAGGTGTCTTTGTACCACCTAAAGTCTGCTAGGTTTTTACAGCGAAGATTATTCAAGATTTCCAGACTTCTATCTTGGAAGAGTTTGGGTTCTCCTACAAAATGTCTAGCTATATGATAGAGGAGGGTGGCGCATGCATCTTCTTGTGCTTCTTCTACCGTGGTCTCTCGACCATCTACAACTTTCACAGCGTATGCAGTGGTCGTAGCATTATAGATGAGGTTCTTTTCTTCCTCAGAGACGTAGTTATCCCACCAATGTTTAATCATGCCGGTAAAACCCGAGACAATCATGGTGGCAGCTCCTTTGTCAGAGGAACCTTTGATTTTGTAGGCAGTAATGGATACGGCCATTTCATGGAGTTTATTGTAAATCTGGTGTTCAGCCAGACCGTCAATATTCTATTCGTTAATACCCCTTCCATCATGATTACAGGTGGAGAGGTATGGATGCTCTTCGTATTGAACATCGAGAGGAGAGGGCTTTTTGTAATAGTTCTTCTTGAGACTATATATTTCGCTGGTAAGCTTGGAAAGAGAGTTATTTTGAGAACTAGATTCTCCTTGCTGGGCGATTTTAAACTTTGTGAGTTTAGAATTGATTTTTTCTAAAATCTGTTCAGAGATCTTGAAATCATCATTGAGGTCAGGAAACTTTTCCTTTTGAAATTCAGGTATCTTGAAGATAGGATTAGAGAGAGGTTTAGAGCTAGGAGTGCTCTTAACAGGTAAGGGAACCGGAAGAGTTGTTCCCTTGGTTTCTTCAATTTGTTGAGAAATGGTATGGAGGACTTGATTAGTATAATTGTTTTGCTCAATTATTCTATCAAGATCTTTGCACTGAGGAGTCATAGATCCTCTGTCAGATTTGGTTTTGAAGGGTGAAGCCTTTATAACTTCATTAGAGTAGGGGATATTAAGGCCTTCAAGAGGAGGAGTAACAGACTCAACTACCGTATTTCTTTGGGTATACCATTTGGTAACCATAACGTTTAGGGAGTCAGTTTGGTTTTCTATCTTTCCGGTTTTTTCTAACCAGAAGAAGAATTCCATATCGCATCGGAGTCGTTTCATGTCAGCTATCCATAACTGACCTAACTCCTTCTGTCGTTCCCTAGAATAGGTACTGGTGTACCAGTTTCTTTTAAGAGTGTCCTTCGGATGGTTCCATCGGACTCTCAAATCTTTAAGATCTGGGAAATATTCCTCATCGTCGGATTTAATGACGAGGAGACTGGGGTCTGTCCTAACTTTTGGAGGAGGAGCCATTTCAGATGCCGTAGGGCTTCCAGGCTCATAAAGATGTTCGGGTTCGGGAACCCTGGTGTGCTGTTGATAATAGACTTTAGGGACAGGACCAGAGAAGTCAACTCCTCTAATCTTTCCCTTGTCATTATCATGCTCATTTTCATCACTTCCCTCCCGGGGTTTGGAAGTAGAGGCACGAGTGGAGACAGATCGGCGAAACGAAGAATGCCGAGACGAGTCTAACCCGAGGAATTTCAGATCAATAGATCCATCAGGGTGTTGAATCACCCGTTCGATCTGAGATTTTTTGGAGTAGATCCGAATAGGTTGGGTGATAGCCTCAAAGTGCCAATCATTGCTATGAAGGATATCATCCCAAATAAGAGCCTTGGGAACAAAGATTGTGCTACGATCTTTGTTAGCTTCCATTAGGGTGGTGACCCCTTTAGGGCTCGTAAATCTAGCTTTAGGTGCTAGAGTAGTACCCATGAGGCGATAATATACACGGTATATAATCGCTATTTCTCTGGTATTTTCCTTACTATTCATGTTCTTTGTTTTAACATTAAGAGTTAAAACATCCATGATGTTAGGATCATTTATGTCAACAGAGAAATTTGGGTAGCAATTAAAGTATACCAGGCCATCGGCTAGGTTACTTTGAATTACACCTAAGAATGAATCGTCAAAATTAAGTAGACGAGCATCTCTTAAGATAGCACAGACTGGGATATCGAGTCCCTGTCGGAAAAGTGGCTTTATAGCTACTTGAACAAGTTCAACCTGCAGATAATTAAACTGATGTTTAAATCGGTTTATATCTAATTCATTGAACAGTTGAGTAATTTCTAAAGAATTATTTACAGCAACAGTAGACTCAGAGGTCTTGATGTTATGTTTTTTCAGAAAACTAAATTTACCAATTTGATAAATGGTATTGAAAGATTCTTCTGGAATACTCCAGTTTTGAAGATCATTTTCAATTGTGGCAATCGGGGTTGCCTGAGAAGATAAATTAATAGTATTCTTAATATGATGACTCATATTGAAAACACACTGCCTAGAGACGGACAGGGCAAACATATATGTTCATGCAAGCAGGCATATCACAGTAAACAGGTATGAAACAACGAAAACTAATTATGTGAAAATATCTATGGCTTATGGGATCTAACAAGTTTTAATGGCTTTATACTATAGACTGCTAAGTGTTATCTTAGTGACGGGACCACCAACAAGGTCTAACATGCTTCTCCTAAGCTTACGACCTACTTTCAGGCTGACCAACGTCCTCACCGGAGATTAATCGGTTCCTTCAAACACCTAAACAGTAAACAGATACCCCATACTTGGATTAAAATCCCATTATAAGACAAGATATAGTAACATAATTAAAGCTTAAGTTAATTCATACCAGATTAAAGTAATGTGTTCTTATACGAACATAGTTTTGCTCATGCTCTAGACAGATTATGTGTTCTTAATCTGTCTAGAGCATGAGCAAAACTATGTTCGTATAAGAACATATTACTTTAATCTGGTATGAATTAACTTAAGCTTTAATTATGTTACTATATCTTGTCTTATAATGGGATTTTAATCCAAGTATGGGGTATCTGTTTACTGTTTAAGTGTTTGAAGGAACCGATTAATCTCCGGTGAGGACGTTGGTCAGCCTGAAAGTAGGTCGTAAGCTTAGGAGAAGCATGTTAGACCTTGTTGGTGGTCCCGTCACTAAGATAACACTTAGAAGTCTATAGTATAAAGCCATTAAAACTTGTTAGATCCCATAAGCCATAGATATTTTCACATAATTAGTTTTCGTTGTTTCATACCTGTTTACTGTGATATGCCTGCTTGCATGAACATATATGTTTGCCCTGTCAGTCTCTAGGCAGTGTGTTTTCAATATGAGTCATCATATTAAGAATACTGTTAATTTATCTTCTCAGGGAACCCCGATTGCCACAATTGAAAATGATCTTCAAAACTGGAGTATTCCAGAAGAATCTTTCAATACCATTTATCAAATTGGTAAATTTAGTTTTCTGAAAAAACATAACATCAAGACCTCTGAGTCTACTGTTGCTGTAAATAATTCTTTAGAAATTATTCAACTGTTCAATGAATTAGATACAAACCGATTTAAACATCAGTTTAATTATCTGCATGTTGGACTTGTTCAAGTAGCTATAAAGCCACTTTTCCGACAGGGACTCGATATCCCAGTCTGTGCTATCTTAAGAGATGCTCGTCTACTTAATTTTGACGATTCACTCTTAGGTGTAATTCAAAGTAACCTAGCCGATGGCCCAGTATACTTTAATTGCTACCCAAATTTCTCTGTTGACATAAATGATCCTAGCATCATGGATGTTTTAACTCTTAATGTTAAAACAAAGAACATGAATAGTAAGGAAAATACCAGAGAAATAGCGATTATATACCGCGTATATTATCGTCTCATGGGTACTACTCTAGCACCTAAAGCTAGATTTACGAGCCCTAAAGGGGTCACCACCCTAATGGAAGCTAACAAAGATCGTAGCACAATCTTTGTTCCCAAGGCTCTTATTTGGGATGATATCCTTCATAGCAATGATTGGCACTTTGAGGCTATCACCCAACCTATTCGGATCTACTCCAAAAAATCTCAGATCGAACGGGTGATTCAACGCCCTGATGGATCTATTGATCTGAAATTCCTCGGGTTAGACTCGTCTCGGCATTCTTCGTTTCGCCGATCTGTCTCCACTTGTGCCTCTACTTCCAAACCCCGAGAGGGAAGTGATGAAAATGAGCATGATAATGACAAGGGAAGATTAGAGGAGTTGACTTCTCTGGTCCTGTCCCTAAATTCTATTATCAACAGCACACCAGGGTTCCCAAACCCGAACATCTTTATGAGCCTGGAAGCCCTACGGCATCTGAAATGGCTCCTCCTCCAAAAGTTAGGACAGACCCCAGTCTCCTCGTCATTAAATCCGATGATGAGGAATATTTCCCAGATCTTAAAACTTTGAGAGTCCGATGGAACCATCCGAAGGACACTCTTAAAAGAAACTGGTACACCAGTACCTATTCTAGGGAACAACAGAAGGAGTTAGGTCAGTTATGGATAGCTGACATGAAACGACTCCGATGCGATATGGAATTCTTCTTCTGGTTAGAAAAAAACGAAAAGATAGAAAACCAAACTGACTCCCTAAACGTTATGGTTACCAAATGGTATACCCAAAGAAGTACGGTAGTTGAGTCTGTTACTCCTCCTCTTGAAGGCCTTAATATCCCCTACTCTAATGAAGTTATAAAGGCTTCACCTTTCAAAACCAAATCTGACAGAGGATCTATGACTCCTCAGTGAAAAGATCTTGATAGAATAATTGAGCAAAACAATTATACTAATCAAGTCCTCCATACCATTTCTCAACAAATTGAAGAAACCAAGGGAACAACTCTTCCGGTTCCCTTACCTGTTAAGAGCACTCCTAGCTCTAAACCTCTCTCTAATCCTATCTTCAAGATACCTGAATTTCAAAAGGAAAAGTTTCCTGACCTCAATGATGATTTCAAGATCTCTGAACAGATTTTAGAAAAAATCAATTCTAAACTCACAAAGTTTAAAATCGCCCAGCAAGGAGAATCTAGTTCTCAAAAGAACTCTCTTTCCAAGCTTACCAGCGAAAGATATAGTCTCAAGAAGAACTATTACAAAAAGCCCTCTCCTCCTGATGTTCAATACGAAGAGCATCCATACCTCTCCACCTGTAATCATGATGGAAAAGGTATTAACGAATGGAATATTGACGGTCTGGCTGAACACCATATTTACAATAAACTCCATGAAATGGCCGTATCCATTACTGCCTACAAAATCAAAGGTTCCTCTGACAAAGGAGCTGCCACCATGATTGTCTTGGGTTTTACCGGCATGATTAAACATTGGTGGGATAACTACGTCTCTGAGGAAGAAAAGAACCTCATCTATAATGCTACGACCACTGCATACGCTGTGAAAGTTGTAGATGGTCGAGAGACCATGGTAGAAGAAGCACAAGAAGATGCATGCGCCACCCTCCTCTATCATATAGCTAGACATTTTGTAGGAGAACCCAAACTCTTCCAAGATAGAAGTCTGGAAATCTTGAATAATCTTCGCTGTAAAAACCTAGCAGACTTTAGGTGGTACAAAGACACCTTCCTGGTCAAAGTCCTAATCAGACCTGACTGCAATAATGATTTCTGGAAAGAAAGATTTATTAGCGGTCTTCCTCCTCTGTTCGCTGACAAAGTCCGAACGACCATTAAGAACAGATTTGATGGTCAAATTCCTTATAATAGGCTTACTTATGGTGACATAGTAAGCTTTATCACCTCTACGGGAATAGACCTTTGTACTGACCTTAAGCTTAAGCAGCAACTTAAGCATAAAAGTAAGTATAATCTAGGAACCTTCTGTAATGACTACGGTTTCACTAACCTCTCTTCTCAGAAGAAAAGAAAAAAGAAATCTTTTAAAAAGACTTTTCCCTCCAAAAGGACCTACAAGAAAGAGTCTTACAAACCTAGTAGGAAGCCCAAACGCAGGCCTTCTAAACCCAAAGACACTTGCCGGACTTGTGGCAAATCTGGCCATAGGGCGAAAGATTGCAAATCCAGTAAGAAAAAAAAGATCAACCAACTTGATCTTTCCGACGAAGTTAAAGAAAAGTTATTTTCTATCATGGAAAATGACTCTTCGACAGCTTCAAACTCATCCTCCTCTGACGAAGACTATAGCGATGAAGAATATATCAACGCCGCTTATGAGTCTGATGATTCCCAGTCTGGACAAGATTGTGAGTGCACTGGCACTTTCTGTACTTGCTCCCAAAAGGCCATTAACGTCATAACAGGCAAACCCAAAGAAATCCTGTTTGACATTATTGAGCACATTACCGACGATGAGCTACGAAGTAAATATCTTCAGGAGCTCAAACAACTGCTTTCTCAGGAAGAAGGCCCCTCTAAAGCTAAACCAGTTGTTCAGCCATTTAACATGCAAAAGGTTATGGCAAAGTTTCAAAATTCATCAGAACCCTCTATTTCTGACCTAAAAGGAGAAATCGCTGGCCTAAAAGGAGAGATTAAAAATCTCAAAATCAGGCTTGATCAAGTAGAACTTAACATTCTTACTGACCAAGTCGATAAATCAGCCTTACCCTCAGAAAAGGCACCTGAGTCTCCTCGCTATCTTCCGATCAGTCCTACTGATCCTCCTCAAGGGCCTGATCTTTTCCCCGGAGAAGATGCACCATCTTCCTCAGGAAAGGCAATATCTGCAATTAAAGCTTACAGCGAACATATCATTGTAAAGATAGTTATTGACAAAGTTACAGCGAACATATCATTGTAAAGATAGTTATTGACAAAGACTTTGTTCTAAACAGGGTCGCTTTATTTGATACAGGCGCAGACAGTAATTGTATTGTCAAAGGCCTGATTCCAACCCGATATCTCCAGAAGAGTAAGTCTCGTTTATACTCTGCTACTGGAGAAAAGATGAAAATTAGTTATGAGCTCCCTAAAGCCCATATCTGTAACAACGACATTTGCCTTATTAATGATTTTTTTGTTACTGACGATATCACCGAAGATATCATCCTCGGAACACCTTTCGTTAATCAAATTCGCCCTTATCGAAGCGATTACGATGGTATTCGCTCAAATCTTTTGGGTACTGAGCTTTTCTTCCCTTTGCTTCGCCCCCTTTCAAAAGAATACGGGCTGCGCATCAAAGAGGAAACTGTGTTTAAAATAAACCGTTTATCCTCTCATGTTTCCTTTCTTAAACAGGAAGTTCAGCTCAAACATATTGAGCAAACTTTAAAAACCCCAGAGATGGTCAACAAAATAACCCTTCTCCAATAGAAATTCGAAAACGAGATCTGCTCCGAATTGCCTAACGCATTTTGGGAACGCAAGAAACATCTTGTTGAACTTCCTTACATTACTGGCTTCGATGAACAACATATTCCTACGAAGGCCAGACCAATCCAGATGAACTAAGAAATGATGGAAATCTGCAAGACGTAAATAAACCATCTTCTTCAAAAGGGTATCATTAGACCCTCAAACTCTCCTTGGAGTTGCTCTGCATTTTATGTAAATAATAGTGCAGAAAAGGAACGAGGAACTCCTAGGCTTGTAATTAATTACAAACCATTGAATGTTGTCCTAAAATGGATTCGACATCCGATTCCTAACAAAAGGGATCTTCTCAAAAGAACCTATAAGGCCAATCTTTATAGCAAATTCGATATAAAGTCAGGATTCTGGCAAATCCAAATTGCTGAAAAGGATAAATATAAGACTGCCTTCAATGTCCCCTTTGGGCACTACGAATGGAACGTCTTACCTTTCGGACTAAAAAATGCTCCGTCTGAATTCCAGAATATCATGAACAACATCTTCAATGAATATTCTTATATGTCAATTGTTTATATTGATGATGTGTTAATTTTCTCCGAGAGCATTGATTCTCATTTTAAGCATCTGAATACATTCTTTAAGATTGTAAAACTTAATGGTCTTGTTGTCAGTGCTAAGAAAATGAAGTTGTTTCAAACCTCCATTCGTTTTCTAGGACATGATTTGCATCAGGGCAGCCACAAGCCCATTTGTAGAGCCATAGAGTTTTCCTCTAAATTTCCTAACGAAATTACCGATAAAACCCAGCTGCAAAGGTTCTTAGGAAGCCTGAATTATGTTGCTAATTTTATCCCTTACATTAGACAGGTCTGTTAACCTCTTTACAAACGTCTTAAGAAGAGTCCAGTTCCTTGGAGTTCTGAGCAAACCAATGTTATCCTAAAGATTAAATCTTTAGTTCAAAACCTTCCCTGTCTAGGCATCCCCAATCCGGAAGCATTCATGATTGTAGAAACTGATGCTTCTGATATAGGATATGGTGGTATCCTAAAACAAAGGATAGAAGGTGTCTCTCCTGAACAACTAGTTCGTTTTACCTCCGTTATATGGAATGCCGCTCAAAAGAATTACAGCACTGTAAAAAAGGAAGTTTTATCTATAGTGCTATGTATCACAAAATTTCAAGATGACCTTATTAATAAGGAATTTCTTCTTCGTGTTGAATGCAAATCAGCTAAAGAGATTTTGCAAAAAGATGTTAAAAATCTCGTTTCAAAACAAGTATTTGCTAGATGGCAAGCTCTTCTATCTAGATTTGATTTCCAAATTAAATTTAATAAAGGAGAACATAATTCCCTCCCCGATTTTCTAACAAGAGAATTCCTGCAGGGCCATGAGACCAAATCTGGGGAAGAACCCCAAGCAAGAACAACCAAGAATGGCTAGACCATTCGATACTCCTTCAGCCGCAACAAATCCACTACGGCCTTCAATTCCTCAAAGGCCAATTCTCAAGGAAGAGATTCAATCTCTAAACAGGTTCTCGGCACTACAGCCTCCACCAGTACCTACAAAATTAGTAGATATGAAAACAAATTTGCCTATCATCCAAGGGAAAGCAGCCAGCTCTTCGGTGCAAACCAAGCAAAGCTATGCAATGAAGGCTCCTGAAACCTTCGCAGAAGCGGTTGATCCGACAGCAGCAAAAATTACTCCAACTACTCCGGTAAAGGAAGAATTTAAGTTTGTAACCACTCAGGTATGCCCCATCATTGCATTGGACAAGGCATACGAAGGATATCCTATGAACCAGCTCCTTAAGCCGGTTTATACCAACAACAACTTTGTGGACACTGAAGATCCACTCAAAACTCGTCGGTACTACGAAGCCATCCTGGTAGATACCGATTCCATCGAGGTAGAGCACTCGGTAGATGAGAGTTACCCGGAACATATCGGATACTCTAAATTCACTATTAAAAGGGTCCTAACCCCTTTCAACTGGTTCGTATATCACTTGCATACTCCAGTTGCTCTATCAATGTCGCACCGACCGCAGACTTACAACTGGCATGACTACAAGTCGGCCTGGTTCAATTTTTTGTTCGTTCGACCAGGACATACCTGGTTTGTCAAATAGTGTCCCGCTATGATGGAAGCCACTATTCCAAGATGGTTCTACGAGTGGTGGGAATGTTTTGGAGGAACTAAGGATGTTCTTCCTCAACAGTTTATTAAGCATCTCCCTGATTTCTTAGTCAAAGAGGGATGTTCTACCTTGCCTACACATATTCAAATGTGTAAATTCTTTATTAAGAAAAGAATTTCTTATATCATTTCCTGGAACTTCTCCAAAGTTGAGCAGCACAGGATCAAATACTTATCTAAAGAGATAAAAATCAAAGGTTGGAACCCCAAGCCAACAGCCCCCAAGACTCCTGAAAAAGGAAAATCTGCAGCATCTTCTTCCAGCCCCTCCACAAGCAAGAAGGCTCTGAAAGAGAAACTCCAGAAAGCTTTGGCTGATTTAGACAGTCAAGAAATCTCCACCAACACTGAATAATTACTTCAGCTGGTCGCAGAAGTTTCATCTACAGGAAGCAGTGATGACAATGGCGATATACTAAATCCAAAAGGATTAGCTATGGCCTACATGGATCCCTATTATGAATAGGAAAATGACCCTTCCAGAGATAGAGGTTCAAAGAACCGGAATTATCTCTGTAAAAGGGCAATTCACTATTCCTGATTAGAATCCAGGACCCATCCTGTCTCCAAAAGATGACAGACACATCAACTCAGCTTTTCAAAAGCAGAAGACGACATCTCTACTCAGCTTTCCAAAAAGCAGAAGGCATCTACTTTTACTTTATAAAAGTAAAGTCAGAAACAGCTTTTCAAAAAGCAAGTCCATTATTCAAAGCACTCAGAAGTGTCGGCACAATCTGAGCCCTCCACTTGTACACTTAAGATGTACTCCCTCCTTTTACTTTTGCCTATATAAGGCATTGCATTTCTTTAGAGAAGGCATCCGAAAATTTCCATTACTAAGAAATTCTCTCTGCCCATTCTCTCTCTTGTACTACTGTAATGTATTCCCAATTTCAATAAAACTTTGTAAGTTTTATAATTCCTTCTTTGGATGCCTTCTCTAAAGAAATGCAATGCCTTATATAGGCAAAAGTAAAAGGAGGGAGTACATCTTAAGTGTACAAGTGGAGGGCTCAGATTGTGTCGACACTTCTGAGTGCTTTGAATAATGGACTTGCTTTTTGAAAAGCTGTTTCTGACTTTACTTTTATAAAGTAAAATTAGATGCCTTCTGCTTTTTGGAAAGCTGAGTAGAGACGTCGTCTTCTGCTTTTGAAAAGCTGAGTTGATGTGTCTGTCATATTTTGGAGACAGGATGGGTCCTGGATTCTAATCAGTAATAGTGAATTGCCCTTTTACAGAGATAATTCCAGTTCTTTGAACCTCTATCTCTGGAAGGGTCATTTTCCTATTCATAATAGGGATCCATGTAGGCCATAGCTAATCCTTTTGGATTTAGCATATCGCCATTGTCATCACTGCTTCCTGTAGATGAAGCTTCTGCAACCAGCTGAAGTAATTCTTCAGTGTTGGTGGAGATTTCTTGACTGTCTAAATCAGCCAAAGCTTTCTGGAGTTTCTCTTTCAGAGCCTTCTTGCTTGTGGAGGGGCTGGAAGAGGATGCTGCAGATTTTCCTTTTTCAGGAGTCTTGGGGGCTGTTGGCTTGGGGGTCCAACCTTTGATTTTTATCTCTTTAGATAATTATTTGATCCTATGCTGCTCAACTTTGGAGAAGTTCCAGGAAATGATATAAGAAATTCTTTTCTTAATAAAGAATTTACACATTTGAATATGTGTAGGCAAGGTAGAACATCCCTCTTTGACTAAGAAATCAGGGAGACGCTTAATAAACTGTTGAGGAAGAACATCCTTAGTTCCTCCAAAACATTCCCACCACTCGTAGAACCATCTTGGTATAGTGGATTCCATCATAGCGGGACAATATTTGACAAACCAGGTATGTCCTGGTCGAACGAACAAAAAATTGAACCAGGCCGACTTGTAGTCGTGCCAGTTGTAAGTCTGCGGTCGGTGCGGCATTGATAGAGCAACTGGAGTATGCAAGTGATCTATGAACCAGTTGAAAGGGGTTAGGACCCTTTTAATAGTGAATTTAGAGTATCCGATATGTTCCGGGTAACTCTCATCTACCGAGTGCTCTACCTCGATGGAATCGGTATCTACCAGGATGGCTTCGTAGTACCGACGAGTTTTGAGTGGATCTTCAGTGTCCACAAAGTTGTTGTTGGTATAAACCGGCTTAAGGAGCTGGTTCATAGGATATCCTTCGTATGCCTTGTCCAATGCAATGATGGGGCATACCTGAGTGGTTACAAACTTAAATTCTTCCTTTACCGGAGTAGTTGGAGTAATTTTTGCTGCTGTCAGATCAACCGCTTCTGCGAAGGTTTCAGGAGCCTTCATTGCATAGATTTGCTTGGTTTGCACCGAAGAGCTGGCTGCTTTCCCTTGGATGATAGGCAAATTTGTTTTCATATCTACTAATTTTGTAGGTACTGGTGGAGGCTGTAGTGCTGAGAACCTGTTTAGAGATTGAATCTCTTCCTTGAGAATTGGCCTTTGAGGAATTGAAGGCCGTAGAGGATTTGTTGCGGCTGAAGGAGTATCGAATGGTCTAGCCATTCTTGGTTGTTCTTGCTTGGGGTTCTTCCCCAGATTTGGTCTCATGGCCCTGCAGGAATTCTCTTGTTAGAAAATCGGGGAGGGAATTATGTTCTCCTTTGATAAATTCAATTTGGAAATCAAATCTAGATAGAAGAGCTTGCCATCTAGCAAATACTTGTTTTGAAACGAGATTTTTAACATCTTTTTGCAAAATCTCTTTAGCTGATTTGCAATCAACACGAAGAAGAAATTCCTTATTAATAAGGTCATCTTGAAATTTTGTGATACATAGCACTATAGATAAAACTTCCTTTTTTACAGTGTTGTAATTCTTTTGAGCGGCATTCCATATACCGGAGGTAAAACGAACTAGTTGTTCAGGAGAGACACCTTCTATCCTTTGTTTTAGGATACCACCATATCCTATATCAGAAGCATCAGTTTCTACAATCATGAATGCTTCCGGATTGGGGATGCCTAGACAGGGAAGGTTTTGAACTAAAGATTTAATCTTTAGGACAGCATTGGTTTGCTCAGAACTCCAAGGAACTGGACTCTTCTTAAGACGTTTGTAAAAAGGTTCACAGACCTGTCTAATGTAAGGGATAAAATCAGCAACATAATTCAGGCTTTCTAAGAACCTTTGCAACTGGGTTTTATCGGTAATTTCGTTAGGAAATTTAGAGGAAAACTCTATGGCTCTACAAATGGGCTTGTGGCTGCCCTGATGCAAATCATGTCCTAGAAAACGAATGGAGGTGTGAAACAACTTCATTTTCTTAGCACTGACAACAAGACCATTAAGTTTTACAATCTTAAAGAATGTATTAAGATGCTTAAAATGAGAATCAATGCTCTCGGAGAAAATTAACACATCATCAATATAAACAATTGACATATAAGAATATTCATTGAAGATGTTGTTCATGATATTCTAGAATTTAGACGGAGCATTTTTTAGTCCGAAAGGTAAGACGTTCCATTCGTAGTGCCCAAAGGGGACATTGAAGGCAGTCTTATATTTATCCTTTTCAGCAATTTGGATTTGCCAGAATCCTGACTTCATATCGAATTTGCTGTAAAGATTGGCCTTATAGGTTCTTTTGAGAAGATCCCTTTTGTTAGGAATCAGATGTCGAATCCATTTTAGGACAGCATTCAATGGTTTGTAATTAATTACAAGCCTAGGAGTTCCTCGTTCCTTTTCTGCACTATTATTTACATAAAATGCAGAGCAACTCCAAGGAGAGTTTAAGGGTCTAATGATACCCTTTTGAAGAAGATTGTTTATTTCCGTCTTGCAGATTTCCATCATTTCTTGGTTCATCTGGATTGGTCTGGCCTTCGTAGGAATATGTTGTTCATCGAAGCCAGTAATGTAAGGAAGTTCAACAAGATGTTTCTTGCGTTCCCAAAATGCGTTAGGCAATTCAGAGCAGATCTCGTTTTCGAATTTCTTTTGGAGAAGGGTTATTTTGTTGACCATCTCCAGGGTTTTTAAAGTTTGCTCAATATGTTTGAGCTGAACTTCCTGTTTAAGAAAGGAAACATAAGAGGATAAACGGTTTATTTTAAACACAGTTTCTTCTTTGATGCGTAGCCCGTCTTCTTTTGAAAGGGGGCGAAGCAAAGGGAAGAAAAGCTCAGTACCCAAAAGATTTGAGCGAATACCATCGTAATCGCTTCGATAAAGGCGAATTTGATTAACGAAAGGTATTCCGAGGATAATATCTTCGGTGATATCGTCAGTAACAACAAAATCATTAATAAGGCAAATGCCGTTGTTACAGATATGGGCTTTAGGGAGCTCATAACTAATTTTCATCTTTTCTCCAGTAGCAGAGTATAAATGAGACTTACTCTTCTAGAGATATCGGGTTGGAATCAGGCCTTTGACAATACAATTACTGTCTGCGCCTGTATCGAATAAAGCGACCCTGTTTAGAACAAAGTCTTTGTCAATAACTATCTTTACAACGATATGTTCGATGTAAGCTTTAATTGCAGATATTGCCTTTCCTGAGGAAGATGGTGCATCTTCTCCGGGGAAAAGATCAGGCCCTTGAGGAGGATCAGTAGGACTGATCGGAAGATAGCGAGGAGACTCAGGTGCCTTTTCTGAGGGTAAGGCTGATTTAACGACTTGGTCAGTAAGAATGTTAAGTTCTACTTGATCAAGCCTGATTTTGAGATTTTTAATCTCTCCTTTTAGGCCAGCGATTTCTCCTTTTAGGTCAGAAATAGAGGGTTCTGAAGAATTTTGAAACTTTGCCATAACCTTTTGCATGTTAAATGGCTGAACAATTGGTTTAGCTTTAGAGGGGCCTTCTTCCTGAGAAAGCAGTCGTTTGAGCTCCTGAAGATATTTACTTCGTAGCTCATCGTCGGTAATGTGCTCAATAATGTCAAACAGGATTTCTTTGGGTTTGCCTGTTATGACGTTAATGGCCTTTTGGGAGCAAGTACAGAAAGTGCCAGTGCACTCACAATCTTGTCCAGACTGGGAATCATCAGACTCATAAGCGGTGTTGATATATTCTTCGTCGCTATAGTCTTTGTCAGAGGAGGATGAGTTTGAAGCTGTCGAAGAGTCATTTTCCATGATAGAAAATAACTTTTCTTTAGCTTCGTCGGAAAGATCAAGTTGGTTGATCTTTTTTTTCTTACTGGATTTGCAATCTTTCGCCCTATGGCCAGATTTGCCACAAATCCAGCAAGTGTCTTTGGGTTTAGAAGGCCTGCGTTTGGTCTTCCTACTAGGTTTGTAAGACTCTTTCTTGTAGGCCCTTTTGGAGGGAAAAGTCTTTTTAAAAGATTTCTTTTTTCTTTTCTTCTGAGAAGAGAGGTCAGTGAAATCGTAGTCATTACAGAAGGTTCCTAGACCATACTTACTTTTATGCTTAAGTTGCTGCTTAAGCTTAAGGTCAGTACAAAGGTCTATTCCCGTAGAGGTGATAAAGCTTACTATGTCACCATAAGTAAGCCTATTATAAGGAATTTGACCATCAAATCTGTTCTTAATGGTCGTTCGGACTTTGTCAGCGAACAGAGGAGGAAGACCGCTAATAAATCTTTCTTTCCAGAAATCATTATTGCAGTCAGGTCTGATTAGGACTTTGACCAGGAAGGTGTCTTTGTACCACCTAAAGTCTGCTAGGTTTTTACAGCGAAGATTATTCAAGATTTCCAGACTTCTATCTTGGAAGAGTTTGGGTTCTCCTACAAAATGTCTAGCTATATAATAGAGGAGGGTGGCGCATGCATCTTCTTGTGCTTCTTCTACCGTGGTCTCTCGACCATCTACAACTTTCACAGCGTATGCAGTGGTCGTAGCATTATAGATGAGGTTCTTTTCTTCCTCAGAGACGTAGTTATCCCACCAATGTTTAATCATGCCGGTAAAACCCGAGACAATCATGGTGGCAGCTCCTTTGTCAGAGGAACCTTTGATTTTGTAGGCAGTAATGGATACGGCCATTTCATGGAGTTTATTGTAAATCTGGTGTTCAGCCAGACCGTCAATATTCCATTCGTTAATACCCCTTCCATCATGATTACAGGTGGAGAGGTATGGATGCTCTTCGTATTGAACATCGGGAGGAGAGGTCTTTTTGTAATAGTTCTTCTTGAGACTATATCTTTCGCTGGTAAGCTTGGAAAGAGAGTTCTTTTGAGAACTAGATTCTCCTTGCTGGGCGATTTTAAACTTTGTGAGTTTAGAATTGATTTTTTTCTAAAATCTGTTCAGAGATCTTGAAATCATCATTGAGGTCAGGAAACTTTTCCTTTTGAAATTCAGGTATCTTGAAGATAGGATTAGAGAGAGGTTTAGAGCTAGGAGTGCTCTTAACAGGTAAGGGAACCGGAAGAGTTGTTCCCTTGGTTTCTTCAATTTGTTGAGAAATGGTATGGAGGACTTGATTAGTATAATTGTTTTGCTCAATTATTCTATCAAGATCTTTTCACTGAGGAGTCATAGATCCTCTGTCAGATTTGGTTTTGAAAGGTGAAGCCTTTATAACTTCATTAGAGTAGGGGATATTAAGGCCTTCAAGAAGAGGAGTAACAGACTCAACTACCGTATTTCTTTGGGTATACCATTTGGTAACCATAACGTTTAGGGAGTCAGTTTGGTTTTCTATCTTTCTGATTTTTTCTAACCAGAAGAAGAATTCCATATCGCATCGGAGTCGTTTCATGTCAGCTATCCATAACTGACCTAACTCCTTCTGTTGTTCCCTAGAATAGGTACTGGTGTACCAGTTTCTTTTAAGAGTGTCCTTCGGATGGTTCCATCGGACTCTCAAAGCTTTAAGATCTGGGAAATATTCCTCATCGTCGGATTTAATGACGAGGAGACTGGGGTCTGTCCTAACTTTTGGAGGAGGAGCCATTTCAGATGCCGTAGGGCTTCCAGGCTCATAAAGATGTTCGGGTTCGGGAACCCTGGTGTGCTGTTGATAATAGACTTTAGGGACAGGACCAGAGAAGTCAACTGCTCTAATCTTTCCCTTGTCATTATCATGCTCATTTTCATCACTTCCCTCCCGGGGTTTGGAAGTAGAGGCACGAGTGGAGATAGATCGGCGAAACGAAGAATGCCGAGACGAGTCTAACCCGAGGAATTTCAGATCAATAGATCCATCAGGGTGTTGAATCACCCGTTCGATCTGAGATTTTTCGGAGTAGATCCGAATAGGTTGGGTGATAGCCTCAAAATGCCAATCATTGCTATGAAGGATATCATCCCAAATAAGAGCCTTGGGAACAAAGATTGTGCTACGATCTTTGTTAGCTTCCATTAGGGTGGTGACCCCTTTAGGGCTCGTAAATCTAGCTTTAGGTGCTAGAGTAGTACCCATGAGGCGATAATATACGCGGTATATAATCGCTATTTCTCTGGTATTTTCCTTACTATTCATGTTCTTTGTTTTAACATTAAGAGTTAAAACATCCATGATGTTAGGATCATTTATGTCAACAGAGAAATTTGGGTAGCAATTAAAGTATACCGGGTCATCGGCTAGGTTACTTTGAATTACACCTAAGAGTGAATCGTCAAAATTAAGTAGACGAGCATCTCTTAAGATAGCACAGACTGGGATATCGAGTCCCTGTCAGAAAAGTGGCTTTATAGCTACTTGAACAAGTCCAACATGCAGATAATTAAACTGATGTTTAAATCGGTTTATATCTAATTCATTGAACAGTTGAATAATTTCTAAAGAATTATTTACAGCAACAGTAGACTCAGAGGTCTTGATGTTATGTTTTCTCAGAAAACTAAATTTACCAATTTGATAAATGGTATTGAAAGATTCTTCTGGAATACTCCAGTTTTGAAGATCATTTTCAATTGTGGCAATCGGGGTTGCCTGAGAAGATAAATTAACAGTATTCTTAATATGATGACTCATATTGAAAACACACTGCCTAGAGACTGACAGGGCAAACATATATGTTCATGCAAGCAGGCATATCACAGTAAACAGGTATGAAACAAAGAAAACTAATTATGTGAAAATATCTATGGCTTATGGGATCTAACAAGTTTTAATGGCTTTATACTATAGACTGCTAAGTGTTATCTTAGTGACGGGACCACCAACAAGGTCTAACATGCTTCTCCTAAGCTTACGACCTACTTTTAGGCTGACCAACGTCCTCACCGGAGATTAATCGGTTCCTTCAAACACTTAAACAGTAAACAGATACCCCATACTTGGATTAAAATCCCATTATAAGACAAGATATAGTAACATAAAAGCTTAAGCTTAAGTTAATTCATACCAGAGGCACATTCTACTTCTCAATTACAACTCTTCTAATCTTTCCATTAATTCTATTCTTCTTCTATTCTTAAATTCCACAACAAGAGAATCGTTACCAAGCTAAGGAATCACGCCTCACGCCTATCACCTAAGCTACACGCCATTCACCAATATTGTGATATAATAACAATGCAAATCGTAATTTCCTTCGCATTCATGGGTAACTAAACCTCTCTGTTGGGGTTATGGAAGCCGAATGAGATACTATCTATTGCTGTGAGTTTGTGAGTTCGAGACACGTATATTGCTTATATCATTATTCTCTTCATCTTAATCTACATTCTTTGCGGTTGCAAACGCAAGAATACACCAGTCTAACATTTAACTTGTTCGAGAGAAAGGTTATTTGTCTGGAAAAGAGATAATGTCAAGGTAGTAGGACACCCTTTCCTATTAAAAAGATAGTGCCGTAACTGGACTAACCGCTTGGAGAATTCGTACCGTTAGACACGCTTTAAGCTCGAGAGAGTTAAAGTGAAATAGTCCTTGTTCAGGTCGAGAGACGCTTGGATTTACCATCGACTACAATTCTCTATAAGCACATGCATGTCATAATTCTACACACTCATAGTCAATAGAGACGTATACCTCAGAAGGTGGACATAACCCCAACGCCTCAATTCTCATTGTTTACAACTCACGTAACAATCTCTCTCTCTTTACTTTTTTATTTTTAGCTTTTATTTTGATACTTTATTTAATTACTTGCACGACAAGAATCCCCCCTCTTACGAGACTTGCACCAAAAGTTTAGTAATTTTGCTTACTTGTTGGCCAAGCTATTCCCTGTGGGATCGACACCCAACCCAGGTTGGGTTCTATATTTGCTAACGACCGCTTTACACTCCTACGAGAGCTATAGATTGAGCGTTATCAAAAATTGGCGCCGTTGCCGGGGAATACGAGTGTCAATCAAGTTCGTGATAATTATTAGACCCTTTGGTCAAAGATTCTTGTACTTTTACTTTTAGTTGTTGTTTTTGTTTTTTTTTAGGTTTATTCAGTGCATCAATGGAGGCACAACGTGAAATTGAAAGGAAGGCTGCTCAAGTGCATCAACAGAATATTGATAACCGTAGGCGAGCAACAAATCCTGACGATGAGGATCTGGGCGATGAAGAGCTACTAAACCCACGGCATACTGCTGAAATGGCGGCACCCATGCAAAGGAGAGATCGTCAAGAGCAATTTAGGCCCGAACGCCGAGCTGTGCACATACCGTTTGATGATGATGATGATGATCTTGATGGAGCTGGTGCCACAGGAGCTATTATTCTTCCGCCATTGGCACCGGGAGCAAAGTTCAATATCACTAGCGCCATGATTCAGCTTTTGCAACTCAAGGGATTATTTGGTGGACTAGCAGCCGATGATCCGAATATGCATCTGATCAACTTTATTTCTATATGCAAGTCATTCGACAATCCTGGCGTTGGACAGAATGCAATTCGATTACGTCTATTTCCATTGTCTCTGTCTGGGGAGGCAACTATGTGGTTGAATGGGCTGACTCATGATGCTATTATAAATTGGAGGCTATTGAGAGACGCTTTCCTAGAAAAATTCTTTCCGCCATCCAAAAGAGCACAATTGAGAGATGAAATCAGCAACTTCCATCAGCTTCCAACTGAAGCACTTCATGAAACATGGGAGAGGTTCAAGACAAAGCTAGCGAGATGCCCAAACCATCACATGACTAATGTTCACCTTATGGAGATCTTGTATAGAGCCTTGAATTCAATAACTAAACCAGTGGTGGACAACGCAGCTGGAGGTTCTTTCATGGACCTCACCTTTGGTCAAGCAAGCAATATGCTAGATCGTATGACGAAACAAAGTAGAGCTTGGCATACCAGGGATTCTGAGGTAGCAAGCCCCACTTTATCTATTGGCATGACTGCAGACCAACGAAGAAGAGAAAAAGAACGTGATCAAGATATGGCGCACATGAAAACCCAAATGGATCTTCTTACAAAGCATCTATTAGGGAAGACTGAAAAAGTGAAAGCGATTGCGTCAAAAGGAAGAGACAAATCTGATTCGGAAGAAGAGGCCAACTACTTGAACAATCAGGGGGGTTTCCGAGGGAATACCCAAGGAAACCAAGGTCGGAACTATTATGATAAATCTGGAAACAAAGACCAAGGTAGTTGGAAGAACAAGAATGAAAAGAGTGGTTTGTACGTTCCCCCTGGTAGACGTGATACCACCACATCTAACTCTGGAAGTATGGAAGACATGATGGCTAAATTATTGAAAGGAGTGGAAGCAACGAGCGCGGGAGTTACGGAAGTAATTAATGATTTGTCCGCCATGAAACAATTAGTAGATTCACATTCCACTTCAATTAGACAACTAGAGCAGCAATTCAGTCAACTTTCAGCAGCACTCAACCAAAGAAAGGCCGGCACTTTACCTAGCGATACTGTGCAAAACCCAAGGAATGATGGGTCATGCATGGCCATCACTACCAGAAGTGGTAAGGTGCTGGAAACTTCATCAAAAGACAAGCAAGTGGTTGATGAAGTAGCAGACTTCGATGATAACGCAAAAGGAGAGGAATCCGCGAAAGCCACCCACGACGTCCATGACGTCACACCAAGTTTATTGCAGCCTGAAAAGGCTGAAAAACGGAAGCAAGAGGAGAAGAAAACCGTGGAGAGAACACTTCCATACCCACCACCACCTTTTCCCCAAAGATTGAGGAAGGTGGCGGATGAAACAAAGTTCAGCAAATTCATGACTATGTTAAAGCAGCTCACCATTAATGTTCCATTGGTAGAGGCACTTGAACAAATGCCTGGATATGCGAAGTTTATGAAGTACCTATTGACAAAGAAGCGGGCAGCAAGTTATGAGTTGGCAGATAATGTTCATCATTGTAGTGCAATCGCTACAAGGTCGTTAGTTCAAAAGAAGGCAGATCCTGGAGCTTTCACTATTCCTTGCACAATTGGATCGTTGGATTTTGCCAAGGCATTGTGCGATCTAGGTGCTAGCATCAATTTAATGCCACTATCCATCTACAAGAAGTTGGGGTTGGGAGACCCTACACCAACCAATATGAGGCTCGTGATGGCTGATAGGTCGGTAAAACGACCTGTGGGTATCTTGAATGATGTGTTGGTGAAAGTTTCTTCATTCATCTTTCTTGCAGACTTCGTTATTCTGGATTGTAAGGAGGATTCTGAAGTCCCCATCATCTTGGGACGTCCTTTCCTTTTAACTGGAAGTGTGCTTATTAACATGAAGGATAATGAGCTTTTGTTTCGAATTAATGACGAAGTGGTACGGTTTGATATATGCAAAACAATGAAGCAGCCTAGCGATATGAATGAGTTATCTGTAGCTGATGTTCATCATGAGGATACGAAAGCATTATCTATAGAGAAACAGCCTACTGTTGAGCCATTGTCTGCTGTGCCACTGAAAGTTCAGCATGAAGATAATGAAGGTTATGAAGAACTTATGAGTGCTCTAACAGAAATAGAGCCTTATACTCCTAAGCAACCAGATTGTGATCTCAAGAATCAACCAAAAGCGAAGACTCCCATTGACGAGCCACCAATGCTAGAATCTCAAGAGCTCCCCGATTATCTAAGGTATGTGTTCTTGGAAAGTAGAAATATACTTCCAGAGAGTACAGATGATTTAAGTGAACAGAACATAGAGGCTCTCATCTCTGCTCTAAAGAGATACAAGAGAGCTATGGGTTGGACTATTGATGATATAATTGGTGACTCTCCGGAGAAACGTATGAGCCAGCTCAAAAAAGATCGCATGCCCACAGGTAAGCCTCATTGTCGTCTAAATCCTTTTAGAAAACGATCCACCATTTACCTCGACGAAGTCTGAGTACTCGAGGTAACCATGTCGTGCCACGACAATAAATAAGGCGCTAGATGGGAGGCAACCCATTGTTTTTTCATTCATTGTTTATCGTTTTTCCTTTCATTCTAGTACTTGTTTTGTTTTGCTAAATGAAAAATCCATAAATAAGAGTCGTGCCACGACCAAAACTAAGGCGCTTGGTGGGAGGCAACCCATCGTACTAATCGTTTTTGTTTGGTTTTGAGCAAAAATAGGTGCAAGAAGTATTCAACGAGGAGATTGATTTCAATAGACGATTTGGACGCATTGTATGGTAAAGTTGGTAAGTTAGGAATGGTGATGCATAAGGCTATGGATTGAGCATTTCTCACGCCAAAATAGGCATCGAGAAAGGCTAGGCCTTGGTAAAACTAGGCCACGAACGATGCACAACCTATCCTATAGCCTAAGGTCTCGGAATCTAGTGTGCTATACACTATGCGCCGCCTATTCCTAGGTATGCTTTTGACTATGCGCCGCCTATGCTATGGCATTGGGCCTCAGTATCTCATATGCCATAGACTATGCGGCGCATATGTCTATAAATGCCATAGAATATGCAGCGCATATGTCCCATTATGCCATAGACAATGCGCCGCATATGTCATTGATATGCCGAGTGTTATGCGCCGCATATGTGGAATTTTTGTCTCCAAAACCGATTGTAAATGGGTCAAAACCCGACCCATTCTCTTCCTATATAAAGGGGACTTAGTTTTATAACACAACCACATTAGAAAATAACCTAAAGGCGCCGCATATACATCCAAATCCTCTCAAAATTTTCTTCTTGTGCTCTTCCAATTCACAAGAACATCTCCAAAGGCTTCAATCACGTAAGTACTCTTTTATTCTTCATCTATTTCTAGTAAGTACTACGTCCCTATGCCTATTATGAATTTCTACATCTTCAAAGATCATTGGTGATGTTAATGTGTTTGGATTTTTGAATACACAACCATGTGAGTGAACATATACGTTAGGATAATCTTGACCGGTCTCCGACTTGAATTTGGTTTTAATAAGCATTGTTATACTATTTGCAGAATTGCCATGGCTATGAACATTGCTTAAGCTTGTTACTTGGATACTTACATGTTACACTATCTCGTTCATCGGGATAAGACTTATAGTTGCCTACCGATATAGGAGTTTGTGATTGTTGAAAATAACTATACCATGATGTAACCCCTATGTAGTAGTGTTGTTAGACTTAACATGAACGTAGTGCAATGGCTGCAAGTAGTGATACATCACTGATCTTCTTGTCAGAAGATTGTTCCTAAAACGTATGTCGATGAATTCTGAGTAATCGATCACTTTCACCTCACTAGTTGGTGCCAACAACCTAAGTGTGGGGTGGTACCCCTACTGCTTAAGTATAGATTGTATCCATTGAGATTGTGCTACCATTATCACTATTTCAAGTCTCAGGTACAATGGCACCTAAAGAGAGACAAGGCAAGGAGAAGACTACCACTTCCCAAAAGGGCAAGAAAAGAGGCCGCAAGGAGCAAGGAGAACCCTCCTCGCTGCAAACACCTCAACTCACGCTTGGAATTAAGTGAGATACTTATGAGGAACTTCTAAGGATGACGACTCTGATAATGATTCCAATGCAAGGGGTATGACCCCAGACATAGAGGATAAGTCCGACCAACCAGGTTCCTCGTATTTATTTTCCACTGAGGACAGTGTCCCGACTAAGTGTGGGGTGGCAGTATCGCATGCTATACTTCTCTATTTGCATCTATGTTTGTTTACTTTTTTTTGTGTGTTTTCGATTTTTTAGTTAAGTTAAGTTTTTTTTAGGAGTAATTTTTTTCTAGCTTCGCATGAAATTATTTTGATAGGCAACATGAGATTATAACAAGAGTATGTGTTACAATTGTGACTATTGAGACGTTTAGGCTCTAGTTGTGACTCATTATGTGATATTGTGTGATTCAATTCCTTCACTTGTTGGGTCAAGAGTCTATATTACTTCCAATCAAGTCGACCATGTGCCTTGTGTGTGTGAGATAATAGTATATTCTATGTATGTGGCTGATGCTAGAACTTGCCTGGTATGTATGCAAAGCGAAAATAAGGAGTGTAAGTTTAGGATATGATTTAGGCATTTCTTTGGCAACCTATATTTGTTTACCTTCAGTTTTACCTACCCATGAACATCACCCTAGTTAAACCATTTTGAGCCTTTAGCCTATTTCTTTGACAACCTTGTATGTAAGCCTAATCCATTTCTTTCAAGACCGTAATTTGATCCAAATTCCTAAGTGATTTAAAGTGAAAAAGTCATGTGACAACATAAGAGGAAATTGGGTAAGTATGATGCTATAAATTGTAATAGTGCTTGAATGCTTTATGAAAAAGAAAGTGCTATCATAAGAGGTATGTTATGAAAAGAAAAAGGAAAAAGAAAGCTGAAAAGTGAGTTATGCTTAAAATTGAAAAACGAAAGAGGAGAACAAGGGTGGTAGAATAAAAGAAAGAAGAAAGGTTGAAAGAAAAAAATGTCAATGATACAATGTGATGTATTAAAGTGCTTAGGAACTTAGTCACTATTTCTGGCCAAAATAGTCCTACCCGGCCCTTAGCCTACATTACAACCATCAAAAGACCTACTTGATCCTAATCTTAGCATTCTGACATTTAGTGGAGTATTACACTAAGGGCAAGCCTATGGTCATCAGTTGCTACATATGAATTCTTTGTGAGAGTGAGAGCAAGGACATTTTGATACCCATGTTTGAAAAATATGCTATATTTGGGAGTGATTATGGGTACTATATTGTGAGACACACATAGTTGATGAGCTTTGGATAGTTGTATATGATTCTATGCACCATAATGTTTGCATGTGAGTTGATCACCATCACGAGCCTATACTAGAGGTTAAATTGTTTCTACTTATAATCGGAAAGCTACTCTTTGTTGATAATTGTTGTGCTTGTCTTAAAGAATGTTTTGTGTTGTTGTTGTAAAAACCCTAAGTTGATGTTTAGAAGGACATGATATGTTGTTCGAGGACGAACAAAGCTCTAAGTGTGGGGTGTTGATGATAGGCGGATTTACACGCCTATATCAATATATTTTGCCCATATTTTAGCCTAGTTTTGAGAACAAATTATATATTTCATGCACTTTTAGTCCTTTTTCCTGTAAATGAGCTAACGAACATGATTAGAAAAGTTTTAGGTATAAATGATGCAAAATACAGCATTTTATGGCTTACTTGACGCAAAAGAAAGCTCACGAACCAAGGAGAAGGAAGTGGGACGCCTAAAGGACCAAAACTGCTGCATGGAAAATCTATCCCGGGCTAAAACAGCATTTCTGAAGACTTTGGGGACTTACAGACACAAAGCTGGATTTGGACAATGATACATTAACCTAGTACAATTGGGTTATGTATTTCATTAGTTTATTTGGATTATGATAATGTTACATTAACCTAGTACATTTGGGTTAAGTATTTCATTAGTCTAGTAGGATTTGGTTATTTATTTCATTAGCTTAGTAGGAGTAGGATATGGGTATTATAAATACCCTATCATGCTAGAGATTTTTAATTAAGTCCTCCCTTAGTGGAGAGGCACATTCTACTTCTCAATTACAACTCTTATAATCTTTCCATTAATTCTATTCTTCTTCTATTTTTAAATTCCACAACAAGAGAATCGTTACCAAGCTAAGGAATCACGCCTCACGCCTATCACCTAAGCTACACGCCATTCACCAATATTGTGATATAATAACAATGCAAATAGTGATTTCCTTCGCATTCATGGGTAACTAAACCTCTCTGTTGGGGTTATGGAAGCCGAATGAGATATTATCTATTGTTGTGAGTTTGTGAGTTCGAGACACGTATATTGCTTATATCATTATTCTCTTCATCTTAATCTACATTCTTTGCGGTTGCAAATGCAAGAATACTCCAGTCTAACATTTAACTTGTTCGAGAGAAAGGTTATTTGTCTGGAAAAGAGATAATGTCAAGGTAGTAGGACACCCTTTCCTATTAAAAAGATAGTGTCGTAACTGGACTAACCTCTTGGAGAATTCGTACCGTTAGACACGCTTTAAGCTCGAGAGAGTTAAAGTGAAATAGTCCTTGTTCAGGTCGAGAGACGCTTGGATTTACCATCGACTACAATTCTCTATAAGCACATGCATGTCACAATTCTACACACTCATAGTCAATAGAGACGTATACCTCAGAAGGTGGACATAACCCCAACGCCTCAATTCTCATTGTTTACAACTCACATAACAATCTCTCTCTCTTTACTTTTTTATTTTTAGCTTTTATTTTGATACTTTATTTAATTACTTGCACAACAAGAATCCCCCCTCTTACGAGACTTGCACCAAAAGTTTAGTAATTTTGCTTACTTGTTGGCCAAGCTATTCCCTATGGGATCGACACCCAACCCAGGTTGGGTTCTATATTTGCTAACGACCGCTTTACACTCCTACGAGAGCTGTAGATTGAGCGTTATCAACAACTATTTCACAAATGACATTAAAAACCTAATCTATGAAGCCACGGCTATGGAGACGGTTGTCAAAAGTGAAAATGGACAAGAAATTCTTGAGCAAGTCGCAAAAGAAGATGCTTGTGCCACCCTCCTATACCACATAGCGAGATATTTTATAGGAGAGCCCAAATTATTTCAGGATAAGAGTTTAGAAATCCTTAACAATCTCACCTGCAAAGACCTAGCAGACTTTAGGTGGTATATGGATACCTTTTTAGTCAAAATCATGATCCGACCTGACTATAACAATGACTTCTAGAAAGAACATTTTATTAGTGGCCTTCCTCCTCTGTTCGCAGATAAGGTTAGGACCAAAATCAAAGATAGATTCGAGGGAAAAATCCCTTACGGGATATTAACCTATGGAGATATAATAAGCTTCATTACCACAGTAGGGGTAGACCTCTGCACCGACCTTAAGCTTAAGAAACCACTTAAGAAGGATAGCACTTCCAAATACGGACTAGGAACCTTTTGTCAAGATTTTGGGTTCACTAACCTATCCTCTCCCTCTAGCTAAAAACATAGAAAAAAATCCTTTAAGTCTCACAAAAAATCCAAACAACCTAGGAAAGAATCCTTCAAAAGGGAATCTTACAAGAATAGTAGAAAAACAAGACAAAAACCCTCTAGAAACAAAGATACTTGTTGGACTTGTGGTAAGACGGGCCATAGAGATAAAGACAGTAAGTCAGGCAAAAAGAATAAGATCAACCAATTAGGTCTCTTTGAAGAAACCAAAGAGAAATTATTCTCTATAATGGAAGACTCTTCAGATTCCTCCGACTCTTTCAGCTCTTCTAGTAACGACTATAGCGACGAAGAATTCATCAATGCCGCATATGAGTCCGATCAATCTCATTCCGACCAGGAGTGTGTTTGTAATGGTACTTTCTATACTTGCACAAAGAGGACCGTTAATGTCATTTTAGGAAATCCCGTGGATAGCAACTGTATCGTCAAAGGACTTGTCCCTACTAAATACCTTTAAAAGCGTACCTCTCGTCTGTACTCTGCCACGGGAGAAAAAATGAAAATCCACTATGAGCTTCCTAAAGCTCATATCTGTAACAATGGGATTTGCCTTGTTAACGACTTTGTCATTACTGAAGGTATCACGGAAGATATCATTCTAGGAATACCAGGGACAGGACCAGAGAAGTCAACTCCTCTAATCTTTCTCTTGTCATTATCATTTTCTTCACTTTCCTCCGGTTTTTTGAGGTAGAAGCTCTGTGTGAGACAGATCTTCGAAATGAAGAATTCCTAGAGGCTTCAAAACCTAAGAATTTTAAATCAATGGATCATGTCATCATAAATGGATTAAAGTAATATGCATCTTATATGAAAATAGTTTTCCCATGTTCTAGACAGAATATGTATTTAGCTGCTCATGCTAAGTACATATTCTGCCAACATGGCTTTGATACCAATAAAAAGATCTTTGTGATTATTTGAGAAAATCAACAGAAAGTAGTAATTAGAAAAGAGTTAAAAACAACTTACAAAATTTTATTCAAACTTCAACATTCCATTCAGTTATTCCTCTACCATCATGGTTGGAAGTAGAGAGGTAAGGATTTTTTTCAAACTGAACGTCTGGAGGGGAAGGTCGTTTGTAATAATTTTTCTTAGTAGAAAAACGATCACTGGTTAGCTTAGAAAGAGAGTTCTTTTGGTTGCTGGACTTTCCCTTCTCAGAGATTTTAAACTTGGAAAGTTTTTCATTGATTTGTTCTAAGATTTTCCCCGAGACCTTAAAGTCATCGCTGCGATTAGGAAATTTCTCTTTTTGGAACACAAGGATCTTAAAGATAGGTTTGGTAATAGGGTTAGGGCTTGGAGCACCTTTTTCAGGAGTGGGAGAACTAAACGGAAGCATTGAGCTCTTAGTATCTCCTATTTGCTGGGAGATAGTGTAAAGGACCTGATTAGTATAGTATTTTTGTTCAACTATCCTATCTAGGTCTCTGTTGATAGGGGCAGATAGGGGTCTATCATGCTTCTTCTTGAATGGGAAAGCATTGAGGACTTCATTTGAATGAGGAATTTTTATCCCTTTGAGAGGAGGAGTAACGGATTCAACGACCTTGTTACTCTACGTATACCATTTATTAATGATAACGTGAAGGGATTAATTTTGATTTTCCATTCTTCCAGTGAATTCAAACCATCTAAAGAATTCGATATCGCATCGAAGTCTTTTTATGTCTGCTATCCATAGCCGACCAAACTCATTTTGCTGCTCTTTAGAATAAGTACTGGTGTTCCATTTTCTTTTTATTGTGTCCTTTGGAAGGTACCAGCGGACTTCAAGAGCTTTGAGGTCAGGAGTGTATTCTTCATTAGATTTGATGACTATTAAACCAGGATCAGTCCTAATTTTTTGACGAGGTATGATAGGGGGAGGTTCCATATCTGAGGCTGTAGGGCTACCTGGATCATAGAGATTCTCGGGTTCTAGGGATTCCTGAACCCTAGTAGGTTTATGTTGCTACCTGGTTTGTCGTGTATTGTGATGCATCCAGAGTAGGTTTATGTTGTGTCCTCATGCTACATAGTAAGGTCATATCTTACACCTCGAGACAACTCAAGCCGCATGAGAAGAATTATCCGACTCACGATCTTGAGTTAGCAGCTCTGGTATTTTTCATAAAGATTTGGAGGCATTAATTTATGTGGTGCATGTATATGTGTTCACAAATCAAAAGATCCTTTAGTACGTATTCTCTCAAAAATACCTCAACCTCCGTCAGAGAAAGTGGTTAGAGCTCTTGAA
This sequence comes from Capsicum baccatum var. pendulum, assembly GCA_030864225.1. Lineage (NCBI taxonomy): Eukaryota > Viridiplantae > Streptophyta > Magnoliopsida > Solanales > Solanaceae > Capsicum > Capsicum baccatum. The sequence goes on along the minus strand of CM061560.1, from coordinate 253,635,383 downwards.
AGATTACGACATGAATGTCATCTATCATCCGAGAAAAGCCAATATAGTGGTTGATGCTCTCAGTAGACTGTCTATGGGTAGTGTTGCTCATATTGAGAAAGATAAGAAGAAGTTAGCTCAGGAAGTTCATCATATTTCCATACTAGGTGTCCTCCTAGTTGATTTAGAAGAAGGTAGTATATGGGTTCAGAACAGTTTAGAATTATCTCTAGTTTTCGTGGTGAAAGAAAAGTAGGATAGAGATCCCAGTTTAGTCAAGTTCAAAAAGTCAGTCAAAGATTAGAAGGTAGAAGTTTTCTCCCAAGAGGGAGATGCTGTGTTATGTTGTCAGGGTCATCAGTGTGTTCCAGGTGTAGATGACTTAAGGAAGTGAATTCTTGTAGAAACATATGGTGTGCGTTACTCTATTTATCCAGGGGCCACTAAGATGTACCACGACTTGTGGGAGATCTATTGGTGGAGTATGATGAAGAGAGTATTGTAGAGTTTGTGGCTAAGTTCTCCACGTGTCAGCAGGTTAAGATAGAGCATTTAAACCTTAGTGAGTCCATAAGGCATTCATCATTCCCACCTGGAAGTAGGAATAAGTGAACATGGACTTTGCAATAGGCTTGCCCTGTTCATCAGCATGATTCAGTATGGGTTATTGTAGACAGGATGACCAAATCAGCTCATTTCCTTCTAGTTCATACCTCTTATTCAGTCGAGGATTACGCCAAACTCTATATCAGAGAGTTGTTGTATGGTGTTCTGTTATTTATTATCTCACATAGAGGTATCCAGTTCACCTCTTATTTCTAGAAAGCATTCCAAAAGAGTCTTGATACCTAAATCCATCTCAGTACATTCTTTCATCCTTAGATAGATGGTCAAGCAGAAAGGACCATTCAGACCTTAGAAGATATGTTGCGAGTATGTGTAATTGAGTTCAAGGGAAGTTGGGATGACCAATTGCCTTTAATTGAGTTTGCATACAACAACTATCATTCCAGTATTTAGATGGCTCCATTCGAAGATCTCTACAGTAGGAGATGCGGATCTCTAATCGGTTTGTTAGAAGTCGGTGAGGCCACAGTCGTAGGGCCTGAATTAGTATTTGATACCTTAAAAAAAGTTTACTTGATCAGATAAAGACTTCAAGATGCTTGGAGCCGATAGAAATCTTATGCAGATGTATGCAGAAAGGTTCTCGAGTTTGAGGTTGATGACTATGTGTATCTAAAGATCTCTCCCATGAAGGGAGTGAAGAGATTCAGTAAGAAGGGAAAGATCAGTCCCCGATATTTTGGTCCCTTCAAAATTCTCAATTGCTTTGGAAAATTAGCTTATGAGCTTGATGTGCCTTCATATCTAGCCTCAGTTTATCCAGTGCTCCATGTCTCCTTGCTCAAGAAGTTCATAGGTAGTCCCTTTAGAGGCGTAGATGTTCAGAACAACCTCTCTTAGAAAGAGATTCCATTCAAAATCCTTGACTACCAGATTCATAGATTGAGGAACAAAGAAGTCCCTCTAGTCAAAGTGCTTTGGCAGAATTAGTCCGTTAAGGGAGCTACTTGGGAAGCAAAAACAGATATGCAGACCAAGTACCCTCACCTCTTCTCCGCAAACTTAGATCTAGCTCAAAGTAATAGTCCTTCTTAAGCTCATTCAGCTTCATGTTCATATTTCCATTACAAACTTGGTATCCATTACCATTGCATATTCAGTCATATGCTCATGTGTTAGTTAAGACATGAATTAATATGTCAGCTCAGTCATGTATCCATGCAGCAGATATGCATGAATTCAGCTTATCAGTCATGCATCAGATATGCATGAATTGAGCTTAATAGTAATGCATCAGATATGTATTCTCTTTATGAGAAAACTCAGCTTATCAGTAATACCAATTATTCATTCATGAGTCAGTTATTCATGCATCAAATATGCATGTTCAGTATGATAGAAATCAGCTTATTAGTTATGTCAGTCATGAAATCTTGTTTTAGTTGTGCATGTCCTATATGTACTTCAATTTATTGTTCTCCCCTTCTCAGTCAGTTTCAATCGAGGATGAATGTTTTCAAGGGGGAGATATTGTAAGATCCCACAAAATCCTATGTCAAATTCAGACCTTAAAGCTCCTTAAGGGATTCAACACTTAGAAATTTCAGCAAAGTATTGGACTTAGTGTTCTCTAAGCCTTTTGAACTTCAATGAATTTAATTATAACCTTCCCGACATCGGAAAGTTGATTTCTAAGTTGAGTCATAGACAGGGATGAAAATTTCATGTCTCGAATAAGTTACAAAATTTTCGAACAAGGATTGGATCATATCAAAGTTTCAGAACATCATGAATAATATTTTCAATCCTTATAATTATATGTCGATTGTTTATATTGATGATGTGCTTATTTTCTCAGAAAATATTGATTCTCATTTTAAGCATCTTGATACCTTCTTCAAGATTGTTAAAATCAATGGTTTGGTAGTTAGCGCCAAAAAAATGAAGCACTTCCAGACATCTATAAGATTCTTAGGACATGATCTTTATCAAGGTAGTTATAAACCCATTTGTAGAGCTATAAAGTTCTCCTCCAAATTCCCTAATGAGATTAGTGATAAAACCCACCTTAAAAGGTTCTTAGGAAGCCTTAATTATGTAGCAGATTTTATCCCAAACATTAGACAGGTCTGCGAACCTCTTTATAAAAGACTTAAAAAAACGCCAGTTCCGTGGAGTTCTGACCAAACTAATGTTGTCATTAAAATTAAAGAATTAGTCAAAAACCTTCCATGCTTAGGAATTCCTAACCCAGAAGCTTTTATGATTGTTGAAACAGATGCTTCGGACATAGGGTACGGGGGTATTCTGAAGCAACAGGTTAGTAATTCTTCTGAACAGTTAGTCAGATTTACGTCTGGGATATGGAATCAAGCTCAGAAAAACTATAGCACTGTTAAAAAGGAAGTTTTATCTATAGTGCTATGTATCACTAAATTTCAGGATGATCTTGTCAATAAAGAATTTTTACTACGAGTAGATTGCAAATCTGCTAAAGAAATTTTACAAAAGGATGTTAAAAATTTGGTTTCAAAACAAATATTTGCTAGATGGCAAGCTCTCCTATCTAGCTTTGGTTTTCAAATTGAATTTATCAAAGGAGAAAATAATTCCCTTCCCGATTTTCTAACAAGATAATTTTTACAAGGCCAAAATGAGACCCACCACACTGGGAAAAGTCTCAGTAGGCAACAAACAGGACCAAACTAAAATGGCTAGACCATTCGATTTACCGTCAGCATCAACAAATCCATTGAGGCCATCAGTCCCATAGAGGCCTGAACTAAAACCGGAACTGCAGTCACCATTCCAAAATAAATATGCAGCTTTGGCGGAATTTCCAAAGCTCCCTCCACCAATGCCAACTAGATTGGTAGATCTAAAGACAAATAAGCCTTTTGATAAAGGGCAATCCTCAAGTTCATCTGTACAGTCGAAACAGAGTTACGCCATGAAGGCCCCCGAGACCTTTGCACAAGCCGTAAATCCCACAGCTGCCAAAGCAATACCAACTTCTCCAATCAAGGAAGAATTTAAATTCATTACCACCCAGGTAATGCCTATTATTGCCTTAGATAAGGAATATGAGGGATATCCACTGGAACAGCTTATCAAGCCAGTCTACAATGACAAAAACTTCATGGATACAGAAAATCCACTTAAAACAAGGCGATATTATGAAGCCATCCTGGTAGATATCGATTCCATCGAGGTTGAGCATTCTATGAATGAGAGAAACCCAGAATACATTGATTATTCCAGGTTCACCATTAAGAGGGTATTAACCCCATTTAATTGGTTTGCAGATCACTTGCATACCCCTATTGCATTATCAATACCGCATAGGCCACAAACTTATAATTGGTACGATTATAAGTCAGTGTGGTTTAATTTTTTATATGTTAGGCCAGGACAAACCTAGTTTATTAAATATTGTCCTGTCATGGTAGACGCCATTATACCCAGATGGTTCTACGAATGGTGGATATACTTTGGAGAAATCAAAGAAATCCTCCCCCAACAGTTTCTTAATCGATTCACAGATTTCTGTTCAAAGGAAGGGTGTGTAACCCTCCCAGAGCATATCCAAATGTGCAAGTTCTTCATCAAGAAGAGAATTTCTTACATCATCTCCTGGAATTTCGCCAAAGGAGAACAAGACCGAATTAAATATTTATCTAAAGAGATAAAAGTCAAAGGTTGGACTCCCAAGCCAATGGCACCAAAGACCCTTGATAAAGGAAAAACAACAGCATCTTCAACCAGTGCCTCACAAAGCAAGAAGGCACTCAAAGAAAAACTAAAGAAGGCTTTACAAGATATGGAAAGCCAAGAAACTAACGAAGAAGAAGTATTGCAACTTCTAGAAGAAGCTTCCTCCACAGGAAGTACTGATAACAACAGGGATATGCTAAATCCCAAAGGGATAGCCATGGCCTATCTGGACCCCTATTAAGAATAGGGAAACGACCCTTCAAAAAGTAGAGGTTCAAAGAACTGGAATTACTTTTTGAAGAGGCATTCTACTATTCCTAATTGGAATTCGTAGGACCAGATGCTTTTCCAAAAGCAAAAGGACAATACAATCAATCATCTTTCAAAAAGCAAAAGGAATCTGCTTTCCAATAGCAAAAGCATCCACAGCACTCAAGACTATCGGCCATGAAGAAATGAATGATCTTAGCCTTACACTTGTACACCCTAGATGTACTCATTTTATTTCTCTTGTCTATATAAGACTTATTGTAACATTAGAGAAGGCATCAGAAAAATTCATAGATAGAAATATTTCTGCCTGCCTTAACTCTTCTCTAGTAATGTTTTCTGTTGTAAGTTTGAATAAAATTTTGTAAGTTGTTTTTAACTCTTTTCTCATTACTACTTTCTGTTGATTTTCTCAAATAATCACAAAGATCCTTTTATTGGTATCAGAGCTAGGTTGGCAGAATATGTACTTAGCATGAGCAGCTAAATACATATTCTGTCTAAAGCATGGGAAAACTATTTTCATATAAGATGCATATTACTTTAATCCATTTACGATGACACTTCTAAATAAATTATTTTAATATATCATGTATTATAATGGGATTTTGATAAAGTATGGGGTATTCATTTTCTCTATATGTTTGAAGTATCCGATTAATCTCCGGTTTCAGACGTTGGTCAGCCTGAAAGTGTGGTCTCAGCTAAGGTAAGCATTTGACCCTGTTGGTGGTCCCTCGCTAAGATAACATTAAGAGAAATCCGTTGTAACAGCCATTAAGACTTGCTAGATCCCATAAGCCATAGATTTATTGATTTAATTTATTATAGGTCGAATCATCAATGATTATTGTTGTGTGCTATCTTATGTGAAAACTTAGGTTTCCCAGTCAGTCTCTAGACAGTTTCTCTAAAATGAATTCCAACAATCATATTAAAAACACTATTAACCTATCTTCTCAAGCAACCCAGATTGCTAATATCGAAAATGATCTTCAAAACTGGAGTATTCCAGAAGAACCTTTTAGAACAATTTATCAGATTGGTAACTTTAGTTTTCTTAAAAAGCATAACATCAAGACCTCTGAGTCTACTGTTGCCATTAATAATTTCTTAGAAATTATTCAGTTATTAAATGAGCTTGATATAAACCGATTTAAAAATCAGTTTAATTATCTTCATGTTGGATTGGTTCAGGTGGTTATTAAGCCACTCTTTCGATAGGGTCTTGATATTACTGTCTGTGCTATCCTAAGAGACGCCCGTCTATTGAATTTCGATGATTCTCTCTTAGGTGTAATTCAAAGTAACCTAGCCGATGGTCCGGTATACTTTAATTGCTACCCAAATTTCTCTGTCGATATTAATGATCCGAACATCATGGATGTTTTAACACTTAATGTTAAGAAAAAAAACATGAACAGTAAGGATAATACTAGAGAAATAGCAATAATATACAGAGTATATTATCATCTTATGGGTACAACCCTAGCTCCCAAAGCTAGATTCACGAGCCCTAGGGGTTTCACGACCCTTATGGAAGCAAATAAAGACAGAAGTAATGTCTTTGTTCCTAAGGCTCTCATCTGGAATGATATCATACATAACAATGAATGGCACTTTGATGCTATCACTCCGCCCCTCCCTACCTATCCAGAAAAATCGCAAATCAAAAGGGTTATTCAACACCCTGACGGATCCATTGATTTGACCTCTGCACCGACCTTAAGCTTAAAAAACAACTTAAGAAGGATATCACTTCCAAATACGGACTAGGAACCTTTTTTCAAGATTTTGGGCTCATTAACCTATCCTCTCCCTCTAGCAAAAAACATAGAAAAAAATCCTTTAAGTCTCACAAAAAATCCAAACAACCTAGGAAAGAATCCTTCAAAAGGGAATCTTACAATACTAGTAGAAAAACTAGACGAAAACCCTCTAGAAACAAAGCTACTTGTTGGACTTGTGGTAAAACGGGCCATAGATCTAAAGACAGTAAGTCAGGCAAAAAGAATAAGATCAACCAATTAGGTCTCTCTGAAGAAACCAAAGAGAAATTATTCTCTATAATGGAAGACTCTTCAGATTCCTCTGACTCTTTCAGCTCTTCTAGTAACGACTATAGCGACGAAGAATTCATTAACGCCGCATATGAGTCTGATTAATCTCAGTATGGCCAAGAGTGTGCTTGTAATGGTACTTTCTGTACTTGCACAAAGAGGACCGTTAATGTCATTTCAGGAAATCCTAAAGAAATCCTGTTTGACATCATAGAGCACATCCAGGATGATGAGGCTAGGAATAAATATCTTCTAGAACTCAAACGATTAATGCTTTCTCACGAAGAAAAGCCCCCCAAACCCATTATTTAGCCTTTTATCATGAAACAGGTTATGTCTCGATTTGACAAACCTGCAGAGCCATCTTTAGCTGATCTCAAGGGTGAAATTTCCACCCTCAAAGAAGAGATCAGGGACCTAAAAATCAGACTTGATCGAGTAGAACTTAACATTCTTACTGAACAAGTCCTAAAGAATGTGTCTCCTCGGGAAAATGTCTCCCCGCCAGAGTCTCCAAAGGCCTCCCCAATCATCCAAAATGATCATCTAATGGAGCACAACTCTTTCCCAGGCTCTGACTCTCCCTCTACCTCTGGCAAGGCCATCATGGCCATAAAAGCTTACAGCGAACACATCGTCGTAAAAATTGTCATAGACAAAGACTTCGTTCTTAACAGAGTAGCACTCTTTGATACCGGCGCGGATAGCAACTATATCATCAAAGGACTTGTACCCACTAAATACCTTCAAAAGAGTACCTCTCGTTTGTACTCTGCCACGGGAGAAAACATAAAAATCCACTATGAGCTTCCTAAAGCTCATATCTGTAAGAATGGAATTTGCCTTGTTAATGACTTTGTCATTACTGAAGGTATCATGGTAGATATCATTCTAGGAATACCTTTTGTCAATCAAATACGACCCTTCATTAGCGATTATGATGGAATTCGCACAACTATTTTGGATCAAAATCTTTTCTTCCCCTAATTAAGGCCCCTCCCGCAAGAAGAAGGCGACCTTATTAAAGAAAGAACTACTTTTCGAATTAATCGGCTTTCCTCCCATATTGGTTTTCTTAAACAAGAAATTCAAATCAAAAAAATTGACCAATTTTAAAAACCCCGGAGATGATTACTAAAATTGCTAATCTTCAGGAGAAATTCGAAAAAGAAATTTGTTCCCAATTTCCTAATGTTTTTTGGGAAAGAAAAAGACATTTAGTAGAACTTCCTTACATTACTGGTTTTAACGAACAAGCCATTCCTACTGAGGCCAGGCCCATTCAAATGAACCAGGAAATAATGGAAATCTGTAAAAAGGAGATCGATCATCTTCTAAAAAATGGAATTATCAGAACCTCAAATTCTCCATGGAGTTGCTCTGCCTTTTATGTCAACAATAGTGCAGAAAAGGAATGAGGAACTCCAAGGCTTGTAATAAATTACAAGCCTTTGAATGCGGTTTTGAAATGGATCAGACATCCGATTCCTAACAAAAGGGATCTTTTAAAAAGGACTTTCAAGGCCAATCTTTACAGTAAATTTGATATGTCAGGATTCTGGCAAATTCAAATTGCTGAAAAGGATAAATAAAAAACAGCCTCCAACGTCCCATTTGGACATTATGAATGGAATGTTTTACCTTTTATTGGTATCAGCCTTTTAGCATGAAACAGGTTATGTCTCGATTTGACAAACCTGCAGAGCCGTCTATAGCTGATCTCAAGGGTGAAATTTCCACCCTCAAAGGAGAGATCAGGGACCTAAAAATCAGACTTGATCGAGTAGAACTTAACATTCTTACTGAACAAGTCCTAAAGAATGTGTCTCCTCGGGAAAATGTCTCCCCACCAGAGTCTCCAAAGGCCTCCCCAATCATCCAAAATGATCATCTAATGGAGCCCAACTCTTTCCCAGGATCTGACTCTCCCTCTACCTCTGTAAAGGCCATCACGGCCATAAAAGCTTACAGCAAACACATCGTCATAAAAATTGTCATAGACAAAGACTTCGTTCTTAACAGAGTAGCACTCTTTGATACCAGCGCGGATAGCAACTGTATTGTCAAAGGACTTGTCCCCACTAAATACCTTCAAAAGAGTACCTCTCGTCTGTACTCTGCCACGGGGGAAAAGATGAAAATACACTATTAGCTTCCTAAAGCTCATATCTGTAACAATGGGATTTGCCTTGTTAACGACTTTGTCATTACTGAAGGTATCACGGAAGATATCATTCTAGGAATACCTTTTGTCAATCAAATACGACCCTTCATTAGCGATTATGATGGAATTCGCACAACTATTTTGGATTAAAATCTGTTCTTCCCCTTATTAAGGCCCCTCTCAAAAGAAGAAGGCGACCTTATTAAAGAAAGAACTAATTTTCGAATTAATCGGCTTTCCTCCTATATTGGTTTTATTAAACAAGAAATTCAAATCAAAAAAATTGAGCAATCTTTAAAGAAAAAGAAATTTGTTTCGAATTTCCTAATGCTTTTTGGGAAAGAAAAAGACATTTAGTAGAACTTCCTTACATTACTGGTTTTAACGAACAATTTATCAGATTGGTAAATTTAGTTTTCTAAAAAAGCATAACATCAAGACCTCTGAGTCTACTGTTGCCTATAGTTTTTCTGAGCTTGATTACATATCTTAGACGTAAATCTGACTAACTGTTCAGAAGAATTATTAACCTATTGCTTCAGAATACCCCCATACCCTATGTCCGAAGCATCTGTTTCAACAATCATAAAAGTGTCTGGGTTAGGAATTCCTAAGCATGGAAGGTTTTTGACTAATTCTTTAATTTTAATGACAACATTAGTTTGGTCAGAACTCCACGGAACTGGCGTTTTTTTAAGTCTTTTATAAAGAGGTTCGCAGACCTGTCTAATGTTTGGGATAAAATCTGCTACATAATTAAGGCTTCCTAAGAACCTTTGAAGGTGGGTTTTATCACTAATCTCATTAGGTAATTTGGAGGAAAACTCTATAGCTCTACAAATAGGTTTATAACTACCTTGATAAAGATCATGTCCTAAGAATCTTATAGATGTTTGGAAGAGCTTCATTTTTTTGGCGCTAACTACCAAACCATTGATTTTAACAATCTTGAAGAAGGTATCAAGATGCTTAAAATGAGAATCAATATTTTTTGAGAAAATAAGCACATCATCAATATAAACAATCGACATATAACTATAAGGATTGAAAATATTATTCATGATGTTCTGAAACTCCGAAGGAGCATTTTTGAGACCAAAAGATAAAACATTCCATTCATAATATCCAAATGAGACGTTGAAGGCTGTTTTGTATTTATCCTTTTCAGCAATTTGAATTTGCCAGAATCCTGACTTCATATCAAATTTACTGTAAAGATTGGCCTTGAAAGTCCTTTTTAAAAGATCCCTTTTGTTAGGAATCGGATGTCTGATCCATTTCAAAACCACATTCAAAGGCTTGTAATTTATTACAATCCTGGGAGTTCCTCGTTCCTTTTCTGCACTATTGTTAACATAAAAGGCAGAGCAACTTAATGGAGAATTTGAGGTTCTGATAAAACCATTTTTTAGAAGATGATCGATCTTCTTTTTGCAGATTTCCATTATTTCCTGGTTCATTTGAATGGGCCTGGCCTTAGTAGGAATGGCCTATTCGTTAAAACCAGTAATGTAAGGAAGTTCTACGGGTGTGTAACCCTCCCAGAGCATATCCAAATATGCAAGTTCTTCATCAAGAAGAGAATTTCTTACATCATCTCCTGGAATTTCGCTAAAGGAGAATAAGACAGAATTAAATATTTATCTAAAGAGATAAAAGTCAAAGGTAGGACTCCCAAGCCAACGGCACCAAAGACCCCTGATAAAGGAAAAACAACAGCATCTTCAACCAGTGCCTCACAAAGCAAGAAGGCACTCAAAGAAAAACTAAAGAAGGCTTTACAAGATATGGAAAGCCAAGAAACTAACGAAGAAGAAGTATTGCAACTTCTAGAAGAAGCTTCCTCCACAAGAAGTAGTGATAACAACGGGGATATGCTAAATCCCAAAGGGATAGCCATGGCCTATCTGGACCCCTATTAAGAATAGGGAAATGACCCTTCAAAAAGTAGAGGTTCAAAGAACTGGAATTACTTTTTGAAGAGGCATTCTACTATTCCTAATTGTAATCCGTAGGACCAGATGCTTTTCCTAAAGCAAAAGGACAAGACAATTAATCAGCTTTCAAAAAGCAAAAGGAATCTGCTTTCCAAAAGCAAAAGCATCCACAGCACTCAAGACTGTCGGCCATCAAGAAATGAATGATCTTAGCCTTACACTTGTACCCCCTAGATGTACTCATTTTATTTCTCTTGTCTATATAAGACTTGTTGTAACATTAGAGAAGGCATCAAAAAATTTCCTAGATAGAAATATTTCCGCCTGCCTAAACTCTTCTCTTGTAATATTTTCTGTTGAAGTTTGAATAAAATTTTGTAAGTTGTTTTTAACTCTTTTCTCATTACTTCTTTAGGATGCAATAAAAAGAAAATGGTACACCAATACTTATTCTAAAGAGTAGAAAAAGGAGTTTGGTCGGCTATGGATAGCAGACATGAAAAGACTTCGATGCGATATCGAATTCTTTAGATGGTTTGAATTCACTGGAAGAATGGAAAACCAAAATGAATCCCTTCATGTTATCATTAACAAATGGTATACGCAGAGTAACAAGGTCGTTGAATCCGTTACTCCTCCTCTCGAAGGGATAAAAATTCCTCATTCCAATGATGTCCTCAATGCTTCCCCCTTCAAGAAGAAGCATGATAGACCCCTATCTGCCCCTATCAAGAGAGACCTAGATAGGATAGTTGAACAAAACAACTATACTAATTAGGTCCTTCACACTATCTCCCAGCAAATAGGAGATACTAAGAGCTCAATGCTTCCTTTTAGTTCTCCCACTCCTGAAAAAGGTGCTCCAAGCCCTAACCCTATTACCAACCATATCTTTAAGATCCCTAAGTTCCAAAAAGAGAAATTCCCTAATCTCAGCGATGACTTTAAGGTCTCGGGGAAAATCTTAGAAGAAATCCATGAAAAACTTTCCAAGTTTAAAATCTCTGAGAAGGGAGAGTCCAGCAACCAAAAGAACTCTCTTTCTAAGCTCACTAGTGATCGTTTTTCTACTAAGAAAAATTATTACAAATGACCTTCCCCTCCAGACGTTCAGTTTGAAGAAAATCCTTACCTATCTACTTCTAACCATGATAGTAGAGGAATAACTAAATGGAATGTTGACGGTTTGGCTGAACACCAGATCTACAACAAACTCCATAAAATGGGCGTTGCCATCACTGCTTACAAAATTAGAGGAGCTTCTGATAAAGACGTAGCCACCATCATTGTAGCAGGGTTCACTGGTATGATAAAACATTGGTGGGACAACTATTTCATAGATGACATTAAAAACCTAATCTATGAAGCCACGGCTATGGAAACAGTTGTCGAAAGTGAAAATGGACAAGAAATTCTTGAGCAAGTCGCAAAAGAAGATGCTTATGCCACCCTCCTATACCACATAGCGAGACATTTTATAGGAGAGCCCAAATTATTTTAGGATAGGAGTTTAGAAATCCTTAACAATCTCAACTGCAAAGACCTAGCAGACTTTAGGTGGTATAAGGATACCTTTTTAGTCAAAATCATGATCCGACCTGACTGTAACAATGACTTGTGGAAAGAACATTTTATTAGTGGCCTTCCTCCTCTGTTCGTAGGTAAGGTTAGGACCAAAATCAAAGATAGATTTGAGGGAAAATCCCTTATGGGATATTAACCTATGGAGATATAATAAGCTTCATTACCACAGTAGGGGTAGACCTCTTCACCGACCTTAAGCTTAAGAAACAACTTAAGAAGGATAGCACTTCCAAATACGGACTAGAAACCTTTTGTAAAATTTCTTTAGCAGATTTGCAATCTACTCGTAGTAAAAATTCTTTATTGACAAGATCATCCTGAAATTTAGTGATACATAGCACTATAGATAAAACTTTCTTTTTAACAGTGCTATAGTTTTTCTGAGCTTGATTCCATATCCTAGACGTAAATCTGACTAACTGTTCAGAATAATTACTAACCTGTTGCTGCAGAATACCCCCGTACCCTATGTCTGAAGTATCTGTTTCAACAATCATAAAAGCTTCTGGGTTAGGAATTCCTAAGCATGGAAGGTTTTTGACTAATTCTTTAATTTTAATGACAACATTAGTTTGGTCAGAACTCCACGGAACTGGCATTTTTTTAAGTCTTTTATAAAGAGGTTCGCAGACCTGTCTAATGTTTGGGATAAAATCTGCTACATAATTAAGGCTTTCTAAGAACCTTTAAAGGTGGGTTTTATCACTAATCTCATTAGGAAATTTGGAGGAAAACTCTATAGCTCTACAAATGGGTTTATAACTACCTTGATAAAGATCATGTCCTAAGAATCTTATAGATGTCTGGAAGAGCTTCATTTTCTTGGCGCTAACTACCAAACCATTGATGTTAACAATCTTGAAGAAGGTATCAAGATGCTTAAAATGAGAATCAATATTTTCTGAGAAAATAAGCACATCACAATATAAACAATCGACATATAACTATAAGGATTGAAAATATTATTCATGATGTTCTGAAACTCTGAAGGAGCATTTTTGAGACCAAAAGGTAAAACATTCCATTCATAATGTCCAAATGGGATGTTGAAGGCTGTTTTGTATTTATCCTTTTCAGCAATTTGAATTTGCCAGAATCCTGACGTCATATCAAATTTACTGTAAAGATTGGCCTTGAAAGTCCTTTCTAAAAGATCATTTTTGTTAGGAATCGGATGTCTGATCCATTTCAAAACCGTATTCAAAGGCTTATGACAAGCCTGGGAGTTCCTCGTTCCTTTTCTGCACTGTTGTTGACATAAAAGGCAGAGCAACTCCATGGAGAATTTGAGGTTCTGATAATCCCATTTTTTAGAAGATGATCGATCTCCTTGTTACAGATTTCCATTATTACCTGGATCATAGGGATTCTCATGTTCTAGGGATTCCTGAACCCTAGTAGGTTGCGGATAATATACTTTGGGGACAGGACCAGAGAAGTCAACTCCTCTAGTCTTTCCCTTGTCATTATCATTTTCTTCACTTTCCTTCGGGTTTTTTGAGGTAGAAGCTCTGTGTGAGACAGATCTTCGAAATCAAGAATTCCTAGAGGCTTCAAAACCTAAGAATTTTATATCAATGGATCCATCAGGGTGTTGAATAACCCTTTCGATTTGCGATTTTTCTGGATAGGCAGGGAGGGGCTGAGTGATAGCATCAAAGTGCCATTCATTGTTATGTATGATATAGTTCCAGAAGAGAGCCTTAGGAACAAAGACATTACTTCTGTCTTTATTTGCTTCCATAAGGGTCGTGACACCCCTAGGTCTCGTGAATCTAGCTTTGGGAACTAGGGTTGTACCCATAAGCCGATAATATACTCTATATATTATTGCTATTTCTCTAGTATTATCCTTACTGTTCATGTTTTTTGTCTTAACATTAAGTGTTAAAACATCCATGATGTTAGGATCATTAATATCGACAGAGAAATTTGGGTAGCAATTAAAGTATACCGGACCGTCGGCTAGGTTACTTTGAATTACACCTAAGAGAGAATCATTGAAATTCAATAGACGGGCGTCTCTTAGGATAGCAAAGACAGGAATATCAAGACCCTGTCGAAAGAGTGGCTTAATAGCCACCTGAACCAATCCAACATGAAGATAATTAAACTGATTTTTAAATCAGTTTATATCAAGCTCATTTAATAACTGAATAATTTCTAAGGAATTATTAATGGCAACAGTAGACTCAGATGTCTTGATGTTATGCTTTTTAAGAAAACTAAATTTACCAATCTGATAAATTATTCTAAAAGGTTCTTCTGTAATACTCCAATTTTGAAGATCATTTTCAATATTAGCAATCTGGGTTGCTTGAGAAGATAGGTTAATAGTGTTTTTAATATGATTGTTGGAATTCATTTTAGAGAAACTGTCTAGAGACTGACTGGGAAACCTAATTTTTCACATAAGATAGCACACAAAAATAATCATTGATGATTCGACCTATAATAAATTAGATCAATAAATCTATGGCTTATGGGATCTAGCAAGTCTTAATGGTTGTTACAACGGTTTTCTCTTAATGTTATCTTAGCAACGGGACCACCAACAGGGTCGAATGCTTACCTTAGCTGAGACCATACTTTCATGCTGACCAACGTCTGAAACCGGAGATTAATCGGATACTTCAAACATATAGAGAAAATGAATAAACCATACTTTATCAAAATCCCATTATAAGACATGATATATTAAAATAATTTATTTAGAAGTGTCATCATAATTGGATTAAAGTAATATGCATCTTATATGAAAATAGTTTTCCCATGCTCTAGACAGAATATGTATTTAGCTGCTCATGCTAAGTACATATTCTGCCAACATGGCTCTGATACCAATAAAAGGATCTTTGTGATTATTTGAGAAAATCAACAGAAAGTAGTAATGAGAAAAGAGTTAAAAACCAGTAATGTAAGGAAGTTCTACTAAATGTCTTTTTCTTTCCTAAATCCATGAAGGCTGTTGGGGCATTGGTAAGACCAAAGGACATGACTAAGAATTCAAAGTGACCTTACCAAGTTTAGAAAGAAGTCTTCAGAACGTCACATTCTCTGACTTTGAGCTGATGATAGCCTGCTCTGAGGTCAACCTTAGAGAAATATCTGGCACCCTGAAGTTGGTCAAATAAGTCATCGATTCTGGAAAGTAGATACTTGTTCTTGATCATGACTTTATTGAGCTGACGGTAGTCTATACATATTATGAGATAGCCGTCTTTCTTTCACACTAATAAGACTGGTGAACCGCAAAAGGACATACTGGATCTGATGAATCACTTATCTAGGATTTTCTTCAACTATTCTTTCAATTCTTTAAGTTCTGCTGGTGCCATTTTGTCTGGAGGAATAGATATGGGCTGAGTATCTGGAAAAAGATCAATGCCAAAGTCTATTTCCCTTTCGAAAGGAATTCCTAGAAGATCTTCGGAAAAGACATCTGAGTATTCATACACTACTGGGACTAATTCAAGACTGTGAGTTATGGAACTAGAGTCCTTAACTCGAATAAGATGATAAATACACCCCTTAGATATCATTTTCCTAGCCCATAAGTAAGAAATAAGCTAACCTCTAAATGCTGAAGTACTATCCCTCCACTCAAGGACGGGTTCATTTAGAAACTAAAACTAGATAATTCTATTTCTGCAGTCGATTGTGGCATAGCAGGAATGAAGCCAATCCATGCTGAGAATGATATCAAAATTAGTCTTCTCTAATTTGACTAAGTTTGCTAAAGTGACTTTCTGAGATACCATAACTATGCAATTCTTGTATACCCGTCGGGCTATGATAGTTTTACCCATTGGGGTAGAGACTGAGAAGGGCTCTAGTAGGATTTCGAGACTGACTCCGAAATCAACTATTATATAAGGAGTAAAAAAAATGAGGAAGATCTTGGATCTAGTAAAGTATAAACATGAAAGTGAAAGATATATAACATACCAGTGACTACATCTAGAGAATTTTACTAATCCTGTCGGGACTAAAGAGCATAGAGTCTGTTTGGGCGTTACCCACTGGTAACATTAGAAGTGGCACTCTACTAATTCAGGCGATCGGACTGAGCTGAGAAACAGTTATGTTGACCCTAAAACCTTGACTTGGGACAATCTCTAACTCTGTGGCCAGTCTTGGCACATCCAAAGTAGATACCAGCTCTACAAATATCCTTGTGGTTCTTACCATAAATTTGACAAAGGGGATTCGTTCGGGCACTGCTAAAACTTCCCTGAGGTTTAGGGTATGGTGCCCTATCTCTGAATTTAGGGTCTGGAGCACTGGTTAATAAAGTAGCTGCAACTGAAGACTTTGGGCAGAACTCAGAACAGTTACCACCCTCTAACTTAGGCTGATTAAAATTGAAGCTGCCTATTCTAGCCCTCTTATTTTGCTTCTTTCTCTCCTTAATCTTTTGCTCTTCTATCTGCTGAGCATGGATCATAATCCTGGCTATGTTCATGTCACTATTCAACATCGCAGTCCTGCACTCCTTGACCATACTATCATTTACCCCAGAAACAAACTTACTCATCTTAGACCTGTTGTCTGCCACTACATACGGTGCATATCAAGCTAATTGAGTAAACTTGAGAGAATACTCTTTAAACATCATGTTTCCCTACCTGAGGTTGATAAATTCTAACACCTTAGCTTCTCTCAACTCTTAGGGAAAGAATCTATCTAAGAAGGCAGTGGGAAACTCCTCCTATTCAATGGGCCCTGTATCTGTGGCCCTCTCAGACTTCCACTGCTTAAACTAAGTGGATCCATATCCTGCAACTAATATGCAGCTAGATCAGTGCTCTCACTAGATATCACCCCCATAACATCAATAACTTTCTAAACCTAATCAAGGAATTCCTAAGGGTCCTCATCTGACTTAGACCCCGTAAAAAATGGAGGGTTCATTTGGGTAAAGTCCAGAATCTTAGCTACAGATGAATTGTTCATTGGGTTGGCCGAAATGACAGTTGGTCGTTCATTTTGAGCAACAACTAAATTAGAAAGAGTAGTGAATGCAGCTCTAAACTCTGCATCAGAGATGTGCTCATCTAAAGGATCTGCCTAGACGGGCTGAGAGGTTGACTGATTTTCACTTCTCTTCTTGGGAGGCATATTCTGTAAACGAAAGAGAAAAGGATTAGACTAAGAATTTTAGTTGAGCTTATTCTCACTGGTATGAAATGAATACTGAAAGAATAGAAACTATTCCTAAAACATCTCATAGCCACCTGTACATGAATGTGGCATGCAATACACCCATGCACAAGACTCTACTAGATGCGGCTTTTCAAACTTCCTAGGACACTGTTGAACCTTAGGCTTTGCTACGAAGTTTGTAAAGCCCCGATTGTAGTAGCCCAGATACTATACGGTGCTAACAATCCTAAAGGACAACTAGCTAACCTATGACTGATATCTGTAATTGAGCACTGAATAATATACGGTGAAATATGCAGAATATAAGCTATAAGGCCGTAAGGTTCAAAACTGCAACATAACTAATAAAATAATATTTGAATGAGGTATAGAAATACCCAAAACTAAAATAAACTATCTGAATATGCTATAGTCTGAAAGCCTCTAAAACTGAACTGTCTAAAGAAGGAGTTGATGGGACATGTCCCCAACTAACTTTGTCTACTTAAATATCTTATTACTAAAAGAATGAAATAATCAAATAATAACATCCTCGAATGATGAGGACTCATTGCTGACTGTACCTGCTAAAAGATAGAATCCTACTGATGCTCTAGAGCTCGTGATTCTGAACCTATGGTAGAAAATACCATAGTGCAGGAAAAAGTATGCATCAATCTATGAGAATATACTGGTATGCAAGTGGGTAGGCTGAATGCATGGGTTCATATGCATTAACAATACTATCTGACTGAGTAACATGAACATGACTGCCTGAGAATACATGCACGAATACTTGAACTATTACTGAGATCATGATAACACTGACTACTAAATTTATTGATAACATGGATTTCTGATAGCTAATATACTGATAACTGAGTGACTATGTATGATAGTCTAAATTTTGATGGAATTAGTCGAGTTCCAGTCTGTGCTGGGTGACTATATCTGACAGTCCTGAATCTGAAGAACTATCTGAGTTCTATTACTGAGACTCAGACTGAAACTGTGACTGTGGGAAGTAGTCATCTAACTGATATGCCCTAAATAAGATATTATAGCTGAGTTGGGGTCCAATCTGTAACCTTAATTGGAAGGGTATTAATACTGCACCACTGGTAAGGAGTGACCCTCATCTGGCAGTGTCCCCAAAAGAAAATGGTGGGACCCTTATCTGACAGTATTAATCCACCTCATCAACCCTCAACTGTCAATTTGATGTCTCAACCTATGTTGGCTATATAGTTATGGAATGCAAGTATTGCTTCTACGGGTCACACCCTCTACTGTCAGTGTGTGCCCCTCATCCTTGGGTTCACTCGGTGCTAAATCCTACTCTCATCTGAATAGACACTATAATGAACTAATTTTACAGAGTTCCATTGACTGATGGAATACTACTGAGATCTAATAACTAAATATGATTACTGAGATTACTAGACTGATACTGAATTTACTGAGTATTCCTGAGTCATGTGACTGACTGGATTCTACTGATCATGGCTTGACTGAGAGTATCTTGAAAACTGACACTGGCTCTAGGCATAGAGTTAAATTTTCAGGTATTAAATGCCCCCAGAACTCGATAGCATGGAAAGGTTAATCATGGCACAAGCTTGAAAACTCAACAATGACTATATACTCATAATTCATTAAATAAGACATTTCATCAAACACTTAGCATGTGTTAACTTGTACATGGATGGGGATTTCATGTTAATATGTTATAATGTCACTAAGTCATTCACATAAGCATTTTATCAAACACATGGGGAGCATGCTTTGGTTATACAATCATCAACATATTTAACTATCATGCATACATCAATCAACTTGTAAATTAGAGGGTTTATCATGATTATCATGTAAATTATCACATACAAGGATCAAATCTCGTAACTTGTTATTTAAAACATGAATCAAAACCCAACAACTACATGAACATGAATTTCAATTCAATTAAATCATGAACATTCATAAATACATAATCTTTGTATTTTAGAAAGGGATTCTTGATCTTCATGGATGAAAGGAATTCATGAATGAACACTTGACATACCTTAGAACGAAAATCCTTAAGTGTTCTTGGAGAAATTCTTGAGCCTTGTACATGACTTTCAAAACTAGGGTTTTCTTTCTTTTGAGAGAGAATGATGAACTTTGGGGAAACTTGAGAGAATAATGATATCCTTAGGTTATTTAGGTATCCATTTCGTGTTTAGGGCTGAATGAGGTCATTGGAAATGTCTAAGATGCCCTTGGGATTTAAAATCCCGTAACTAGAATGCAAATTTAAGCCTCATCGCAGCGCAGTAACCGGCATCGCGATTCCCACGGCGATGCATCCTAATCGCGATGGGCTACTTGATTATACAATTTCCCAAATGGCTCTCATTATGACATGATGGATGGATCATCGCTATACTCACTACAACGCGGGCTTATCACAATGAGCTACTATTTCTGCAACTTGGATATGATCCAATCTTTGTCTAAAAAGTCTAAAACTTACCCTAGACATGACATTTTCATCCCTGAATATGACTCAACTTAGAAATCAACTTTTCGAGGGTGGCAAGGTCATAATGAAATTTATTAAAATTTGAAAGGCTTAGATAAGACTAAGTCCAATACTTAGCTGAAATTTCTAAGTGTTGAATCCCTTAAGGAGCTTTAAGGGATTAATTTGACATAGGATTTTACGGGGTCTTACAAAGACCCTTTTGGAATGATTTCCATAAATAAGAGGTAAACTGGGTACCTCTATCTGAGATAATTAATATTGGGACTCCGTGTAACTGACCAACTCCCTGATATAGAGTTTGGCATAGACCTTGACTGAATAAGATGTGTGAACTGGCAAGAAATAAGCTGATTTGTCATCCTATCTACGATAACACAAATAGAATCATGTTGATGATGAGTACGAGGCAAACCCATCACAAAGTCTATGTTCACTTCTTCCCATTTCCATTTGGGAATACTGAACTCCTACATGGAACCACTAGGCTTTTGGTCCCCTATATTAACCTGGTGGCATGTAGAGCACTTAGCTACAAACTGTGCAATGTTTATTTTCATCCCACTCCACCAATAGATCTTTCTCAATTTGTGATACATCACTAGAAATGAAATGACCAAGGAATACTACTAACCTTAACCAAAATTCGCAGTTACTGAATTTGGCGAACAACTGATGAGTTCTGAGAGTCTGAAGTATGATTCTGAGGTGTCTGCGTGATCATTCCCGCTACAGGAATAGACAAGAATGTCATCGATGAAGACTATAATGAACATATCTAAGTACTTCTTGAAAACGTGATTCATTAAGTCTATGAAAGCTGCTGAGGCATTTGTAAGAACAAAGGACATGACTAAAAACTCAAAGTGACCATACCGGGTTTAGAAAGCTATTTTTGGAATGTCACTTTCTCTAACTCTGAGTAATGATAGCCTGATCTAAGGTCTATCTTAGAAAAGTAACTGGCGCCTTTAAGTTTTTCAAACAAGTCATCAATTTTTGGAAGTGGATATCTATTCTTGACTGTGACTTTGTTTCTGAGGGAACCATCTTTCTTATGCAAGAATATGACTGGTGCGCCTCACGAGGAAATACTAGGTCTAATGAACCCCTTATCTAAAAGTTCTTTCAACTATTCTTTTAACTCTCTAAGTTCTAATAGAGCCATTCTATATGATGGAATAGATATATGCTGAGTGTTTGGAAGAAAGTCTATTTCAAAGTCAATTTCCTTTTTGGGAGGAACTCTAGGAAGATCTTCAAAAAACACATCTGAGAATTCATTTACTACTAGAACTAACTCAAGACTAAGAGTCTTTGAAATAGAGTCTTTGACTTGCACAAGATGATAGACACATCCCTTGGATATTATTTTTCTCTCTCTAAGGTATAAAATTAATTGATCTTTAAGCGTTGTAGTACTACACCTCCATTCAATGACTGGTTCATTTAGAAACTGAAAAAGAATAATTTTGTTTCTACAATAAACTGAGGCATAGCATGAATGGATCCAATCTATGCCGAGAATGACATCAAAATCTATCATCTCTAGGGTAGAGACTGAGAATGAAGCACTAGGGTAGAGACTGATAATGGTTCTATTAAGATTTCTGGTTTAACTTTGAAGTTGACTGTTATGTAAGGAGTTAAAAAAGATAGAGAACCTCGTAGATATAATAAGGCATACACATGTAAATGGAAGATCTGTAACATGTCATTACCACATTAGGAGATCTTTCCTGATCTTTTCTGGACTAAAGTGCATAAAGCCTGTTTGGTCGTTACCCACTGGTGGCACTAAAAGCGGCGCCCTGCTGATTTAGGCAACCAGACTGAGCTAAAGGATGATTATACTGACCCTAAGAACCTGACTAAGGATAATCTGTAACTCTGTGGCCTGTCTTTCCACACCCAAAATAAACATCATTGCCAACTCTACAGCCACCCTGATGGTTTCTGCCATATATCTGACAAACAAGATTTGTTTAGGCACTACTGACACTACCCTGAGATTTAGAGCCTAGATCCCTATCTTTGTTACTATTTCTGAACATAGGTACTGGAGCATTAGCTAAGTACAGAGCTGGAACCAAAGCCATTAGATGAAATTAGAAATGGTTACCACCCTCTAACTTAGGCAAGGAGAATTTAAGCAACCTATTTTAGCTCTCTTGTTCTACCCCCTCTCTCTATTCTTAGCCTCCTATATCTATTGAGAATGGACCATAAGCCTGGATATGTCCATCTCATTGATCAACATTGTTGTTCTGCACTTCTTAACCACACTATCTGACACCCCAGGTATGAACTTGCTCATTATGGATCTACTGTCTGCTACTACATGGGGAACATATCTGGGTAACTGAGTAAACTTGAGGGAATACTCTTTCAAGCTCATGCTACCTTTTTTGATATTGATAAACTCTAATACCTTGGCTTCTCTTAGCTCTAAGGGAAAGAATCTAGCTAGAAAAGCAGTAACAAACTCTTCCCAATCTATGGGCTCTGTGTCTGTGCCCCTGTCTACCTTTCACTGATTAAACCGCATATGAGCTACATCTTGTAGCAGATAGGCGGCTAAATTGACACTCTCACTGAAAGTAACTTACATGATATCTGTAACTTTTTGAACCTAATCGAGAAACTTCTATGGATCTTCTTCTGACTTAGATCCTGAAAATAGGGGAGGATTCATTCGGGTAAAGTCCCAAATCCTGGTTCCAGTAATACTGTCCACTAGGTTGGCCTAAATAGTAGCTATACATTTATTCTCAGCTTCTACAAAATTAGATAGAGTAGTGAATACAGCTATGAATTATGCATGGGAGACATCTCACCCAGGGGATCTGCTTGAACGGGCTGGGGTGCTGACTAATTTTTGGTTCTTCTTTCGTTAGTCCTTTTGGGAGGCATGTTCTATAAATTAAAGGAAGAAATGGATTCGACTGGGAGTTTAAGTTGAGCTCATGCTCATTCACACGATAGGAATAATGAAAGAAGTGAAACTTTTCCTAAAACATATCATAGCCATTTGTCCATAAGTGTGGCGCGCTACACACCTATGCACAAGACTCTACTTGATGTAGCTTTCAGAATCCCTCAGACTCTATTGAACCTTAGGCTCTAATAAAAAGTTTGTAATACCCCGAGTCTGTACCCCGGACGCTACACGACTCTTACGACCCCGAAGAACCATAAGCTAACCCATGACTGATATCTGCTGTGAGCACTGAATAATAATACTAATATAAATGCAAAAAAATAGGTTGAAATGCCATAAGGTTCAAAATCTGAAACACTGATAAAATACAACATTTGAATCTAAAATATTGTCTGAAAGTCTAGTCTATAAAGCCTCTATCTGAACTGTCTGAAAGTGGATTTAATAGGACAATCCCCCAACTAACTCCATCTACTGAAATATTGAATCTACTAAAAAACTAAAATATTGAAATATCCTCAATTGATGATGAATCACTGCTAAATCTACTGCTGGCTCAATCTAAATCTGAATTTGTCTCTGCTCGGTTAGAAACCTAAGCATTCGAACCTATGATATGAGACATCATAGTGCAAAAAAAGAGTACGCGTCAGTACATGTAATGTACTGGTATGCTAGTTGAGGTCAGGCTAAATTCAAGGGTTCATATGTATGAAAAATAACTGCCTGAATGATATAGAGTAAATGAACATAAGAGTACACGGGTAATCTAAAAATACTGTAAATACTAAGTATGCAATACTGGAACTGAGCTTTTCTGAAGCTAAGTATTGAGTTTTGATAGTAAGTAACTGATAATCTAAGATTTTCTGATAACTGAGTTACTGATATTGATTGATTGTATCTAATAGTCTTGATTCGATAGAACTGGACTGAGTTCTACACTGAAGGCTGAAACTAAAACTATGAGAGGTAATCATCTAATCGACATACCCCAAATAAGATAAGATAACTGAGTTGGGGTCCAATTTATAACCCCGATTGGAAGGGTGTCAAGACCATTCCATGGGTAAAGACAACTGAAGAGATACCCTTATCTGGAAGGTACTCTAATTAGAATGGTGGAACCCTTAACTTCCAGGTTAAAACACCTCATCAACCCTCAACTAGCAGATTTGATGTCTTAACCTACGCTGGCTACATAGTTTTGGAATACAAGGATTGCTTCTAAGGATCACACCCTCTACTAGCAGGTGAGCCCACATCCTTGGGTTTACTCGGTGTTGAATCCTACTCCCAACTGAATAGACACTGAACTGTTACACTGAACTGAACTGGACTGAGTTCAATGAATTTTCCCGAGTTTTGTAACTGACTGAGTTTTATGGAGTTCTATAACTGACTGGGTTCTACTAATTGTGACATGACTGATACTATTTTGTAACTGACACCGGCTCTAGGTAAACAGCTAGATTATCGGGTATTAAATACCCCAAGGACTCCATAGCATGAAAAGTAAAACATAACATAATCTTGACAAGCATAACGATATACACTTATCCATAATGCATTCATAGAGATATTTTATCAAACACTTGTAATGCATCAACTTGTACATGAATGGGGAATACATATTAGCATGCTATAATGGCATTATTTCATTCTCATAGACAATTTATCAAACACATGGGAAGCATACTTGGTTCATTAAATAATAAAATTCAAAAATTCCTTGGATTAGGCGACGCCATTTGTGATAGCCTATCAGGAAGCTGACGACTTATCATAAATGTCGTCATCTTTCTTTATGCTTTTGGTACTCGCTGCGTAACGCTGATGACAAATGGTGATGCCCTATCAGCTCCTTGACGACCTATCACAAATGTCGTCAAGGCTTTTCCTCAGCTCTCATGTTCTGC
The DNA here is from genome assembly GCA_030864225.1 of Capsicum baccatum var. pendulum. Taxonomy (NCBI): domain Eukaryota; kingdom Viridiplantae; phylum Streptophyta; class Magnoliopsida; order Solanales; family Solanaceae; genus Capsicum; species Capsicum baccatum. The sequence continues at coordinate 253,610,579 of CM061560.1, read as the reverse complement.
CTTAGGTTGACGGCAATCTCGACTACTTATCAGCTCTTTGACGTCCTATCACAAAGTGTCTTCACATCTTTCAACTTAGGCCAATTCTCTGTGTACTGCTGATGATGAAGCTGATAGCTTATCACAGGGCTGACAACTTATCACAAATGTCGTCAGCCACACTTCGCCTTTATTTACTTCAGATTTCAGCCCATTTGCTTCCATTCTTGTTGGTTCTCTAGCATCTTAGCTTTTACTACAAAATCAAACATAAAGCAATCAAAAATGACAAAAGTTGCTTAAGACTTCGCAATTATTCTTAGTTAAAAGCCTCAAATGTTTTAGCATTAGCTCACACATCAGTAACTTGTAATTTAAATCATGGATTAAAACTTAACAATAACATGAACATGAATTCAATTCAATTTAATCATGGAAATTCATAAATGCACAATCTTTGTATTTTTGAAAAGAGGTTCTTGGGCTCCATGGATGGTAAGGGTCCATGGATGAACATCTAACATACCTTGGATTGTTAATTCTTGGAGTTCGTGGAGAAATTCATGAGTTTTGACCTTGATTCTTGAAGCTAGGGTTTGTCTTCTTGAGAGAGATTGCTTTGATTTGAGGAAAAATTAATAATAAATGACCCTAAAACGTTGTTTGGGGATTAAATCTTGTGTCAGGGCATATAAAAATCATAGGAAAAGACTAGTTTAACCCTGGACATCATTTAAATTTTTTGTCAAAAATTTCCAACCTAGGCCCCTGGCGCGATGCGCCATGATCGCGTCGGGCTAATGGAAAATGACAATTGGGAACTGAGGGCTGGCGCAATGCGGTGGAATCGCGGTGCCCCTTTGATTCTGAAATTTGGACTCATCGCAATACTGTGGGATCGCGTTGGTACACTGGAACTGGATAATTATGAAAATGTTGCTTAGCGTAATGCACCAATATCTCGATGGATCACTGGAAAGTGACCATTTCCATTTGGCTGGCCTCTGCGACACGCAGATGGCCAAATTGGCACACTGTCTTACAAAATGGCCATAATTCTTCGCCCACGTATCGGATTTGGGCGAATTTTACATCATTGTTAAGCTGACTAAATTTCCTACGCAGTGGTAAGCTCTAAACTAGAAAATACGGAGTATTTCATAAATTTTATATTGGATAACTCATGGACTGAGAGTTAAATTAAGCTAGGGAAATACAGGGTATTACACGACAATAACAAACACCCAATCAAACACCGAAAGCATCACAAAACACGGTTAAGCCCACGCCCTCCTTGGGTAAAGCCAATATAGGAGTTAAAGTCAATAATTCCTTGAGCTTTTGGAAGCTTGCCTCACAAGCATCAGACCGCTAGATGGAAATATTTTTCTGAGTCAACTTAGTTAAAGAAGTTGCCATAAAAGAGAAACCCTCAATAAAATGCCGATAATGACCTACTAATCGAAGAAAACTCCAAATCTCAGTGGGCGAAGTAGGTTTAGTCCAATCATGAACTGATGCAACCTTGGATGGATCAACTATAATACCTTTATTTGTTACCACATTCCCCAAGAAAGAAACACACCCTCACCAAAACTCTCACTTAGAAAACTTCATGTACAAATTCTCATCCCTCAATCTCTGAAGCAAAATCCGCAAATGCTCCTCATTCTCAACCTCTCTCTTGGAATACACCAAGATATAATCTATAAATACAATAATAAAAGAGTCAAGATACAGTTGAAATACCCGTTTCATCAACTCTATGAACACGGCAGAGGCATTTGTCAACCCGAAGGACATGACCAAGAACTCATAATGAGTCTAAAAAGTTGTCTTTGGAATATCCAAAGCTCAAATCCTCAACTGGTGATAAACGGACCTCAAATCAATCTTTGAAAATACCGCAGCACCCTAAAGCTGATCAAATAAATCATTGATACGGGGAAGAGGATACTTATTCTTTACCGTCACCTTATTCAACTGTCGATAATCAATGCACATCCGCATAGATCCATCCCTTTTTCTTCACAAATTAGATAGGCGCACCCTAAGATGAAGCACTAGGTTAGATAAATCCATTATCCAACAACTCCTGCAACCTATCCTTTAATTCCTTCAACTTTATTGGGCCATCCTATATGGAGGAATAGAAATGGGCTTGGTGCTCGACTCAACATTAATAATAAAATCAATATCTCAATCCGAAGGCATACCAAGCATGTCCGTAGGGACAACACGGACAGAATCCAAGGAAGGAGGCGAAATAAAACTGGTGTTATGAATATGAGTCATGAATAGTAAATATCCCCTCTTAACCAATTTATGATCTTGTACATAAGATATAATCCTCTTAGGAACAGAATAAAGTGCACCCTTTCAAGCTATCCTTGGCATACCCGACAAAGCTAAAGTCACAGTTTTGGCAAAACAATCTAAGACAACATGATAAAGATCCAACCAATCCATGCCCAAAATAACATTAAAATCTACCATATCTAATACAAAAACCTACCAAAATCTCATGCCCGGCAAAAGTCACAACACAAGATTGGTATGCCCAATCCACTACTAAAGAATCACCTACCAGGGTAGATATACTAATAGGCATGGAAAGAGGCTCACTAACAGAATCAAAACCCAAGGAAAAATATACAGACACATAGGATAAAGTCCATCCAGGATCAACTAATACAGATATAGGTCTGAAACAAATGGGGACGATACTTGTAATCACAACATCAGAAGCATCTGCCTCAGGTCTGGCTGGTATAGCATAACACTATCCACAACTACCAACTGGTTGAGTAGCCCCACAACCTCCACCATGGGCTCTACTATCTCTACCTATCACACCTTTGGTAGAACCCCTACCTCTAATAGATAAAATAGGAGTAGCTCTAAACACATGGCTAGAATAGTCCTTGGCCACATGGCTAATCTCATCACACACATAGCAAGCTCTACGACCAATCTCAATAGGAGAATGTACAACTAGAATCAAATGGCCACCTTGAATTGCTGAACTAGCAGATCCACCACCTGAACTCTATAAAGTCACCTGCACTGGCCTACCATGGAATCCACGAGAACCTCTAAAATCTCTGCCTCAAGAGGTTTGACTCCTAAACTCACCAAAATATAGCACCTTCTTGGTGCCTCCTTGAGATGCACTAATAATACCCTCTATCATCTTAGAATATTCTACAATACTCTAAAGAGGAACCCCAAGCAGAACCATCTGAGACGTAGCCAATTGAAGGGAGACGTCCAGACCCTTCACAAGCTTCTGAATCTTCTCAAACTTAGTGGAAATACTATTATGGAAATATCTGGATAGGGTATAGAAGCGTGCCTCATACTCAGCAACTTTTATGGAGCCCTTCTCCAAATGATCAAACTTGTCCCACATACGATCTCTCAACTGAATGGCATAAATTTCTCTAGAAATGCATCAACAAACTGATCCCATGACAACTCAGGAGCATTACCAGGACTAAAACCAACAAATGATATCACTAATCTCTCACAACATCTCTCAATTGATATATAGTATAAGCCACACCATCCGTATAGAAAGAGTGAAACACAACTCAGAACACAAGGTATGAAAGAATTAGCACGATAAGGAATAAAATAAGTGAGGTTTCCTAAAGACATCCTATAGCCTCTCGAAGATTGATACGAACGTCTACGTATTGATCTGTGAGACTCTATTAGACATTTCATTCTTACACTATTGAGACAAATGAAACCTGGCTGCTCTGATACCAATTTTTCATGACCCAAAAACGAAGGTCACGATGACACTTTTTACAGCGTACCTTGACAAGCCTATCATCTAAATCTATACAAAAAGAGAAAGTACAAAAATATTCCAAGTTAAGGCTCCTAGAATAAAGCCGAACCTTATAAGTAATCATAACAATGCGGAAAGAACTTGTCTAAAATACTAATCATGCCCAAAACTAGGTGTCAATAGTGTATAAACTACTAATACAATCCAGAAGTCAAATAGATTAGAAAAATAACTACAAAGGAATAATATTTGTCTCCGAATACTAATAAATACATAACTACTATAGAAAGATAGAGGTGAACTTCGGATGCATAAATATCCAACCGCTACCTTGGAAGTTCCACCAATCGCCCGAGTCAAGCAAGCTGAGGCACACTAGAGCTAGGACCTACACCAAAAGGGCGCAGTAGGTATGAGTACGATTCACTTGTACTTAGTAGGTATCATTGACCGACCAAGAAAAGTAGTAAATAAAGCATACAAAATATAGACTAAGGGAACATCACCTATAGTCAGAAAATGTCCCACAATGGGAGCCCATACCATTTGCACTAGCAGTTCTAATATATCACATACACACCAAGATAGAACACGAGTATGCATTATATCACAATTAAGTAGAACAGGGGGGAACATGTATATACAAGATCATCGAATACAAGTAAAAGAAGATAAGACAATTACATAAATGGCAAGTCAAACAACAATACAACACAATATAAACACAATAAAGTAAGTGCAATGCATATGATGATGATGATGATGCACGAGGTCATTACACAACCTCCGAGATCATCGCACTATCCTCGTATACATCTACGGAGCTAAAGCTACCCGACAAAGGACCCATGGGGGGGTCGTCAACCCTATACAATCCACATATCTCATATATCCTTTTCGACACATCCCTCAGAAAGGGTTTTACAAGGTTTTATAATATCTTCTCCCCAGCACATCCCTCAGGGAGGGTCTTAAATATATGTTGCTAGAGTTTCATAGATGTTGCCACGGTTGTACCAATTTTCATAAAGAAGTATGATATGAGGTTGTAATGCTCACAACAAATCACAATGAGTATTTTCACAATCAACCACATGATATATTTCCACAACCAACCACATGATAAATTTTCACAATCAACCATATTGATATATTTCCACAACTATGTGAGCCAATATCTACTCATTATTTCAATTTCATCCATGAATTTTCACATGTCTCATATGCCAATAAAGTATAAATATAATCACAATACACTAATGGTACCATATTAAGCATCTTAACAACACAATACAATTATTCATATGTATTAAAGGCTATCAATATCCCATAGGACCCCACACGGTTACACATATCACATAATAACACAATTTTGACAATTACATCACATATAGGCCCTCACACGGGCACAACACATAAATAGCCATTTTCATGATTAGTTTTCACCCTTAACATGCATTTTGTATCATCATTTACTACCTAGCCCAGTGTAAAAGAGTTAAGTCATAACCTTCCTCAGAAACCAAAATCGGTCTGCTACACTTCGAACCCACGACCTTACTTTCCATGAACGGTCTTAAACCTCACTATAAATATGAAATATGGAATCTACGAATCAAAACAAAAACAACGACACCCAAATTGACTACTTTTAATTCAGGGTAAAACGAACCCCTGAAATAAGTTTTCGAAAAAGAAGGGCAAAATCAAAACTTTAATTCAAAAATATGGTTTCCATATTTTTAGGAATCTTCTTCTAAAAGACCAGGTCAAACCGAGTAAAGAATAAAGTTCAAATTGAAGAAAAACCATTTTTAAGCTTTACTGGGAAAAAATCTTTGAAATTCGGGTTAAAATCAAGAATTGGAGTTGTTTTAAGGGTTAAATTGATGAAAAAACTAGTGATTATAAGATAAAAATATTATTCAAGTGAAAAGAAGTAAAATTGGGGTTTAAAATCAAGCCCTAAAATTTTTAAAATTTTGAGAAATTAACCAAGATATTACTAAGAAAAGGGTGAATTCTTACCTTAAATCTGTAATAAAACCAAGAAATAGGCATTAATCTAGCTTCCAAGCTCTCACAAATATTAATTTTAAGCTCTCACACTATTTTAGGGTTTAACTCCCAAAAGGTAAGATGAAAATGAGCAAAATGGACCAAAAAGAGGTTTATAGCAGATTTTTCTGCAATATCAATTTTTTTTGGCTGATCGAACTTCGATGGGGTGCCCGGGATTCATTCAGAATACGATACATACAAACTAACTATACAACTATACTAAATTCAACAATCTAAAAGCGATGTCGATATCAATTTTTAAAAAAAATATCATTTTCACAAAGTTGAGCCCCAAAATCCAAAATCATAATTTTCCAAACTGAGCGTCGAAATGAGATTTAAAAGCCATAAAATCATACCCAACATGCTAACACCCTAAAATCAATATTCCAAATCTACTGGAAAAGTCATATTTTACATTTGAGGTCGTTTCGATCAAACGTGGGTCCCACACCCATATTTTCAATTTTTTAACTTTCCGACCAAAAGGTCGAAATGAGGTTGGGTGCACCCTGACCCGAAACAAAGGTCTACCTAGCCTAAAATCAATTTTCTGAAGTTTCTAGTACAGTTTGTTCTGCCATCCATCCTATGGATCAAAAGATATCCTCATAAGTCTAAAATAAGGCTCTTGAAGTCATCAAAAATCACAATATCGCATAAGTAATATCCAAATGCATCAAAAAAATGTCAATCACTCCCACACCCCAGAAATACCATAATGCAACTGTGGAGAGGGTTAAAATAGTAAAATCACACAAAATAATAAATTTCATCAAATTTTTTAGGTCGTTACACAGTCGTCTAGAAAAACAAATCAAAGAATCTGTGGAATCACAGTTAACCTAATAAGTATTTATTTTCTATTAAAGTTACCGCGTCTAATCTGCACCCCCCTACAATTGCTATCAGAGCCTTGTTATTTAAAAAATACGGAAGTCGTATATATATGGATTTACTTGATTAATTTATTAATTATGATTTATTTGATAGAACTAGATTTAGATATTCCCCAAATATTATTTAAATGAATAACGTACAAAAATATAAAGAATTAAAGCAAATAATATCTGAAAAATGTAAAGAATTAAAAATAAGGATAGAAAGACTACAATATAACATAATTATCGGAGTTAGTAAAAACTTAATAAATGCACACAAAAAAAATATCAAATTTAGAATCAACAATAGATAGTCTAGAATATACATACCAACATGATCTATTAACAATTAAATAAAAAATGAACAAAGAAGAATTTATAATAGACGAAAAAACATATGAAAATCACGAAGGATTAAAAATAAAAATAGTGTTTTCTAATTTGGGTAGAAGGTATAAAAAAATAGATGAACATTTATATTTAATGTTAGAAAAGGATGAATTAAAAATAGAAGACGAATTGACAGCTATGGTGAGAATAGAAAAAGAAAACGAAGAAATAGATAGGAAAAAAAAAGAAATAGAAAAAATAAAACAACAAACTACAGAAGAAATACGAAAAATAGAAGAAACTAAAAATAGTAGGATTGCTGAATTAGAAAAAGAACTACAAATGCTAAAAGATCTGTATGAAAAAAGACAGAAAGAAAAAGAAGAAAAATATAAAGAACAAAAATTATTAAATGAGATAAATCAATTTAAAGAAAAATTAGAAATAGACAATAAAGAAATAAAAACCAAAGAACTAGAAATTAATACAATAGATGTTGAAGAAACAAATAATTATGATTCGGAAGATAGTGAAATATATACAGAAATCTTAACAAATATAAAAAATTTAGGAATCAATGAAAAACAAGAAGTAATTAATGAAGAAAACTTAGAAAATATAAACACGGAAATAAACACTCTTGATAAAAAAAAAAGATGAAAATATAATATATAGAACATCAGAAATAAGAAAACCTACAGTTTATAAGAATAAGTTTAAAAGATATAATCTAAAAAATGAATATGACAAATGGACACCAAAACAAATAGTTCATAAAAATTATAACTTTTTAGACTTAGATTGTGTAATAGATACAGAAAAAACAATACAATTATGGATAGGATATATGACAAAACAATTATTAGATAATAATATAAATGTAATAGATGCACCAAAATATATAGAAAGAACACTAATAGGAACAGTGAAATTATGGTTTTTAAATCTAACTGAAAATAGTAAAAGAGTATTAAGAACTGACAAACCTACAGAAGGAACATCATCAACAACTACAACTAAATTAACACCTATAGAATTATTAAAAAAATATGAAACAGCTATAAAAGACGAATTTAGTAGCATGACAACAACAGAAGAAGAACAAAATGAAGAGAAAGATACAAATAGGAATTTAATATTAAAATTAGCAATATGTAATATGTGCTACATAGATGAATATACTTGCGCATTTAAAGAATATTATTATAAAGGAGCATATAATCCAAAAGAAAGTAAAGAAATAAGAAAATTATATTTTAGTAAATTACCTGAACCATTTAGTTCAAAAATAATAAAAAGTTGGAATGAAAAAAAAATAGTAGATATTCTAGGAACAAGAATAAAATTTTTTCAACAATGGTATAGAATCCAATGTGAAAAATATAGAGATAAATAAAAATGGAAAAAACATTATTAAGAAATTTAACGTGTTGCAAAGATAAAATAGCACCCTATAAGAAATACAAAAAAATTAAATATAAGTATAAGAAACCAAGAAAAAGATATTATATAAAAAATTCTAAACATAAAAGACCATATAGGAAAAAGAAATCTATAAAAGAATGTACTTGTTATAATTACGGAAAATTAGGACATTTAGCTAGAGATTGTAATTTCAAAAAATAAACAAATATCAGAAATAAAAATATAAAATACAGAATATATGCAGATAGATTATATAGATTACGAATTAGAAAGTGAAGACAGTATATATAAAATTTCAGAGAATGAAATAGAAGAAAATGAAATAGATAGTGAATTAGACGAATTAAATGACTGAAGAATTATACAAATAAACCAACTGACTGAAGAAGATATAAAAATAATAACAAAAGAAGAATATTTAAATGACGAAGGAACAGATCAAAAAATAATATTTGATAATAATATATTTGATGAAATAAAGGAAAAGAGTTAGACTTAAGTGTAGAAAAAATATTTAAAATACCAACAATAAAAAATATATTTACTAGGAAAAAGGAAGAATATTATGTAGTAAGCCAAAAAGAACATGTAATAGACTGCAGATATGCAAAAGGTAAAGCTAGTATACCACTAGTAACAAAAAGGATAATAAATAAAGAAATAAACGATATGAAAAGTAGAGACCCAATAAAATATATACACCTTGGAGGTACAGAGATATTGATAAAAGCATGTTTTAGAGAAGAAATAGATACACCAATAAAACTATATTTAGCAGATTATAGGATTATAAGGCCAATAGAAAAAAGTATAATAACTACCATAAAAGAAAATTTAATACACCAAAAATTTAAATTTATAATAAGTGCAAATTATTCAATAGCAATAACAGATAAAAATATAGATAAATCATTGGTATTATATTGTAAAATATCAGGACTTGAACTAACCCCAGGAAGTAAAATATTTACAGCAAGATGTAAAAATCTATATGTATTATCTACAAAACACAAAATAACAAGAAAAAATAAAATTAATAAAATACAAATAGAAAGTCTTTTTAAATAATTCGTAAAAACAATTGATAATAATGATTATAGTTACAAAAATATAGACATAGAAGAAGATTTAGAAATAATAAATGATAGAATAAGTACAACAAAAAGAATAGCTTATGAAAAAACAAAATCATCAAGTTCATCAAAAAGAACAAGTTATGAAACAAGTTCAATAGTTAATTTAAACCAATATTACATAACAGGAACAATAAATGAAAAAGAATATTTAATACTCTTAAATACGGGACAAGAAGAAAATCATATAGCAAAATATCTAGTAAAAAATGAGAAAATAAAATCTGATAATAATATATGCCCAGATCTACCAAGAAGCTTAATAAACACTAAAAATATAGCAGAAAAAAAAATAGCAATGGGAGTTAGAAAAATGAAAATAGAATTTGAAATAAAGGAAGAAATGCAAAAAGCAGACATAATATTAGGAATTAAATGGCTAGAAAAAGTAAAACCATACAATATAAAACATACACAATTATCTATAACATATAATAGAGAAAAATTATTCTTAAGAAGAGCTTTAACATGATATGAAAATATATGTATTAATGAAGATAGTAGTAGAAGGATATTACAGTAGATATTATACGTCTATGATAGATACAAGAGCAGAAGCTAATTTATGTAGATATAATTATTTACCAGAAAGTAAATGGGAAAAATCAAAAACACCAATAATAGTTAAAGGATTTAATAACGAAGGAAACTTAATTACTTATAAAGCTAAGAATGTAAAAACACAAGTATGGGATAAAATATTAACAATAGAAGAAATCTATAACTATGAGCTAACATCAAAAGATATACTTTTAGGAATGTCATTTTTAAATAAATTATATCAATATATAATAACTAGAACAGCTTGGTGGTTTACAACACCATGTAAACAGAAAGTAAGAGCAAAAAGAGTTATTAATAAAATAAGAAAAAAAACTGATTGGATAAAAGGAAGTAAAAAAATTACACAAAAATTAGAAAATATAAAAAATACTGAATATACAATAGAACTGGTTGTATTTTCAATAAATAAAAAGGAAATAACTATATTTTCAATAAATAAGATAGAAATAATTAAGAAAAAATTAGAATAATTATATAGTGAAGATCCATTAAAAGGATGGAAAAAACATAAAACCACTATAAAAATTGAATTAATAGATAAAAATAGCATAATAACCCAGAAACCATTAACATATAATTTTGATGATTTAAAAGAATTTAAAATACATATGAAATAATTATTAGAGAAAAATATATATAAAAAAAAAGTAATAGTAAACATAATACCCCAGCATTTATAGTAAATAAACATAGTGAACAAAAAAGAGAAAAAAAGTAGGATGGTTATTGATTATAGAAATTTAAATGCAAAAACAATGACTTATTATTACCCAATACCAAACAAGATATTAAAAATAAGGCAAATACAATGATATAATTATTTTAGTAAATTTGATTGTAAATCAGGATTTTACCATTTAAAGTTAGAAAAAGAATCTAAGGAATTAACCGCATTTACGGTACCACAAGGATTTTATGAATGGAATGTACTACTGTTTGGATATAAAAATACACTAGATAGATATCAACATTTTATGGATAGTTATTTTAAACAATTACCTAATTGTATAGTATACATAGATGATATACTATTATATACAAAAAAACTAAAGAAGAACATTTAAAATTATTAGAACAATTTACAGATATAATAGAAAAATCAGGAATAAGTTTAAGTGAGAAGAAAACAGAAATTATGAAAAATCAGATAGAATTTTTAGGAATACAAATAGATAAAAGTGGAGTCAAAATGCAACAACATATAGTCCAAAAAATAATAAATTCAGAAGAAAAATTAGATACAAAAAAGAAATTACAATTATTTTTAAGATTAGTAAACCAAGCAAGAGAATATATTCCAAAATAAGCAAAAAATTTAAAACCATTACAGAAAAAATTAAAAAAGGATGTAGAATATAGATATAATGAAGAAGACAAAAAACAGATACAAAAATAAAATTACTTTGTAAAGAATTACCAAAATTACAATTTTCAGATGAAAATAAAAAATTTACATATAGAGTAGAAGCTGATGCAAGTGAATATAGTTATGAAGGAGTACTCAAATATAGGTATGAAGAAGAAAAATTAGAACATCATTGTAGATATTATTCGGGAACGTTTAACGAAACAGAAATAAAATGGCAAATAAATAGAAAAGAATTATGTTCTTTATATAAATGTTTAATAGCATTTGAACCATATATCGTGTATAACAAGTTTATTGCTCCAAATGTTTATTGTTATACACGATATATAGTTCAAATGCTATTAAACATTTATATAAAGAATATAATTCTTTTCTATTTATTTCCCGTTTTATTTCTGTTTCGTTAAACGTTCTTGAATAATATCTACAATGATGTTCTAATTTTTCTTCTTCATACCTATATTTGAGTACTCCTCCATAACTATATTCACTTGCATCAACTTCTACTATATATGTAAATTTTTTATTTTTTCATCTGAAAATTGTAATTTTGGTAATTCTTTACAAAGTAATTTTATTTTTTGTACCTGTTTTTTGTCTTCTTCATTATATCTATATTCTACATCCTTTTTTAATTTTTTCTGTAATGGTTTTAAGTTTTTTGATTATTTTAGAATATATTCTCTTACTTGGTTTACTAATCCTAAAAATAATTATAATTTCTTTTTTGTATCTAAGTCTTCTTTTGAATTTATTATTTTTTGGACTATATGTTGTTGTATTTTAACTCCACTTTTATCTATTTGTATTCCTAAAAATTCTATCTGATTTTTCATAATTTCTGTTTTCTTCTCACTTAAACTTATTCCTGATTTGTCTATTATATCTGTAAATTGTTCTAATAATTTTAAATATTATTCTTTAGTTTTTGTATATAATAGTATATCATCTATGTATACTATACAATTAGGTAATTGTTTAAAATAACTATCCATAAAATGTTAATATCTACCTGGTGCATTTTTATATCCAAACGGTAGTACATTCCATTCATAAAATCCTTGTGGTACCGTAAATGCGGTTAATTCCTTAGATTCTTTGTCGAACTTTAAATGGTAAAATCCTAATTTACAATCAAATTTACTAAAATAATTATATCCTTGTATTTTCCTTATTTTTAATATTTTACTAAAATAATGATATGATAAGATAAGTTCATATTAGTTACTTTATAGTAAAATTATTCGAAGAATAGCATGTTAAGAAGTTTATTAGCAAAGAGGAAACGGAGAAAAATTTCTAAGAACTATGCCATCCTAAAGGTGAAACCAATAAGGCAAGAAGTCGTGGTGGGGAGTAGCCAGAGTTGAGGCGTTGTTTAAGGGAAAAGTATCTGGATTACTATGCTAATAGTGATCGACGAACATGTTATTTAAGAATGATCTAGTATATAATAATCTAATATGATCATATTTTGTTATGTGTATAATTGAAGGAAATATTTTGAAAATAGGAATTTTATGAAAAATGAATAATTATTTATCTGACGAAATGGTAGATAAATTTAAAATACTTATTTTGTATACACTTAAGGATATAGAAGTAGTAGAAATAAGAAAAATCATATTAGAAAGAGCATTTGGTAAGTATTATATGACTAGAATAAATTACATACCATACCTACCTAACTACTCTTACAAATACTTATGTACACACCAACCATGATAAATTACATATATCTAGAATTTTGGAAAAAAGATATGAGAAACATATAGTTAGTAGAAAAACAGATGAAAGTAAATTTAGATAAATACATGGAAACTAAAGATATAAAATATATAGAATTCCTTAATGAAAATATGCAAGAACTACTTAGAGTAAAACAAACAACTGAAAAATATTATGAAAAAGCATTTAATCAAGCTTAAATGACAGATGATATTAAAATACTTGTTTTATATATACTTAGAAATACAGAAATTATAGACATAAAGAAAATAATATGGGAAAAATTACAAGATTATGAAGAGGAAGAATTATTAAACAGTATAGAAAACTTACGCATATATTATGAACATCAACACTATTTAGATTCAGATGGATATTATACAGACTAAAATGTCAGAATATATTAAGAAAATTACAGAAAACCAAGAATACCTACATAAAGAAATTAATAATAGAAAATAAATTAGAGAAATAATGGAAAATCTAATAGAAAAATTAAAATGGATAGACGAAACATTGAAAAATTTAGAAAAAAGCAAAGATAAAAGTTTAGATAGTTTAAAAAATTCATTAAGAAGAGAACAAGAAAAAATAGTTAGCAGTATTAATAACCTCAAACAAGATATTAAATATAGTAAAAGTAGAATAGATTATTATACATTTACTTTAGAAGAATAAAATGATAAACTGTGAATATCTAAAATACTGGGAACAAGAAATGGAAGAGATAAGATTAACAGAAAACCTTATAAAACAAATTTAATTGAATATTTTAAAACAAAAGATATCGAATATTTAGAATATCTTAAAAATAATATAGGAGACTTACAAAAAATAAGAGAAAAAGCTAAAGAATATTATAGCAAAGCATTTAATCAACTACCATTTAATCACCCCCCAAACTATGAATGTCAGTAAAATTGAATATATTAATAAAATATATGAATATAAAAAATACAAAAACGAAGAAAAACAATTAATGAATATTACTACAAAGCATTTAATAATTACATAAATTAATGGATACATCTTACGAAAAGAATAAATCAGTAAAAGAAATCGAAACCCAACTATATAGTTTATACCAAGAATACAAAAGATTACATAGTACTAACGAGGATCCTAGAACACTAGATAATTTAGTTACGATAATATCTAATTTAAAATATGAATTAATAAAACATCTTAAGTTAAGAAGATAAAAATGAAAAATATTTCAATCGATAATATTCACAAAATACATTATATAAAAATATATACTTATTACCTAATAACTATTTATTTTTTATTAAAGTTACCGCGCCTAATCCGCACCCGCTATGTACCATTTCATTAATGATAGGGGAATATGCATACCCAAAATATGACAGAGAGTATACACATATCATTAATCATAGCTCGAGAATATATTTATTCCTTTTCCGTTATGATTATGGAGGGCAAAGCGCATCCCACCAAAGCCGACTCTTTTGGTGGTGTCTCTAGGAGTATTTATTTTCACAGGATGTGAGGGGTCCATTGCTTCTTTGTTTTGATCTATCAGTAAAGATATTTTGTTTCAATCAATAACTTAATTGGAACGTTAGATTCATATACTGTACTATTTACCTTAAAGAAGGCAAACCATATTTCAATACCTCAATCTTTTTAATTCTCTTGTCTAGGATTTTAAAATTTTTTAAAAAGAAGATTAATTATAGAAATTCACATAAATGATAACCTATTAAAATAATAGCCAATAAATATATACTTTTTACATATAAAAAGTAACATATAATTTTTTTCTCACCCAATCATAGCAGTTCCTAATTCGTTTTCTTCCCGTGATGTCTCGAACCCACAAACTAAATATTGAAAGTAAAAGATATGCATATATATATATATATATATATATATATATATATATATATAACTAAATAGCATACTTGTTTAAATAATAAAGATGAATACAATAATTATATTTTGAGAACGAAAAGATGAAGAATTTATTTACTAAATCTAACCTTTAGGAAAAATACTTTTAAAAGTCGATCGACAATCATCTACCATCTGTAAACTGCAACAAATCAATACAATGACAGAGACATCAAAACAGTACAATTAAATCTAATCTTTACACATAATTTTTTTCTCAAAGTCGTCCGACACTCATCTACCACCTGTAAATTATAACAAATAATACGATAATAGAGATATCAAAATAATATAACTAAACCTAACTTTTACATTAAAAAAATTCTCAAAGCAGAGATATCAAAATAATACAATTAAATCTAACCTTTACCTAAAAAAATTCCTTAAAGCCGACCAACATTTATCTACCACCTATAAAATATAACAAAATAATACGATAAAAAGATACAAAAAAATACAATTAAACTTAAGTTTTACACAAAAAATATTCTCAAAGCAGATTGACATTCATCTACAAACTGCAAACTACCACAAAATAATAAACTAATAGAGATATTAAGATAATACAATTAAACCTAACCTTTACCTAAAAAAATTTCACAAAGACGAACGACATTCATCTACCATATGTAAATTAAAATAAAATAATAAGATAATAAAGATATGAAAATAATACTATTAAACCTAGCCTTTACACAAGAAATTCTTCATAGTCAACCGACATTCATCTACGACCTGTAAACTACAACAAACAATATAGTAGGGATAACAAATCTTTGATTTTGATCAAACTATCTTCGCATTCATCTCGCAAGCAGCAACAAACTGTACTCATGATGTTGTTTTCAATCAAATGTCCATTGTTCTTTAGTTTAATGTGTATCTCAATATTTATAGAAGTATTTCCTTAATAGAATCTTATTATTTATAAAAGTATTTCCTTAATAGGAAGCTATTTTAAGAGTATTTTTCTAATTGAATAGTAGAAAGGAAAATATTAATGAATTCTCCTTTCATATATCTTAGGAGTCTCATATATTTTAGGAAGTCTAATTAATATAATAAAAGATAATTAAATAATAAATTAAAGAAAATAGTGAAAAGACAGTTTTGTCTAAAGGAGTCTTTTAACGAAGAGCAAAAAGTTCAAATCACTTTTCTAAGGGTCTTCACACTTTTAATATATTATAGATGTATGTGTATATATAAAATAAAGGGCAAAAGGCCCAATGAACAAGTGCCAAAGTAAGTGTGTTGACCTGTTGTCTACTTTGACACTTCTTCATTGGTCCTTTTTCCCTCCGTTTTAATAGTGGAAAGGACATGGGTTGACCATTTTAAAAAAATTGGCCCACAATTTGAAAAGGTGGACAATTTTAGCCAGTCGGCCAAGTTTATTTCCCTCTTTTAGCCATTTGCCCAGTCGGCCACATGCAGTTTTTATTCCCATTTGATACACTTTTATACTACATTGATACACTTTTATACTACATTGATACACTTTTTTAAAAAATAAAGATGGGATCCTATACCCAATTGATATTCTTTTATACCATATTGATACACTTTTATAACAAGATAGAAGGGCAATCTATGCATATGTAGTGTCCTTATATCCAATTGATACTCTTTTATACTAGATTGATACACTTTATACCACATTGATACACTTTTATATTACATTAATACACTTTTTATAAAGGAAATAGGGGATCACATACCCAATAGATACTCTTTTATACCACATTAATACACTTCTATAACAAGATAGAAGGGGAATCTATGCATTCATATGTAGTGTCCATATATCCATACAGTCTTTGCAAGCATATACAATAGCTATTTTCTATTAACCGTCTAGCTAAGACAAATAACAATTTTTTTAAAAAAATAGAAACGGTAAGTATATTTTTACTCTATAATTTGATATCAACAAATCTTTCTTTTGTTACACTTTTCTACCATATAAACTGCCTAAAAATTCTTACTCTGCTTCAAAATCTTCTATTTGATTTTGAGGTTTTTGTTGAAAATGGTGGGAAAATCGGGTCCATCGAATGGAAAAGAAAGCAAGAAAGTGGTGAAAGACAGAATCTTCGATGTAAGCAAGCTGATTGTCATGTGTTCTAGGATGAATCTTGCCATCATAACTACACATAAATTTGACCTTATAATTATGCATTTGATTGGGATCTTTCCATGTTGTGGTATTTTCAAAATCAATTTCACGAGAACGGGGAGGAGTCACCGGATTCAGGGTAAGAAGTGTAGGAGTAGTTCTCCATGTTTTGGGTTTAGTAGTTTGAGAATGTATTTTGTAGGTTAGACCATTTGAGAGAGTGAAGAAAATGGAGTAGGTTGAAGAAGAAGGGAGATTTTATAAAGCGGTGATTGTGAAAATGGTAGACGGCTTATACTGATAGTGGCTATTTTGTGGGTATTTAATTATGAGTGCTATTTTTATGATATTATTTTAGTTTTATGTGCTATTTTTGTCCTTTCCCCTTTAATTTATTTGTCTTATTTTTTTTAATCTAATATATATAAAAAATATAAATCATAATAATTAACAACTTAAGAAATTTAAAAGATATAATATATTTGACTAACTCTCGAAATTATATCAGTGTCACTTAAATTGGAATAGAAGAAAAAATATATAAATTATAGTAATTTAAAACTTAAATTATTTTTAAAATATAATTGATTATCAATGCTACAAAAGTTTGGTTTAATTTGTTATATATTTTAAAACAATACGTAAAAAATACTATAAATCACAATTATTAACAATATAAAAAATTTAAAAGATATAAAATATTTAATCGTCTCTTGAAATAATATCATTGTCGCTTAAATTGAAATAGAATAAAAGGTATTATAAATCACAATAATTAAAAACTTAAATTATTTTAAAAATATAACTATCAATGCCACAAAAGTTTAGACAAGAATAGTAAAATATATTATTTGAAATTATATGAAAAGTATTATAAATTACAATAGTTAACAACTTAACATTTCTATATATATATATATATATATATATATATATATATATATATATATATAATATGATTGATTATCTAAATTCTATTTGTGCCACATGAATAGAGACAAAAAATAGCATATATTGGACTCGTGCTAGCGAAAATAATATATATATATATATATATATATATATATATATATATATAATATGATTGATTATCTAAATTCTATTTGTGCCACATGAATAGAGACAAAAAATAGCATATATTGGACTCGTGCTAGCGAATAATTATTTTTAATCATTCGATCAAATATGTACGTTTCCCATTAATTTAAGGGTTTTAGTATGGGCTTGTTTTTTTATTGGAGAAATCTCATAAAAGCACAACTTAAGTTACTAAAATTACTAAAAATCCCTTCAACTTTTAAAAATTACAATTATCTCAACTTTTATTATTTTTAATTTAAAGTGCAAATATATCCTAATTATAACCTTTTTTATCGAGTACAATTTTACCAACGAAATACACGATTTCGTCCTCTTTCTTCCCTAAAATTTCGGATACTCCCAACACACCCGGCAACAACAACAACAACGCAAATCCAACAAAATTTTACTTTCCCATTATTACTCACCCATTATTCTATTTTTAAATTATGAAAGTTTTCTCATCTTCAACTTTAATTTTCTGATATCAGATAATCTATTTACGCGATTGTTTACACATCCATGGACAGGGAAAGTAAATATCTAAAATAAGCTATCTTCTTATTCATGAATTGTGTTTCTGAACTTCTTTGTAAACAAGATGTGTTGGTTTCTGCTGTTGATTTTTAACTAGTGTTCACTTTGCGAATAGTAAATATTATAGCAACTACAGACACTTATAGATTATTTGTTAGCTTTGATTAGTTTTGACTTATTTCCTGGCATAAATCTGTTGATTTTCAAAAAGATGTTCTACAAGAAAACGAAGAAAACCAATTCATGTTGTATGATATTATAGACGATTTCAGAAGATGAAAGTGTGTGATTCAATCATGGACGAATTACTCGTGTCAATGTTACATAAAAAATATCAGAGAATTATTTGTTTATATCATCTATGATATACTGTAAGTTTGAATTCTTTTGTTTCTTTTGTTGTAATGTGATCTCAGATGTTTACTTAACTAGTGTTTATCTTTTGTTATCTGAGTTTGTTACATAAAGATTAGTCTGTATCTCTTGAATATTTAGTTAAGTTTTTTTGTATTTCTCTTTACCTTGAGACTGTTACATAAGAATAATTTTGTATCTCTTGTTATTTTTAGCCAGTTATAAGTCCATAATTATGTATCTATTGTTATTTTTAGTCAGTTTAATATGCATAATTTTGTATCTCTCATTAATTTTAATTTGTTAAGTATAAAGTATTATGTATCTCTTGTTAATTTTAGCTCTATTACACATACAAAATGGTGTATCTCTTGTTATTTCTAGTTTTGTCACATACGTTCTTTTTGTATTCTCTTATCATTTGACTCTTCTACAAATGCAAACACTTGTTTCTATTGTTTTTAGTTTTGTTACACTGCAGTTTTCCTGTATCGTTTGTTCTTAACATTTTTTATTAATTTACCACATAAATGTTTTAACCTTTTAATAGATGATAAATTATGCAGGTGTTGGGGTCTATTTGTTGCTGATTTTCTAAGTGATGAACTACAAATATCATATTCTGGGATTGATGCTTAATTTCTTTGAATGAGATAAGCTTTGCTCTTGTGCAATTATGGACAACTCAAGACAGAGAATGATCACATTAGTGACAATGAAGACTCACCAACACCTAAACCCAACTTTATTACTCTAGGTGAAAACAAAGTGCTTTCAACTGAGTAGATTTATTTATGTTATTTTAGTACAAACACGTAAATACTTTAAGTATTTGCCTAAACAAATTGGTCCTGATTTTTATTGTTGATCAAGTTATTTGTAACAAATGTATCTCTAATTTATAAATATATCTCTAATGAATAAAGTTTATACAAAACATCTCAGAATATTCTACTTACATCTTTTTGAAAATCATTTACTATAAGATATAACTTTAATTAAAAGATACATATTGATTATCTATCTTGTGTTTTGATAGCAAACCTTATTAATCAATACTCCATCAAACGATAAATGTATTTATATTAAAAAATAAGTCACACGAATTGAAATTTACATGTATCATTCTTTCAAAAATAAAACTATATCAGACACACTTTTTTAAATCTCTATGTAAAACTTTACACCTATATCATTTCGGATGAGCAACGGAGATGAGTTTTCATCAATAATGTATCGAGCTTTAATTTTTTTTCCTTGTTTCATCAATTTCAAGTTTTGAAGTAATGGCCGAAATCAGCTTTTCAAACGTTATATGCTCACTGATAAATTTTCTTTTCCAATATATTTTGTGTAAAAGACAAGGAAAAACAAGTTTATTGTTATATAATTTCTAATATTACATTTCCTTTTACCATAATTTACGCCTCCTAGATTTGTTGGAGTTCTATTTGATAAAGAATTAGATGATTACCATAATTTTCTAAATTGAATGATTTTGTAATTAAAAAATATCTTTAATTTCTTAATTAGATCTTATTCTTATCATCATATGGGAATCAATTATGAACCAAAATCAATTTTATCAAAAGGAGTACTTATATTAAACAAAAATTGAAATTAGCAATAATTAAAAAAATCATAATTTACCAAAAATACTTTAATTAACCAAAAATCAAAATTAGCAATGTCAAACCAAATCAAAATTTACCATAAATACTATTAATATTGATCAAAAAGAGAAATTAACAATAACGGACTAAATCCACCAAATATACTATTCTAATTTTAACAATCCATGTAAAAATAATTTTATTTTATTTTATTTGGATTCTTTATTGAGAATCTTAATTTGTAACTTCCACAAGTTCTTCATTCTAAAAAAATAAAATTATATCAGACATATTATTTTAACCTCTATGTAAAACTTTACACACATATCATTACAAATGAACAAAGGAGATGAGTTTTCATCAACAATGTATCGGACTTCAATTTTCCTCCTTATTTCATCGATTTCAAGTTCTGAAGCATCCTTAATTTGAATAATTTTGCACCCTTTTAACATTATGCCTTAAAAATTCAACTACAATCCGAAAAAAAATATTTTATGACATATTTACAAAAACAAACCACAAAAAATTGAAAGAAAAATAATTACTAAAAATATTGTCAGATACATTTTTAAACATTTTATAAACTACTTAATTTAATAAATAAAATAAATCATAAATCATATGCAATTCATAAACCAGATTATGTATCTCTTTATGCTATAGTGAATGAATTATATATCTCGATCAAATATGTTTAGAAAAACACCAGATACATAAAATAAATTATGTATCTCAAAATGCTTATGCCTAAGACATGTTTCTACACAAAATATAATCATATAACATGTATCTCAACAAATTGAATGTTGAAGTTCTAGGTCAGGTTTATGATGATACATTTGTTTGTCCAATCTTTTGAGTTTAAAGTAGAAAGAACGCCCAATTGCATACTTTTACATTACAAATACAAATGTTTCTTGGTCCCTGAAGATTTGACTTTACACCCATATCATTACGGGTGAGCAACGGAGTTTAGTTTCTATCAACAATGTATCGAACTTTAATTTTCTTCCTTGTTTCATCGATTTTATGTTTTGAAGCATTGGTCTTAATCACCTTTTCATACATTATATACTCACCAATTACAATGTCATCACTCTTATATCCTTCACAATTGACATCAGTAATTCAAACACCAAAATATCATAACAAGATCCAGATATTCATTGGCAATTATTAAAAAAAAGTTATTCTGGTCGTAACAAGACCAGAAATATTCATTGCAATTAGTTAGAAAAGAATCAATTGAAGGAAAAAAAGAAGAGAGAAGAAGAAGAATGAATCTGAAAATTGATTATGAAGATGAATATCTGAAAAAAATAATTGAATTAGTAACAATATCCATCTTTAAGGGGATTTTTTAAAAGTTAATTAGATGATTGAATGAATTAATTTCTAAATTAATGTTGTAGTTATCGTTGCGTTCCTTAATTCAAGTTAATTAGTTAATTTTAAAGATGTATCATTAACTTGTATCTCACTTAACTTATATGTATCTGCAAACCAAAAAAATCAAAATGTTATGAGATTTTCAAAAAAATCAAAATAAAATATAAATATGGGTAAACTTATCAGAATTACTTATCATATTTTCCTCTATTTATTTTTTTTAATTTTTTTTACATAAATTCCAACTAGCTTATCCCTACTTACTCCTTATTTCTACTCTTTGTTAAATTACAAGTAATCTCTTGCTTTTTAATTTTTGGATACATAATTAGCATCTGACATAATTTTGAAGTTGAGATACATAATTTTGAACTTAAGGATATAACAGTTAATTACTTCATTTTTGCTAGAATATATTATTGAAGTTATGATACATCATTTTGATTACTAAGGTACATCTATTTCTAAAAATAATTGATCGAGTTACATAATACATTAACTAGACAAAAAGAAAATACATAATTAAAATTATGTATCCAAATATTTATATATTTATGGATGTATCTGGCCTTTTTTTTTTCAAAAAAAAAATAAATAAATTAAATAATTAATAAAAAGAGTAGGAATTTTATATAGTTTAGTAAAAATTAGTTATTGTGTTATGTAATATTTTTTAGATGGTAGAGAAATCTATCCAATATACTACTCGTAAAAGTTAGTTACTTAATACAGTATAATAGTGGTGTATTTAATTTCATATGTGTGAAATTTTATATTGAGAGCTTATAGTATATTATATTTTTATTTTGTATAGTATTGATCTTAGATAAATTTAAATGGTGAAATGTGATCATTGAGGATTCATATTAAAAGGGTGTTGTTGAACCCCTTCCTTGAAAAATTACATTATATGTATGTAAAAAGAATTACGTATATTTCTATGTGCAGAATTTCCTTAGTTTCTTCGTATATTTACTTTTTTTTTAACACCCTTAATAAATTCCTATTTCCACCATTGCTACAACCAATCTCTAGTTGTTTGGTACTAAGTCGTAGTAATTATTATAGTTGTGTATTGAAGTATGAACCTCTTTTTTAAAAAATAAATTAACAAAGTTATAGGTCCCCAAATAATTGAAGAGCCAACATTTTTCTTGAGAAGTTTCAACCTTTCAAAATACTATCCATTTCTTAATCATTACATTTTAAAAAAAAATAATCAAAAGTTACAGGGTTATTCTAAAAAATAGACCCAAATTAGAGTGACTTTCAAATTTTAGCCCCAAATAAAATGGCTTTGTTAAAATAGCCTTTACTTATTAAGTCATATTTTTTGGACGAAAATATCCTCCTCCAAAATATTCGTTGTTCAATCTCTTTCTTCGTCTTTTTATTCTAAATTCCAGAATCAACCCATGCGATGGCTCTCTAAAGCCTGAGGCTAAGTTGCCCAAACCGTTAAATCTCTTTCTTCCAAATTCTAGAATCGACTTTCAAACATTCGCAGAATCGACTTTTGCTGTAAAGGTTCTTCAGGTATGAAATTCATCATCAAAAGTCATTGTGGTAATTTTAGTTTATTGATGCATTGTGGTAATTTTAGCTTGTTATATAATTAGTATATTGATTTGATTTTTGGGGAGGTGAACGTACGCTGAACTTGGGATATGCTATTGTTGTACTAACATATTTACCATTGAGGAATTCCGTCAAACAGGTTGTGGGGAGTTTGTTATTGCAATTATAATTGTGTTTGAGTACTTGTGAGGGTTGTTCTTGGAAGGAAACACCATTAATATGGGAGTTGACGTTGATTGCAACATATTTTGGGAAGGCCAAACGTATAAGGTCAAGGTGGTACAAGAAATTAGTTTCAAGTATTTCAAACTAGTGGTATAATTAACATTAGAAGATGATGAGGAATTATGTCGAATAGGTTGTGGGGACTTTGTTATTGTGATTATAATTGTGTTTGAGTAGTTGCGAGGGTTTGGTCTTAGAGGGAACAACTGTGTTTTCCATATCGGATGAATCCAACCTATGATTTAGAGATTAAAGAAGCACTAACTTGTTGATTCTAAGAGAGAGCACCTTAGCTATTAACTTGTATAACATAGAGCAACAAGCAATGGGTTTAAACTCTCTAATGGTAGTAGGATTTGGCACTAGAAGAGAACTACAACCACCAAAATATCTAAATAATAAATGCATTTATGAAAGACGGGTGGAGCTAGGGTCGTATATCATAAGGGCCTTCGTGAAAGAATTACGCTATCTATCTATCTATCTATCTATCTATCTATCTATCTATCTATCTATCTATCTATCTATCTATCTATCTATCTATCTATCTATATATATATATATATATATAGTAGATACTGATCTCTTGATTTCTTTCATGTGTTAACCTATTTATATTCAGAACTCCCTTAGTGAAAGTCCTGACTTCTCCACTGATGAGAGACCACATTCAAGTGTTGGGTAAGTGAAAATAGCAATACTTTTAGCTTTGGAAACTGATTGTGATGGAACTTACCTTAAAACATAAGATTGTAGAGTTTCTGTTAGTTCATAAAGTTAATATCATATACTCTAGATAATGACTATAGATGAGCAGTTTCTAAGGCTGCAATCATTGAAAATGACAAATCAAATAGATAATCTTTTAAACATCTAAAGTCCAATGTGTTCAATTTTCTTGTTCAAGATGTGGTGTGAATGGTGTAGACATCAATAATTATTTTCCTAGTTTCCAACATATGTATCTTGTGAGGGTCCTCTAGTTAGCACAGATGAGTTTTGCAATTAGCTGTTAGATTACTCCACACCACATTTTAAAGACACCAGAAAATATCTGGCACTTTGGTAGATTGAATCCAAAAACAGCACACACACACACAGAGTATTTTTAACTTTGTTTCAACATTTTTATCCATTCAAGATTGTGTTTTTATGCTATTTTTGGTCCTAAATTACGGTCATATGTACAAGCAAAAAATCAGGCTGACTTATGCTCTCCGAAAAGTTAAGGTTTTATCGTTTGAATTTAGATAGCTTTAAGACTCCATACATCCAACATTGTATTCTTGAGATGTAAGTTGCGCTTGCATGAAACCTTAGGCTAAAAAAATTTAAAATAATCTAAGTTTCCAACTTTTGATCATTGACTATATCTTCTATTGTAGGCCAATATCTGATGTTTTGAGTGATCTTACTATAGAAGTCGGATCAGCCAGTTTTGCTCTTCACAAGGTACAAAAATGAAGTGTGCAATCTTTCTTCCTCTCGTGTAATTTAATCTACTTCTTTTCATCATTATTGCAATGGTCAAGTCTATCGAAAAATAGAAATTGTGCAAAGAAATGTCTAGTCTAAAGTACCTTAAAAAAGATTGATGTTTATGATGTTATAAGTAGGCTACCAATATCAATACAGTTGTGTTTAGGAGAAAAGAAAAGTCGTTAGCTAGATGCAAAAACAGAACTACGGAACTTAAGTTATGTGCTTCGTGTTAAAATTAAGAAAAATGAAAGAAAAATATCTTGGATAAATTTCTAATATTATTGCTAATTTGTCATTATTTGCAACTCCCTCTGGTTTCGCAAAGTGGAAGAATTAGAAAGGTGCTGCTAGAGGCGAAGGATACAAAGGTTTCAAGAATCAATCTTATTGGTCTTCCTAGCGGATCTGATACATTTGAACTTGCTGCAAAGTTCTACTATGGAGTGAAAGTTGATATTAACATATCAAACGTGGCATTACTCAGATGTGCAGCCAGGTTCATGGAAATGACAGAAGATATCTCCAAGAAAAACCTGGAAATTCGTACTAAGGTATTCCTTAAGGATGTGGTATTTCAAAACATATCCAACTCGATATCTGTTCTTCATCGTTGTGAAACACTACTACCGGTATCTGAAAAAGTAAATCTTGTTAGCCAGTTAACAAACGCAATTGCAAACAATGTCTGTAAAGAGCAGCTAATATCTGTTTTTTCAAAGCTAGAGTATAATTTTCCACCCAAACCGGCTCAGTGCATTGATTCTGAGACACTATCAGATTGGTGGGGAAAATCACTCGCGGTGCTAAATCTGGATTTCTTTTAGAGAGTTCTGTTGGCAGTAAAAACAAAAGGTCTTAAATAAGTTATTATTAGCGGAATTTTGATAAATTATGCCCAAAATTCTCTTTAGGGCTTGTTCATCAAGGACCTTTATTTGGTTAAAGGAAGTTTCTTGGATTTGTATTTGCAGAAAAGACAAAGGATCATCATCGAAACAATAGCTGGCTTACTACCAACACAATCCAGGAAAAGCACAGTGCCAATGGCTTTTCTTTTATGTTTGTTAAAATCTGCAATAGTAGCATCAACATCTTCCTGCATTTCTGATCTAGAGAGGCGCATTGGTCAGCATCTAGATTAGGCAATTCTTGAAGATATTCTCGTACCTGCAAATCCATATGGAAACAATCACAGCCCTCTCTATGACATAGATTCTATCTTGAGGATCTTTTTCTTTTTCTTGAAATTGAAAACTTTTGCCCAAGAGGCAAAAGTTTATAATTTAATTGTACTGATCAGATTATTAAAATATATGCAACTCGTGCCTCATGGGCAAGACTTTAGAAAATTATTGAAATTGAAAACTTTTGCCCAAGAGGCAACTGTTTATTCTTTAATTTCACTGATTAGATTATTAACATATATACAACTCTTGCTTCATGGGAAAGAATTTAGAAAATTGTTGAAATTGAAAACTTTTACCCAAGAGGCAACAATTTATTCTTTAATTGTACTAATTAGATTATTAACATATATGCAACCCTTGCCTCATGGGCAAGACGCAGTCAAGAAAATTATTAAAATTGAAAACATTTGCCCAAGAAGCAAAAGTTTATTCTTTAATTGCACTGATTAGATTGTAGACATATATGCAACTCTTGCCTCATGGGAAAGACTTAATTTAGAAAATTGTTGAAATAGAAAATTTTTGCCCAAGATGCAACATTTTATTCATTAATTGCATTGATTAGATTATTAACATATATGAGGCAAGAGTTACTTTAGAAAATTGCTGAAATTGAAAACTTTTGCCCAAGAGGCAAAAGTTTATTCTTTAATCGGAAAAGGCCCAAAAATACCCTTGAACTATCTGAAATAGCTCCAAATGCCCCTCGTTAGATTTTTGGCTCAAAAATACCCCTCCGTTCAATATTTGGCTCAAAAATACCTCTCCCGCTAATGGAATTCGGAAAAGAATAAAAAATACCTCTGAACTATCTGAAATGGGTCAAAAATACCCCTCTGTTAAATGTTTGGCTAAAAAATATCCCTCTCCTTAACGAAATTAAATTATTTTGATTGAATTAAACCCTAACTTTAACTTTTTAACCCTAATACTTTAGTTTTTTTACATAAAAAGTATTTTTTTAATTTAAAAATAAGATAATGAAAAAAGTATTTGAATTATAATATCAATTGGCTGAATTTGATTTGAAAAATAAACATACATTTATTCTTAAAAAGTATTTTCACTTTACATCTTTTTAATCTTTAAAGAAATTTGCAAAATATAAACTAACGAAATTAATGAATTATAAATTTTCACATGAAGAAATTAATGAAATAAAAATTAAAGATGAACTTTATATAAATTAACGAAATAATCGAAATAATTTAATTTCACTAAAAACCCCTCTGTTAAATATTTGTCTCAAAAATACCCCTCCCTTTAATGAAATTAAATTATTTTGATTGAATTAAACCCTAACTTTAACTTTTTAATCCTAATACTTTAATTTTTTTTTATATAAAAGTATTTTTTTAATTTTAAAATAATATAATGAAAAAAGGTATTTGAACTATAATAAAAATTGGTTGAATTTGATTTGGAAAATAAACATACATTTATTCTAAAAAAGTATTTTCACTTTACATCTTTTTAATCTTTAAAGAAATTACCGAAATATAAATTTTCACTTAAAAAAATTACCGAAATATAAATTGAATGATGAACTTTATATTAATTAACGAAATAATCGAAATAATTTAATTTCGTTTAATACCTCTATGTTAAATATTTGGCTCAAAAATTCCCCTCCCCTTAACGAAATTAAATTATTTCGATTGAATTAAACCGTAACTTTAACTTTTGAACCCTAATACTTTAATTTTTTTACAAAAATTATTTTTTTAATTTTAAAAATAAGATAATTAAAAAAGTATTTGAATTATAATATAAATTGGTTGAATTTGATTTGGAAAATAAACATACATTTATTCTAAAAAGGTATTTTCACTTTACATCTTTTTAATCTTTAAAGAAATTAACGAAATATAAATTAATGAAATTAACGAAATATAAATTTTCACTTAAAGAAATTAACTAAATATAAATTAAATGACAAACTTTATATAAATTAACGAAATAATCGAAATAATTTAATTTCCTTAAGGGAGGGGTATTTTTGAGCCAAATATTTAATAGAGAGGTATTTTTAATCCTTTTCCGAATTCCGTTAGAGGGAGTGGTATTTTTGAGCCAAATATTTAGCGGAGGGGTATTTTTGAGCCAAAAATCTAATGAAGGGAAATTTTAAGCTATTTTGGATAGTTCAGAAGTATTTTTGAGCCTTTTTCGTTCTTTAATTGCACTGATTAGATTATTAATATATATGCAACTCTAGCCTTATGGGCAAAACTTAGTTTAGAAAATTATTGAAATTTAAAACTTTTGCCCAAGAGGCAATAATTTATTCTTTAATTGCACTAATTATTAACATATATGCAACTATTGCCTCATGGGCAAGACTTAGTTTAGAAAATTATTGAAATTGAAAACTTTTGCCCAAGAGGTAAAAGTTTATTCTTTAATTGCACTGATTAGATTATTAACATTTATGCAACTTTTGCCTCATGGGCAAGACTTTAGAAAATTATTGAAATTGAAAACTTTTGCCCAAGAGGCAACAATTTATTATTTAATTGCACTAATTAGATTATTAACATATATGCAACTCTTGCCTCATGGGCAAGACTTAGTTTAGAAAATTGTTGAAATTGAAAATCTTTGCCCAAGAGGCAAAAGTTTATTCTTTAATCGGAAAAGGCTCAAAAATACCCCTGAACTATCCGAAATAGCTCAAAAATGCCCTTCGTTAGATTTTTGACTTAAAAATATTCCTCCGTTAAATATTTGGCTCAAAAATATCCCTCCCTTTAACGAAATTCGGAAAAGAATCAAAAATATCCCTGAACTACCTGAAATGGGTCAAAAATATTCCTCTATTAAATATTTGGCTCAAAAATACCCCTCTTTTAACGAAATTAAATTATTTTAATTATTTCATTAATTTATATAAAGTTCATCATTTAATTTATATTTCGTTAATTTCTTTAAATGAAAATTTATATTTCGTTAATTTTGTTAATTTATATTTCGTTAATTTCTTTAAAGATTAAAAAGATGTAAAGTGAAAATACCTTTTTCAAATAAATGTATGTTTATTTTCCAAATCAAATTCAACCAATTTATATTATAATTCAAATATTTTTTTTATTATCTTATTTTTAAAATTAAAAAAATACTTTTATGTAAAAAAATTAAAGTATTAGGGTTAAAAAGTTAAAGTTAGGGTTTAATTTAATCGAAATAATTTAATTTCATTAAGGGGAGGGGTATTTTTTAGCCAAATATTTAGCAGAGGGGTATTTTTGACCCATTTCAGATAGTTCAGGGGTATTTTTGATTTTTTTCCGAATTCAATTAGAGGGAGGGGTATTTTTGAGCTAAATATTTAACGGAGGGATATTTTTGAGCCAAAAATCTAACGAGGGGTATTTTTGAGCTATTTCAGATAGTTTAGGGGTATTTTTGAGCCTTTTTCGTTCTTTAATTGCATTGTTTAGATTACTAACATATATGCAACTCTTGTCTCATCGGAAAGACTTAGTTTAGAAAATTATTGTACAAATGCTATTCTATTTAAATTGAAAACTTTTTTCCAAAAGGCAAAAGTTTATTCTTTAATTACACTGATTAGATTATTAACATATATGCAACTCTTGCCTCATGGGCAAGACTTAGTTTAGAAAATTGTTGAAATTGAAAATCTTTGTCCAAGAGGCAAAAGTTTATTCTTTAATCGGAAAAAACTCAAAAATACCCCTGAACTATCCGAAATTGCTCAAAAATGCACTTCGTTAGATTTTTGACTTAAAAATATTCCTCCGTTAAATATTTCGCTCAAAAATATCCCTCCCTTTAACGAAATTCGGAAAAGAATCAAAAATATCCCTGAACTATCTGAAATGGGTCAAAAATATTCCTCTATTAAATATTTGGCTCAAAAATACCCCTCTTTTAACGAAATTAAATTATTTTAATTATTTCATTAATTTATATAAAGTTCATCATTTAATTTATATTTCGTTAATTTCTTTAAATGAAAATTTATATTTCGTTAATTTTGTTAATTTATATTTCGTTAATTTCTTTAAAGATTAAAAAGATGTAAAGTGAAAATACCTTTTTCAAATAAATGTATGTTTATTTTCCAAATCAAATTCAACCAATTTATATTATAATTCAAATATTTTTTTTATTATCTTATTTTTAAAATTAAAAAAATACTTTTTATGTAAAAAAATTAAAGTATTAGGGTTAAAAAGTTAAAGTTAGGGTTTAATTCAATCAAAATAATTTAATTTCATTAAGGGGAGGGGTATTTTTTAGCCAAATATTTAGCAGAGGGGTATTTTTAACCCATTTCAGATAGTTCAGGGGTATTTTTGATTTTTTTCTGAATTCAATTAGAGGGAGGGGTATTTTTGAACTAAATATTTAACGGAGGGATATTTTTGAGCCAAAAATCTAACGAGGGGTATTTTTGAGCTATTTCAGATAGTTTAGGGGTATTTTTGAGCCTTTTTCGTTCTTTAATTGCATTGTTTAGATTACTAACATATATGCAACTCTTGTCTCATCGGAAAGACTTAGTTTAGAAAATTATTGTACAAATGCTATTCTATTTAAATTGAAAACTTTTTGCCAAGAGGAAAAAGTTTATTCTTTAATTACACTGATTAGATTATTAACATATATGCAACTCTTGCCTCATGGGCAAGACTTAGTTTAGAAAATTGTTGAAATTGAAAATCTTTGCCCAAGAGGCAAAAGTTTATTCTTTAATCGGAAAAGACTCAAAAATACCCCTGAACTATCCGAAATTGCTCAAAAATGCACTTCGTTAGATTTTTGACTTAAAAATATTCCTCCGTTAAATATTTGGCTCAAAAATATCCCTCCCTTTAACGAAATTCGGAAAAGAATCAAAAATATCCCTGAACTATCTGAAATGGGTCAAAAATATTCCTCTATTAAATATTTGGCTCAAAAATACCCCTCTTTTAACGAAATTAAATTATTTTAATTATTTCATTAATTTATATAAAGTTCATCATTTAATTTATATTTCGTTAATTTCTTTAAATGAAAATTTATATTTCGTTAATTTTGTTAATTTATATTTCGTTAATTTCTTTAAAGATTAAAAAGATGTAAAGTGAAAATACCTTTTTCAAATAAATGTATGTTTATTTTCCAAATCAAATTCAACCAATTTATATTATAATTCAAATATTTTTTTTATTATCTTATTTTTAAAATTAAAAAAATACTTTTTATGTAATAAAATTAAAGTATTAGGGTTAAAAAGTTAAAGTTAGGGTTTAATTCAATCGAAATAATTTAATTTCATTAAGGGGAGGGGTATTTTTTAGCCAAATATTTAGCAGAGGGGTATTTTTAACCCATTTCAGATAGTTCAGGGGTATTTTTGATTTTTTTCTGAATTCAATTAGAGGGAGGGGTATTTTTGAGCTAAATATTTAACGGAGGGATATTTTTGAGCCAAAAATCTAACGAGGGGTATTTTTGAGCTATTTCAGATAGTTTAGGGGTATTTTTGAGCCTTTTTCGTTCTTTAATTGCATTGTTTAGATTACTAACATATATGCAACTCTTGTCTCATCGGAAAGACTTAGTTTAGAAAATTATTGTACAAATGCTATTCTATTTAAATTGAAAACTTTTTTCCAAGAGGAAAAAGTTTATTCTTTAATTACACTGATTAGATTATTAACATATATGCAACTCTTGCCTCATGGGGAAGACTTAGTTTAGAAAATTATTGTACTGTGATTATAAACAACAAATACAAATTGTTACTAATATTCTTTTGCTCAACACAGGTTTCAATATGCATTTTTTTCTTATGGCGCTTCAATCATTGAGTTACATGTTTATCCCAAATAATATTGGATGAGCTAAAATAGGGACTTAGTTAATAAATACGTTGGTCCAATATGCGAATTTGTTACCTCTCTCGTACTAGTATTATTGACATTGACACTCCTTATTCTCGAGACCATCTGATAAAGTTATTGTTTTAGAGTATATATATATATATATATATATATATATATATATATATATATATATATATATATATATATATATATATATATATATGAAGGCCTTTTAAGTGTGTCCACCAAGCTTCTAGTCACCTTAGTTGTTAAGTGTGTTATGTGTCCAAGCTTCTAATCACTTAAGCTTTTTACTGTTAAGAAGAAATTTTAACTTTCTAATGTTTGTATTCAAGAAAAAGTATGGAAAGCAAGATATTTCACAAAACACCAGCAATGTCAAACAATGTACATGAAAAAAACAAATAAACACATGGTTCTCTCAGTAGCAAAAGAACTCAAAAACACCCTTCCCCCTTCCCCAAAGCCTGGGGCAACATATGTTGCGCACACATCAACAATTTCATTCAACACAACTACTAGCAAAGCATGTAGTTCCCCTTCATGTGTTCTTTTTATCCTAGAACTAGGTTTCTAACAGAAAAGAAGCTGGTTCACATCTTACAACATTTCCATATTTAGACGTGCTATACTTTCGGTGCACGCCAGTAAGCTTTCCAACTGCTGCCTTCTGATGGAAAGAAACCATTAATTTTGAGTATTCCCTGTTGTAGAAAATAAGGCACACAATTACACATCTTTGTCTATTCGATAAAGGGATGTACATTTACAAGTATCTTTAAAATCAAAATATACTAACAAAATCTGATTCTATAGCTGCTATGCTTCTCACAGGTTGCGTCACACTTCCTGGTCATACCGACAGTGCATTGAGCAATAAAGACAGCCGCAACAGCAAGCATTGATGGTGGGAATCTAAGCATTTCGTATTCAACCAGACATAGCTCAATCAAAAAGAAAGACACGAGCTCTACCTGATTTAAATAATGACAAAAAGTTGTATGAGTAGTGATTCAGATTGTTCCGTTATTTCTTCATGTGACAAAGACGTTTAACCGACCTTTTTATCAGACTGAGAGACTTTAAGGAATTGCCGCATAAACACATAAGTTATAGGTACTGTCATGTTGAACTGTAAGGCATTAACCATCAACTTCTCCTGTGGATAAGAAAATGATTAAAATCATTTAGCGAGGAAGAACAAAATGGAGATACAAGTCCTGACAATGTAAGATTTTGTTCTTTAAACTAACTATTTCAAGCACTTGTTTTCTGGCATAATCCATGTGAGAGATAAAAATTAGATCCTCCACTACAGGTACATAAACCTCTTCATACTTACAGGCAAGAAGCAAAGCTATTATTCCAACAAGTTAAAGTTTTTTCCTAATCACTGACTGAACTGCCAGGAATCTATCAACGAGATTCATAGTCAAATACAAGGTCTCCTCCATCAGTTCAAACTTGTAGTGAACCTATAAATTGGATTAGACGTTAAATGACACCTAAAATTATCAATTTCTTCTTCATAAAACTCAGAAATGACATGCAACAGGAAACACTATATACCTCAATCAGTCAGTCAATGAGGATGCCTCTCATTCTCTAATTAATATCAAATTGTTGTTCCATATAGTTTGGAGGGACGCAGCCAGCGATCTGCAATTGAAAATGACATTAAAAGAAAGGGGTAAAAAATACACCTCCATTTCTTTTCAAATTTTCAATTAAAAATAGTAATCATCCTTGATAGAATAGCATCACAATAGAAAAAACCCAAGTATACACTCTGTGTGTCTATATATCCTATGTTCTGCACCTATTATTTTACCGACTAAAAATTGCAGTCCATGTTGAAATTAGACTAGCTTTTGTGAGTAATTTGGCAATCTATTAAGCTTAATGAGATCCTATCCAAAAGAATTAGATAATCAATTGAAAAATATGGGAATTCTGCTAACTCTACATGCCATAACCTAATGAGCATGAACAACAACAACAACAAATCCAGTGTATTCCCACACAGTGGGATAAAGAACATGTACAAGTTGTAAACAAAAAAAATTCTAACAAATAAATAGGGAGAGTGGAGCTAACATCTCTACCCCAGCCTTCTTGTAGTAATCATAGATGTCATCAATGTATTCCATTACAGTGAGTTCGTTCTTTTTATCAGAACTGTCTATGTCCATAACTGACCAATCTTCTGCATCTTCCATCTCAATTTCCTCATCCTGAATAAAAAATTTAACACATCAATGGCAATCCACAAGAATTATATTCATAACTAAGATATATAGATCATATAAGCTTACCATCCTATCAATTTTCTCCATTATTGCTTCAGTATGCTGCACAAATATTGGCACATCAGAATAACCATTGGCCTTGTAATCTTTAGCATCGATAATAATGCAGTCTTCTGTTTCATTTATAATTGGTGCCACTGGGATAGGTGGCTTTGTTATCTGTGGATATACAATGTTAAAAGTAGCTCAGTTATAAAATAAACCAGGAGGGGATAGACACTGTACCTCAATTGCTGATTTCTGTTGTTTATTCGCGATTTGTGCAGCTAACTTCCTGAAATATTAGTAACCGCACATACAAATTAAACATTAATCTATATTCAACTCCAACTTTATAAATTCTATGGCAAAACACCTACTTAGTATCATGCAATCAAGAAATGAGCCAAACCTTGTGATCGGACGATGAATCAGAACAGGAGGGATCTTGTTAACAACATTGGCTTTGTTTCTACAATGAAATGAAAATAAAGTTAAAATAGGTAGACAAATCAAGATTAAGATAAAAGTTGAATGACTCCCTTTCGACCCTCTAACTATACACCTAGCTCTACTAGTGAATAGAAAAGTTACAACTTTACACCAAAGTTATAAAGATAACAGGTAGATATTAGCCAATTTAAATATAGATTAGGATAGCAAGTGATAATACCATGTCATTCAAAGGTACACCACAAGTTGCAAGTGAAGAAAACCACTCCTTTGAATCCACAACACAAGATCCAAACACTAAACATTCGGGCAACACATCTTTTGTTTTAACGTATATACTATTGGCACTTAAAATACATGAAAAATGAATACAATTAGAATATATGCATTACCATAAGTACAAAAATGACAAAATAAAAAGCTTAAAGATACTAAATCTACCATTTCGATGTATTCAATCCACACTTGATGCACGCCCAAAAATTAGTGTTCAAGCTCGACAGATTATCAAATGCTTCAATGTCACAGATGAAAGGATGCTTATGATAAAAAATGGATTGCGAAGCATCCGAATCAAAATCTGCCACATATGGTACTTAGTTTCATCAAATCTCCAAAAAATCCTTTCTCTAACAATGACAACTGTGTGTCATCCAAAAAGCTCGTTATCGTTGTATGATAATTTGAATCCCCTCTCCAACAGGGGTCTAACTTGAACCAATCATTAGGATAAATAAAATACTCGACACAATTTGTCTTGCTAGACATGATTACAAAAATCTGTAGAGTTATAAAGATAAAAACAACTATCAAATTAAAAATTAACAAAAAAACCAAGAATCAAGATGCAAAATAAAATTTATTGGACAAAATAATTGACCCAATGTCTACAAAAAACACCCAAAATCCAAATCTAAACAACCTACTGACTGGCCAATAGTGAGATCAGTGAGTAGAGAAACCACCTAAAACACATTTTCTTCAAGGTGATATAAATAGAAAAAAATAGAGTTTATAAATTAATCTATTCATTATAGAATGTGATTCATGGAAAAGAAAAGAGGTTTTCAACTCAAAAAAATTGCTAGGTAGCAAATACTTCAAATGCATGCAATAAGATTAAGATAAAATGAGAGAAATTACCTAAAGTGCAGAGAGATGAATGGCAAAATCAAAAACCCTAAAGTTAGAATGCAATTACACCAAAGGTAAGAGAGAAATCCGAAGCTCAAGCTTTGAGATGAACTTTTGTTGTAGCTTTATGAAATTTCTCGTCACCGGAGCTTATTACAATGGGTAAAAAATGAAAATAAAATTAAAGTAAAAAATAATAAAAATCACAATAATAAATTTAAAGGAAAAAAAAGGGTGAAAAAAGTAGAATAATAAAAGTAAAGGAAAAATTTAAAAGTAAAAATAATTAAAAATAAAATTTTAGAGATAAATGAGTATGGAAAGATTAAAAATATATTTGAGGCGTGGAGGGGTAAAATGACACTTTTAGTATATTAAAAAGTAAGGAAGACTATTCTTCAAAGACATTCTTATTTGGGGTCAAATATCTAAAGTCACCTATATTTGGGTGTATGACATGGAATTTTCTGAAAGTCACATATTAAGCAAATGTAATCCACATTCGCTATGTTATGGAAAAAGAATCTTTTTAGGTAGATATATGAATGGAGGAATCCTATGTTATATTGGCCTCAAACGTAAGAATACTTCCAAGGGGTCTTTCACATAATAAAAGAAGTATTTTTTTTTGGGTTCAATTGGAATGACTAGAAAATGGAGGAAAAGTGATCACACTTAAAATGCAAGTGTACCCACTAAAGGAAAGTTTACTTCTCCCACATTGGTTGGAGAAAGCAACTTTATCGTGTTCTTATTAAGAAACACTCCTTCAAGTGGATGGTGAGGCAAGAACCAAGAGGTGCCTCACATCGTTGTCGTCGCTCGTTTGGCTTCGGTTTCAGCTTCAAATTTGGCAAACAATAGATAAGATTATTTTTTGGACAAAATTTATTTGAAACTTGGAAAAAATAAGTGATCCAAAAATATATGAAAAAAAAATAATATTTTTCTCCATTAACGTTCATGCAGAAATGCTAAAAGGTTGCTCAGAAGGGACACACCTCTTCCATTAATGTTTATGTAGAAATGCTGAAAGGTTGCTCGGAAGGGACACAACTCTTCGAGTGGAAACATACTATTTGGAAAAGGCATACTGTTTTGAATGGACAAACATGACTATTATGAACCATTGCCTCCTTTTTTAAGGGGCACTTCATGACTATATAAAACTGCATTTTTTCCACAGGTTGAGTACGAATTTTCTTCATAGAAAAAACATTTATCTTGCTTCTAAAAAAGACTATGTGTGATCATCTCCTGTTGAGTGAGTTCGAAGAAAAGAAGAAGGTTTGAGATACCACTATATTCTGATTGTGAAGCCATTTTATCCTGAGAGGTAAAATTTCACAACCTCGGGTACTTGAGGGGAATTAATTCCTCAAGGACACCCCGTGAATTCGGAGGACTTGGCTTTATTCTGTTTCATCTTATTTCTTAAATAAAATAACACATTTCTTTGAAAAACTTGTGTTGAAGGTGTTGAAAAACTTCATAAGTGTTCTTGATATAATCTTGAACTTGTGTTGAAGTGGTTTTACCAACATACATATTGTGTACCAAAAACAATATTTTTTTAATCGTACCTATATCAGGTAATTTTGTTCGTCAATATTAGGGCATATCGAAAAAATTATCTAGTGATTTATTGACTCTGCTGGATGAAAAACAGATTTTGTTATGTCTTGTAGCTCTTTATATTTACACATAGTTGGTCCAAAATGTGTTGGCAATTTTTTGAGGACCATTTTGCTTAGCAAATTCTTAAATGCCTTTCACTTGCCAAAATAGTAGCTTGCCCACTAGAAAGGAATAAGCAATATTCACATTGTTAAATATTGAGAGAGAAAGGGGGAAACAAGTAGTTATGGTGGCATTTCTATCATTAATTTATCATCTAGATAAAGGGTTTATCTCAATGGAGAAAACTGATGGAATATGATAAGGCTATGACAACATGCTAAATAGAAAGTGCAATTTTTGTCAAAATCTTTTAAAAAGAGAACAATTTTCTGGTAATCGATAATGTGGAATTGAGATTGAAGTAATTATATCAACATCGATTGTTGTGCAATGGTGGAACTATCCTATCATTAATTTGAGATTTCAGGTTCGAGCCTTGACTATGGAGAAAATCTTGTTGAGAGTTTACCTCCAAATGGTCCTGCAGTGCATCCGGATTAGTGAAAGCCCAATACAAATACCAAGTGGGAAGCTAAAAAGAGACTGAAGTAAAAATTGACCAAGTTAAGGTCAGGCACATGACTGGATTCATTTGTGTCTTTTTTTTTTGATATTAGGTACTCAAAATTTATTCCGACTTAGTTGAATTCACGCCCAGTAGATCCATAAGCGCTCCCAGAGTCCTAATCCTGAAGTTCTAAATTAATAAGACTAATATTCAGATATCTAATTAAGAGTGGACTAGTATCAACATTAGTGATGTCTCGTTTCAAAAAAATAAGTAAGCTATCTATTTTTTTCTTTTTATAGACATTTTATACGTCGAAACTTCATGATCCAAATAACTCAGATATTTCACCATTCTGTCTCAAGGGTGATAAACCACTCCCTATTAAGAAACTCTTATTCACTCGACATTTCATATTAAGGGCCGAGAAATTTCAATCATTCAATCACACTATTTAATAGTGATACCTCAGGTCACATTGCCTCGTGTGACTTTGCACCGATTACATGTATTTGTTTTCTTAAAAGGAACCCTGAAGTAATATGTAAAGTTGTAGCCATCTGAATTGGAGGTCATGGATTAAAATAGTGGAAACAACCTCTTGAAGAAATGTAGGGAAAGACTATATTTTACATCTATCCTTTACAGAAATGTAGCGGAAGTTTTAATAAACCAGACTGACTTTTACATGTATCCTTTCACTTGACTGCAAATATTCATTGCTCATATTGATTGAATCTAGTTGTCCCAATCACTACCAGTCTGCGTCTTGTGCATCTTTAGATGTTCATATGATAAAATGATTGAGAAATACTACTATTTCATGGATGGTTATTAGGAGAATCGTTCCAATTTGAACAAGATGATTTCTATTTGATACCATCTATTATTCTAAACATACAAATCAGTATTTACAATGTTTGAATTGTTATAAAATGATTGTAAAAGTTAATAACTAGTACAATAAAAGCTCAAATTGTGCGTAAACAAACGTTTTAAAATAGTATATGGAGATTATGAAGATTCTTTTAAGATGATGTCTTGATACATGAATGAACTGCAATATTTTAATAGGGGATCATCATTATTGAGTGAAAACAATAGTCAATCAAAATGCAGGACGGACATTTCTTGATACAAAGCTAAGTGTGTATCAAGAGATTTCAACCAACTCAAGAACAACAAGTTGCTAGTGAGTCGAAATAGGCCTCACACGGCTTCACTAGACTTTGAGTTTTTGTTTTGAATAAGAAAATGAGATGAATAACAAGGCAACAACGCTAGTGAATCGAAAGAGCCCCACACGGCTTCACTAGACTTTAGATTCAACAACACAAAGTTAACAAGATTACAAAAGAGATAGAAACTTGACATAATATTCAAAGATCTAAGAACCCTAACAATGAGAAAGGACCCTAAGAGTAGTGAATATCAATATCAAGTTCTTACTTGGACCAAGAGGAACTCAAGAACCCCAAGATCCTAGTTTCTAGTCCAGAGACAACACTAGTATCACTCTACTAGTGAGTTTTTGAAATTGGGGCTTTTCCAATGGAAGAGAGAAGTTCCGAAATATTACAAGTGTTTTGTTGTCTTCCAAAATATGAATGAACTAACTAAAAGACTAGACCTAATAAATGGCTTATATAGACAATTACAAAGGAGGGAAAAAGACCAAAATACCCTTGACATTAAGTGGGTGGGTTTGGGATATTTTTGTGGGCCTCTTCACAGTTTAATAAGTATGGGCCCTTAGATGGGATCACAAGGGCCTCACACACGGCCAAGGATGTGAACAAGGCTTGAAGTCATTGCAACTCACGCGCTTGACTACGTGTGAAAGGTCTCGAGCTATAAATTCCCGTATCATCCTTTCCATCTTGAAGAGATTTGTCCTCAAATTCGGATCATTTTCATCCTCCACCATTTCCACCCGAGAGAGGTCACACACGTTGAATGTGTTGTGAACTTGAAATTCCAGGGGTAAATCAATCTTGTAGGCTTTGTCGTTGATCCTTTCTAATACTTGGAACATGCCATCACCCCGCGACATCAACTTAGCATTCCTTTTAAACGGGAATCTATCCTTCCTTAGGTGCACCCATACCCAATTCCCCAGTTCAAGAATGAGCTTTCTTCTTTCTTTGTTGGTTTGCCTTGCAACTTCTTGGTTTTTCTTCTCCAACCGCCACCTTACCTTCTCATGTAGCTTCTTCATGGCCTCGGCCCGTTTGCTTCCATCTAATATTGTGACAAGATCACTTGTCAAAGGGGTTAAATCCAAAGGGTTGAGGGGGTTGGTTCCGTATACACACTCAAAGGGTGTCATCCCCGTGCTTGAGTATATAACCCGATTATAAGCAAACACAATCAACGATAAGTGCTCCTCCCAAGAAGTCATTTTCCCTTAACCATGGACCGTAGCATAGACCCTAAGGTCCTATTTACTACTTTCATTTGGCCATCGGTTTGTGGGTGGCATGAGGTCGAAAATAAAAACTTAGTACCAAGCCTACCCCACATGGACTTCCAAAAGTGGCTTAGGAATTTAGAGTCCTTATCACTCACTGTGGTTCTTGGAACACCATGTAGTTTTACAATATTATCAACAAACAAAGAGGCTACACTAGGCCCATCATCACATTTTGAACAAGGAATAAAGTGATCTATCTTGGAAAACCGATCCACCATGACAAAAATACTATCCCCCTCTTCTAGTTCTTGACAATCCCAACACAAAGTCCATTGATATGTCAAGCCAAGGACGCAAAGAGGTAGACAATGGGGTGTACAACCCATGGGGTTGTGGCGTTACTTGGCTCCTTTGCACTCAACAATTGGCCGAAAATCCGGGACACATCCTTGTGCATTCTAGGCCAATAAAATTGTTCTTCCGAAATTCCGAGGGTCTTATCGACCCCAAAATGGCCCATTAGACCGTCATTATTTGCTTTTCTCACAAAAAATTCTCACCATGAACTTGAGGAAACACACAATCATCTATCCTTAAACAAGTATCCATCAAATTTGGTATAGGGATGGGAACCCTTTTCGTAACCCACCTATCCCGATCCAACTCGTTACTTTCCCTATAGATAGGAGTGAAGTAAGGGTCCTCGGGATATAAAGACTTGAGACTTTCAAACCCCATCAACTTAGATGACAAAGTAGACATAAGCACATGTTTTTGGGACAAAGCATCGGCAACAACATTGTCTTTACCCTTCTTATTATGAATAACATAAGGGAAAGTTTCAATAAATTCAATCCATTTGGCATGCCGTTGATTAAGCTTTTTTTGTTCCCTTAGATGCTTCAAGGATTCATGATCCAT
Source organism: Capsicum baccatum var. pendulum (assembly GCA_030864225.1). Taxonomy (NCBI): domain Eukaryota; kingdom Viridiplantae; phylum Streptophyta; class Magnoliopsida; order Solanales; family Solanaceae; genus Capsicum; species Capsicum baccatum. The sequence continues at coordinate 253,568,571 of CM061560.1, read as the reverse complement.
TCAGATCACAAATTTTTTAGGCCAAAAATAATGTTTCCAAGTGGCCAAGGATCTAATCAAGGCATACAACTCTAAATCATATGTAGAGTAGTTTAGAGTTTCTCCTTTGAGATTTTTGCTAAAGTAGGCAATAGGCTTCAATTCTTGCATTAAAATTGCGCCTATGCCGACTTTGCTAGCATCACATTTGACCTTAAAAGTCTTGTAAAAATTTGTCAATTGTAGCAAAGGGGCTGAGATGAGCATAACTTTTAAGTCCTCAAAGGCCTTAGCTTGCTCATATCCCCACTTGAAAGACCGATCCTTTTTAATCACTTCGGTCAAGGGGCGAAAAAGGTGGTATATTCTTTGACAAAACATCTATAAAAACTAGCCAACTCATGGAAGCTTCTCACTTCACCTACGGTTTTGGGAGTTGGCCAATTTTTAATGGCATCAATCTTAGATTCATCCACTTCGATCCCTCTTGAGCTCACCACAAACCCAAGAAATATAACTTCATGGATACAAAAAGAACACTTTTCTAGATTAGCATATAACTTCTCCTTTCAGAGGACATCAAACACACATTGTAAATGCTTTACAAGATCATCTAAGGATTTACTATACACCAACACATCATCAAAGTCAACAACAATAAACTTTCCAATAAATGGATTCATCACATGATTCATTAGCCTCATAAAACTACTTGGAGCATTTGTTAGGACGGATGGCATAACTATCCATTCATAGAGACCGAATTTGGTCTTAAAGGTAATTTTCATTCATCACCCAGTTGCATACAGATTTGGTGATAGCCACTCCTCAAATCAATTTTAGAAAACAAACATGAACCACTCAAGTTATCAAGCATATCATCTAGCCTAGGAATAGGGTGATAATATTTTACCGTTATCATATTGATGGCTCGACAATCAATGCACATACGCTAAGTCCCATCTTTCTTGAGAACTAGTACCACCGAAACCACACAAGGGATCATACTCTCCTAGATGTACCCTTTGTTAAGAAGTTCCTCAACTAGGCATTGCAATTTTTGGTATTCGTCGGGTTGCTTCTATAAGCCAGTTTGTTGGGCAATTGTGAGACCAACACAAAATCCATTTGGTGCTCAATTCCCCAAAGTGGAGGCAATACTTTCGGCAATTTCTTTGGGAAGACATCCTTGTAATCCTGCAAAACATGAGAAATAGGAGGAGAAATGGAAACATTAGCGGTTTAGTATTAAAATATGAGCCAAGAGTAGCATCGGAGTGTCCTCTTCATGATCCACAAATAATTTCTTCCTCCTAGACATCATTAACATACTTTTGTGCCCCTTAGAATTTAGGGGCCCCTCGGCTTCCCCTACCCTCCACTCTCGGATTCCCCTATTTTTTCCCTCATTCCCATCCTTCTTTCTCTTTTCCCTCAATTCCCATATCTGTAGGTGTAATTCATTCACTCGGGAAGGCAATAATGGATGAAGAGCGACCTTTCGGCCATCCTTCTCAAGTGTATACTGATTGGAATTCAATCATGTTTGGTCGACCTATTGTATTGCCAAGGCCTTCCTAACAACAATTGAAAAGCTTGCATTGGTATCACGTCACAAAGCACCTCTTCATGGTAGTTGTCTACCTTAAAACGTATCATACATTTCCTTGTGACCTTTAACTCACCGCATTCATTCAACCATTGAAACTTGTAAGGATTAGTGTGAGGTGTAGTCGGAAATTTCAAGAAGTTCACCATTATAACACTAACCACATTTTCATAACTTCCACTATCTATCACCATAGTGCACACACTTCCCTTCATAAGGCATTTAGTATGGAATAGATTCTCCCGTTGGCTAGGATCATCTATCTCCTTACTAATCATGGCATGCCTCACTACAAAGTTTGGAACCACACACTCCCCTTCTTATGGATAAGCATCCTCACAATCATCATCATTATTATATGGATTCCTCTTCGCTATCTCTTTATCTTGAGGCTCGACCTCACTCTCATCACCCTTAATACCCACTTATTCACCAAGGAAATACAATGTACCTTCCCTTAGGATTACATTGCATCGGTTAGGGCATTCATTGGCTTTATTTCCCAAACCTTGGCACTTGAAGCACTGGAGCCCTTTAGGATTAGGATACTTGTGAACTTCTTGCCTCAGAGGGATTTTGTGGACTATTTTGGGCTCGGAAATCCTAGTAGTAGTGGTTTGGTCCTTGTTTTTGGGCCAACCCAAAGAGGATTGAACCATATCCTTGCCCCTCAGTGAACCCGAGGTTGATTGTCCCTTTGCTTTGAATGACGACCTCTCTTTAAGTTCCCTTTCAATCTCAAGAGCTTCTTGGAAAATACCTTCGACGGTATCAAACTTGTGAAGTGTCAAATGAGTGGAGATGTCTTTGTTCAACCCACACTTTAACCGAATGATGTCATGACTAATTTATTCCCCACGATGATCAAGTTTCAACATGAGTTATTGAAACTCATCATAATATGCCATAACACTTAGATTCTCTTGCCGCAAATTGTACAATCTAGAAAGTAACTCATGACAATATATTTCGGGAAGATACCGTTTCTTTATTAGATACCTCAACCAAAACGATAGTGGTGGTTGCCCCTCTACCAACTCATTGTCGGACCGCTTAAAGTATTCCCACCAAGTGTTAGCATAACCTTCAAAATGAGCAATGACATAATAACTCTTATTCTCTTCTGAGATATCATTCACTTGAAAACTTTATCACATGCCGACTCCCAAGTAAGATATACATCGGGGTAACTTTCACCATTAAAGATAGGTAGGCTCAATTTGATGGTATTGATGCCTACGTCTCTCTCTCGGTGTCGGTTTACCATTTCTCCATACCCTCGGTATCTTTTTGGATCCACGCACCCCTCTCATCTCCTCCTCCCTCATGTAAGCATCGTCAAAGGCTCCATAGCATCGTCAAAGGCTCCATACCCTTCATAATCCTCTCTACCATAGTTCTCAAAGTGGATGGGATGGTTTTGGATGTTTGGAACTTGATTTGATGGGATTGGATTTTGTGGAGGTGGTGGTCTTTGATTTAGTGAGGCTCGGAAGGGTAGGTTTGGATTTAGTGTAGGTATTGGACTGTCATGTCCTCTTGTGAAACTTGAGGAGTTTGGGAATGGTTTGTTCTATTGGAGTCTTGGTTTAGGGGTTTATGAGTGGTTTGGCTTGCGGCATTTAGTGGATCTAGTGAAGGATTTGGCAATTGTTGCGATGTTTCGGGAGTAACGGTGGCGGAGGAATTTCTATCATGTCCACTTGATGAAACATGTCGAGGAGTAAAAGGGTGATAGTTCCTTTGACTCTCCACTTGTTCTAACCTCTCACTAATAGTCATCACTTCTCCCCTTATGGGTCCCACTTTCGTACTCAACCTTTCAAGAGTTCGGGTCATAGCCTCTAAGTGACCCTCATATTCTCCATTTCATTAGAATCCACGGTTTGAGATGTGGTTCCCTCCATTTTCAAGGTATCACCTACAAAAGCAACAAATAAGTTAGTTTAAAACACCTCTCATCACTCACACTCTCTTGGTTCACTCACACTCAAGCTCCACAAGTGTTGTAGATTGGCTAGCAACCCGTGAATCCTAAAGGTATGAGTATGCTCTTGTCCGGAATGGAATTTTATTTGAAACTCAAAGAATTCCCATTGGAGTAGAATTAAGGAGTTACAACATATTCAAATGACAAAAGCACACAAACAAACGATGACACGAATACAAGGCTTCAAAGGACTAATTGACAACCTAGTAGGAATGTACTAGCTTGCTAATTAGTTCTCGAGTCAATTAGAAGAAACTAAGAATCAATACTTAGAAACTATAATATCCAAATTGAGCTTAATTAATGATGTGAACAATGATTAAGGTGACATGGAAGCATGGTATTGGTCACGAGTCCATACATTTTGTTTAACAACTTGAAGCCTTAATCTTCACAATTTTGTAATGGATGACTTTGCTTTAGGAGGGAAAGTAAAATCTTATAACTTTTCAACTTTTTCCAACTCAAAAAAGGTGAGGCTTGACTTTACTAGGTCCACAAGACAAGGCTCCTTGTTTTAAGGAAAAATGGTAGTTAAATCAATGAAGTGATGTTGACAAGTCTTCTCACAAACAACTTTACAACTTTGTTTTGCAGCCTTTTTGGATCTATTTTAGTCTTTATAGCGGTCAAGATATGAGATGAGGAGAAGATCAATATGAAAAAAACAAAAATACTTCAAGAATACAACAAAAATCATCCCACTTTAAATGTCAATAAACAACAACATACAACTCAACCTACTTCAAGTTCATCATACTACTAGTTCAAGACCATAATAGCAATGTTAATATGTTAAGCTCAACTTATATTTAGACACATTTTGTCTTGATGATAAAGAAATCAACACAATAAACAAACTAGACAAACAAAATAACATCTATATCTAAACACACACAAAAAAAATCTCGTTGAAGACAACAACAGAACACAGTTTTCTCGACCAAAAACAAGATGGACAAATTTCTCCTTTTTCTGGAATTTTCAGATTTCAATAATTTTTTTTGTATTTTTTCAACTACCAAGCCCAATATTGATTTTGTTGCACCAAAATCAACCACAAGCTTTGATACCAAATGATACAAATCTAAGTGTGTATCAAGGGATTTCAACCACTCAAGAACAACAAGATGAACGACAAGTTGCTAGTGAATCGAAATAGGCCTCACACGGCTTCACTAGAATTTGAGTTTGTGTTTTTAAAAAGAAAATGATATGAATAACAAGATAGCAATGTTAGTGAATCGAAAGATCCCCACACGGCTTCACTAGACTTTAGATTCAACAACACAAAGTTAACAAGATTACAAAAGAGCTAGAAACGTGACATACAATATTCAAAGAGCTAAGAAACCTATCAATGAGAAAAGACCCTAAGAGTTGTGAATATCAATACCAAGTTCTTACTTGGACCAAGAGTAACTCAAGAACCCCAAGATCCTCGTTTCTAGCCAAAAGACAACACTAGTATCACTCTACTAGTGAGTTTTCGAAATTGGGGCTTCTCCAATGAAAGAGAGAAGTTCCAAAATATTACAAGTGTTTTGTTGTCTTCCAAATATGAATGAACTAACTAAAAGACTATCCCTAATAAATGGCTTATATAGTCAATTACAAAGGAGGGACAAAAGACCAAAATACCCTTGACATTAAGTGGGTGGGTTTGGGGTGTTTTGTTGGGCCTCTTCACACTTTAATAAGTATATGCCCTTAGATGGGCTCACAAGGTCTGCACACATGGCCAAGGATGTAAACAAGGCTTGGAGTCGTTGAAACTCACGCGCTTGACTTCGTGAGAAAGGTCTTGAGCTAGAAATTCCTGTATCATTTCTAGTATATCTTATTAGGATTTTAAATCAAACTCAAATAAATTCAAAACTACATATCGATAATTTCAATAGAAGACTATAATATCTATGAGATGAAACTATTAATTATTTTTTAATTGATGAGAACAACAATATAATATTTTTATCTTGGCAGATATTACTTACTTGGGGATTTGAAGTGTAGATGACATAAGTCTTAATAATTGAGTGAATGTGACAATTAATTTATTATGGATTAAGAAAGTTGGGGAAGTTTGAAAATAACCCATAAGTTTTTTAATTTACACTTTGATCCAAATATGAATTAATATAACAGGAAATGAAGGAGAAAAACATATTTCTCTCTCTTCTCATCTGTTGTTGCTTTCTCTCTCTTCATGATTATTGTTGTTCATTATTGCTGCTACATTATTCATCATCTTCTGCTTCATTATCATCATCTTCTACTTTATTATCATATTTAACTTCTTCTTCTCGACTCTTATTATTGTTGTTGTTACCGCTACTGCTGATATCAAACCAATTTCTTAGTTCAAATTTTGTTTCCTACATCACTTTCTACTTCGACATTACTGCATATGTGACTTTGATAAGTAAAATTATGATTTTTATTCAAATTTGTCATCTGGGTACACAGTGACTGTTGTTTGTTTCAACAATGGATAGAACTCGATCATGAATCGAACATAAGTGCCCACAATTAAATAGATCACTCATCTGGTGCATCAGATGAGTAATCTATTGCAATGGAAGAATCATATGTTGGATTCATGTTTATGCTTCTATAGTGCCCGTAACATGAATCGAACAAATGAGTAATCTATTGCAATAGAAGATTTATCTGTTGCAACCTACTAGTTATTTGTTGTAACAAACTAGTTATCTGTTGCATCAGATTGATTATCTATTACATCAGACTGCTTATCTATTACAACATATGAGTAATCTGTTGCAACAGATAATTAATCTATTTGGAACAACACAATTCAGCCCCTACCACAAACCCAATAGATAACCAATATATTTTAACTCTTGCTATTGCTACTGGATTCAAAATTATTCCTTACGTTCAATCGTCAACATATTTGTTGAGAAGATAATAGACAAAACGAAAATTAATACTCCCTCTGTCTCAAATTACCCATCCCAAATTTCTTAATTTGATTTCTCATTTTATGTATTTATTCTCATTAATCAGGAAGAGACATAAAAAATTCTATGTTTTACCATTTGTATTAATTACTTTTTCTTCAAATTTAAATATAAATATCATTTAATAGGGGTATTATGGTAAACTAGGTATGGTATTAATTATTTTTCTTAATCAATGTGCCATCTCAATTTGGGATGGATAATTTGAGATGGACGGAGTGTGAATTAAAACATCAAAGCCGTGCAACAGACTAGTTATCTGTTGCATCAGACTGATTATCTGTTGCATTAGACTGCTTATTTGTTGCAATATATGGGTAATCTATTTGGAACAACACAAATCAGCCCCTACCACAAACCCAATAGATAATCAATATGTTTCAACTCTTACTATTTCTACTGGATTCAAAATTATTCCTTACATCCAATCATCAGCATATTTGTTGAGAAGATAATAGACATAATAAAAATTAAATATGACTTAAAACGTCAAAGTTGATCAAGCATATTTTTTTATTAAACAAAAACAAATAAAAATACATATATATAGACTAAAAGAAAAAAATCTAATTATTATTATTATTATTATTATTATTGCCAGCCGACCAATCTTCAATCGATAGAAACAAGGCCCTCCTAAGCTTGTGGATCTCACAGAGCATCCTTGCTCTAACTGCTCCCAGTTCCCATTACATGTCACAAACCTGTATCCCAAGTTCATTCACGACGTCTTGCAGAAAACAAACATTCCACACTAGATCATCCATATATAGAACACATATGAATTGACAAAAAAAGTAAAAACAAAAGTAAAGAAAAGAATATACGAATGTAATACAATGTATACTACAAATTGGCAAGAAATTTTTTTTTGAGTCAGGTAAGAGAAAGTGATGGAAGGTGTAATATGAAAGACAAGATGGAATAAATAAATAAAGTATAGTTGAATGAATGATTGAGTAAGGAGGGTGTAACGACCCATTTCGTTGTTGCTAAATTATTCATAATAAATTCATGAAAATTCATTCCTCAATATTAATTTGGGTCCAAATTAGCTAATATTTAATTTATTATGTCACCTTAAACTTTTTGGCAAAGATTTTAGCCTTCAAATTTGTCTAGATAGACTCAAAACGATGAATTTAATTATTCATGAGATCTAATATCAATAACTTAGTTTGAAATTTCTTTAGCTATTAATTAAGGTCATACAATATCTTAAACACAAAGTTAAGTTTAAAACTTTATTTTCGATAGAGATTCGATATGGGTTTTTATTAGGGTCAACTTCAAACGATCATATCTCTTAGAATATAAGGAGTTTAAAACCCAATAGCCACCAAATTAAAGATCTCCGAGTCCTCTTTCCAAAGCAATAAACAATTCCTCAATCCAAATTTGAAGTAAGAAGTTATGACTGTTTTACTAAGCACTGTTTGGGCTGAACCGGGATTTTTCTGTAGCAAAAATTCTGATGGTATTTAAATCAGCTTCAGCCGTATTTTAAGTCTAGAAACCCCAAATTTCATTCCCCTACCCTAGAGAGGTGATTTCCTAAGGCTTAAGGTGAAATTCCTTTGCTGAGGTAAGTTTTTCTATTATTTTATTAGTCTTTTAATCCTGTAACATCTTAGAATCCTTAGAAAGACCTTTAATGGTGGAATCCTTTTGGAAAATACTCATGGGTGTTTTTAATATGATGTAGAGCTGATTCTAAGCTGTAAGTCAAAGATTCCTAACATGAATTTCATAAACTATATTATGAATTTTGATGGCTAAGAACCTTGAATTCCATAAAGATGAGACCGTTAGCATAAAAATTCCATTAATGGAGATGGTTAAGCTTGAAAGAGCTAATTAATAATTAATTGAACTTGGGGGATGATATAGACCTTGAATTGAGGGTAGAATTAGTGGTTTTGAATCCCCAAGATATTTGTTTGAAGAGTAATTAGTTAATTGCTCTTATAATTGTTTGATTTTTAGATGATTGATTATTCCAAGGCACGAAATAAAGGAAAAAACATCCTTGTTGCAGCTTGCTTCTTTCAAAAGCTTAGCGCCCAGGTAGGCTAGGTTTAATGAGTATAAGATTGTTTTTTTTTTAATATATTTTTATAATTTAAAATTCATAGGAGAAAGCATGTCTAGGCCTACTGTAATACCCCATACTTTTCTTAACTCAATTTGACGTCTAGAATGTCAAGCGTTAGCTTCAAGAAAGAAAGAATTTCCATACATGAATAATTTTCCAATTTTAGACCCTCCAATGCGTAGAAAATTGAATTATCTTTCCAACAATATAAGATTCACCTTAATCTAATAACCGGATGAGAAGTTATGATGATTTTAAGTTCTAGTTGTAAAACACTGTGATTTGGGCCCGTAGCGCGTGGCGGAGAAGTGTAAAATCACAATTGTCAAATTTTAGTGAGACTCTATGATTCCATCGCATCGCATAGGAGTCCCATTTCATATTTGACAATTTCCAGTGAGCCTACGCGATTTTGGCGCTTTGCGCCAGTGGCCAAAATGGCAATCCAAAGGGGCACCACGATTGTGGCGCGTCGTGGTGAACATCCAGTTTCCAATTGTCCTAATTATAGTAAGCTACCTCTATTGTGGTTCATCGCGGTGGCCTCCCAGTTCAAAAAATGTTATGTTTTTTCAGTTTTGTTTAGGATTTTAAAAAGGGCATTTTGGTCAATTACCCAGATCTCTATCCGTCCAAAACATAAGATTAATCATATTCTAAGCACTTTATGCTCATTTTCATCATTCTCTTCAAAAGGAAAAACCCTAGAAACAAAAAGCTCCTTCTCCAAGAAATCAAAATCCTGAATAAATTCTCCAAGAAAGCTCCAAATTGAGGATTCCCAAGACAAGATAATCAATAATTCATCTCCAAAGACACAATAGGAATCCAAGATTCAAGCTTTTCATCTAAGATCATCAATTAAGGTATGTGGGGTTACGAACAAGGATAATCCTTTCGTCCTTGTGCCCAAAACTTATTTTAAATTCCAATTTTACTGAATTTTATAAGGTTTCCCATTAAATTCAAGTTAGGGTTTATACCCATTATTGTTATCTACAAGCTTATGAGATTTCCATTTATTTAGAAGTTGAATTACATGATTATGTTCATATTTTCATGCATATTGCAGTAATTTTCAGATTTTGAATTAATTTATCAATGTTTACATGATCAAGAATGAACATTATGATGTTTTAACATGAGTTTGATGCATGAGTCATTAAGCCCTAATAAATCTATTTCAAGATTTGTTATGCCATAAGCACCCTATGACTAGATTCCTTTCAGATTGTTGTTAAAGATTTGACTTTTTGGTCTCAGAATAGGTTTGGAATCAGTTTTACAGATTTAGATTACAGATTTAGCTTTACAGATATACAATGGGTTATTATTGTAAACCACTATACTATTTTAAAAGTGGATTTCCATCAGAATAAGTATACAGATTTAATAGAAGTAGTATTTAGCATCGAGATGGGTACTTACTATGGTTCCATACCCCAGACTATGTACCAATATAGGATTTAGATTGTTCCCACTTCTATGTGGATGATAGATATGTGATCACTTAGAAAGGTTATACTCCCTAGCAGGAGTATAACTCCTCTCCCCAATGTGAGGATTTCTCCTTAGGGGTACAAGAACATTGGACTCCATGAATACTCATATGGTTTATGTCTGTTACAAGATCATCCCATGCAGAATAAGTTTTTAGATTTCTAAACCCCTAAGATAAAGTATTTTCTCTACAACTTTGAAGTTCTTGAATTTTAAATATAGCTTTTAGAAGAGGACAAATTTTAGAAACTAATTGTAAAGACTCACAAATTTACTCAGATATTGCTTTACATAAGCCTTCAGATACAGACTTACAGATTTTACTCAACCTATATGATTTGAGAATAAACAGAATACAGATTTCAGGACTAAGTGTGATGACTCACAAGATTTGCATTATATGCTTTATTATTCATGATTTATGATCTTTAGATTTCAGATTACTCAAGCCTATGTAAGTCATTTACATTTAGTATGCATGATTTTATAACTTGTGACACTATTAAAGTATTGTATGACTTATTGCATTCACCCCCATATGCTCAGTACATTCCCAAAGTACTGATCCACATATACGTCTATGTGCTACATTGTCTTATAATGTAGGTTCAGGTGCCCAGTCTTGGAAACATGAGTAATTTTCGAGTATCTCATCTACTTCTCTATAGTTGGTAAGTCCTTATAGTTCAGGGTCTTAGCTATTCAGATTTCCAGTTTGTTAGTATTCATTTCAGACAGTTTGAGTTAGCTGGGGCCTGTCCCAGTGACTCTCTAGATTCAGTCAGTTAAGGCTTGTCGGACTACTAGATTCAGTTTTATATTTTAGTTGCAGTATTCAGATTTTCAGTATTTGCTTTGTCAGACTGATGAAATTAGTATTTTCAGATATACTCAGATAGTTTAGACAATTTTCCATATTTATTATGATTTTACATTTATATTCCCCTATTTGTAGATTCAGATTTAGTAGAAGGAAGCCAGGGTTAGCTTAGGACTACTTGTAGTTCAGAGCACCGTGTGGTATCTCGGGAATTAGATTTCGGGGGATTACACCTATGGGCATAGAGTTGAGGTAGATAAAGGCACGAGTACTTAACTTTAATCCCAAAACTATATTATAGATTGATTATGTGATATTTATGATATAATGTGTTCTATACCCAAAAGGAGATTATTGTAAACATAGTATATGAACATGATATTTTTTTTAGTTGTTCTAGTGATGAACCTAGTTGAGTTGTAATGGTAATAGGTTGTATGTATTGTGCAATAATACGATGAGGAGAATCATGTTAAGATCGAATATTGATGAGCATAATAATATCTAAGGGATAGATGACTTGAATTAGTGTGATGATTGTATTATCTGGAAAGAGGTAAAGGATAATGATACCCGTGAATGTGCATGTTATAGATGGTAATGTTAGCACCCAAGTTGCGGTATTTAAGAAGATAATAATATTTTTAATCATTAAATAGTAATTAAGGCTCCAATAGTGATTTGTATGCGTAAGAATTAAATTGTAATTTATTTTATGATATTCTTGTTTTGATATAGATAAAAATACTATATCTATTAGATGCCCATGAGAGGATAAATTGGTGATAATGATGGTTTATTGAATTGTGCCTATGAGTGGCTTGTTTGATAATGATAACTCCTTAAAGTAATGCTATGAATACTTGTTGATTGGTATTCAGACATGCTTGAAATTGTTGGTGCTTGGATTGTCGACACCTGTATAAATGATTGTTGGAAATTTACTTGATGGGATTGCCTTATGGCTTTAAGTGTACTTGTAAACTTGGTACATTGTTGTATGCTATGAGGTTGTGTAAATTTGATATTGATAATACTTGTTTATGTGGATCAGGTACCACACCGGTACAAATATGTATATGTTGAATCGGGTACCACGCCGGTACAGATATGCATATATTGGATCGGGTACCACACTAGTATGGATATGTATATATGGATCGAGTACCATGCCGGTACAAATATGTATATGTTGGATCGGGTACTATGCCGGTACGGATATGTGTATGTTAGATCGGGTACCATACCGGTACGAATATGTATATATATTGGATCGGGTACCACGCCGGTATGGATATGTGTATGTTGAATCGGGTATTACGCCAGTATGGATATGTATATGTTAGATCAGGTACCATGATGGTACGTATATGTGTATGTTGGATCGAGTACCACGTCGGTATGGATATGTTATATATTGGATCGAGTACCACGCCGGTACGGATAAGTGTATGTTGGATCGGGTACCACTCCGGTATGGATATGTATATGTTGGATAGGGTACCATGCTAGTACAAATATGTATATGTGGGATCGGGTACCACGCCGGTAAGGATATGTATATGTTGGATCAGGTACCACGCTGGTACAGTACATGAACATAGACTGTAAACTGCAAGTCATGACTATTTGGGAAAAAATAAGCCTCATAGCATGTGTGTACATATTTGTGTTAAGTCTGTGGATGTTTACAGTATGGTTGATACTCTTGATGGTTAGGTAGCTTGTTTGTGAGCACTGTTTGATCTGTTATTGTTGTATTGTTGATTCATTGGGTATTTGATTGTCTAATATGTATTTGAAAAAGTGAAAAGTTGTACTTACTTATATGTTGGTTGACTTGCTTCATTTATACATGTTTTAATCGTAGTTTACCAGAATGGCTAGTTATCATTCTTTAATATTATAAGAGAGCATTTAGTTTTTATCCTAAGAATTTAGTGTGGGTTGTCTATGATTACATATTTGTTCTTATGAATATGAGTATGAAAAAGATAGGGTTAATAAAAAAGAATAGTGATGTATTAGCATTGGATTGTGGTTGATTGAGTGAAATAATGTGGCTAGAGTATGTTAGTAGTGAATATAATATTGATGGAGTTGGTTGATGTAAGTTATATAGGTAAAGTAATAATGTTATTACAACCTTGGTTGAATTATATTCCATTCAAGATGTCATGATTTATTTTCTTTAATTCTATTTTATGATTATATGGACTAACACGGTCGACCGATGATGCCTACCAGTACGTGTGGTTGTATTGACCCTACTCTTCGACATTCCTTCTTGAGGTGTAGACTGGATGCAGGTTAGTTTACAGTTACTAGATGGATGATGATATTCAGCACTAACTTCTGCACTTTCATCCTAACAGATATTATAGTCTTCCTATTATTTATTTTATTGTCAGTCTATGTTGTAGTAGATATCTCTTGTACATGTCTAGTAGAGTCTTGGGATAGTGAAGGACATTTGTAAGAAGTTTTTGAGGAAATTTATTTATTAGTATTTAATTTATTTATTATATTTAATCCACTATTCCCTTAAAAACAGAAGTCTTTCGCATATTTTTAGTTGGGTAATAAGGGTTCTCCTAGCTACTTAGATAGCGTAGGTGCCCGCACGCTCCAGTAGTTTGGGTTGTGACAGAGGGACCTATTTATAGATGACTGAATTTGAATGAGTGGCAAAAAGACGCAATTGTTCACCTCCATTTTTAATTATATTTTTGATTACTGTGAATAGTTATGACTTGATTAAATTAAGAAATATTGTAATAAGTCATGACTTTTCAGATTATTATTATTAATTAGTTCTTTCCAAAAATCATTTTTATTGAGTTGTGACAATAGATTCTACATCTGTTACATCAGATAACTCATTTGTGATAACAAATATATTATCTGTTGCAACAAAAAAAACCTATTTCATCAGATAATCTATTTGTTGCAACATATAATATAATTGTGCACCTCCATTTATTAATTATATTTTTGACTACTGTGAAAAGTTTTGACTTAATTAAATTAAGAAATATTGTGATTAGTCATGACTTTACAGATTATTATTATTAATTAATTCTTTCCAAGAGTCATTTTTAATGAGTTGTGACAACAGATTCTATATTTGTTGTATCAGATAACTCATCTGTGACAACAGATATATCATCTTTTGCAAAAAAAAATTCAATTTATTGCATAAGATAATCTCTCTGTTGCACATATAATCTATCTTTTCAAAAAAAAATTATCATCATATCATTAATCCAAATTTGCTGATTTTTTTATTATATAAATTATAAAAAAAATTTTTAAAACAAAAATGTTTTTCTGTGAAAAGAAATGATGCCTATTTAATATAAGCGTAAATTATTCAAATTAAATAACCATTTTTTACGATTATAAATTATGTTTATCATTTATTTTCTTATTGTTTTCTGTGAAAAAAAATGACTTAATTAAATCAAGATGGTGAGTTTTTTATTATTGTGACAAGTCATGACTTTTTAGCTTATTATTATTAAATAACATTTTTCTTAATTTAAAAATCGAAGAAACCTTTTCAATAACTGTTAATTAATAACTATTTTTATTGAGTTCTGGCAACAAATTGTATATTTGTTGCATTAGATAAACCATCTGTTGCAATAGATATAACATCTGTTGCAACAAATCGACTATCTGTTTTAATAACTTTTTTGATTTCTTCTAACAGTTGATACATCAGTCGCAATAGATGGGAAATTTGATGCATCAACAACATAGTTGAATGTGTTTTAGAAAAAAAGTCACGAATGTTCGCTGTTTTCTTAACAATTATCATATAAGTTAATTAATCCAATATTGTGACTTTTTTATTATATAAAAAATAAATAATTTTAAAAAACAAATTTAAAAAACAAAAATGGTGAAAAGTCACAATCAATTATTAAAATTTTAAAACCGTTCTTTTATGGTTATAAATTGTGTTTATCATTTATTTCATTATTATTTATCTATGAACCATTTTTCATATTAAATAATCAGAAAGTCATGTCTTTTCACCCTCTCAATAACAACAGTAACCCTTTTTGTTAACAACATATGATCCATCTGTCGTATCATATTAACCTCTGTTGCCACAAATGCTCAATCCCTACCACCAACCATCAACATGTTGAGAATAAGGAATAAATAAAATAATAATTAAATATTAAATAAGAATTAAAAATTCAAAGTTGACCACCAAACATAGATTTTTGAATCCCTTGGGTAGATTCGATATACAAAAGGAGAAAAATACATACGCTAAAAGAAAAAAACATAAGCTAATTATTATGACTATTATTATTATTATTATAATTACTATTATTGTCAATTGGACAATTTTCATCCGACAGTAGCAGGGCCCTCCTCAGCCTTGCTCTGAAGTTAGCCAAATCCCTTTAGAGTTTATCAAACTGCCTTTGAAGTTCCTGCAAGGACTCAATATGAATCTTCTTGTACGAATCTGGATCAACCATATTTGTAAGTATAGTAGAGTGAACGAGTAAGGAGGGACCTATTTATAAATGACTGAATTCAAAGGGGTTAGTCAAAAAGCCACGACTGTTCATTCCTTAATTAAATAAAACTGGTGACTTTTAGAATATGTAAATTAAAAAATGGATCTAAATACAATATTTTATCTTTTATTGTATTTCAAAAAATAAAAATAAAATTGCCTTAAAATAAATCTAACAGATGGGTAATCTATTGCAAAATATATTCCATCTGTTAGATAACTTACAACATATTAAAACTATTGCAACAAGTGGATACACCTGTTTGATATTTCCTACAGATAGGTCCTATGTCGCAACAGATTGATCATCTTTCGTAATAGATGTCTGTAATTGTTTGACAATTTGAACAGATGTGGTATCTGTTGTAACTTGTTAGTCTTCTATTTATTACATTTAAGCCATAGATGGGCGAGGAAGAATAAGGTGCGTGCAGATGGATAGATCCACTTTCATGTGTGGGAGTTAAGTATTACTGATAAGGTTATCGGGACAACACATAAAGTACAATGTCTTTTTGAATGCAATTTTTAATCAATTAGGTACTGATCATTCAATCAAGATCCTGTATTGTACAGTTAAGTTTGATGAGTTTGAATTGATAAGGCCGAGGGCCTCATGATGATGATGCCGATACCTTATTACCAATTACTGTCAGTTGTTGCTCATGTTTATGCATGTCAAGTTTTGAGAAGGGATCAATATTTGGTGTCATTGTATAGATCCAATAGTGATTGAACTTAACTTTAAGTGTGCATTGTACTCTGAGAAGGCCTTCGAAGCCTCGCACTATATAAAAATGGAAATCAATAGAAATTCCCCTGGCCCAAATTTATATGGAAGGGTTGTTCGAGAAGATAATTATATGCCAGAAGGAGTCGAAGGGGAATGCCTTTGAGGGAAAGGGGAGTTGATGAAAGATTATATTATTTGAGAGAAAATTGAAAAGGAGAAATAGGGTAGAAAGGAACTTCTAGCGAATCTGGCTGATGAAACTGAATTACAAAATGATAAATCTAAATCAAGTGCAAATATGAAAGTGTATATGGTAATGTAAATTTGTTTGTTATTTATCTGAAAGAAAAATAATGCAAATGGTCACTTTTCTAGGGAGTTGCAACTAGGTGGCATGGTCGGGATGATCACCTAGATAGAAAATTATAGAAGACCAAGAAAGCAGCCTCGCTAGTATCGAGGGTTGAAATGATGTACAGTAAGTCAAAAAAACTTACTCCTACAATAGCTGTAGTTAAAATAAGGAATCTAAGAGAAGGATGCAATTTATGAATTTTAAATTGCATCCTATGACTTTATGTTTGTAGTTCCAATTAGGTCCACTACTGTTGACCTGATCGAAACCACAAACAAGATTGAAAGATAGATTGAGTATCGCTACTTCCTTAGCAATATGGATTAATTGATTGTGTTTTCTAGCCTTAGCATGCTTTCGATATATATTGAAGAAGATTAGATGCTTGCTATAGTATGTGAATCCCAATAATTTTCAAGCTTGTCTCCAACTTGCTATTTGGTATTCAAGCTTTTCGTTGCCGTCTTTGAAGTTGGTATAGAGTTGCTGGTCTTTTGTGAGATCGAACAGGAACACTTTCTTTGAAGTTGTGGCATTATATAAGGTCTTCATAACACTTTATTCAGAAGCCTTAAATGATACATGGAGGGTCGCTATATATGTTTTAGGTCAAAATATGTTAATGCACACTCAAGCAGTGGTCCCAACAGTTGAATAACTCACTTTATCGAGCTTTGCTCAATGTAGCTTTGCTCAACCAACCTTGAAGTTATTTTATAAATAAGCAAGGACTTACATAACGTTTGATCTAAACAAACTCTACCAAGCTTATCAAACATTGTGTAACTCCAGGCTCATTAGCCTATTAAAAACCTTTGCCCGAGTTAGTGGACAAATCAAATGAACTCAATTTCTCATCCTTTCTTATGATCACTTTTCTATCATATAGATAAAAAGATATCCGCCATGTAAAAGTCTACACCATCAGCATTAATGCTTGCCACAACGAAAGTCCTTAGAAGGCATGACTAATAATACCCCAATATCACTTTTATGGTTACCTTGACGTCTCTTGCCGATATATTGGAATGGAAATAGTGATCAATTATGATTAGTTTGGTTTGTCCATTCAAATATAATTGCAAGAGACGTCAAGAAAGTCATTAAAGTGATATTAAAAGATTACTAGTCATGCCTTCTAACACTTTTGTTGTGGCAAGAATTTCTAGTGACGATGTAAATTTTTGCATGGCGGATATCTTGTCATCTATATGGGAGAAGAGCGATCAATAAAAAGGATGAGAGATTGAGCTCATTTAGTTTGTCCACTAACTCGGGCAAAGTGTTTTGATAGGGTAATGAGCCTGGAGTTACGTAATATTTGATAGGTTTGGTAGAGTCAGTTTAGATCAAACATTACTTAACTTCTTGCTAATTTATTTATGAAATCCCTTGAAGGTTGGTTGAGCAAGCTGCATTGAGCAACTCTAAAAAAAGTGAGCTATTCAACTGTTGGGACCACTGCTTGAATGTGTATTAACACATTTTGACCTAAAACAAACATAGCGACCCTCCATGTATTATTTAAGGCTTCTAAATAAAGTGTTATGAAGGCCTTCTACAATGCCACAACTTCAAATAAAGTGTTCCTGATTGAGCTCACAAAAGAGAAACAACTCTATACCAACTTCAAAGATGGCAATGACAAGCTTGAATACCAAATCGGCAAGCTGGAGGCAATCTTGAAAATTATTGGGATTCGCATACTACAGCAAGCCTTTGATCTTCTCTAAGATATGTTGAAAGCATTATAAGGATAGAAAACACAATCAATTATATCCATATCGCTAAGGAAGTAGTGATACTCAATTTTTCTTTCAATCTTGTTTGTGGTTCCGAGTAGTTCAACAGCAGTGGACTTAATCGGAAACACAAACAAGAAGGCATGGGATGCAATTTAATATTCAGAAATTACGGCCTTCTCTTAGATTCCATATTTTAACTATAGTTATTATTGATGCAAGTTTTTTCAATTTACTGTACATCATTTCAACCCCTGATGCTCGAAGGCTGCTTTATTTGTCTTCTGCTATTTTCTAGCTAGGTGATCATCCCGACCACGCTACCTAGTCACAGCTCTCTAGTAAAGTGTCCATCTACACTATTCTTTTTTCAGATAAACAATAGATGGATTTACATTATTGGATACACTTTCATATTTACACTTGATTCAGATTTCTCATGTTCTAATTCAGTTTCATCGGCCAAATTTGCTAGAAATTTCTTTCTACCCTATTTCTCATCTTCAATTAGATCTGAGATGATATAGTTTTTCATCAACTCTCATTTTCCTCATAGGTATTCTCCTACCACACCTTCTAGCGTATAATCATCATCCTGAGCAACCCAACCATATAAATTTAAGCTAGGGAAATAACTATATTTGTTTTCCATTCTCGTTAGATGCAGTACTAGGCTTCGAAGGACTTCTCAGAGTCTAATGCACCCTAAAAGTTAGTCCAATCGCTATTGAATCTCTTTACAATGACACCAAAACTAGATCCCTTCACAATGCTTGACATATAAACATGAGCAATAACCGACATCAAATCTTCACAGGGTATCAGAACTATATTCATGGTCCCTTAGCCTTATCAGTTCAAACCTATCAACTTAACTATAAAATTATAGATATCTTGTTTGAATGATCAATGACTAAATGGTAAAAACAATATTCACAAAATCAGTCTACTCTGTGTGTTTTCACGATAGCATTATCAGTAATACATACCTCTAACATATGAAGTGGTTCCATCTACAAGCAACTTATTTCTCCGAACCTATCTTTACTATAGCCTATTGTGTAGGTCGGGAAAAAGTTGATCAACTTTCAATTACTTATATCTATAAAGAAAAGGAAAAAATTAATGTAAAAAAAGATAATAATAGAGAGAACATGTGGAGTCTATTGCAACAGATGTAGAGTCTGTTGTAATAGATATGGAGTCTTTTAGAATACATAAAACCAGCCTTGCTAGTAGTTTGATTTGTTCCAACAGTTGCTCCTTCTGTTGCAATATCAATAACAACATAAACTACAATGAAATAATAAATAAAAAACATCAACAACATCATTTATTCCAACACCATCAATATCATCAACAACAAAGAAACAACATCCTTTGTTCCAATACCATCAACAACACCACACAGCAAGTTCCAACAACACCAACTCCACCAACAACATCAATAACAAAGAAACAAATAAAATACATAAAAATATGATACTGCCAACAAGGCTTTTAAACTTCTCCCAACAGATAATTTTTTACCTTTTGTAATAAAAATTCTCGATTTGTTTATTCAACACTTAATTTCCTTCAAATTTTTTAAATAAATATGATATGGATAAATGGTAATTAAATAAAAAAATAAATGTAAATAACTTGCAAAGAAAAAGACGAGAATGAAATAGCAATAGTGAACCATACATTACCTGCAATGTCAAAAGGGGATCAAAACAATAATTTTAGTCAAGGAAAGATCTGAATCAGTTTAGATCTAAAAGGATCTTTATGAGAAAGAGCAGAGAAAAGAGAGAAAAAAAGTTGTGATAACCCTAAAGAGGAGAGAAAGTACAAAAAGATGAGAGATGAATAAAATGAATTTAGGGCTGAAGGAGACATGAGTAAATATTTATTAATTAATATTCATTAATAACTTTTAAGGGCACGAGGAAGACGTATGAAATTGAAAAGACAAGACAAGACTACTAAATGAGATTTTTGAGTTACCAAAGAAATATTTTTTACCTCCTTTAGCAGAACTATTTAATCTATTTTTTCTTCTTTTAGATAGAAGCTTGCTTTTAAATTAATAGATAAAAAGATTTAAAACAGATATGTCATCTGTTGCAATAGATATAAATATCTGTTTGATAAAATCCAATAGCTCAGTCATCTGTAACAGCAATGCAAATGTCCATTTGATAATTAAATCAGATATGTCATCTGTTACAACATATATCAATATCTGTTTTGAAAATTTCCAACAGCTCAGTCGTCTATCACAATAGATATAAATGTCTATTTGATAATAAAATCAGATATGTCATTTGTTGCAGCAGATATGAATATCTGTTTGAAAATTTCCAATATCTCAGTTGTTTGTTGCAATAGATTCTCTTGAAATTGATTCTAGTAAAACTAGGGATGAATGATGGGTCAACTACAACTTCAATTGAGTCTTTACAATTGCATGGTGTTGGTATTGAGTTCATCCCGACTCGAGTTGTTGATCGATCACTCTGAGTTGAAAAGGTTCTCATTAACTTAATGTTAAGTACCACCTAAATTGATTTAGGTAGAACTAGGGATGATTGATTTCATAGGGCCAAATACAACTTAAATTGAGTCTTTACAATTACATGGTGTTGGTATTACATTCATCCTGACCTGAGTCATTGATCGATCACTCTAAGTTGAAAAGATTCTCATTAACTTAATGTTAATCTACCACCTAACTTTATTTAAGTAGAACTAGGGGTGAATGAGTTCATAGGGACAACTACAACTTCAATTGAGTCTTTGCAATTGCATGAAGTTGGTATTGCAGTCATCCAAATCCGAGTCATCGATCGATCAATCTGAGTTGAAATGATTGCATTAACTTAATGTTAAGATACTACCTAAATTGATTTAGGTATAAATACGGATGAATGAGTTCATAGGGTCAACTACAACTTCAATTGAGTCTTTACAATTGCATGGTGTTGGTATTATGTTCATTCTGACCCGAGTCATCGATCGATCACTTTGAGTTAAAAATATTTTCATTAACTTAATATTTTAAAACCTATATGTTTTAAAATTTTAAAAATTAATTACGATTTATTCGGACCAAATCAACAATTTCGAAACTTGTCATTCTTTTTCAAAATTATAAATCAGCCCATACAAATTATCCATTTGTAGGAAAAAACTTTTTCTCATTTAGAATATTAAGTTGTCTCTCTTCTCTCTCTCTCTCTCTCTCTCTCAAAAATACGAACAAAAACTACTCAACATATTGCCCAACCCTTCAAAATAGATCGATTTTATTCCCATTTTCAACCACATAGTTGTTATTTTCAACTTTATTCTAGCTTGTATTCATTGCTTTATCTGTCTTCACAGGTAACAGAGTTTGAGAAGAGTTATACATTTTTTTATTTATTCTAAAAATAAAGCATTTTAGTTAATGATTAAAAAGAAGACTTTTAATTATATCATCTTCGAGAATGGGTTAACAGTTTTGAGTATTGATGCTAAAAACATAGGAAGTACCCGAGAAAACCCTAGTTTTTATCGCAGTATTTTATTGCCTGTCGGGGTATTGTTGGATGGTGTTTTTAGTGTCGTTGGTGGCTATTGTTGTTGGTGTCGGTATTTGTGGTTTTGGTGGTGGTGTCGGTGGTCTTGGTGTTGGTATTGATGGCATTGGCGGTAGTGTTGGTGGTCTTGGTATTATTGTTGGTATTGGTGACATTGGTGGAATTGGTGGTGGTCTTGGTGGTCCATCTATTGCAATAGGTGGAAGATCTGTTGGGAGATATTAAATAGGTCTTCAAACAGATTACCTATTCTTTCCAACTAATGGGTTATCCATTGGAGTATTGTTTTTGTAATGTGGCGTATAATAATTTATTGACATTTGTCTTACCTTTTTAAAAAAAATTATATAGACATCAAATATAATGTATTTTTTATTTTTCTATTGTTTGTAGTTTAAATATGTCTCCCAAAACAAAGAAATTAAAACTGAAAGTGGATCAAATTCTGACCACCTAACAAAAAAGGCTAGAGTGCAGATAGATTTGGAGGAACTTCCTGAACAATTTCGGTCAGAGAAAAATAAAACTAAGGAAAGTGAGAACTCCTTATCACCAATGGTGCGTGAATTAACATCAAAATCCTAGCACGATCCTGTCAAAACCATTAGTATCAACAGGTTTTGAGTTGCGATTCTAATAGATAACCCTAAAAAAGTAATTGGTGATCTTGTACTTAAATGTCAGTTGGGGAAAGGTTTTGATACATGTAGGAGAATTATGAAGAATGAAAACATAGGCGGACTTTTTAAGAGGAGCTGCTTTGCATACTTTCTTAAGCTGCCTGAGGACAACACTCTCCGTTTATAAACAATCATGGTATATGGTTTTATCAAGCGAAGGATCAAGTAGATGGGGGATGATAAATATTCGAAGGAGGGCGGAAAAAATAAGGATGAAATTTGGATCAACTACTGTGGCATGTCGGTTTGTTTTGGATTAAAAGAGTTTTCCATAGTGACGGGCTTGAGATGCGATCATCCAGAAGAACCTTACATCAAGGAAACACCCCACAAAAGCTCCAACAAATGCGAGAAAAAATGGGTTTTTGGACATAGCTATAAAGCGGGGATTTAATAGCAAATCTCAAGGATAAAGCCATAGAAAAGCAGTACAGGGAGAAATTATTCTTAGTTTTGTTTGTTCATTCCTTTTTATTGGCAAGAGACATCAGGAAAGTCATAGAAGATGATTTTGAGAAATTCAACAATTATCCCTGGGGATACGACAGCTACTACTTGACTGTCCAATATTTACTGACAAAGCAATCCTAAGGGATGACCACATTACAGGACTTTCCTTAGGCTTTCATGATAAAATTAATCACTATTTTTACTCATCCATTAATTTATATTGAATATAGTTATTATGAATTTTTTTATCTTGCTTACAGTTTACATTTTTTTGGCTTGGACATTTGAATCCATTCCTTCCCTCCGAAGGCAGTTCAAGGATTACCCGGATGAGGTTTCTCATCCAAGGATCCTTAGGTGGTTGGCTGGCTGCAAAGAGCACCAACAAAATTAATGAGTCTGATATATTTAACCCTTCAAATGATGCAGTACGTCTTCTTTCTACTAAAATAATTTGTCTCAAAGAAAGACATTGAAACAGATGTTCCATCTATTGTAACAAATGGGTCGTCTATTTCAATAGATTACCCCTCAACTGGAACTAGTGTAATAGATGGGTAATCTATTGCGACAGACGATCTATATTTCACAACAGATTAACCATCTGTTGCTCTGGTTCTCTGAACCCGACTCAACAGATTACCCATCTACTATAAATTATGCAACAGATGGGTAATCTAATACAACATATTGTTAATCTGTTGTGATATACATATCAGTTATTGTGACAGATAGATCATCTATTACATAAGTTGGCTGTGTTAACATGTATTCCAGCTGACTGCAAATTATTATTATATGATTTAAATGCCTTCTGTCCATTTTCATAGGTTGTGCATCTTTGGATTGTGCCTACTGAGAAGGAGTTGGGGATGACTTCTTTTATTACTCCAGGTCTTGTTGATACAATAGAAGACTCAATGGTGGATTTAATAAAGATGAATTAGTTGGAGCAACATCCATAAGAAGAGTAGTTAGTCAAGATCAGCTTAATGTTAAAGCTTTTCACGACCAATCTACTACAGCAGAGCCGGGTGCTTTTTCTGGAGGTGTTCCTGGTGGAGTTGTTGTTGATGGTGGCAGACATCCTAATGCTGCTGATGCTTCCAGTCATGATTATGAGAATATTGGTACTCAGTAAAAAATAAATTATTTGAAACCACCCCTTGCACAGGTCCCTCTCACCCTTTTTTACCCTCATATTCTCATTGCAAATGCAAAGTGTACAAGCATAGAGAGAATAACATCCTTGAAAAACTAGAGGCTATTGCTGAAGCTACCAAGGAGTTGAAATACAAGAGGGGTGTCATATTATACAACAATGTGAGGGAGCCATACACTCCTACAATGATGGTTAGGAGGAAGAAAAGAGCAATTAGCCAAGTACTCTCCAATCGGAAATATAAAAAAATTACAACTCTTCCCGCTCCAAGAGTTGTTGAAGTTCAGGGGCCGCTGAAGAAGGTGGACATATACGCAACACTTTTCTACAAAAATAAGAAGGAACTTCAAGAAATCATGATTGACAAGATGAAGGTTCTAGAAGAATACATCATGCATTCATTTGCCGCCAAAGACTTCATGAGTATGACAAATATACGTGAGTGGTACGTGGATAATGTAAGTTTACTTTAGCTAACCTAGCATTCCTATCTATTCCATGAAGAAGAAGTTACACAATAGATGGGTAATCTGTTGAAATATTTGGGTATTCTTGTGCAAAATAATACATATTTATTGCATAAGTTGTGTTAGCTGGGTAATCTGTGAACTGATTCAAAGAACCCTCTGCAAAAAAATCTTTCCACTGTCTTTTTCTTTAAAAATTGTCTTCTTATACTATAGTATGTTGATGAAATTCTCTTCCTTATGAGGGGCATGCAATTAGCGTACTCGGATGCTTATGATGCTACTGAAAGGATAATAGACCTCAACTTTTACATTACTTTCAAGAGTAGGTACGATGCTCTCCATAGGCAAGCTCATCTCGGTGGCTTGGGAATTCATTGAGTTTCTACGTTCCAATAGGATGAAGACATGATTAAATATGTTAGAGGGAAGATGTAATACCCCAAACCTTCATTAAGTCAAATCTAGTCTCTAGAAGAGTTAGTGATGACTTTCTAAATGATTAATGTTTAAATCAAATAGAATTTCCCCAATTTCGACTTTTTATCATGTCCATTTCATCCAAATACGGTACCGGAAGAAAAAGTTATGGATATTTTTTAGAGAACTGTCAAAACTTCCCAAAAGTGATGGTCAGGACGATGGACAATCGAGCTAGAGACGGACCGTCGTGACTAAGAAAGTGAACCTGACTTCTAGCCAAGTGCAATGGCCAAGACTGATGGAATGTAAAGCTAGCAATAGACCATCAGCCAAACCATTGCAGATGAGGAAAAAAGTTTAGATTCTGGACATTACGATGGGATGGAAAGACGGACCATCGAGCCAGCAATGGGCCGTCACACAAACTGTCGCCACTTCTGATCAGCAATTTTAAGCAATTTTTAAAGGGGTATTTGGGTCTTTTTCCACCCATTTTAACCCCTAATTAAACCAGACCAGAGCTCATAACTTCATTATGCATCTATAATACCAAATTAAGGTTTCTCTCAGAGATAAATCTCCAAGAACAAAAAACCTTAGGTGTTTGATTCAAAGTCAAGAATTCAAGCTTTCCTACACCATTCTTCCAGAAATCATCCACCCCGGTATGTAAAGTGTTGATTCATGGGTTTCTGTCACCCATGAAGCTCAAGAATCCCATTTTAAACTCATGAATTGTGATTTTCATATGGTGGGTCAATTTTAATTATGTTGTTGTGGTTGTATGAATCCCAAGTTGGAGTTCTTATGTACTTTTCATGAAATTATGCTAGTATGTGGGTTGGAAACTTTTAAATTGAGTTGATTAAAGTAACCATGATGTATGAACTAGTGTATATGCCTATGCCTAAGGTTATGCATGTAATATGTTTGATAAAATGCCCAAGAGAACAAGGATCGTGCTTTAGGACTCAATTATGACTAAGTTGATAAACCCATGCTTTACCCTTATGTTCAAACTGACTTCTATGTTATTGTTATGTATTGAAATTGTTTGATGGATTGTTCATGAGATTAGTCCTATGAAATTATGACACGTTTATAAGCATTCCTATTCATGTACCAAACCATGATAATCAAGTACCTCATGAAATTCCCCAATAATTGTATTATGGATTGTTGATTATGGTTGTGAGTCTAGGAAGTGTCATGTTTAGTCAGTTTCATGCTATCGAGTCCTGGGGGTACTTGTACCCAATAATTTAGTTATGTGCCTAGAGCTAGTGTCAGTTTTCAAGATAATCTCAGTCAAGCGATACTCCATAGAATTCAATCAGACTCATGACTCAGGAAAACTCAGAAATCCTAGTAATCTAAAAAATATTTAGTAACTCAGTAATATCAGTAGTATTTCATCAGTCAACAGAACTCACTGAACCCAGTATATTTCAGTTCAGTTAATTATGTTTCTGTAACTATTCAGATGGGAGTAGGAATTAATATCGAGTAAACCCAAGGATAAGGGCACATACTAATAGTTGGGGGTGTGATCCTTAGAAGCAATCCATGTATTCCAGAACTATATAGATATCATAGGTTGAGACATCAGCACTAATAGATGAGGGTTGATGAGGTGGATTAACACTGTAAGATGAGGGTCCTACTGTTCTCTTTTGAGGACACTATCAGATTAGGGTCACTCACAACTTGTTCTTACCATTGGTGCAGTATTGACACCCTTCCAATTGGGGTTACAGATTGGACCCCAACTCAGCTATAATAGCTTATTTGGGGTATGTCAATTCGATAACTACTTTTCACAGTTTAGTCCCTGTCTTAATCACAGTAATAAAATTGAATAGTTTTATAGAATTTAGGAAAGTCAGATACAGTCACCCAGTTTAGTATAGAACTCAGTTAGTTCCATAAAAAATAGGACTGTCTTACACAGTCATTCAGATAATAGTGTATCAGTTATACAAAACTTATGTTATCATTATTCAGATTTAGTGATTTCATGATGTCAGTCACAGTTCACATATTCATGCATGTATTCTCACATTCATGTTATTCAGTTAGTTAGTATTGTTCATGCATATAAACCCCTTGTATTCAGCCTACCTCACTTGCATACCAATACATTCAATCATACTGGTGCATTTTCACTATGGTATTTTATACCATAGATTCAAAAGCACGAGCTCCAGAGCATCCTTAGTAGATCAGATGTTAAGTAGCCAGACTAGCAGTGAGTCCTCATCATTTGAGGATAACATGATTATTTTATTAATTTATTATTTCAGTAGTTCGGAGTTAGTTGGGGACATATCCCATCAACTTTATAGTTTTTAGACTAATTGGATAGTTATTTTAGTTTTGGTATGGTGATACCGTATTATTCAAATGTTATATTTTATTAGATATTTGAACCTTGTGTCCTTTCAGTCTTTTATTTTGTATTTATGTAGTATGTTATACAGTACTCAGTACAAATATTAGTTACGAGTTAGCTTGTGGTCCTTCGAGGTTATGAGCACCGTATGTCATTTCGGGTACCAGAATTAGGGCATTACAAACTTGGTATCAAAACCTAAGGTTCAATAGTGTCCTAGGAAGTTTGAAAGCGGCATCTAGTAGAGTCTTGTACATGGGTGTGTTGCACGCCACATTTATGTCCATGAGGCTATAAGATGTTTAGGAACAATTTCCCTTCTTTTAGTATTCATGTCGTGCCTGTAAGCATGAGTTCAAATTTAACCCTCGGTCTAATATGTTTCTCCCTTTCATTTACAGAACATGTCTCCCAAAAGAAGAAATCAAACTGTCCTAGCAAATCCCTTGGACGGACATATTTCTCATGCAGAGTCAAGAGCTGCATTCACTACTCTTCCTAATTAAGTTGCTGCCCAGAATGAACATCCAACTATCATTCTGGCTAACCTTGTGGAAATTCAGCTGTATCCAGGATTCAGAAATTCACCCAAATGAATCCACCATCCTTTTTTGGATCTAAGTCTGATGATGACCCTCAGGAATTCCTTGATCAGGTGCAGAAGGTTACAAATATTATGAGGGTTACTGCTTATGAGAGTGATGAGCTAGCTATATATCAGTTGCAGGATGTGGCTCACACATGGTTCAAGCAATAAAAGGCAGAGAAGGCCATAAATGTAGGGCCTATTGAGTGGGAAAAGTTTGCCATTGCATTTCTAGATAAATTGTTTCCCCTAGAATTGAGAGAAGCTAAGGTGTTAGAGTTTATCAACCTCAGGCAGGGTAACATGACAGTGAAAGTGTATTCTCTAAAGTTTACTTAACTAGCTAGATATGCTCCTCATGTGGTGGAAGATAGCAGGGCCAAGATCAGTAAGTTTGTTTCTAGGTGAATGATAGTATGGTCAATGAGTGCAGATCTGCAATGCTAATTAGTAAGATGGACATAGCCAGGCTTATGATCCATGCTCACCAGATAGAAGAGTAGAATATTAAGATGAGAGAGAGGCAGAATAAAAGAGCTAGAACTGGTAGCTTCAACTTCAATCAATCTAAGTTAGAGGGTGGTACCTTTCTCAGTTCCATCCAAAGTCATCTGTTCGAGATCCTTCCTCAACCAGTGCTCCATTTCCTAAGCTTAGGGATGGTAAAAAAGATAGGGCACTAGGCTCTAAGTCTCAGGGCAGTGTTCAAAGTACCCAAACCTATCCTCTTTGTCAAACATATGGCAAGCACCATCAGGTACTTACAGAGCTGGAAGCGATGTTTTCTTTAGATGTGGCAAGCCAGGCCACAGAGCTAGAGATTTTCCCCAGTAAGGATTTCTGGGTCAGCAGAACCGTTTCTCAGTTTAGTCTGGTCGCTCGAATTAGTAGGGTGCCACTTCCAGCGTAACTAGTGGGCAGCGCCCAAATAGACTCTATGCTCCCCAGTCCTGATAGGATTAGTAAAATTCTCCTAATGTGGTTACTGGTACGTTATAGATCTTTCATTTGCATGTTTATGCTTTGCTAAATCCAGGCATTTCTTTGTCTTTTGTTACTCCTTATATAGCAGTTGATTTCAGAGTCAGTCTTGAAATTCTACCAGAGTCCTTCTCAGTCTCTACCCCAGTGGGTGAAACCATCATAGCCCGGCGGTTATATAGGAATTTATGATTATGATATTTTAGAAAGTCACATTAGTAGACTTAGTCGAATTCGAGATAACTGATTTTGACATCATTCTCAACATGGATTGGCTTCATTCCTACTATGACAAAGTCGAGTGAACAAATAGAGTTGTCCAATTTTAGTTTTCGAATAAACCTGTCCTAGAGTGGAGGGGTAGCACTTTAGCTTTCAGGGGTTAGCTTGTTTCCTACCTTTGGCACGGAAAATAATATATAAGGAATGTGTTTATCATCTTGTTTAAGTTAAGAAAACTAGTTTCGAAACTCCCAGTCTCAAATCAGTCCCAATAGTGAATGAATATTCAGATGTCTTTCCTAAAGATCTTCCAGGACTTCCTTCAGTAAGGAAAATAGACTTTGGCATTGATCTTCTTCTAGATACTCAGCCTATATCTATTCCATCATATAGAATGGCACCAACAGAACTCAGAGAATTGAAAGAATAGTTGAAAATCTCCTAGATAAGGGATTCATAAGACCTAGTATGTCCTCGTGAGGCGTACCAATCTTATTCATGCGAAAGAAAGACAGTTCTCTCAGGATGTCTATAGACTACCGCCAGCTCAACAAAGTCACGGTCAAGAACAAGTATCCACTTCCCAAAATTGTGGTCTTGTTCGATCAACTTTAGGGTGCCATCTATTTTTCTAAGATAGACCTCAGATCAAGCTATCATTAGCTTAGAGTCAGAGAATGTGACATTCCAAAATTAGCCTTTTGTACTTAATACGGTCACTTTGAATTCTTAGTTATTCCCTTTGGTATTACCAATGCCCCAACAACTTTCATGGGCTTGATGAACAGTGTGTTCAAGAATTACTTGCACATGTTCGTCATAGTTTTCATAGATGATATTCTTGTCTATTCCTGTAGTGAGCAAGATCATGCAGACCATCTCAGAATAGTGTTGCAAACTCTCAGAAATCATCAACTGTTCGCCAAATTCAGTAAGTGAAAATTTTGGCTAAGGTCAGTAGCATTCCTTGGTCATATCATTTCCAGTGATGGAATTAGAGTCGATCTTCAAAAGACCAAAGTGGTAAGAAACTGGCCTTGCCCTATATCTCCATTAGATATCAAGAGTTTCTTGGGTTTGGCTGGCTATTACAGATGGTTTATTGAGGGGTTTTCATCTATTGCATCCCCTATGTCCAGATTGACTCAGAAGAAATTCAAGTTTCAATGGTCAGATCTTTCTGAGAAGAGTTTTCAGGAGTTGAAGACTCGACTCACTTCAGCTCCAGTTTTGGCTCTTCCTTATGGTTCATATAGGTTCATAGTGTATTGTGATGCATCCAGAGTAGGTTTATTTTGTGTCCTCATGAAGCATGGTAAGGTCATAGGCTATGCCTCCAGATAGCGTAAACCCCTTGAGAAGAATTATCCTACTCATGATATTGAGTTAGGAGCCGTAGTTTTTTCCTTAAAGATTTGGAGGCATTACTTGGATGGTGTTCATGTAGATATGTTCATAGATCATAAGATCCTTCAGTATGTATTTTCTCAGAAAGACCATAATCTTTGCTAGAGAAGGTGGTTAGAGCTCTTGAAAGATTATGACATGAGTGTCCTTTATCTTCCGGGCAAGGCCAATATAGTGGCTGACACTCTTAGTAGACTATCAATGGGTAGTGTTGCTCATTTTCAAGATAGTAAGAAGAAGATAACTCAGGAAGTCCATCAGCTTGGTAGACTAGGTGTCCGCTTTGTCGATTCAGCAGAAGGTAGTATATGGGTTTAGAATAATTCAGAATCACATCTCTAGCATCCGAGGTGAAAGAAAAGCAATATAGAGATCCCACTCTTGTTAAGTTGAAAGAGTCGGTCAGAGATCATAGGTAGAGATTTTCTCCCAAGGGGGAGATGGTGTTCTCCTTTGTTAAGGTCATCTGTGTATTCCAGGAGTAGATGACTTGAGGTAATGAATTCTTATAGAAGCATATGGTGCGCGCTACTCTATTCATCTAGGGGCCACTAAGATGTACCACAACTTGCGAGAGATCTATTGGTGGAGTAGGATAAAGAGAGATATTATAGAGTTTATGGCTAAGTGCTCTACATATCAATGGGT
The DNA here is from genome assembly GCA_030864225.1 of Capsicum baccatum var. pendulum. Taxonomy (NCBI): domain Eukaryota; kingdom Viridiplantae; phylum Streptophyta; class Magnoliopsida; order Solanales; family Solanaceae; genus Capsicum; species Capsicum baccatum. The sequence goes on along the minus strand of CM061560.1, from coordinate 253,537,237 downwards.
TAAGATAGAGCATCAAAAGCCTAGTGGGTGCATGCAGGATTTCAGTATTCCTACTTGGAAGTAGGAAGAAGTGAACATGTACTTTGTGATGATTTTGCCTCTTACTCTTTGACAACATGATCCAGTTTAGCTCATTGTAGATAGGATGACTAAATCAAATCATTTCCTTCCAGTCCATACCTCTTATTCAGTCGAGTATTATGCCATACTCTATATTAGGGAGTTGGTCAGATTGCATGATGTTCCATTGTCTATTATTTTTGATAGAGGTACCCAGTTCACCTCCCACTTCTAGAAAGCATACCAAAGGGGTCTTGGTACCCAAGTTCACCTCAGTACAGCCTTTCATCCTTAGACAGATGATCAAGCAGAAAGGACCATTCAGACCTTGGAGGATATGCTAAGGGCGTGTGAAATTGATTACAAGGGGAGTTGGGATGACCACTTTCCTTTGATTGAGTTTGAATACAACAATAACTATCATTCTAGTATTCGGATGGCTCCGTTTGAAGCTTTCTATCGTAGAAGGCGTATATCTCCAATCGTTTGGTTTGAAGTGGGTGAGGCCGCAGTAGTAGGGCCTGACTTAGTATACGATTCCTTAGAGGAAGTTCAGTTGACCAGAGAACGACTCAAGACAACTCAGAGCCAACAGAAATTGTTTACAGATGTACGCAGAAAAGATCTTGAGTTCAAGATTGGTGATTATATGTCCTTGAAAATCTCTCCCATGAAGGGAGTGAAGCAGTTTGGAAAGAAGGGAAAGCTCAGTTCCCGATATGTCGTTCCCTTCAAAATTCTCAGTCATTTCAGCAAGGTATCTTATGAGCTCAAATTGCCTTCAGATCTAGCCTCAGTTAATCCATTGTTCTATATCTCCTTGCTAAAGAAGTGCCTAGGTGTCCCAGTAGTTGTAGTCCTGGTATAGGGCTTTGAAATTCAGAACAACTTTTCTTTCGAAGAGATCCCAGCCAAAATTCTTGACTACCAGACTCGCAGACTGAGGAATAAAGAAGTCCCTCTAGTAAAAGTTCTTTGGTGGAATCAGTTTGTTGAGGGAGCTACTTGGTAAGCTGAAGCAAACATGTGGAACAGGTATCCTCACCTCTTCTCCGCAAAATCAGACTCAGCCCAAGGTATAAGCTTTCCTTAAGCTTATTCAGTTTGATGTTCAGATTTCAGTTATAGACATGGTATCAAATACCTTTGCATATCAAGTCATATGTTTATGTATTATGTCAGTCACGTAATCATGCATCAGACAGGCATTCTCATCATATGAAACTCAGCTTCTTAGTAATTTCAGTCATGCATTCATGAAGAATAGCCGTCATATATCCATGCATCAGACATGCATATTCAGTATGAGATTTCAGTATATCAGAAGTTCCAGTCATATAGACATGCTCAAATGTTCAATTCCCTTAAGTAAGATTAGTCTATAAGCTTTCCCAATCTAGTCAGTCCCATTCGAGGAAGAATGTTCCCAAGGGAAAGATATTGTAATACCCCGAACCTTCTTTAAGTCAAATCTAGTCTCCAAAAGAGTTAGTGATGACTTTCTAAATGATTCATGTTTAAATCAGATAGAATTTCCTTAATTTTAACTTTTTATCATATGGGAAATTGAATTATCTTTAGAAAGATACCAATTTTATCCAAATCTAGTATCGGAGTAAAAAGTTATGGATATTTTTCAGAGAACTATCAGAACTGCCCAAAACTGATAGTTTGGCCGACGAATCGCAATGTACCATTGCCCAAGACATCACGACTAAGGCAGTGAACCTAACTTCTGGCCAAGTGCAACAGCCAGGACCAATAGGCCATTGATCTAGTGATGGACCGTCGCCCAAACCATCGCAGACGATGAAGAAAGTTCAGGTTCTGGCCAAGTACGATGGGATGGACCGATGAACCGTCGAGCCAGCGACAGACCGTCACCCAAATTGTTGCCACTTCCGATCAGCGATTTTATGCCATTTTTAAAGGGTATTTGGGTCTTTTTCCACCCATTTTAACGACTAATTAAAATAGACCTGAGCTCATAACTTCATTATGCGTCTATAATACCAAATTAAGGTTTCTCTCAGATCAATCCCCAAGAATAAGAAACCCTAGGTGTTTAATTTCAAGTTAGGAATTCAAGATTTCCTACACCAATCTTTAAGAAATCATCCACCCAGGTATGTAAAGTGTTGATTCATGAGTTTCTTTCACCCATGAAGCTCAAGAATCCCATTTTAAACTCATGAATTGTGATTTCCATGTGGTGGGTTGATTTTAATTATGTTGATGTGCTTGTGCGAAACCCAAGTTAGAGTCTTTACGTACTTTTCATGAAATTATGCTAGAATGTGGGTTGGAAACTTTTAAATAAAGTTGATTAAAGTAACCATGATGTATAAACTAGTGTATATGCCTAAGCCTAAGGTTATGCATCCAATGTGTTTGATAAAATGCCCAAGAGAACAAGAATCATGCTTTAGGACTCAATTATGACCAAGTTAATGAACCCATGCTTTACCCTTATGTTCAAAATGACTTTCATGTTATTGTTATGCATTGAAATTGTTTGATGGATTGTCCATGAGATTAGTCCTATAGAATTATGACATGTTTATATGCATTCCTATTCATGTACCAAACCATGATAATCAAGTGCCTCATAAAATTTCCCAATGATTGTATTATGGATTGTTGATTATGGTCGTGAGTCCAAGAAGTGTCATGTCTTGTCAGTTTTATGCTATCGAGTCCTAGGGGTACTTGTACCCAATAATTTAGCTGTGTACCTAGAGCTAGTGTCAGTTTTCAAGATACTCTCAGTCAGGCCATGCTTATTAAAATTCAGTCAGACTCATGACTTAGAAAAACTCAAAAATCCCAGTAATTTCAGAAATCTCAGTAACTCAGTAATCTCAGTAGTATTTTGTCAGTCAACGGAACTCACTGAATCTAATTCAGTTTAGTTCAGTTAATCATATTTCAGTGTCTATTCAGATGGAAGTAGGAATTAGCACTGAGTGAACAGAACTAGCACCAAGTGAACCCAAGGATGAGAGCACACACTGACAGTTGAGAGTGTGATCCTTAGAAACAATCCTTACATTCCTGAACTATATAGCCAGCATAGGTTGAGACATCAATACTGACAAATAAGGGTTGAAGAGGTTGATTAACACTGTCAGATTAGGGCCCCACCATTCTCTTTTAGGGATACTATCAAATGTGGGTTACCCACAGCTTATCCTTACCAGTGGAGCGGTATTGACACCCTTCCAATTGGGGTTACAGATTGGACCCCAACTCAGCTATAATATCTTATTTGGGGCATGTCGGTTAGATGACTACTTCCCACAATTATAGTCTCAGTCTTAGTCTCAGTAATAGAACTTACATAGTTCTACAGAATTCAGGACCGTCAGATAAAGTCACCAAGTTCAGTACGAAACTCAGTTAGTTCTGTTTGAAATAGGACTATCAGATACAGTCATTCAGATAATGGTATATCAGTTATACGAAACTTATGTTATCAGTATTTAGATTCAGTGATGTCATGATCTCAGTCAGAGTTCACATATTCATGCATGTATTCTCATGTTCATGTTATTTAGTCAGTTAGTATTGTTTATTCATATAAACCCCTTGCATTTAGTACACCTCACTTGTATACCAGTATATTCAATCGTACTGATGCATTTATGCGATGGTGTTTTATACCATAGGTTCAGAAGTACGAGCTCTAGAGCATCCTCAGTAGATCAGACGTTCAGCAGCCAGACTAGCAGTGAGTCCTCATCATTCAAGGATAGCATGATTATTTTATTACTTTATTATTTTGGTAGTTTAGAGTTAGTTGTGGACATGTCCCATCAACTCCACAGTTTTTAGACAGTTTAGAGGCTTCCAGACTAGCATGTTCGGACAGTAATTTTAGTTTTGGTATGGTGATACCGTATTATTTAGATGTTATGTTTTATTAGATATTTGAATCTTATGGCCTTTCAGTCTTTTATTTTGCATTTATACAATATGTTATACAGTGCTCAATACAAATATCAGTCATGGGTTAGCTTGTGGTCCTTTGGAGTCATGAGCACCGTGTGGCATTCCGGGTACCAGATTCAGGGCATTACAGAAGAGGCCATATCCACATGGTAAGAGCTGGATCAAGGCAAAGAGAGTCCTTGAAGTCATAAATGTGGAAGTCAAACATTTTCTTTTTGTTGAGATACTACTCGATGAGGGAAATATTAAGGTTTATGACTACATCTTACCTGTCTTCAAGGAGGCCAAATCTTTAGCCCACGTGCAGCCACTTATGAAGTTGTTCCCCAAGTTATTGACGCAATGTAAACTGATGGATCATTTGCCAGTGAAAGTATTGGCGAAGAAATCATGGGATTTTGATGGTCGAAATAAGAACATCCAACTTCAAAAAAATAATCCTGGTGCCGTGTGTAGGCCATAGTCGCTTTCATACATCGAGTGTTTGCTGACCAACACAGAAATGGCCAATTTGTACGATGCCGTTGTGGAAAAGAGCAAGAATTCTGGGCTAATAGGGTACTAACTAACTTCTTGGAGCCCTTGTATAAATAAGAATATGTACAAAGACAAAGATGAACACGATAACAATTTTTTATTTCAAGCCACTTCACTTAACATTACATATAGTGGCAATTTTTTATGTTCGACGAAAGATGAATTTTTATAATGCAACAAATTGTCTATCTGTTGTGATAGAATGATTATCTGTTGCAATAGCTTGGTCATCTATTGCATTATAAAGATGCTTCTAAGTCAATCTGTAACAACAGATATATAATTTGTTGCAACATATAATCTATTTATTGCAACTGATAGGTAATCTATTGGAACAATTAAAAAAATAGGAAGAACTGTTATATAATTTCCAATAGATGACCTACATGTTGCAATATATGTCTAAATCTATTTGATAAGATATGTCGTCTGTTGCAGGAGATGTATTATCTATTGCGATATTTGAATCTAGTATTCCATTTCAATTAAAAAGTTCAAAACAAAACTAAGGATTAAATTATATTCATAGAAAACATAAAATAAATTGAAGCCTTTAGAAATTACGAGAAATAACACAATAAATAAATAAAATGTAAAAAAATTATTATGGGTACAAATGATCTACTATACAAAAAAATCAACAAGTTATCCATGGAGGAGAGGTTATTACTTTGACAGACTCAAGATATAAAGATCTACTCAATATGGACAACTTGTTCTTCATCCGGTGTAACGGAATTCATCTTTGGTCATCGTGGATCTTTAATATCGCTTGTGTACGATTTCTGAGCCTTTACTTCTCCATATTTCCATAAAAGAGAAGCATATATTTTTTGTATTAATCCGACATCAATTCCATCATTTGGTACTTGTAATCCATCACTCAAATACTCAATGTAAGCGGCAACAAAAAGACCGCAATCCCTCCCTTAAACAAATAATCCATATCTTGCAATTCATGTAAGCATTGTAAAATTTATGAAATGAAACCAAATCATTATACTTATACTTACAGGCTATCAATGTTTTGTTGAGAGATTTCTTCAACATATTCTACATCAAATGGATTACCCATTTTATCCCGGTATGCTTTAATTGTTGACCAATCAGTACAAACCTTTTGGTCCAAAAAGCAACTCATATCAAGGTAAGTAAGCAATATTTTGGCCAGCTTTTGTATCCCAGACGATGTCTTGGCACATCTCCTTCATGACATAGAATCATAAACTCGAATGTGCCTTTCTTCTAGAACTATGGCAGCCAACACCCAATGGAATTCATTACGACAATTGATTGGGATGTACACTTCGTCGACCAAATACCAAGGTAAGCCAGTTGGAGTGCTAAAACTTTTAATGATGTTGATTAATCATTCCTAATTTAGGGAAACTTCCAGCTGTTGTTGACAATACCTATCGTAGGCATTATTGATGTAAACTTTAAACAAACAATTGTCTGTCATGTTTTTGTATTGCTCTTGTGTTTGCAACTTGGTCTTCTTTTGGAGGTAGTAAAAAATGATATCGATGTGCTGCACATATTATTAAAAAATTTAGATTACTTGATGAAATAATTAATATATAAATACAATTAAATAGAATATTAATTAATAGTAATATGTATGACATTTAAACCTCATAATTCTAGCAAGTTTGGGGTTGTGACATCAAATAGTACCAATTTTTCATTCCATGATGTGCAACAATAAAGTCGAACATATCAAAATCAAAACTCAATTCGTTTACTTTGTAGCTTCTGCTGTGATATCCACCTGAAAACCCAAAATTTTCAATGCTAATTACAGATATATAATAGATTGTCTATCTGTTGCAACAGATAAGTCTTATGTCGCAATAGATAGATCATTTGTTGGTACAAATTAAAATAGTACGAAAACCTATTAGATTTGATGAAATAGGCAGACATATGTTACAATAAATAATACATCTGATGCAATAGGTTAGATAATAGTTGCAACAGATGTATATATCTGTTTGATAATTTTTAATAGATATATCATTTGTTGAAATAGATATGTGCCTATTTTTTTTTTCAAACAGATGATATATATTCACCTTCTTTAGCTCATGCTGCTGTTCTGTGGCCCTTATACATTGAACAACGGTGAAAGAAAAAGATAGAGGAGTTGTTAATTTGGTTTTTTTGATGCTTGATGATGCCCTAGAAATATCTTTTCTTCTCCTTTTAGCCACCTTGATCTCTAGTGGAGTGTATGGATATGAAATCCTCTTTAATATAATGACACCCCTCTTGGATGTCATTTCTTTTGCAGAAGTAGTTAGTACATTAATAGCATTAATCACTCCATCATGCTTTGCCTTGCAGTCTTGCCATTTGCATGCCGAACATTCGCTAGAAGTGGCAAAATTTGTATAACAAGTATGATCATAATCATAATGGTTTGTTGTTTCAAGAACTGTAAGAGAAACATTATTAGCCCCAACAGTAGCACCACTACCACTACCACTACCACTACCATTATCAACAACAACAAGCCTACCCTCTAAAATTCTTTTTCTTGAGATGGTTGTTGCTCCAAAATATTTCAATATATATTAGAATGATGATGAAATTATTTAAAATAATCATTAATTAAAATAAAAATTTGATTAGAATTGGACTTATTGTTTCCTTCGGGGGATTGAAAAGATCAAGAAATTTTATATTTTTATCAGTTTTGGCCGACAACGATCTTACAATTCTTAGACAGGACACTTCTTCCTGGTAGTTCACTTGTTGTCTCAAATAAGGAATGACTTTAAATGCCCAAGCCTATAACATATCGATAATAAATCAGAAGAAATATTGAATTAAAAAAATAAATCATTACATAATAAAAAATATTTACAATGAAAGCCCATGGAAAGCTATATAAGTTGATTTAATGGAGTCAACAAATATTTGTTAGGTATTTTGAAGCTTTTATAACCCAAGGCTAGCTGTTAAATGCCTCAAGATCCTCGGAGAGATTTATTAAACTGAGGATTATGTTGTTGTTAATGTCTCTTGCCTAAAGAATATTATGTACAAACCAAACCAAGCACAATGATTGCTTGTGCTTCTTTGAAAGTCTTTTACCTTTCAACGCTTCTATCAAATTTTTTTTAAAGCTCGGACCAACAATAGACACCAGTTCATCATGATCACTCGACTTGAATTTGCCTTTTTTGGGTGTGTGGGGTGCTTTTTTCTGGGTTAGAGTAGGTATAACTTGAAAAGGAGGAGGATATAACATTTTAGTTCATTAACTATGGCAAACTCCTTCCAACCAAAATAAATAGGCATGCCATAGTAATTTATCCACTCCTCATCTATCTTATCTTTGTTTTCATACATAAACCTATTCTTGAGAAGATCAAATACCATTTTTATTTGGAAACGAGCATTGTTATCCTTTGGCAAATCAAGATACTGCCCAAAGAACCTTTTCCTGAAATAAGAATCCAATTTTTGTTCTCAAAGTATTTTTCTGAAGGCGTTGAAAGATTTTTCCATGGATGACTTAACCACGAAATCATCGTTAAATTTGTGGCACCATCGCACTGTATTCTCACAGGATAGCGATCAATGCTGAAGGGCTATTAGCATTTGGATCATCGTTTTTGAAAAATTCCTCCTCCCTGTGTTCATTATCTTCTGCTCCTAATTGAGATAACTCTTATAAATCAAGCTTATAGAGTGGTTGATGTAGCCTAGTTGGTTTAGTTGTTCCTTTACCTGGACTTGATTCGATTTCTTTCTTTTGGGAGACATATTATCTTAAATCAATAGAAACATAAAATAGATTATAATTGATTAATTCATCGTTAAAAAAGGATAACAGTAAATCTAACATGTAAATAGTAAAATAACAGTTCGAACAGACCACACATCTATTGGACCAGGTATGTTATCCGTTATAATATATAACTGAATTTTTGTAATGGATGAGTAAACCATTGGAAACAATAAAAATAAATCACTCATTTGTTATATCAGGAAGGTTATCTATTGCAATAAATAACCAACTTATTGCAATGGATGAGTAATCTTTTGGAAAGAATAAAAATAGATCACTCATCTATTAAACTAGGAAGGTTATCTGTTGCAATATATAACCAAACTGTTTCAATGGATGAGCAATCCATTGAAAATAATAAAAATAGATCACTCATCTATTGCACCAAAAAATTATCTATTGAAACATATAACCAACTTGTTGTAGCGGATGAGTAATCTATTTGAAACAATTATGACAGATCATTCATCTTTTTCACCAGGTAACAATAGATATCCTACCTGGTGCAACATATGAGAGATCTATTTTTATTATTCCCAATGAATCACTCTTCTGTTTCACCAGGTAGGATATTTTTTGCAGCATATATCCAACTTATTACAGTGGATGAGTAATTTGTTGGAAATAATAAAAATAGATGACTCATCTATTGTACCAAGTAGGTTATTTATTGCAGCATATAACCAACCTGTTGCAGCGAATGAGTAATTCATTGGAAACAATAAAAATAAATCACTCATCTATTGGACCAGGTACGATATCTATTGTAGCATATAAGAAACATGTTGCAGCGGATGAGTAATTTATTGGAAATAATAAAAATAGACCACACATATATTGAAACAGATCACTCATCTGTTGCCAAATGAGTTATCTGTTGGATCAATATTGTTTAGATTTCTTCCAAATAGAAGAGTCATTTGTCATAATAGATAAATGATCTATTGTGTTCATTTGTTGCATTAGATGTTTAATCTGTTGCATCAGATGTTTCATCTGTTAGATCAGATGGTTAATTTGTTACATCAGATAGTTAATCTGTTGCATCAAATGGTTAATCTATTGCATCGTATGGTTGATCTATTATGTTAGATGGCTAATCGATTGCGTCAGATGGTTAATCTATTGCATCATATAGTTAATATGTTGCGTCACCATTTTTACCAATAAAAATAACAAATCAACCCAGCAACACCAACGAACACACGCACACTAAGAACATCAATGGTGATAAAAAATAACAATAAATCAAATCAACAGTTCGACTACAAGAACTACAATAACAACAAAAAATTATATTTCACACCAGAAAGAGTAGAGAAGAAATTCCAGAAATTAGGGTTTTATTCAGTCAACATTTCAAATTTAAGCAAGAAATGGGATAACGAAGAACTCAAAGTTATTGTCTCCAGAGAAGTTAGCTAAAGTTCCTTTATTTCTTCACGTTGATTGACGGTTGAAATCTGAAAAGAAACTCACCCAGTTATTTGTCACCAGAGCTTGAAGAGAATTTTTTTGTAGAACTGCTGGTTGGAGAGAGTTGAGAGACAATAGAGAAAGAGGAGAGAGACGGTTGATTTGTAGGAGAGGGGTGTCAGTTTATTTGTATTTTTTAAAAGATTAGAAAGTTTTGAAAATATTAATCAAGTCCACAATTAACTTAATCAACTTTCCTAATTATGTTTGACCCTTTAAGTTGGTCAATGTCAGCAATCTTTCATTTAAGACTTAAAAGACACCTTTCTTTCAATTTTTTCTACTTACTTAGATATAAATCAAAAGAATCTAATTTAGGTTTGATACCACAAAGAATCATCTATTCGATAAAGGGTTGAGAAAAATTTGATGTGGAACACTCACCATCAAGGTACACTTTAATCACTTGACGGGCTTGTTTGGGATTTTCTTTCTTTATGTACGCAAGATCGTTGACATCATAACGATTCGTCTTAAAAGTAACATCTTCTTTTTATTTCAACACTCCATTCATCGTAGTTGTTAACTCCTAAATTATGTTCTTATCTATTTGATTCTGAATTTCTTCCTACAGCTTCTTAATACTCAGCTAGGTATACTCAGCAAGATTGTTGATATCATAAGGGTTCATCTCAATAGTAACATCTTCTTTTCCTTTCGTCACTTCATTCGTCTTAGTTGTTAACTCCTCGATTATGTTCTCCTATGTTTGCTTATGACTTTATTCCTCCAACTTCTTAATACTTAGCTCGGTTTACTCAGCAAGATCATTGACATCATAAGGGTTCATCTTAGTAGTAACATCTTTTTTTACTTTCAATACTTCATTCATCTCAGTTTTTAACTCCTCGATTAGGTTCTCCTCTATTAGATTCAAAATATCTTCCTCCAACATCTTAATAATACTCTGCTAAGTGTACTCTTCTTGTGCCACCTAATTTTTGGATTGTATTGACTTTGAGAGCTTCATAAATTTGGTAAAGGTTTTGATAGTATTCTCATGATTAGAAAAAATCACAGGTTTACTATGGTAATCCCTATAGAAGACTCTAGCAACCCAATACCACGAAGGTTGTAAAATCGGTGAAGCCTTTTAATGAGCTCTTGATGTCTTTTCTTATGTGAAGTTCCCCTCTTATTGTTAGGTAAATTCAAAGAAAACTTCAATTTGCTTTCCATGGCTAAAAAAGAAGGAGAATTATGTTCGTCTAAATCTTTTTTGTGGGTGTTGGAGGGTGGGGGTGGGGTCAAATGGCTATATTGTTATTGTGTTTTTCTTTTTCCTAGGATTGACTCTTATTTATAGTGCGAATTTAGATTTTATTAATTTTTGAATAGGTAGAATTAGAAAATTCGTCATTGTCACTCTAATTATTTTGGGATGAAATTAAATTATGCTGGATTTGCTATCATATTAGAAATAACATTTTAAGATATGAGGGCGAGAGACAAGTTGTTTTATATAGCATAGGGCAAAGCATAAACCATGAAACATAGAGTGCAAGTTTCATGGATCTATAGAGCACAAGTTTCATGTATCTTTAATTTCAAAATTTTACTATGAAGAAAATAAATGAGTTAATTTTCAATAATTCTGCAAAAATAAATCACTAATAATATAGAAAAAATATTATAATTACTATTTGAAAAGATAAAAAAGAATGAAATAGACAATATAGTCTTTAAAATGAAATCATCATTGATATCAACATTTACTTGTCCTTCTCACGTCAACTAATATTTGTTCTAAGTTTTTATTTATATATTTCAAAGAAGAAGAAAGAAAAAAGTATGAGAGCAATGGCAAGAGAAGGGACAAAATTGACTCATGAAAATAGTTTTATGAAATCTATATCCTCCTAACAATTTCATGCATAAGCATTTGCACCAACCTAGGCAAAATTTTAGGCATAATCATCTAAAAAATTATTAATTTCAGAAATAATCATAAATTTTTTTAAATAAATTTTAGGCATAATAATTTTAAAAAGATATCAACTTTAAGAATAATCATCTAACTAAAACTATTTAGAGTTGTGTCATTATTAGTGCGAGTTTCTTTTTTATTTATATATTTTAAGAAAAATATAAATATAAAATATAATAGCATAAAGTACCATTACGCCAAAGCATTTGCTATAGACTCTTCAAAAATATATTTTAACTTAGGTAAAATTATTATTTAACTATTTCTAATATTAAGTACTTTGGAATCAACTAAAGTTTTGACTATTAATCCTCTCCTTATTTAGATTACTAAATAATGGTGCCAGCGTCAGCACAGACCCAATATATGTTTTTTTTTTATCTCAATCTATGTGGCACAAATAAAATTTAGAAAGTCCACCAAATTTTTTGTATGTTTCTTTAAATATTTTAAGTTATTAGTTATTGATTTATATTACTTTTACATAATTTCCAGATACTATATATTACTTTTTTTGTCCCAATTTATTTAGTGATGATGAAATATTTGAGAAAGCCAATTAAATTTTGTATATAGTTTTAGATATTTTAAATTATTAATTTTATGATTTATATAATTTTCTATGTAATTTTCAAGTAATATATGTTACTCTCTCTATCCCAACAACTTATAAGACATAGATTGAGCTTGAAATTCAAATAAAGTTTTTATACATCTTTCAAATATTTTAATTTGTTAATTTTTGTGATTTATATTCTTTTTTATAAAATTTTCAAATAAGATATTTCAACTTATGTTACATTGATAGAGTTTCGAGTCAAGCAAAATCTTTTATGTGCCTCCAAATAATTTATTTTTTAATTATTGTAATTTATAATTTTTTTTACGTAATTATCAAGTATATAATAGATTAAAAATAAAAATAAAATAATTACATTAAACAAAAAATCTAAAGCAGGCAACTGGAGATTGTTATGTCTGCTTCTAGCTGTCTGCTTGTGGTCGAGGATATTTTTATAATTTCATTGTTTCTGTTTTAAATGTAATTTCATATATTACAAATAATTGCTCCATTTTAAAAAGTTCTTTATTCACTCTAACACTTCAAATTAAAGACAGGGAATGGGCTATTCCTCTCTCCTCTAAATCCCCAACCTCTCAAGCAATTATTTACAATTTGTGAAATTGAAAGAGCATTAAAAGTGGGCAACATGGACTTTATTGTAAGAGAGGAACTTTAATGCAAGGTGACCTTTCTTTGTCCCAAATAATTATTGTTTTTATATAATTCTTGACAAAGCTCAAGCCCAGGGTGGAATGAGAAAAATCAATAGTAAAACCTCCTTAGCCATTTAGTTGAATCTAACATAGGTAATAAAAAAATTATCTCCATGTCTGTCCCCAACCGTCGGAAATCTTACCCTTCATGTAACCAGAGCCACCGGACCCAATGTCTAGTGAATCTTCCCCACCACCAAATAACTGAAAAAACAAAAGATAGTTTCAAGGAGATGCTCATGTTTAGGAGCAACTCTCTTAACAAGAGCTACAATTGCACATTGGGTAAAGGCCCGATGCACCTAGTTAAGGAAGGGGACACCATCCAACTAATGAATGAAGACAAACTGAGGATATACCAAATATGGCAACACTCAGTAATTATGAAGCTTTTCAACAAATGCCTAGCACACAATTACTTGAGAACAAAATTAGTGGACTTGTGGAAGCCCGTGGAGGTACTTACTCTAATTGACCTGGGGTGCGATTTCTACATTACTAAATTCAGTAAACCGAACAACATAATGAAGGCTCTACATAGTGAACCATGTTTCGTCACTGGGAATTTTCTCTCTGCCAGACAATAGGAGCAAAAATTTGTACCAGAAGAGGCGACCCAAACCTATACCGCCATATGGATTAGACTCCCACCACTGCCAACGGAGTTCTACGACCAAAAAATATTGGAATGAATTAGATCCAAGTTGGGAGCACAACTAAAAATAAACACATATACCTCCTCCACTCTCAGGGGGCGATACGCCAGAATTTACATTCAAGTACCCCTTGAAATACACCTCAAAACCCACATGAACATTGGTGGTCCTAAAAAAAATGGTATATGAAGGGGATGGGATTCTCTGCACGGGATGTGGGAGACTTGGACATCTTCTTAGAAAATGCCCCTACACCATTGTCACTACTCCAATGGAGACCAATTCCACTACCCAAAACACCATCCCTACCCAAAAGGACCTTGATAACTGGCAAGTGGTGTCATTCCCTAAAATAAAACACAATCCCAAATGCCTACAAGTACACCAAGAACGAGGTACACCATACCAAGAGATTCAAACCCAGGTAACATTGAATGAAGTAGCTCCAGGTAAGACTATAATCCATGCAACTGTTAATCTTATTTCTTATGGAAAAAAAGAAAATTACAAAATAGAGACTGGGCCATCGTACAACCCTTTCAACAAAGTTACTGGCTCTGCAAGTTCTCCTATAGTCACCCCCGACTTAAACATAATATTAAAACCTCCAACTACCCCATTTCTTTTATTAAAAATAACCATTCTACTAATTTTAATAAGGCTAGGCCTAAGGGGGTCCCACCCCCCACCAGTAATAGCGATGCTTCAATGTAGGCCTCCACCTTTGCATATTCTGGAGAGAGAACCAATAGTGCTACTAGGGGTAACCATCAACCTAAAACGGTTGACATGACTGACATAATCATGTAAGTTAAATCTCCTCCCCTTATTAGCCCTAATTAGGAGCTTAATAAAGCTTCTACCACCTCAAAACAGCCCCAAATCACTTCAACTTCTAATGGCAACTCCACCCCCAACCATAGCAAGCTTGAAGGAACCTTTAGTATTCATTTTTGTATCCTATCCACCCAATTGAATGCCTATGTCCTGGGAGAAGATAGTACTCAGGGAAACAATAATCTCCCACTGTATCATCTTGGGGGACCAACCAATAGTGTTAATGATGCAGGACTCGACACGGATGGCTCAGATCATTAAGAAAGATGTGGTCAAAATATTAGAAAGATTGGGGTACTAGCTATGGACTCATACAATGTTGTAAGCTAAGATGTTGGGGACCCAAAACATGATGAATTCATATGAGCTCAACTCTCTAATGAATTGCATGTTTAAGAGTCTACCTTTCTATCGCAACAACCCCTATCTCTCAGAACTGGAAACTTTGACCTTTATGCCGTGGATACATACTCCATCACAGACTAATATTGCCCCAACTTAGAGCACATGGGAGACTACAAAGGGAGAAGACCAAGGAAAAGAAAAACCCTCTATGCTCGAGTAACTTCAACAAATAAGCATGCAAAATAGATCAGTTCTTGGCAAACTTCAAGGAACCTAACACAGACTTCTACATCTCGAAAAAACCCCTTCGAAAAGAGCATGCAAAACCCTTAAACACAGCTACTATATTGCTCCATCTAAAGGAGATGAGAACCTTCAAACTGATCTTGAGGAATATGTCAGACCTAGCGAATGCAATAGTCTCCCTGAACTCCTATTTGGAACCAAGGACAGCCTCTCCAGAAAGACAAGGGGAAGAGGCCAATACTCACCCCCATTATAACTAACCTCATGAATTTTATTATCTTGAAAACTAGAAAGGCAAACAATGAGAGCTGTAGGTGCCAATATGAAGCTCATGTCAAAACCCATTACCCCACTTTGGTGGTTCTTCTAGACACCAAAATGGTCGACCATAAGCATCTTAATAAAATGCTTATGTTTGACTCTCATCTAGAATCTAATGTTGTTGGTAGGAAGGGTGAAATTGTTATAATATGGAACAAGGATGTGGTTAAGATGCAAAATTTCTCCATTTCCCCTCAGGGCACTTATACGATTGTGAAGGTAAACTCTAACCCTAGGCCTTGGTTATTTTCTGCTATTTATTCTAGTCCAGACCCCATCCTGTGCACCACGATTTGGGATGATCTATGCCATATATTATCCACCTATAAAGGGGATTGGTTGATTGGTGGAGACTTTAATGAGGTCCTAAGAGCCAATGAAAAATTAAAAGGGGCTCCTATCACTAGTACTAGTGTTAGCGGACTGTGAGAGTACTTAAATTACTGCATCTGGTAGACCTAAGGTTTACAATTTGAAAGTACACATAGACAAATAAGAGACATCGTAACAAAATTAGTCTCATAAAAAAAGACTGGATAGGTGTGTCGCAAATGACTTTGGATAAATCATTTCCCGGAGTCACTGGTAACACACCTACACAAAACTAAGTTTGACAATAGTCCCCTACTTTTTTCCCTATCCAAATATAATATTTTTATGTGTAAAAGTCTCTTGCAGCAACATCACGCCATCTACAAATAACAATACCCTTCTCTACCTCATTCCCAAGTACAGGAATTCAACTAGCCTAAAAAACATTAGATCACTTGGGTTGTGCAACACTAGTTACAAAATTATAACTAAGATCGTTGTTAATAAAATTAAACCATTTATCTAATTTATCATTAGCTCCACCTAGGATAGTTTTCTTGCTAACAGGAGGGACTCATATCATGCCATTATCCTCCAAGAGTACATTACTTATTTTAGTAAGATGAAGGGTAAACAAGCCAACATGAACCTTAACATTGAAGTAGAGAAAGATTTTAACAAGATGGAATTGTCATTCATAAAGGATACCCTGTATTTCTTTGACTTCTCTCCTAATCTAATCAACCTCATTCTTTATTGTGTGTCCTCCTCCTCCATAGCAGTTCTAGTTAATGGAAGATGAACCTTCTTCTTTAACCTCTCTAGAGGTATCACACAAGGGGACCCTATATACCCTTACCTTTTTATCATATGCTTGGAAAGGCTATCTAGGGGTATTAAGGCAAAATTCAAAGCCAAAAATTGAATCCCAATTAGCATATCCACTTAAGGCACCAAGCTTTCCCACTTATTCATTGCTGATGAGCTCACTCTGCTTGCATAAGCCAATACTACTAACTGTCATACCATTGTTAATATCCTCAAAACCTTTTGTCACTTATCTGGACAAACCATTAATAATAATAAGTCCAAAGTTATCTACTCCAATAACTATTTATTTCAATACTCCACCATGTGCTCGCAGATCCTCAACATACAATCCAGTCCTACCCTTAAAAAATACCTTGGCTATCCCATCTTTACCAAAAAGCCTAAGAACAGTGACTTTTAGTTCATAATTGATAACATAAACACTAGACTAGTAGGATGGGAAAACCAAGTTCCTAAATATGGCTGCAATAACTGTTCTTACCAAATCCACTCTTAGTGCCATGCCTACACATGTCATGCAATATATCAAGATCCCTAGCAAAGTCACTTAATCCTTCAATAAAATACAAAGAGCCTTTGTTTGGGAAAGCAGTGTAGAAAAGAAAAAACTTTATCTGCTTATCAGGGATGTTCTCACTACTTCCAAAGAGCATGGGGCCCTGGTCTCGACAAAAGTGAACTTAGGAATATAGCCCTTCATGATAACCTATCATGGATATTATTCCACCATCCCAAAAGTATTCAGGGACAAGTTTTGTTAGAAAAATTTTACAAACCCTATAGGCCCTCCCCCACCAAGAACGCTACTTCCAAAAGTTGGCAGAATATCAGGAATGGATGGGCTGACTATTTAATAGGCATCAGATGAGTAGTGGGTAAAGAAGACATGGTTAGATTCATGGAAGATACCTGGATTCCCTATTTAGATAGGCTTGAAAGCATCATCCATAGACCTCTTAATAACCTTAAAGCTAACATTACTGTGAAAGATGTCTACAACAATAGTAATTGGGATTTTAACAAACTATCCTTTTAAATACCCAGTGATGGTAAGGATATTATCCTTAGCATCCCATTTACCCCTAAGTATAGTGTTGATGACAAGGCCATCTAGAACTATAGCCCCAATGCCATTTTCACCACCGAAAGAATGTACTCTTGTCTTAGGAATACCAATCGTATTTCTACTTAGGACAAGAACTTCCAACTTGTATGGAAAACATATGCCCCTAACAAAACCAAAACTTTCCTATGGCTTCTCATGCATAACAGACATAATAGACTTCCTACCAGTAGTTATCTTAATCAATAGGTATCAATGTTCATTTATGCAACCATAATAGTGAAACCATTTAACACATCTTTTTCCACTGTAGTAATTTTTCCCAATACTGGATAAAAATGGTAAACAAGAGATGGTACAAACCTCTTTTTTCTTGGAACACCATGATATTAATTGGCATAAATGGTGGAACAAGCCAAATGTAATGACCTAAAAATTTGATAAAATATTTGAACTTTTTGACTTTGTATGATTTTGCTATTTTACCCCTCTTAGTAGTTGCATTATGATATTTCTGAGGTATGAGAGTGATTGGCATAATTTTTGATGCATTTTGATACTATTATGCGATATTGTGATTTTTGATGGCTTCGAGAGACTTATTTTAGACTTATGGGGATATCTTTTGATCCGTGTGATGGATGATCGAACGGACTGTACCAGCAAATCTGGAATATTGATTTTAAGTTGGTTAGACATTTAGTTCGGGTCCCAGTGCACCCGATCTCATTTCAACCTATTGATTGGAAAGTTAGAAAATTAAAAATATGGGTGTGGAACCCACATTTGATCGAAACAATCTCGGATGGAAAAAATTCAACTTTTCCAACAAATCTGGAATGCTTATTTTAGGGTGTTAGCATATTTAATATGATTTTACGGTTTTTAAATCTCATTTCGACCCTCCGTTTGGAAAATTATGATTTCGGACGTCAACTTTGTGAAAATGATATTTTAAAAAAAATTTGATATTGCCATCGCATTTGGAAAATCAAATTTAATATGGTTGCATAGTTCGTTTGTATGTATCGGAATCCAAATGAATCTCTGGTACCCCGTCGAAGTCCGATCGACCCAAAAAACTGATATTGCAGAAAAATCTGCTATTATAGCAGATTTTTCACCTCTTGTTGGCACATTTTGCATATTTTCATCTTGCCTCTTAAGTTTTAAATCCTAAAATAGTATGTGAACTTAAAAGTGAAGCTTATGGGATCTTGGATATCTAGATTAACATCTATTTCTTGGTTTTACTATGTATTTAAGGAAAGAATTTACCCTTTTCTTAGTAAATTTTTGATTAATTTCTCAAAATCCCAAAAATCTTAGGGCTTGATTTTAAACTCCAATTGCACTTCTTTTCACTTGAATAATATTTTTATCTTATAATTTTACTATTTTTTCATTAATTTAACCCTTAAAATAACTTCGACTCTTGATTTTAACCCGAATTTTAAAAATTTTTACTCGGTGAAGCTTAAAATTGATTTTTTTTTTAATTTGAACCTCGATTTGACTTAAGTTCAGTTGTAGATTCATAAAAATATGGGAAACATATTTTTGAAGTAAAGTTCCAATTTTGCCCTTCTTTTTTCGGAAAATAGGGTTCTGAGTTCGAAGTGTAGCGAACCGATTTTCGCTTTTGAGGTAGGTTATAGCTTAACTCCTTTAGAATGGGATAGGTAGTAAATGATGTTACAAAATACATGTTAAGGGCAGGAACAAATCATGAAAAATGTCTATCTATGTGTTGTGCTGGTGTGGGGGGCCTATATGTGATGTAATTATTGAAATTGAGATATTATTTGATATGCATAACTTTGTGGGGTCCTTAGTGACATTGATATCCTTTAATACATGTGAATAATTATATTGTGTTGTTAAAATGATTAATGTGGTACCATTGGAGTATTATAATTATATTCATACTTTATTGGCATATAAGACATGTGGAAACTCATGGATGAAGCAAAAATAATGAGTGGATATTGGCTCACATTGTTGCGAAAATATATTATTGTGGTTGGTTTTGGAAATATATCATACGGTTGGTTGGGGAAATATATCATTTAGTTGGTTGTGGAAATACTCACTATGATTGGTTGTGAGCATTACATCTTTATATCATACTCATTCATGAAACATTGATACCACCGTGGCAACATCTGAGAACACGAGAACATCTGATAACACCTTTCCGAGGGATGTGCCAGAAAGAAGATATGATATATTTGGATTGTATATGGGTTGACGAACCCCCCATGGGTCCTGCGTTGGGAGGCTTGCCTCTGTAGGTGTATACGAGGAATGTGCGACAATCCCGAAGGTATTGCGATGACCTCGTGCATCATCATCATCATCATATATATTGCACTTACTTTATTGTGTTTATATTGTGTTGTATTGCCATTTATGTAATTGTCTTATCTTCTTTTTATTGTATTTAATAATTTTGTATATGCATATTCCCTTTTTGTTCTACTTATATATGATATAATCCATACTTGTGGTCTATCTTTTTGTAATGTTGCAATATATGCGATATATTAGAACTGTTAATTCAAGAGGTGTGGGCTACCATTGTGGGATATTTTATGATTACAGGTGATGTGCCCTTAGTTTATACTTTGTATTCTTTATTTACTACTTTTTTTGGTCGACAAATGATACCTACTGAGTACAAGTGAACCGCACTCATGCCTACTGTGCCCTTTTGGTGCAGTTCCTAGGTCGAGTACACCTCAGCTTACTGTACTCGGGCTATTGTTGGAGCTTCCAAGGTAGCAGTTGGACATTCATGCGTTCGAAGTTCACCTCTATTTTATATAGTATTTATGTCTTTATTTCTATTGAAAGACATATATTATTCCTTTGTGGTTATTTTTCTGATGTATTTGACTCATGGATTGTATTAGTAGTTCTTACATTATTGACACCGGGTTTTGGGCATGATTGGTATTTTGGATAAGTTTTTTTCGCATTATTATGATTACTTATATTGTTTAGTTTCATTCTAGAAGACTTACCTTGGTATATTTTTGTCTTTTTCTCTTTTGTATCAGTTTTGGTGATGGGCTTACTTGTCAAGGTATACCGCAACAAGTGCCATCATGATCCTCATTTTTGGATTGTGACAAATTGGTAACAGAGCAGCGAGGTTTCATTAGTTTCATTGGACTAAGAACGAGTTACTTGTCAAGGTATGTCGCAACAAGTGCCATCATGACCCTCATTTTTGGATTGTGACAAATTGGTAATAGAGCAGCGAGGTTTCATTAGTTTCAATGGCGTAAGAACGAGATGTATAATAGATTCTTGTGGATCGGTACGTAGACGTCTGTAGCTACCTTCGAAAGGCTATAAGATTCCTTAGGACAATTCTCTTAATTTATTACTCATCGTGCAAAGTTCTTCCATATCCTGGGTTGTGAGTTGTGTTTCAATCTTTCTATGCAGATGGTGTCAACTAGGTCCAGTGTGATCAGAGATATAGAACCTTAACCCAGAGAGTGAGCCTCGAGTTGTGGATGAACTCAAGAGAGTGGACAGGCCCGTGGATTAGACCCATCTAGGAGGAGTGTAAGGGGACACTCTTTTGAGCCTTGTGTTAAGAAGGTTAGAGATATAAGTTTAGCTTTAGTGCCTTAGAGTTCTTCTACCTCAGTCTTAGAGGTATTTTTTATTCATATATTAACCCATTTAGAGGGTACTTCTTCGAGTTATTTCATGTTTCCCCAGCTCCAACTATGGTATTTCCACCTGTGCTAGAGTATGGTGAAGATACTCCTCTAATTTCACCTGCTTCAGTTTTGGGTACTCATCCAACCCCGAGTACTATTTCTCCATTAGTGCTGACACCAGAGTATGGTGTTTTAGGATATAGAGTGCAACCTTCATCTGTGTCAACCCCGTAGGTAGGATCTCAGCTATCTGGACTTATTTTACCTCCTATTCTTTAGCGAGCCATGACTCAAATGATAGTGTTTGGTATGACACTTTAGAGTATAAGGGGTGTAATGCCTTGAAAACGGGTCATGAGATGTCACACGGTGCTTAGGATCACAAGTGATTCCAAGATAACCCTCCTAATGACATAACTCATAAACAACTAAATAAAATAGGTAAATATGGATAAATAAGTGGAAGATGGCTCTTTTCTAAATTTGATCAATACAAAACTAAATTTACAAGATTACAACTCTGTTGTTACAACCAAAACTGAAATAAAATACATTGACTCTACGACTATCTAGTCTATAAAGCCTCTACTAGTATTGACTTCAGGCATCTGGGACATGACCCCAACTATCCAAACTCAACATGACTGAATAAAGAAAATATAACATTACTTAAACTATATAATTGACTCGAGCCCTTGAAATAAGAGGGTTCATCACCTGGAAGCTGCAAACTATCGGAATATAGTATGCGTTCTACAACTTATACCTACATTATAAAATAATGTAGCACATAGACGTATATGTGGATCAGTACTTTGAGGATGTACTGAGTATATAGGGGTGTATGCAAAAATTAAATAGTATCATCAATCTTTATAGAAATCATGCATGCTGATATAAATGACTCATAGAGCTTGAGGAAAACTGAAATCTAAGTCTCATAAATCATGAACAACAAAACAGGTAGTATAAATCTCGTGAGTCATTATACTTGCTTCTGAAATCTGAATTTCTCCTCTTATTCTCAAAACTTGTAAGAAAAAGAACTCTTAAAACAACAACTTTCAAAAAATATACTTTTATCTTAAGGAGAATAAGGGACTTACTTTAACAGTTAGGGTTTATGGAACTTTGGGAACTCAAGGACTTGGGCTTTGGCTATAAAACTTTTGAGACTTGGAGACTCTGGGAACTTAGGATACTATTCACGACTTTGATGGGTGATTCTTGAAGCTCCTGGTTTGGGGATCTCGATTCTTGAATCGATTTCTAAAATTGACGGTTAAATATTGGGTTCTCTTGAACTTTGGCTTGAAACCTTAGGATGTGTTATTGAAAATTTTTGATGAAAGTATCCATATCTAGGTGATTTGGGGATTAAATCCCGTGTTAAAGCTAAAAAAGGGGTGGAAATACACATTTTGCCCTTAATGAGTCGGTCTAGAATGCTGAAAAATTTGGCCAAGTGGAGTACCCAGGGCGGTGCCCTGCCTAACCCAGGGGAGCACCCAAGGAGGCGCCCTACCTAGCCCTGGGGAGTATCCTGGGCGGAGCGGGCTAACCGCCTTGAGCTACTATTTTGGTCACCCAAACATGCCCTTAAGCTCGTTTAAAAATTCTGAAACACACCCGAGACGTACCCTTGACTTTCCCCATCGTGAATCAATAAAAAAATCAACAAACGGAGGTTGGAAAGGTCATGAAATAATTCTTCAAAGTTTGAAGTCTTATGAAATGACTAAGTTCCAACACTTAGCCAAATTTCTAAGTATAAGGCTTCTCTTGACATGCTTCAAATATCTTAGACAACGAGGGAAGTTTGTGGGGTCTTACAATATCTGCCCCCTTGGGAACATTCATCCTCGAATATCGCTAGTTAGGTTAAGAATACTGAGGAATCTGAGAATATAAGATATCATGCACAATCGAAATAAACTGAATGACCGAATCTTAGGCATAACAAGCTACTAAAATGATCTGTGAGTGTATGTGTTTACATAGTAAATAGCTACATAGCTGAATCTGAGACTGGAAAAGAATTGAATGAAGGACGTTTGTTGTCTTCGACTAAGTCTGAGCTGACTTGCCTTTACTTATGATAAAGAGCTGACTCATGCTGAGAGGTAAGAGTTCGCTTGATGTGCTCCTGGTACGATTGTACTTATAGATTGCGAAGTGATAGTTATGCATGTATAAATCATAAGAATATGAGGCTATGATTACACAATGGGTATTACATTGTCTAAGCTGGGACACTTGGAAAACGAAGATCATTCAGTGAATACTTCTGAACTGGATCATGACTAGATATCCAAATTCTGAAACTGATGCCTGATACATATACCGAGCTGAATTCTCAATATTCATAGGTGTGGATAACTATTTCCTGGAATGACTGTACTTATAAAATTTCAGGTAGTAAGACCAGACTAGTTTGGAAAATGGAAACCATTAGAAATCTATCCGTCTGATTGTCAAGCTGGATTGCTGGCTATCCAAACTGAATCATACTAGACACTCATTCCAAGTAGAGGATTTCTTCAACATCCTTCTAGGGAGTTCTAATGGTATGGGGGAGCAAAGAACTTTGGGCATGATCTGAACAAGGCATCTAAATAAGATATTATAATATTGCTACGACTCTATAGCTTGGAACATAGACCTTTTGATCATGAACAAGAATAGAATTTCTGGGCCTTAGGCAACGCAACACCTTACTACAAAACTTAGACACACTTTGTAACACCCCAAATCTAGTAAGCAGAACGCTACACGGTGCTCATGACCTAGAAGGACCACAAGCTAACCTATGTCTGATACCTATAATTGGGCACTACAAAATATACTATATAAATGAGGAAAAAGGCTGAAAGTCCATAAGGTTCAAATATCTGATAAAACATAACATCTGGAAATACGGTATATCAATACCAAAAAATAACTAAAATAACTGTCTGAACATGCTATAGTCTGGAAGCCTCTAAACTGTCTACAACTGTGTAGTTGATGGGACATGTCCCCAACTAACTCTGAACTACTAAAATAATAAAGTAATAAAGTAATTATGCTATCCTTGAATAATGAGGACTCACTGCTAGTCTGGCTGCTGAACATCTGATCTACTAAGGATGCTCTAGATCTCGTGCTTCGAAACCTATAGTATAAAAATACCATAGTGCAAATGCATCAGTACGATTGAATGTACTGGTATGCAAGTGAGGTAGGCTGAATGCAAGGGATTTATATGCATGAACAATACTAACTAACTGAATAACATGAACATGAGAAAACATACATGAATACGTGAACTATAACTGAGATCATCACATCACTGAATATTAATACTTATAACATAATTTTTCGTATATCTGATATACTATTAACTGAATGAATGTGTCTGACAACCCTATTTCTGATGGAACTATATGAGTTCTGTACTGAGCTGGGTGACTGTATCTGATAGTCCTTAACTTTGTATAAATATCTGAGTTCTATTACTGAGACTGAGACTGAGACTGTAACTATGGGATTTAGTCATCTAACCGACATACCCTAAATGAGATAATATAGATGAGTTGGGGTCCAATCTATAACTACAATTAAAAGGGTGTCAATACCGTGCCATTGCTAAGGTCAAGCAGTGAGTAATCCCTCATCTAACAGGTACTCTAAGGAGAACAGTGAGACCCTCATCTAACAGGTTAATTCACCTCATCAACCCTCATCTAACAGGTTAGATATCTTAACCTACGCTGGCTACGTAGTTCTGGAGTGCAAGGATTGCTTTTAAGAATCACACCCTATACTAGTAGGTGAGTTCCCATCCTTGGGCTCACTCGGCGCTAAATCCTTCTCCCATCTGATTAGACACTGAATTAATTATACTGAACTAACTGGACTGAGTTTATTGAGTTTTGACTGATGAAATATTATTGAGATTTGATAACTGACTGAGATTCTGCGTTTTCCTAAGTCATGAGACTGATTGAATTCTACTAAACATGGCTTGACAGACAGTATCTTGAAAGCTAACACTGGCTCTAGGCACACAACTAAATTGTCGAGTACAAGTACCCCAGGACTCGATAGCATGAAACTGACAAGACATGACACTTCCTGGACTCACGACCATAATCAACAATCTATAATACAATTATTGGGGAATTTCATCAGGCACTTGATTATCATGGTTTGGTACATGAATAGGAATGCATATAAACATGTCATAATTTCATAGGGCTAATCTCCTAAACAATCCATCAAACAATTTCCAAACCCACATACTAGCATAATTTCATGAAAAGTAATTAAAGACTCCAACTTGGGATTCATAAAACCATATAAACATAATTACAATCAACTCACCACATGGGAATCACAAGTCATCAGTTTAAAATGGGATTCTTAAGCTCCATGGGTGAAAGAAATCCATGAATCAACACTTTACATACTTGGGTAAAAAATTTCTTGAAGATTGGTGGGGGAAAGTTTGAATTCTTTCCTTGGGATTAGACATCTAAGGTTTCTTGTTCTTGGGGATTGATCTTTGAGAGAAACCCTAATTTGGTGTTGTGGATGAATAATGAAGTTATAAACTCTGGACTAGTATAATTAGGGGTCAAAATGGGTGGAAGAAAGACCCATATACACTTTTAAAAATGGCTTAAAATCACTGATCAGAAGTGACGATGATTTGGGTGATGGTCCATTGCTAGATCGATGGTCCATCGGTCCATCACTGGCTTGATGGTCTGTCGGTCTATCCCATCATGCGTGGCCATAACCAGAACTTCCTGCCTCATCTTCGACGGTTTAGGCGAGGTCCCTCACTAGCTCGATGGTCCATCGGTACTGATCATCGCACTTGGATAGAAGATGGGTTCACTACCTTTGTTGCAACGACTTGGGTGATGGTCCGTCGCTAGCTTGACGGTCCGCCGGCCTGACCGTCACTTCTTGGCAGTTCCAATAGTTCTCTGTAAAATGTCCATAACTTTTACTCCTATACTGGATTTGGAAAAAATTGGTCTCGTTGGAAAGATAATTAAATTTCACACATGATAAAATATTTAAACTGGGGAAATTATATCTGATTTAAACGTTAATCATTTAGAAAGTCATCTATAACTCTTCTTGAGAGTAGATTTGACTTAAAGAAAGTTTTGGGTATTACATTATCTCCCACTTGGGAACATTCGTCCTCGAATAGGGCTGACTAGATTGGCAAAGCTGATAGACTTATCTTACACAAGGGACGTGAATATTTGAAAATTTCTATATTACTGGAACTTCTGATATACTGAAATCTCATACTGAATATGCATGTCTAATGCATGGATATATGACGGATAGTCTTCATGAATGCATGACTTAAATTACTAAGAAGATGAGTTTCTCGAGATGAGAATGCATATATGATGCATGAATACGTGATTGACATGATACATGAACATATGATTGGGTATGCAAGGGTATTTGATACCAGATTTATAATTTAAATTTGAACATGAAACTGAATAAGATTAAGAAAAGCTATTACCTTGGGCTGAGTCTGAGTTTATGGAGAATAGGTGAGGATAATTGATCTGCATTTCTGCTTCTGCTTACCAAGTAGCTCCCTCAACAGACTGATTCCACCAAAGAAATTTGACTAGAGGGACTTCTTTGTTTCTCAGTCTGCAAGTCTGGTAGTCAAGAATTTCGAGTGGGATCTCTTCAAAAGAAAGGTTGTTCTGAATGTCTAAGCCCTCTACCGGGACTACAACTGCTGGGTCACCTATGCACTTTTTTATCCAGGAGACACGGAACACTGGATAAACTGAGGTTAATCTAAAGACAATTTAAGTTCATAAGCTACCTTACCAAAACGACTGAGAATTTTGAAGGGACCAACATATCGGGGACTGGTCTTTCCCTTCTTATCAAATTGCTTCACTCACTTCATGGGGGAGATTTTCAAGTACATATAATCACCAATATCAAACTCGAGATCCTTTCTGCACACATCTACGTAAAATTTCTATCGGCTCTGAGCTATCTTGAGAAGTTGTTTGATCAACTAAACTTTCTCTAAGGTGTCGAATACCAAGTCAGGCCCTACTACTGCAGCCTCATCCACTTTGAACCAATCAATTGGAGATCTGCACCTCCTACCATAGAGAGCTTCAAATAGAGCCATCTGAATATTGGAATGATAATTGTTGTTGTACATAAACTCAACCATAGGAAAGTGGTCATCCTAACTCCCCTTGAAATCAATTACACACACCCTTTGCATATCTTCCAAGGTCTGAATGGTCCTTTTTTCTTGACCATCTATTTGAGGATGAAAGGTTGAACTGAGGTGAACATGGGTACCAAGACCCTTTTGGAATGGTTTTCAGAAGTGAGAAGTGAACTGGGTACCTCTATCTGAAACAATAAACAATGGAACACCATGCAATTTGACCAACTTCCTGATATAGAGTCTGGCATAATCCTCAGCTGAATAAGAGGTATGGACTGTAAGGAAATGAGATGATTTGGTCATCCTATCTATAATGACCCAAACTAAATCATGCTGACGACGAGTATGAGAAAAACCTGTCACAAAGTCCATGTTCACTTCTTCCCACTTCCAAGTAGGAATACTAAATTCCTACATAAACCCACTATACTTCTGATGCTCTATCTTAACCCACCAACATATAAAGAACTTAGCTCTGCAATATCACTCCTCATCCCACTCCACCAATAGATCTCTCATAAGTCACGGTAACCCTTTGTGGCCCCTGTATGAATAAAGTAGCACGCACCATGCACTTCATCAAGAATTCGTTGCCTCAAGTCATCTACACCTGGAACACACAAATGACCATGACAATGGAGAACACTATCTCTCCCTTAGGAGAAAACCTCTACCTTCTGATCTCTGACCAACTCTTTTAACTTAACAAGACTGGGATCTCTATCTTGCTTTTCTTTCACCTCGGATACTAGAGATGATTCAAAACTATTCTGAACCCATATATTACCTTCTGCTGAATCTACTAATCAGACACCTAGTTGGGCAAGCTGATGGAATTCCTGAGCTAAATTTTTGTTACTGTCCTCAACATGAGCAACACTACCCATAGACAGTCTACTGAGTGCGTCGGCCGCTATAGTGACCTTGCTTGGATGATAAAGGACAATTATGTCATAATCATTCAAGAGCTCTAACCACCTTCTCTGATGGAGGTTAAGATATTTCTAAGAGAATACAAACTGAAGGCTCTTGTGATCTATGAACACATCTACATGAACACCGTACAAGTAATTTCTCCAAATCTTTAAGGCAAAAACTACGGCTGTAAACTCAAGATCATGAGTCGGATAATTCTTCTCATGGGGTTTAAGCTGTCTGGAGGCATAGGCTATGACCGTACTATTCTACATGAGGACACAACCCAAAACTACTTTGGATGCATCACAGTACACTACGAATCTATCTAAATCATCTAAAAGAGTCAAATCTGGAGTTGAGGTGAGTAAAGTCTTCCACTCCTGAAAACTCTTTTCCCATGAATATGAACACTAAAATAGAACCTTCTCTTAATTCAATCTGGACATAGGGGATGCAAAAGATGAAAATCCTTTAACAAACTGATGATAATAGCCAGCCAAACCCAAGAAACTCCTAATATCCGATGAAGAGATGGGTCTGGGCCAGTTTGTTACTACTTAGGTCTTTTGAGGATCAACTCTAATGCCATCACCGGATATGATCAACTCTAATGCCATCACCGGAGATAATATGACCAAGAAATGCTACTGAGCTTAGCAAAAATTGATACTTACTTAATTTGTTGAACAACTGATGATTTGAAGAGTCTACAATACTATTATAAGATGGTCTGTATGATCATGCTCACTATAGCAATAGATAAGAATGTCATCTATGAAGACTATGATGAACATGTCCAAGTACTGCTTGAAAACATGGTTTATCAAGTCCATGAAAGCTACTGGGGAATCGTTAAGACCAAAGGACATGACTAAGAATTAGAAGTGACCATACCAAGTTCGAAAAACTATTTTTGGAATGTAACATCCTCTAACTCTAAGTTGATAATAGCCTGATCTGAAGTCTATCTTAGAGAAATAGCTGGAACCCTAAAGTTGATTGAATAAGTCATCGATTCTGGTAAGTGGATACTTGTTCTTAATGGTGATTTTATTGAGCTGACGATTATCTATACACATTTTGAGAGAACCATCTTTCTTGCGCATAAATAAGACTGGTGTGCCTCACGGGGACATGCTAGGTCTGATGAAACCCTTATCTAGGATATCCTTTAACTGATCTTTCAATTCTCTGAGTTCTACTAGTAACATTCTATATGGTGGAATAGATATGGGTTGAGTATTTGGAAGAAGGTCTATGCTGAAGTCTATTTCCCTTTCAGGAGAAATATTGAAAAGATCTTCGAGAAAGACATCGGAATATTCAGTAACTACTAGGACTGATTCGAGACTGGAAGTTTCAGAACTACAGTCCATAACTTGAACAGGATGATAGACATATCCCTTAGATATCATTTTTTGTGCCCGAAGGTAGGAAACAAGTTGACCTCTAAAAACTGAAGTACTACCTTTCTACTCTAGGACGGGGTCATTCGGGAACTGAAATAGGAAAACTCTATTTCTATAGTCGACTGTGGCATAGATGGAATGAAGACAATCCATGCTGAGAATGACATCAAAATCAGTCATCTCTAATTAGACTAAGTCTACTAAAGTGACTTTCTGAGATACCATAATCGGATAGTTCCTGTATATCCATTAGGCTACGATAGTTTTACCCACTGGGGTTGAGACTGAGAAGGGCTCTACTATAATTGTAGATTTGAATCCAAAATCAACTGCTATATAGGGAGTAACAAAAGACAAAAAAGATCCTGGATCTAGCAAGTCATAAACATGTACATGAAAGATCTGTAACATACTAGTAACCATATCAAGAGAATTTTCTTGATCCTTTTGAGACTGAAGTCTATTTTGTCGTTGCCCATTGGTAGCAATGGAAGAGGCACCTTGCTAATTTTGGTGGCCAGACTGAGCTAGAGGGTGATTACGCTAACCTTGAGGACCTGTCTGGGGACACTCTCTGACTCTGTGGCCTGGATTTCCATATCCAAAGCAAACATCACTGCTAGCTCTATAAGTACCCTGATGGTGCTTGCCATATGTCTAACAAAGAGGATAGGTTTGGGAACTACAAACAATTCCCTGATACTTAGATTCTGGCGCCTTATCTCTATTGTTGTCTCTAAATTTTGGCACTGGAGCACTGACTAAGGAAGGAGATGGAATGGATGACTTTGGCCAGAATTGAAAATGACTTCGACCCTCTGACTTAGGCTGAGCAAAGTTGAAACTACCTATCCTTGATCTCTTATTCTGCTTCTCCCTCATCTTAATCTTCTGCTCTTCTATCTGTTGAGCATGGATCATAAGGCTGGATATGTCTATCTCACTAATCAACATTGTAGATCTGGACTCATTAACCATATATTATTTACCCCAGAAATAAAATTACTTATCTTAGCCCTACTGTCTGCCACTACATGAGGAGAATATCAAGCTAATTGAGTAAACTTAAGAGAATACTCTTTCGCTGCCATGTTTCCCTACCTGAGGTTGATAAACTTTAACACCTTAGCTTCCTTCAGCTCTAGGGGAAAGAATCTATTAAGAAAAGTAGTGGCAAACACTTCCCACTCTATAGGCCATGTGTCACCATCCCTCTCTGCTTTTCACTATTTAAACCATGTGTGAGCCACATCTTGCAACTGATATGCAGCTAGCTCAGCACTCTCAACGACTGACGCCCCATGATATCTATTACCTTCTGTACCTAATCAAGGAATTCTCGAGGTTCCTCATCTGACTTAGACATGAAAAAGAATGGAGGATTTATTGGGGTAAAGTCCCAAATCTTGGCTGCAGCTGAATTGGCCACTGGGTTGGTCCAAATGATAGTTGGTCATTCATTCTAGGCAGTAACTAAATTATCAAGAGTAGTGAATGCATCTCTGAACTCTACATGAGAAATATGTTCGTCCAAGGGATCTCCTTGGACAGAATGAGGGCTAACTGATTTCTATTTCTTTTCTTGGGAGGCATACTCTATCGAAGAAAGGGATAAATGCATTAAACTGAGAGTTAAATTTGAGGTCATGCTTACAGGCATGACATGAATACTAAAAGAAGGGAAACTGTTCCTAAAACAACTTATAGCCTTATGTACATAAATGAGGCGCTCAACACACCCATGCATAAGACTCTACTAGATGCTACTTTCAGACTTCCTAGGATACTATTTAATCTTAGGCTCTGATACCAAGTTTGTAATGCCCCTAATATGGTACCCAGAATGCTACAAGGTTCTCATGACCCTAAAGGACCACAACCTAACCCATGTTTGATATCTGTAACTAGGCACTGCATAATATAATGTATAAATGCAAAAAAAAGGTTGAAAGGTCATAAAATACAAATATTTGATAAAACATAACATCTGGAAATACGGTATATCAATACCAAAACAAAACTGAAATAACTGGATGAACATACTATAGTCTGGAAGCCTTTAAACTATTTAAAAACTATGGAGTTGATGGGACATGTCCCCAACTAACTCCAGACTAATGAAATAATAAAATACAAAAATAATTATGCTATCCTCAAATGATGAGGACTCACTGCTAGTTTGGCTACTGAACTTCTAATCTACTAAGGATTCTCTAGAGCTCGTGCTTCTGAACCTATGGTATAAAATCATCATAGAACAAATGCATCAGTACGATTGAATGTACTGGTATGCAAGTGAGGCAGGCTGAATGAAAGGGGTTTATATGTATGAACAATACTAACTGACTGAATAAAATGAACATGAGAACACAAGAATAAATATGTGAACTGTAACTGAGATCATAACATCACTGAATCTATATTTACAACATAAGTTTTCATATATCTGATATACTATTATATGAATGACTGTGTCTGATAGTTCTATTTTTGATGGAACTAGCTGAGTTTTGTACAGAGCTGGGTGATTGTATTTGACAGTCCTGAATTCTGCAGAACTATTTGATTTCTATTACTGAGACTGGGACTGAGATTGTAACTGTAGGAAGTAGTCATCTAACCAACATACCCCAAATGAGATAATATAATTGAGTTGGGGTCAAATCTGGAACCCTAATAGGAAGGGTTTCAATATCGCGCCACTGGTAAGGACAAGCTATGAGTAATCCCTCATCTAATAGGTACTCTAAGGAGAACGGTGGGACCCTTATCTAACAGGTAAAGTCACCTCATCAAACCTCATCTAATAGGTTAGATGTCCCAACCTAAGCTGGCTACGTAGTTCTAGAGCTCAAGGATTTCTTCTAAGTATCACACCCTCTACTCGCAGGTGAGTTCCCATCCTTGGGCTCACTCAGTGCTAAATCCTACTCCCATATGATTAGATACTAAATTAATTATACTGAACTGACTGGATTGAGTTTATAGAGTTCTGTTGACTGAAGGAATATTACTAAGAAATGATAACTGACTGAGATTACTAAGATTACTGAGTTTTCCTGAGTCATGAGACTGACTGAATTCTACTGAACATGGCTTGACTAAGAGTATCTTGAAAACTGACATTGGCACTAGGCATACAGCTAAATTGTAGGGTACAAGTACCCCTAGGACTCGATAGCATGAGACTTACAAGACATGACACTTACTGGACTCACGACCATAATCAACAATCTATAATACAATCATTGGGGAATTTCATGAGGCACTTGATTATCATGGTCTAGTACATGAATAGGAATGCATATAAACATGTCATTATTTTATAGGGCTAATCTCCTGAACAATCTATCAAATAATTTCAATGCATAACAATAACATGGAAGTCATTTTGAACATATGGGTAAAGCATGGGTTCATCAATTTGGTCATAATTGAGTCCTAAAGCAGGATTCTTATTCTCTTGGGCATTTTATCAAACACATTGCATGCACAACCTTAGGCTTAGGCATATACACTAGTTCATATATCATGGTTACTTTAATCAACTCAATTTAAAATTTTCCAAATCCACATACTCGCATAATTTCATGAAAAGTACATAAAGACTCCAACTTGGGATTCAGACAACCGCATCAACATAATTAAAATCAACTCACCACATGGGAATCACAATTTATGAGTTTAAAATGGGATTCTTGAGCTTCATGGGTGAAAGAAAACCATGAATCAACACTTTATAGACCTGGGTGGATAATTTCTTGAAGTTTTATGGAGGAAAGCTTGAATTATTACCTTGGGATTAGACACCTAGGGTTTCTTGTTCTTGGGGATTGATCTTTAGAGAAATCCTAATTTGGTGTTGTGGATGAATAATGAAGTTAAGAGCTATGGTCCAGTATAATTAGGGGTCAAAATGGATGGGAAAAAGACCCAAATACCCTTTTAAAAATGGCTTAAAATTGCAAATCGGAAGTAGGGACAGTTTGGGTGATGGTTCGTCGCTAGCTCAACGGTCCATTGGTCCATCCTGTCATACTTGGCCAGAACCTAAACTTCCTGCCCCATCTGCGATGATTTGGGCAATGGTCCCTCTCTAGATCGATGGTCCATCGATCCTGACCATTGCACTTGGAGACGGTCCGCCGGCCTGACCATCGCTTCTGGGCAGTTTCGATAGTTCTTTGTAAAACATCCATAACCTTTTACTTCAATACCGGATTTGGATAAAATTGGTATCGTTGGAAAGAAAATTCAATTTCCCATATGATAAAAAGTCAAAATTTGAGAGATTCTATCTGATTTAAAATTAATCATTTAGGAAGTCATCACTAAGTCTTTTGGAGACCAGATTCGACTTAAAGAAAGTTTGAGGTATTACATATTTCAAAAATATTCCTTCAACTATTCCTTTACCTTTAGCACCATACTTATTAATTCATATTCTAATTCTCACATGACTATTGATTTCCAGCTATTCATGTCTAAACTGAATGAAATTCCCTCACAATCTTCAAGCCTAACCCACAATCAAAGGAGACACCACATAACACTGTAATACTAGTATGAACCATAATTCAACACACTCTACACTCCACAAATTCTCATCTCATGCAAATTTCTCATTACCACTCCAATAACCACATTCAACCTCGTACTAGACATTTACTACCATGCAGTGCATTCATCCAAATATATACAAACATGATGTTCAAGCTGTAATACCCTATACTTTTTCCTAGCTAATTTCATCTCAAGAATATCTAGTATTAGCTTCTAAATTGAATGATAATTATTCCATGAGGAATTTTCAAGATTTTTACTTTTTTCATATGGGAAATTCAATAAGTTTCCATCGATATACGATTCACCCAAATTCGATAACCGGGTCAGAAGTTAGGACAATTTCATGTTCCTATTTTAAAAAAACGTCATATTAGTTAGTGACACGCCATGCCACAAGACGAAATGGAATTTTACAAATTCCAGTAGGGGTCTACGATTATGGCACGTCGCGCTAGGGACCAAATTCAGAATTGTCCTTTTCCAGTGTCTTAGCACGATTTTCTCCACGTCATGCCAAAGTTTCAGGTTGCAAAAGAAGGGGCAACGCGATGGATCCTCATCATGCCATCCCTCAATTTCCCAATTGTCAAAATCCAATGACACAGCGTGATAGCGCCGCGTCACGCCAAGGGTCTAATTTGGGAAATTTTACTGAAATTAAAGGACGTATCCAGGGTTCAAAGGGTCAACTTTCCACTCCTATTTAAGCCCTTTAACTTGTGATTCCACCACTTTTACCCAAAATACACTCTCTTTTCTCAAAAACCTCGCAAGAACAAGATAGGGTTTTCATAGAAGTCCCAATTCGAAGAAAGTTTCTCCATCAATCTTCACGTAATCACAAACTAAGGTATGTGTAGTGTTCATTAATGGAGTCCTTTCATCCATGAAGCCCCAGAATCTCTTTCTAATTTTAAGTTTATGGATTTATTTATGGATTTTATGTTGGGTTTGTTTTGCGTATGTTGAGAATGATCATTCCATGTTGGGTGATCAATTTTATGTGGAATTGATTTGTATAGATGTATATTAATGTGAACCTATGAATAAACCCTAGGATGATGAAATTAGAGATGAATCATGATGATTAATTATTGTACAATGTTGTATACATGTTCTATGCCTACCATGTGTTTGATTAAATGCCTAGATGAAGGAACAATACCCAACTAGTATGATATCAAGAAATCCCCATGTATGTACAAGTTATGCCTATCACATGTTTTGATGGAATGCTTCTATAAATGTATTATGAAATTATGATGTTAGTTATATGTTCAAGTAAGTTATGCTTGGTCAGTTTTCCTTCCATCCAGTCTTAGGGGTACTTGTACCCGAAATATCAGCTGTGCGCCTAGAGCCATGTCATGTTTTCACGATACTCTCTGTCAAGCTATGAATCCTTAGACTTCAGACATTGTTATGACTCAGTAAATATCCATGATTTCATTAACTCAGTTAGTTGACAGATATCAGTAATATTTCATCAGTTAACGGAATTCAGTAACTCAGTCCATGTTTAGTTTAGTAAATCATGTTTAGTGTCTATTCATATGGGAGTAAAAACTAACACCGAGTGAACCCAAGGATGGGAATTCACTTATTATATGAGGGTTTAATTCTTGGAAGCAATCCTTGCGTTCCAGAACTATGTATCCAACGTAGGTTGAGACATCATAGCATGCTATATGAGGGTAGATAAGGTGGCTTAACCTGCTATATGAGGGTTCCCACCATTCTCATTAGAGTTACTTGTTATATTAGGGTTACTTACATGTTGTCCTTACCAGTGGTGCGGTATTGAAACCCTTCTAATTAGAGCATATATTGGACCCCAATTCAGCTATAATGCATTATTTACGGCATGTCGGTTAGATGACTACCTCCACAGTCTAAATATTAGTCTCAGTAAAAGAAATCAGATAGTTTTTTAGAATTCAGGACTGTCACATACGGTCAACTTAGACACAGTACAAAACTCAATAGTTTCATCGAATTCAGGATTGTCAGATAAAGTAACTCATGTTATCAGTTATATTAAGATTCAGTAATCTTGTTATCACAGTATTA
Organism: Capsicum baccatum var. pendulum; assembly: GCA_030864225.1. NCBI lineage: Eukaryota > Viridiplantae > Streptophyta > Magnoliopsida > Solanales > Solanaceae > Capsicum > Capsicum baccatum. Next base: position 253,500,729 of record CM061560.1, on the reverse strand, counting down.
GTGTTAGTTTTTGTGTCTCATGCATGTATTCTCACACTCATGATAGTTAGTCAGTTATTATTATTGTTTATGTATATGAACCCCATACATTTAGCCTACCTCATATGTATACCAGTATATTCAAAGTACTGACACATTTGCGCTATGGTGTCTTATACTATAGGTTCAAAGACACGAGCTCTGAAGAAATAATAGATTATAGATATCCACAGACAGAGTTAGAAATGAGTCCACATCTTTCAAGGACATGATTAATTCCCTATTATCTCATTAATCAGTTTATCAGTTGGAATTAGTTGGGGACATATCCCATCAACTCCTTACTCAGATCGTTCAGTCAGTTATAGGATTTCTAGACTGTCATGTTTCAAACATCAGTATGTTTAATTTTGTTTTGGGTATTTTATTACCCCACACAGATGTTATATCATTCAGATCATGTTCAGTATTGAACCTTATGGCCTTTTTAGCACATGTTTCCGCATTATAAAGTATTTTATGTAGTATACAGGTACAAATATCAATTATGGGTTAGCTTGTGGTCCTTCGGGATCATAAGAACCATGTAGCATTCTGAGTACCAGATTTAGGGAATTAAAAACTTGGTATCAGAGTCTAAGGTTCAACAGAGTCCTAGGAAGTCTGAAAGCCGCATCTAGTAGAGTCTTGTACATGGGTCTGTTGCGCACCACATTTATGTGCAAGAGGCTATAAGATGTTTTATGAACAGTTTTCCCTTCTTTCAGTATTCATGTCATACCAGTGAGAAAAATCTCAAGTCAATCTCTCAGTCTAATCCATTTCTCCTTTTTCTACAGAATATGCCTCCTAAAATAAGAAACGAAAATAAGTCAGCCCCTCAGCCTAAAGATCCTTTAGATGATTATGTTTCTCATGCGGAGTTTAGGTCCACATTCACTACTATTGCTCAGTTAGTTGGCACTCAAAATGAATGGCCAGCTGTCATTTTGGTTAACCCACTGGCCAATTCAGCCTTATCTAGGATTCAGGTTTTCACCCGAATGAATCCTCCATCTTTCTTTGGGCTAAGACAGATGAAGACCCTCAGGAATTCCTAAATTAGGTGTATAACATTACATACATAATGGGGGTTACTTCTAGTGATAGTGTTAAGCTAGCTGTATATCAGTTGAAGGATGTGGCTCATACTTGGTTCAAACAGTAAAAGTTAGAGAGGGTAGACGATGCAGGGTCAGTTGAGTGGGAGGAATTTTCTTCAGCGTTTCTTGATAGATTCTTTCCCTTAGAGCTTAGAGAAGCTAAGGTGATAGAATTCATCAACCTCAGGCAGGGCAATATGACAGTAAAAGAGTATTCTCTTAAGTTTACTCAATTAGCCAGATATGCCCCTCATGTGGTTGCAGACAGTAGGGCTAAGATGAGTAAGTTGGTTTCAGGGGTAAATGATAACATGGTTAATTAGTGCAGATCCTCTATGATGAATAATGACATGACTTTTTCCAGGCTCATGAATCATGCTCAGCAGATAGAGGATAAGAAGATTAAGATGAGAGAGAAGCAGAATAATAGAGCGAAGATAGGTAGTTTCAATTTCGCTTAGCCTAAGTCAAAAGGAGGAAACCATTCTCAGTTTTGTCCTAAGTCATAATTTCCAGCTCTTTCTTTAGCTAGTGCTCCAATTCCTAAGTTCAGAGAGGCTAACAAAGATAGAGAACCAGGCTCTAAGTTCTAGGGCAGTGTTAGCAGTGCCCGCACCTATCCTCTTTGTCAGACTTGTAGTAAGAACCACAAGGGTGCTTCCAGAGTTGGTAGCGATGTCTGTTTCGATTATGGCAAGCCAGGCCACAAATTCAGAGACTGCCCTTAGTCAGGTTATCAAAGTCCTCTCGACTCCTTAGCTTAGTCCGATCACGCAAATCAGCAAGGTACCACCACCAGTGCTACTAGTGGGTAATGCCTAAATCATCTGTATGCTCTTCAGTCTTGACAGAATCAGGAAAATTCTCCTGATGTAGTTACTGGTATGTTATAGATCTTTCATATGCATGTTTAATCTTTTCTAGATCCAGGAGCTTCTTTGTATTTTGTTACTCCCTATATAGCAGGCAATTTTGGAATCAGTCTCAAAATCCTAGCAGAGCCCTTTTCTGCCTTTACCTCAGTAGGTAAAACCATCATAGCCCGATGGATATACAGAACTGCCCGATTATGATATTTCAGAAAGTCACTTCACCATACTTAGTCGAATTAGAGATGACTAATTTTGATGTTATTCTCGGCATATATTATCTTTATTCCTACTATGACGAGTCGACTGCAGAAATAAAATAGTCTAGTTTTAATTTTCGAATGAACCCATCCTTGAGTAGAAGGGTAGTACTTCAGCTTTCAGAGATCAGCTTGTTTCCTACCTTTGGGCATGAAAAATGATATCTAAAGGATGTGTCTATCATCTTGTTTGAGCTAAGGACTCTAGTTCCATAACTCCTAGTCTTGAATTGATTCTAGTTGTAGGTGAATATATCCCGAAGATCTTCCAGGAATTTCTCCCAAAAGGGAAATAAACTTCGATATTTATCTTCTTCCAGCTACTCAGCCTATCTCTATTCTTCCATACAGAATGGTACCAACATAACTCAGAGAATTAAAAGAACCATTAAAGGATCTCTTAGATAAGGGATTCATCAGTCCCAATATTTCCTCGTGGGGCGCTCCAATATTATTTGTGAGCAAGAATAATGGTTCTCTTAAGATGTTTGTAGACTACCATCAACTCAATAAGGTCATGGTCAAGAACAAGTATCCTCTTCCCAGAATTGATGACTTGTTTGACCAAATTTAGGGTGCCAGTTATTTTTCTACGATAGACCTCAGATCAGGCTATCATCAGCTCAGAGTTAGATAATGTGACATTCTGAAAATAGCTTTCCATACTTGGTATGGTCATTTTGAATTCTTAGTTATATCCTTTGGTCTTACCAATGCCCCAGTAGCTTTTATGGACTTGATGAACCATGTGTTCAAGTAGTACATGGACATGTTCGTCAGAGTATTCATAGATGATATTCTGGTCTATTCCTGCAGTGAACATGATCATATAGACCATCTTAGAACATAACTTTAGACTCTTAGAGATCATCAGCTATTCGCCAAATTCAGTAAGTGTGAATTTTGGTTAAGGTTAGTAGCATTCCTTGGTCATATCATTTCTGGTGATGGAATTAGAGTGGATCCTCAAAAGAGTGAAGTAGTAAGAAACTGGCCTCACCCTGTCTCTGCATCAGATATCACGAGTTTCTTAGGTTTAGCAATCTATTATAGATGGTTTGTTGAGGGATTTTCTTCTATTCCATCCCCTATGTCCAGATTAACTAAGAAGAAAGTCAAGTTTTAGTGGTCAAATCCTTGCAAAAAGAGTTTTCAGGAGTTGAAGACTCGACTCACCTCAGCTCCAGTATTAATTCTTCTAGATGGTTTCATAGTGTATAGTGATGCATCTAGAGTAGGTTTGGGTTGTGTCCTCATGCAGCATGGTAAGGTCATAGCCTATGCCTCCAGACAACTTAAGTCCCATGAGAAGAATTATCCTACTCATGATCTTGAGTTAGCAGCCGTAATCTTTGGAGGCATTATCTATACGCTGTTCATATAGATGTGTTCACTGATCATAAAAGTCTTCAGTATGTATTTTCTCAGAAAGATCTCAATCTTTGTGAGAAAAGGTGGTTAGAGCTCTTGAAAGATTATGATATGAGTGTCCTTTATCATCTGGGCAAGGCAAACGTAGTGGTCGACGCTCTTATTAGACTATCCATGGGTAGTGTTTCTCATGTTGAGGATAGTAAGAAGAAGTTAGCTCAGGAAGTACATTAGCTTGCTAGACTAGGCATTCGCTTAGTCGATACAGATGAGGGTGATATATTAGTTCAAAGTAGTTCAGAATCATCTCTAGTTTGCGAGGTTAAATAAAATCAAGCTAGAGGTCCCATCCTTGTCAAGTTGAAAGAGTTAGTTCAGGATCAGAAAGTAGAGGTTTTCTCCCAAGAGGGAGATGGTGTTTTGCATTGTCAGGGATATCTCTGTGTTCTAGGTGTAGATAAATTGAGGTAGCAAATTCTTACAAAAGCGCATGGTGCGTGCTACTCTATTCATCTAAGGGCCATAAAGATGTACTGTGACTTGCGAAAAATCTATTGGTAGAGTGGGATAAAGAGAGACATTACAGAGTTTGTGGCTAAGTGCTCTACATGTCACCAAGTTAAGATAGAGAATCAGAAGCCTAGTAGATCTATGCAGGAGTTCAGTATTCCTACTTAGAAGTGGGAAGTTGTGAACATGGACTTCGTGCTGGGTTTGCCTCGAACTCATCATTAGCTTGATTCAGTCTGGGTCATTGTAGATAGAATAACCAAACCATCTCATTTTCTTCCAGTTCATACCTCTTATTCAGCCGACGATTATGCCAAACTCTATATCGAGGAGTTGGTCATATTTCATGATTTTCTATTGTCTATTATCTCAGACAGAGGTACCCAGTTCACCTCTTATATCTGGAAAGCATTTCAAAAAGGTCTTGGTACCCAAGTTCATCTTAGTATAACCTTTTCATCCTCAGATAGATGGTCAAGTAGAAAGGACCATTCAGACATTAAAAGATATGCTAAGGGCGTGTGCAATCCATTTTAAGGGAAGTTGGGATGACCACATACCTTTGATTGAGTTTTCATACAACAACAACTAGCTTTCTAGTATTCAGATAGCTCCATTCGAAGCTCTCTACGGTTGGAGATGTAGATATCCAATTGGTTGTTTCAAAGTTAGTGAGGCCTCATTTATTGGGCCTAACTTAGTATACGATGCCTTATAAAAATTCCAATTGATTAGAGAAAGATTCTAGGCTGTCCAGAGCCGACAGAAGTCTTATGCAGATGTTCATAGAAAATATCTCGAGTATGAGAATGGTGATCATGTCTATCTAAAGATCTCTCCCATGAAGGGAGTGAATAGATTCGACAAGAAGGGAAATCTCAGTCCCTGATATGTTGGTCCCTTCAAGATTCTCAGTCTCTTTGGCAAGGTAGCCTATAAGCTTGAATTGCCTTCAGATCTAGCCTCAGTTCATCTAGTCTTTCATGTCTCTTTGCTTAAGAAGTTCATAGGTGAACCATCAGTTGTAGTCCCTATCAGAGTATTGATGTTCGGAACACTCTCTCTTATGAAGAGATTCCAGTCGAAATCTTAGACTATCAGACTTGTAGATTGAGGAACAAAGAAGTCCCTCTAGTTAAAGTTCTTTGGAAAAATCAGTCCGTCGAGGGAGCTACTTGGGAAGTAGAGGTAGACATGCGTACCAAGTATCCTCACCTCTTCTTCGCCAACTCTAATCAAGTTCAAGGTAATAGTTCTCCATAAGCTTACTCAGTTTTGTGTTTGGTGTTCATCAAAAACTTGGTATGAAACTTCATGCTCATGTTCCCATTAGAAACTTGGTATCAAGTACCATTGCATATTCAATCATGCACTCATGTATCAGTTCAGTTATGTAATTATGCATCAGACATGCATTCTCAGTGTAATAAACTTCGTTCTTCAGAACACTCAGTCATGCATTCATGAATTGTATGTTCAGCTTGTTAGTAATGTCATTCATGAGATCATGTTCCATTTAGTCATATTTAGCATATACGTCAGTTGTCTTTTCTCCCCTCTCAGTCAGTCTCATTTGAGGATGAATGTTCTCAAGGGGGAGATATTGTAATACCCCATACTTTTTCCTAGATGATTTCATCTCAAGAATGTTTAGTATTATCTTCTAAATTGAATGATGATTATTCCATGAGAGATTTTCAAAATTTTCACTTTTTGTCATGTGGGAAATTCAATAAGCTTTCTATCGATATAAGATTCGGCCAAATCCGATAACCGGGTCAGAAGTAACAACTATTTCAATTTCCTATCGTAAAATAGCGCCATATTAGTCAGGAGTTCGCCGTGCAACCAAAGGAAATGGCATTTGGAAAATTCTAGTAGAAGTCCGCGATTATGGCACGTCATGCCAGGTCCCGAATTCAGAATTGTCCTTTTCCAGTGTCTTAGTGCAATTTCCTCCACGTCGCGCCAAAGTTCTAGGTCATAAAAAAGGATAAACGCGATTTCTCCACGTAGGGATATCCCTCAATTTCCCTATTGTTAAAATCTAGTGACACGGCGTGATAGCACCGCGTCGCGCCAAGGGTCCAATTCGAGTAATTTTACTGAAAGTAAATGACGCGTCCAAGGTTAAAAGGGTTAATTTCAAACCCCTATTTAAGACCTTTAACACATGATTCATCAACTTTTCACCTAAAATACACTCTCTTCCCTTGAACCTATGAATAAATGCTAGGATGATGAAATTAGAAAAGAATCACAATGATTAATTGTTGTATAATGTTGTCTACATGTGCTATGCCTACCATGTATTTGATTAAATTCCTAGATTAAGAAACAATGCCCAACTAGTATGATATCATGAAATCCCCATGTATGTACAAGTTATGCCTATCACATGTTTTGATGGAATGCTTCTATAAATGTATTATGGATTATGATGTTAGTTATATGTTCAAGTAAGTTATGCTTGGTCAGTTTTCCTTTCATCGAGTCCTGAGGGTACTTGTGATAACGCTCAACTTACACGTCAATTTAGTGCAAGCCGGTTGTCGTCAATATATTTACCCAACTTTGGAGTTGGGTTCAAATCAACACGGAACAATGTGAGTGGCGATTAAACTAGTTTGAAACTAAAACTACAAGTTAAATTCAAAAAAATGATACGAAAAAATAAAATGGGGGTTTAGGTTTAACAAGTTGTCGTTTGTCGCTTTACTTTCGGTGTTTGTAAATCAAGAGTTTATGAAATAACTAGAATTATGTTCACTAGGGCTTTCGGTACATGACAGATGATAACAGTGCTTCAAGATTCTCACGGTGGGTAGGATAACAAGCTATCTTTATCATTGTTATGCTTAAATGTCTCTGGACCTACTTAAGTGTTTAATTCCCTACTCCTCTCGAACCTAGGAAATTTCTATTTACTGCCCAGATTTTACCTCAGGTTAACCAACCTTGTTATAGCGCTGATTATTAAATGAAGTGTTTTCGAGTCCCTATTGATAATTCACATCCTACTATGTTTGATTTCATTCTCAAGCAAATCAAAGATGGTGTGTCTACTATTTGCAACCAATAGATATTAATTAAAGCTTCAGAATCATCAAGAAATCCTACCACCTTTTGAATCTTGAACACTTAGTACCTTATCAGGACCTAACCCTAGATCCCATAATTCAGGTTAAGGGAGTTAAGCCAATCACGATGCAATGAATGAAACACATAATTGAATTCATGATTTGAAAGATAAACTTAGAGAGATGAATAATAACCAGTGAATCATTTATTAGATCACAAAGGAAAAATCCCAAAATACTGATAATAATCTCTCCAAAGTATATGTTCTTTCAAGCCAGAAAACTAATATACGATTATTATCTGTATTTTGGGATTTTTCCTTTGTGATCTAATCTACGATTCACTGGTTATTATTCATCTCTGTAAGTCTATCTTTCAAATCATGAATTCAATTATGTGTTTCGTTCATTTCATCATGAGTGGCTAAACTCCCTTAACCTGAATTACGGGATCTAGGGTTAGGTCCTGATAAGGTACTAAGTGTTCAAGATTCAAAAGGTGGTAGGATTTCTTGATGATTCTGAAGCTTTAATTTACATCTATTAGTTGCAAACAGTAGACACACCTACTTTGATTTACTTGAGAAAGAAATCAAATATAGTAGGAAGTGAATTATCAACAGGGACTCGAAAATACTTTATTTAATAATCAGTGTTGTAACAAGGTTAGTTAACCTGAGGTAAAATCTAGGTAGTAAATAGAAATTCCCTAAGTCCGAGAGGAGTAGGGAATTAAATGCTTAAGTAGGTCTAGAGACATTTAAGCATAACATTGATAAAGATAGCTTGTTATACTACCCATCGTGAGAATCTTGAACCACTGTTAGCATCAGTCATGTACCGGAAGCCCTAGTGATCAGAATTCTGGTTATTTCATATACTCTTGATTTACAAACACCAAAAGTAAAGTGACAAACAACAACTTGTTAAACCTAAACCCCCATGTTATCTTTTCGTATCATTTGTTTGAATTTAACTTGTAATTTTATTGCAAGGCGGTCGTCGTCAATATATTTACCCAACTTTTAAACCAGGGTCAAATCCACAGGGAACAATGTGAGTGGCAATTAAAATAGTTTGAAACTATAACTACAAGTTAAATTCAAAAAAATGATACGAAAAAATAAAATGGGGGTTTAGGTTTAACAAGTTGTCGTTTGTCGCTTTACTTTCGGTGTTTGTAAATCAAGAGTTTATGAAATAACTAGAATTATGTTCACTAGGGCTTTCGGTACATGACAGATGATAACAGTGTTTCAAGATTCTCACGGTGGGTAGGATAACAAGCTATCTTTATCACTGTTATGCTTAAATGTCTCTGGACCTACTTAAGTGTTTAATTCCCTATTCCTCTCGGACCTAGGAAATTTCTATTTACTGCCCAGATTTTACCTCAGGTTAACCAACTTTGTTATAGCGTTGATTATTAAATGAAGTATTTTCGACTCCCTATTGATAATTCACATCCTACTATGTTTGATTTCATTCTTAAGCAAATCAAAGAAGGTGTGTCTACTATTTGCAACCAATAGATATTAATTAAAGCTTCACAATCATCAAGAAATCCTACCACCTTTTTAATCTTGAACACTTAGTACCTTATCAGGACCTAACCCTAGATCCCATAATTCAGGTTAAGGGAGTTTAGCCACTCACGATGCAATGAATGAAACACATAATTGAATTCATGATTTGAAAGATAAACTTACAGAGATGAATAATAACCACTGAATCGTAGATTAGATCACAAAGGCAAAATCCAAATATATTGATAATAATGTCTCCAAAGTATTTGCTTTTTCAAGCCAGAAAACTAGAGAGAGAAAATATTAAAATAAGTCTCTTAAAACTCAAGTACCAACCCCCTCGTCCCCTAGAAAAACCATAAACAATGCTTTTTATAGTAAATCTTAAATAAGGAAATAAAAATACAATGTTCAGAAAATCCTTCAAAATAGGTGATGGCATTTGTGACGGCGTGTCAAGGTCCTGATAACTTATCAGGAATGTCATCAGGCCCTCCAGCATTCTTGGCATCTTCTGCTTCAACTAACGACAAAGCTTGTCGACTTATCAGATACATGATGACATATCACAAATGTTGTCACTTCTTCCTTCAAAATTTGAGGCCTACACTTGACGGCAACTCTGACGCCTTATCACAGTTGTGACGATATGTCAGAAATGTCATCACAGTTTCACTTTAATCCTTCTAATACTGCAACACCTGATGTGATTTCTGATAACTTATTGCAGGGCTGACGACTTATGAGGAATGTCGTCAGCCACCTGACGTGATTTCTAATAACTTATCACAGGGCTGACGACTTATTAGGAATGTCATCAGTAAACCCTTCCAGTTCTTTTGCATCAGTTTTCAGCTCTTTTGCTTCTATTTCCTTAAATTTCCCTTGTATTATGACTTTTACTGCAATATCAAAGTAAAATAATCAAACACGAGAAAAGTTGCTTAAGACTTCGCAATTATTCTCAGTTAAAAGCCTTAAATGTGTTAGCATTTGCTCACACATCAACACCCTCAACTTAAAACAATTGCTTGTCCTCAAGAAACTAAAACACAACACTACGATGCTTAACCAAGAGACACATAAGATACCTATGACAGTTGATCATCAATTTTAGTTCAAAACACATTACTTTCTCCATTTTCAATCTCTTAAAACCCAGCTGTGTATATCCATGAAGATCAACAATGTAGCAGAAAGGAATCACGATATGGCATAAACTTAGCAACAATAAATATGCATATGTACAAATTACACTACCCAAACAAGTAGGCAACTAGCAATGCAACCAATGTTCCCTTACAACAACGAAGTCCCTCCTCACTCATATATGAAATCAAGCATGTAAATTTAGGGACGGTCAGGAGACACTCACTCTAAAAAAAAAATTCTAATCAATGCATGTCAAATACCATATGCTTGGCCTTATTTTCATTGCCTAAGTTTTCAGACAGTTAAGTTAGGATCACTATAGGTTTTTTCTTTGGCTTTGTAACGTAGGCTTGGGGCTAGTATGATACTCAAGGATATTAAGTTAAATAAGTCTCCTTGGCACTACACTATTTTTGTGATCTCACTTGTCAACATTTATTTAATTCTCTCCTTTCTTGATCACACATACTCCGGATGGGTGCAGTATTTTTGACCATCATTTCTTTTTTTTTACAACTTTTCTTTTCCTATTCTTTTTCCACCGCTCCCAACTTTTTATTCTCTTATTTCATTCTACCTTTCTTCATACTCATTTTTACGTCACGCATCCCTATGGTAGACACACTCAACTTAGGCGATTTGCCTCAGTCAAAGTGCATAATATCTAAGGAGGACCAGGGCCAAAATAGGTTCATTGTGATACAAATGGGAAGGTGATAGGTATAATAAAAATGATAGGCATTCAGGCTCAAAATCGAGATCAAGGGATATCATTCACACATGAAAGGTCATTTAGGCTAAAAATGGACTAATATCAAAATGGCCTATCATCCTCTCCTAACCGATATCCTACAACTAAGGTAAGAAAAATCGGGAAAGTTCTGAATTTAACCTACAAGGAGAACTAGGTAGTATCTCACACACACATGGCACAAAGGTACACCACAAGCTACTACCTACCCGGTTAATGCAATTGTTAACAATGATTATCATGTCCCTAGTACTAATGCCATAAAAAGATTCACATTAGTCACATATAGATGCACATCACACAGTTGATAGATAGACAGTTGGAGAGGTATTTTTCATTCCAATTGAAATCAACAAATATATGTCAACTGCCCTAGATACTTATTTTTCTCCCAGTTAACCACAACACATCACAAATTAGAAATAATATGCCTAAACATGCCATCTCTACTAGGAACAAGACTCCAAGAAAAAGAGGTACGGTAACAAAAAACCCCAAGAGGACATCAACACCTACAAGTAGTCCCACCCTTAACTTATAACCATGCATTGTCCCCAATGTGTCAAACCAAACAAGAGAGTTAGAAACATACCTGTGGCACTATGGGTGCAAGGATCTGATGTCAATCACATAATAAGAAAACAAACAATAAAATACCTTGGGTTTCCTCCTAAGCAGCACCTGGTTTAATGTTGCAGCACGACTCAGTTATCTTGACTACTCATACTTCGTCAAGATACCTTGTTGCTAATTATTTATGTCTCCACTTGGAGGAATTGAAACATCGACCCAACTTTTGATCAATACATCTTTGGGGTGTTTTGGGAAAAGGTGAAGGCATGATGATGAATGTTCTATCACTCCACTTCAAAGACTTGAACTGCTTGCCCAATTTTGCATTGAACTTTCGTGTGGGCTCATTTGGCAACAGTGAAAATCTTAAACACCCACTAAATGGACATCGATCTTTAATCTTAGTGGTCTTCAAGATTGGGGTTGTAGGATACCCTTTTGGAAGCACAAACTCCAAAATGTAAGAATCTTCCTCCTCATTTTCAAAATTCATCATTTGCTTGGGTGATTTAACTTTCATCATATCCACAAAGTATAATGTTGAAAAGTGGTCTGAATGAGGACTAACTCTCAATTTTGAAGTATCATCCCTATTAGTATTTTTACCCCGAAATGGTCTAGAGTCTTCACAAGGATTGTGCTTGATTTCTACTTTTGACTCTAGTACCATTTCCTCTTCTTTGGCATCTTCATTCATAAATGGTTCGGTTAGTTGGGAAATTACAGAGGTTTGCTCAATATCAAGCTCATAATCAACATTGGATTATTCCTCATCATCTTCACACTAGTCCATTATGCTAATCGATTCCACAGACAAGATATCATCTAAACATAATGTGGAAAAGTTATTTGAATGCTTGACTTTTATATCCATATCCTCTATCATTCTTCTTTCCTCGTTATTTTCCCTTATGTCTTGATATATATCAAGTATGATATCATTCGTTATGTCCACACACTCTAAAATTATTTGAAACATAGCTTCAATGCCACTCTTTCTGGTGCTTCATTCTTTCTGTTGTTGACCATAAGAACTATCAAAATCATAAAAAGAACTAGAATTTGGGATAGCATACTGGGGGGAGGGGGAATTTGGGCAATCACTCCAATGTCCATCTTGACCACCATATAACGAACAATCATACTCTCAGTAGGATGGATATGGTGCACACATCTCTCTTCGGAGAGCATACATACAATCTTTCCAAAAGTGAGGTCCATCACAATATGGACATGGATCATCAAGATAAGATTTCCAACCACCAAGCTCATGTTCATTCTACGATGCCATAGTAATAAGTAAACTAAAATAAAAATCTACCTAACCCAAGAAATAAAAGAAAACTAAAGACAAATATTTACAAGTTTGAATTCAAGAAAGTGGGCTAAAATTCCAAACCATCTCAATACGCCAAATTGTTCCCCAGCAATGGTGCCATTGATAATGCTCAACTTACACATTAATTTAGTGCAAAGCGATCGTCGTCAATATATTTATCCAACTTTAGAGTCAGGGTCGAATCCACAGGGAACAATGTGAGTGGCGCTTAAACTAGTTTGAAACTAAAACTACAAGTTAAATTCAAAAAAATGATATGAAAAGATAAAATGAGGGTTTAGGTTTAACAAGTTGTTGTTTGTCACATTAATTTCAGTGTTTGTAAATCAAGAGTTTATGAAATAACTAGAACTATGTTCACTAGGGCTTCCGGTACATGACAAATGCTAACAGTGGTTCAAGATTCTCACGGTGGGTAGGATAACAAGCTATCTTTATCAATGTTATACTTAAATGTCTGTCGACCTACTTAAGCGTTTAATTCACTACTCCTCTTAAACTTAGGGAATTTCTTTTTACTGCGTAGATTTTACCTCAGGTTAACCAACCTTTTTACAGCGCTGATTATTAAATGAAGTGTTTCCGAGTCCCTATTGATAATTCACTTGCTACTATATTTGATTTCTTTATCAATCAAATCAAAGCTGGTGTGTCTACTATTTGCAACCAATAGACGTTAATTAAAGATTCAGAATCATCAAGAAATCCTACCACCTTTTAAATCTTGAACACAATACCTTATCAAGACCTAAAACTAGATCCCATAATTCAGGTTAAGGGAGTTTAGCCACTCATGATGCAATGAATGAAACACATAATTGAATACATGATTTGAAAGATGAACTTAGAGAGATGAATAATAACCAGTGAATCATTGATTCGATCACAAAGGAAAAAACTCATAATACTGATAATAATCTCTCCAAAGTATTTGCTTTTTTAAGTTAGAAAACTAGAGAGAGAGAAATATCAAAATACGTCTCTTAAAACTCAAGTGCCAACCCCCTCGTCCCCTAGAAAAACCCTAAATAATGGTTTTTAAAGTAAATCCTAAATAAGGAAATAAAATCACAATGTTCAAAAAATCCTTCGGAATAGGTGATGACATTTGTAACGACGTGTCAAGGTCCTAACGACTTATAGGAATGTCGTCAGGCCCTCCAGTATTCTTGGAATCTTCTACTTCAACTGATGACAAAGCTTGATGACTTATCAGATACGTGATAACATATCACAAATGTCGTCACTTCTTCATTCAAAATTTAATTCTCTGCCTACACTTGACGGCAACTCTGACGCCTTATCGCAGTTATGACGACATGTCATAAATATCATCACAATTTTACTTTAATCCTTCTAAAACTGCAACACCTGACATGATTTTTGATAACTTATCACAGGTTTAACGACTTATCAGGAATGTCGTCAGCCACCTGACGTGATTTACGATACTTATTGTAGGGCTGATAACTTATCAGGAATGTTGTCATCCATACTTCCAGTTCTTTTGTATTAGTTTTCAGCACTTTTTCTTCCATTTCCTTAAATTTCCCTTGCATCTTGACTTTTACTGTAATACCAAAGTAAAATAATCTAAAATGACAAAAGTTGCTTAAGACTTCGCAATTATTCTCAGTTAAAAGCCTTAAATGTGTTAGCGTCTTCTGACACATCAACTTGTACCCGAAATGTTAGCTGTGTGCCTAGAGCCATGTCATATTTTCACGATACTCTCAGTCAAGCTATGAGTCCTTAGACTATAGACAGTCTTATGACTTAGGAAATCTCCATGATCTTATGAACTCAGTCAGTTGACAGATATCAGTAATATTCCATCAGTAAATGGAATTCAGTAACTCAGTCCATGTTCAATTCGGTAAATCATGTTTTGTGTCTATTCAGATGGGAGTAGAAATTAGCATCGAGTAATCCCAAGGATGGGAACTCACCTATTATATGAGAGTGTGATTCTTGGAAGTAATCCTTGCATTCCAGAACTATGTAGCCAGCATAGGTTGAGACATCATAGCCTATTATATGAGGGTAGATAAGGTGTCTTAACCTGCTACATGAGGGTTCCCACCGTTCTTATTAGAGTTACCTATTATATTAGGGTCACTCATATGTTGTCCTTACCAGTGGTGCAGTATTAACACCCTTCCAATCAAGGAATAAATTCAACCCCAATTCAGCTATAATGCATCATTTGGGGCATGTCGGTTAGATGAATACCTCCCACGGTCTCAGTATCAGTCTCAGTAAAATAACCCAGATAGTTCTTTAAAATTCAAGACTGTCAGATACAGTCAACTCAGACACAGTACAAAACTCAGATAGTTTCATTAGATTCAGGACTGTCAGATTCAGTCACTCATGTTATCAGTTATATTCAGATTCATTAATCATGTTATCACAATATTAGTGTCAGTTATTATGTCTCGTGCATGTATTCTCATGCTCATGATAGTTAGTCAGTTATTATTATTGTTCATGCAAATGAACCCCATGCATTCAACCTACCTCACATTCATACCAGTACATTCAAAGTATTGAAGCATTTGCGCTATGGTGTCTTATACCATAGGTTCAGAGACATGCGCTCCAGAGCAATAGTAGATTCCAAATATCCGCAAACAGAGTTTGAAGTGAGTCCTCATCTTTCGAGGACATGATTAATTCCCCATTATCTCATTAATTAGTTGGAGTTAGTTAGGGATATGTCCCATCAACTCCTTACTTAGACAGTTCATTCAGTTAGAGGCTTTCTAGACTATCATGTTTCAGACTTTTGTATGTTCAGTTTTGTTTTGGTATTCTATTACCCCATACAGATGTTATATCATTCAGATCATGTTCAGTATTGAACCTTATGTCCTTTCAGTTCATATTTCCACATTATAAAGTATTTTATGTAGTATACAGGTACAGATATCAGTCATTGGTTAGCTTGTGGTCCTTCAGGGTCATGAGCACTGTATAGCATTTCGGGTACCAGATTTGGTACGTTACACAAGCCTACTTCTATAACCACATATGCACATCTATACACACTCCCATAAAACATCGTTTTCATAACCTACAAACCTCTATCAAGAACAACTTCCATGCACTACTCTTAAGACGATATACATAAGATTTCAACTACACAAACATAGCATATAAAACTTCAACTAACCATGACGTGTATCCACGACTTGGCATCAATCTTACTTCACACTTACAGCCTTAGCTAAAATAAGCATACAACAATCTTCGAGTAACATGAAAGGTTTACTTTCTCACATCTAGATAATTGTTCGTCATCGCTAATTTGACCTAAAGAAAGGTAATAAATGGTTAGAATATAAGGACCTAAAACATAAAGGGATACTATGTATAACTTGACACTCAAATGAGACTTGAGGAATAGAACATTTAAAATCATGAACAGATCAAATAAGTTTGATCTGAGGACATACATGATATAAATCCAAATTTCATTGATCATTAAAAGTATTGCTTGATTACTTGAACTGAACATACCGTGAAGCTTGAGTACATGAGTGATGATAGGCGAATTTACACGCCTAAAGTACTATATTTTGCCCATATTTTAGCTAAGTTTTGAGGACAAAATATATAATTCATGCAATTTTAGTCCCTTTTCCTGTAATTGAGCTAACAAACGTGATTAGCAAGTTTTAAGGTATAAATGATGCAGATTTTAGCATTTTATGGATAACTTGATGCCAAAGAAAGGTTCACGAAAGAAGGAAGGGAAAGCTTGGACGCCAAGGACCAAAAGTGAAGCATGGAAAATCTATCACGGGAAAAAACAACAATTCTAAAGACTTTGGGGACTAGCAGTAACTTATTAGGATTAGGATAATGATGCAGTATTTTGTTAGGATTAGGATAAGTACGCAGTAGCCTAGTAGGAATAGGATATGGGTATTATAAATACCCTATTTTTCTGCAGCTTTTTAATTATAAAAATCATTCAACACAACATTATTCTAACAATTGACTACTACTTCTAATTCTTCCATTAATTCTACTTTTTATTCTTATTCTTTTCATCTATTCAATTCTTAATTTCCACAACGAGAGAAAAGCTATTCTAAAAGGAATTCACGCCTAAAGCCATACCACACCATACTACACGTAATATCTTTATTGTGGTATAATAATAATGTCTATTGTGAGTTCCATCGCACTCATGAGTAGCTAAACTTCTCTGTTGGAGTTATGGAAGCCGAATGAGATACTATCTATTGCTATGAGTTTGTGAATTCGTAACACGTATGCTGCTTATATCATTATTTTGTTCATCTTAATGCAAATTCTTGTGGTTGCAAACGCATAGAATATGCCAGTATAGCATTAACTTGTTAGAAAGAAAAGTTATATGTCTGGAAAAGAGATAATGTCAAGGTAATAGGGCACCAACCCCTATTAAAAAGTTAGTGTCGTAACTGGATTAACCTCTTGGAGAATTTGTACCATTAGATACGCTTTAAGATCGAAAGAGTTAAAGTGAAATAGTCCTTGTTAGGTCGAAAGACGCTTGGATTTACCATAGAATACAATTCTCTATAAGCACATGCATGTCTGAATTCCGTATAACTCATAGCCAATAGAGACGTATAACTCATAAGGTGGACATAACCCTAACTCTCAATTCTCATTGATTAACATCTTACTAAACACTCTTTCTGATTACTTTGCTATTTCTGTTTTTACTTTACTATTTTGTTTACATTACTTGCACGTTACAATCCCCCCTTTTACGAGACTTTCACCAAAAGTCTAATAATCTTTGCTTACTTATTGACCGGCTATTCCCTGTGGGATCGATACCCAACCCAATTGGGTTATATATTTGACAACGACCGCTTTACACTCTTACAAGAGCTGTAGATTGAGCGTTATCAAATTTTGGCGCCGCTGCCGGGGAATACGGTTGTCAACTAAGTTTGTGATAATTACTAGACCTTTTGGTCAAAGATTCTCGTACTTTTACTTTTAGTTTTTGTTTTTGTTTTCTGCCGGTTTTTATTCAGTGCATGCCCCATACTCGAAGTTCTTGTCAATCATTATTACCTATCAATCCTGAACCACAATGTATTGGCAGAATGGAGGCACAACAAGAAATTGAAATGATGGCTGCTCAACATGAATAGGCGAGACTAGCTGCTCTAGCTGCTGCTCAAGTACATCAACAGAATATTGATAACCCTGGGCGAGCAATAAATCCTGAAGACGAGGACCTAGGTGATGACGAGTTACTAAACCCTAGGCATGCTGCTGAGATCGCAACACATGCTAACAAAAAAGATCGTCCAGCTAGGTTTAGGCACGAATGCCAACCCGTGCAACAAGCATTCGACAATGATGATGATGATCTTGGTGGAGCCGGAGCCACAGGAGCCATTATTCCTCCACCATTGGCACCCAGATCCAAGTTCAACATCACAAGCACCATGATTCAGTTATTGCAACTCAAGGGATTATTTGGTGGACTAGCAGGCGATGATCCGAATATGCACCTGATCAACTTTATTTCTACATGCAAGTCGTTTGACAATCCTGGTGTTGGTCAGAATGCAATACGATTACGCTTATTTCCATTGTCTCTGTCTGGGGAGGCAACTCTATGGTTGAATGGGATGACTCCTGATTCTATTACAAATTGGAGGCAATTGAAAGATACTTTCCTAGAAAGATTCTTTCCGCTATCCAAAAGAGCACAATTGAGAGATGAAATCAGCAATTTTCGACAGCTTCCAACCGTAGCTCTTCATGAAACATGGGAGAGGTTCAAGACGAAGCTTATACGGTGTCCAAACCATCATATGAACAATGTCCACCTAATGGAGATACTATACAGATCCTTGAATTCAATAACTAAACCGTGGTGGATAATGCGGCTGGAGAATCATTTATGGATCTCACCTTTGGTCAGGCAAGCAATATGCTAGATCGGATAACGAAGCAAAGTAGAGCTTGGCATACCAGGGATTCTGAGGTAGCAAACCCCACTTTATCTATTGGCATGACTGCAGAACAAAGGAGAAGAGAAGAAGAACATGATCAAGATATGGCATACATGAAAACACAAGTCGATCTTCTTACAAAGCATCTATTATCAGGGAAGACCAAAAAAGTCAAAGCTGTTGCATCAAAAGGAAGAGAGGAATCTGATTCTGAAGAAGAAGCCAACTACTTGAACAATTAGGAGGGTTTCCAAGGTAATACCCAAGGAAACCAAGGTCGGAACTATTATGATAAATTTGGAAATAGGGACCAAGGTAGTTGGAAGAACAAGAATGACAAGAGTGGTTTGTATGTTCCCCCAGGAAGACGTGACGCTACTACATTTGGTTCTAGAAATATGTAAGATATGATGGCTAAACTGTTCAAAGGAGTAGAGGCAACCAGCACGGGAGTAACTGAGTTAATAAATGATTTATCCTCGATGAAGTAATTGGTTGACTCACATTCCACTTCAATAAAACAAATAGTGCAGCAATTTAGCCAACTTTCAGTAGCACTCAATCAAAGAAAAGCTGGCACGTTGCCTAGCGACACTGTGCAAAATCCAAAGAATGATGGATCATGCATGGCTATTACTACTCGAAGTGGTAAGGTGCTGGAAACTTCATCCAAAGGCAAGCAAGTGGTCGACGATGTAGCGGACAAAAATGATAAGGCTAATGGAGAAAATACAGTAGAAGCCAACCACGACGTCCATGACATCACACCGAGTATATTGCATCCTGAAAAGACTGAAATACGGAAGCAAGAGGAGAGGAAAGCCATGGAGAAAACAATCCCACTTCCACCACCACCTTTTCCTCAAAGATTGAAGAAGATTGCAGATGATACAAGGTTCAGCAAATTCATGACGATGTTAAAGCAGCTGACCATTAATGTTTCATTGGTGGAGGCACTAGAACAAATGCCTGGGTATGCGAAATTTATGAAAGATCTTTTGACAAAGAAGCGGGCAGCAAGCTATGAGTTGAAAGACACTGTGCATCATTGCAGTGCAATTGCTACCCGATCACTAGTTCAGAAGAAGGCCGACCCCGGTGCTTTCACTATTCCATGCACAGTTGGTTCTTTAAATTTTGCCAAGGCATTATGCGATTTAGGAGCCAGCATCAATTTGATGCCATTATCTATTTACAAAAAGTTGGGGTTGGGTGATCCTACTCCAACCAATATGAGGCTCGTAATGGCGGATAGGTTGGTAAAATGACCTGTTGGTATTCTATGTGATGTATTGGTAAAGGTTTCTTCATTCATCTTTCCGGCAGACTTCGTTATTCTGGATTGTGAGGAAGATTCAGAAATTCCCATAATCTTGGGGCGCCCTTTCCTTGTAACAGGAAGTGTGCTTATTGATTTAAGAGCTAATGAGCTTTTATTCCGGATAAATGACGAAGTAGTTCGCTTTGATGTGTGTAAATCAATGAAGCAACCAAAATAGCTGAGCATATTCTCGGTGGCTGATGTTTACCTTGATGATGAGAAAGAATTACTTCAAGAGGAGCAAATTATTGATGACCCATTGGCGGTTGTGCTCATGAATGTTGCGCATCAGGATGCTGAAAATTATGAAGAGACTATTGATGCTCTAATAGGATTTGGATCACATCCTCATGCTCCCAAAAAGCTGGACCTTGATCTCAAAAATCGACCCACACCACCAGCTAAACCATCTATTGAAGAGCCACCCACGTTAGAATTGAAAGAGCTGCCTAGCCATTTAAAGTATGCATTCTTAGGAAGTGGAAACACACTTCCAGTCATTGTGGCGGCAGATTTAGGTGAACAGCAAGTTTCAGCTCTCATTGCCATTCTACGGAAGTATATAAGAGCCATTGGTTGGACCATCGCTGACATTATTGGTATTCCACCTGGGATTTGTACACACAAGATTCAGCTTGAAGAAAATTGCACACCCACTATTAAGCATCAAAGGCGTCTAAATCCACCTATGCAAGAAGTGGTGAAGAATGAAATTATTAAGTGGTTAGATGCGGGGGTAGTGTATCCAATCTCTGACAGTACATGGGTAAGCCCGGTACAATGTGTTCCCAAGAAAGGAGGCATGACGGTAGTAGCGAATGAGAAGAATGAGCTTATTCCACTCAGACCCATCACCGGATGAAGAGTATGCATGGACTACCAAAAGCTGAATTCATGGACGCTCAAAGATCACTTTCCAATGCCATTCATGGACCAAATGCTCGATCGATTAGCGGGAAAAGGCTGGTTTTGTTTCTTAGACGGTTATTCTGGCTATAATCAGATTTGTATTGCCCCCGAGGATCAAGAGAAGACAACGTTCACATGCCATTCGGGCTATGTAACGCACCAGCCACCTTTCAGTGTTGTATGATGTCCATCTTTTCTGATATGGTTGAAGATACTTTGGAGGTATTCATGGATGATTTTTCAGTTGTGGGTGAGTCGTTTGAATCGTGTTTGGTAAACCTGAGTATGACATTGCAAAGATGTGTAGAATTCAACCTAGTGCTGAATTAGGAGAAGTGCCACTTTATGGTTAAGGAAGGCATCGTTCTTGGGCACAAAATCTCTGAAAAAGGAATTGAGGTTGATCGAGGTAAAATTGAAGTCATCGAGAAGCTACCACCTCCAATTTCCGTAAAGGGAGTTCGTAGTTTCCTTGGACACGCAGGTTTCTATCGGTGGTTCATCAAAGACTTCTCCAAAGTGGCTAGTCCATTATGCAAACTTCTGGAGAAAGATGCAAAGTTTGACTTCAATGAAGATTGTTTGAAGTCATTTGAATGCCTCAAAGGGAAGCTAATTGAAGCTCCTATCATGGTAGCTCCAGATTGGTCCCTACCGTTTGAAGTCATATGTGATGCCAGTGGGGTAGCTTTGGGCGCTGTACTTGGCCAAAGAAGGGAAAAGTTATTCCATCCTATCTATTATGCGAGCAAGGTCCTGAACGAAGCCCAAAAGAACTATACTGTCACAGAACAAGAGCTCCTAGCGGTTGTGTATGCTTTTGAGAAGTTTCGTGCTTACTTGTTGGGAACCAAAGTGATCGTTCATACAGACCATGCAGCCCTGAGATACCTAATGACGAAGAAGGATGCAAAGCCGAGGCTAATTCGATGGGTATTGTTGCTGCAAGAATTTGATTTCGAGGTAAAAGATAGAAGGGGTTGCGAGAACCAAGTGGCTGACCATCTATCTAGACTTAAGAACGAGCATATGGCGCAGTCTGACATCGAGATTGATGATGCATTCCCTGACGAGGAGATCTTAGCCACGATAATGGAAGAGTTACCATGGCATGTCGACTTTGCGAATTTTGTGGTGAGTAATGTCATACCTGCAAACTTATCTTTCCATCAAAAGAGGAAGTTTAGGCATGATGTAAAACACTACTTTTGGGATGAGCCATATTTGTTTCGATGATGCACGAATGGTGTTATCAGGCGATGTATATCCCATGTAGAGGTGCCTAATATATTAGAAGCATGTCACACTTCCCAAGTTGGGGGACATCACGCAGAAAATCGGACAGCAAGAAAGGTATTGCAAAGTGGATATTATTGGCCGTCGATATTTAGAGATGCCCACGAATTTGTGAGAAGATGCGACCAATGTCAGATACAAGGTGTGATTTCAAAACACCATGAGATGCCCATGTCGAAAATTCTTGAAGTCGAGCTCTTTGATGTATGGGGTATTGATTTATGGGTCCGTTCGTCAATTCGTTTGGACTGAAATACATCCTAGTTGCTGTGGATTATGTTTCAAAATGGGTCGAAGCAGTAGCATTGGCCGACAATGAGGGAAAGCGTGTTGTACCATTCTTAAAGAGGAATATCTTCTCTCGCTTTGGAGTACCACGTACTATCATAAGCGATGGAGGATCTCACTTTTGCAACAAGCTATTCAAATCCGTGTTGGCAAAATATGGTGTCAAGCAACATAAGGTAGCCACACCTTATCACCCACAAACTAGTGGGCAGGTAGAGGTTTCCAATCGAGAGATCAAGCAAATCCTTGCAAAGACGGTAAATGCTAATAGGAAAGATTGGTCTCGGAAGCTGGATGATGCACTATGGGCTTATAGGACTGCATTCAAAACTCCAATTGGCATGTCCTCGTACCAACTAGTTTATGGGAAGGCTTGTCACTTACCCATTGAGCTCGATCATAAAGCATTATGGGCGTTGAAGCGATTGAATTTGAATTGGGATGATGCAATGAATCTGAGATTGGAGCAGCTGAACGAGTTGGATGAGTTCCGTCTACATGCTTATAAAAGATCAGACCTATACAAGGAGTGAATGAAGAAGTATCATGATCAGCGGATTGTTCAACGAAACATTCAAAAGGATGATATGGTACTCCTCTTCAATTTCAGATTGAAGCTATTCCCAGGTAAGTTGAAGTCCAAGTGGTCTGGTCCGTACAAAGTTAACCAAGTCTACTCGTCTGGAGTAGTTGAGTTGGAAGACAATAATGGTGTTGTCTTCAAGGTGAATGGTCAACGAGTAAAACCTTATATCGGTCCTCTCGACTCAATAAATTATATGGCCATGACTTATCTCGATGAAGTCTAATTACTCGAGGTAACTATGTCGTGCCGCGATAATAAATCAAGCGCTAGATGGGAGGCAACCCATCGTTTTACATTTTTCTCCTTTCTTTTGTGTTTGCCTTTGATAAATAAAAATCAAAAAAGAAGAGTCGTGCCACGACCAAAACTAAGGCGCTTGATGGGAGGCAACCCATCGTTCTAATCGTGTTTGTTGTTTTTGAGCAAGTGTAGGTACAAGAGGCGTAAACGAGGAGATTGGTTTCAAATATTGATTTGGTCGTATTTCATTTTGAAGGTGGTAAGTTAGTAATCAAGAAGCAAAAGGCTATGGATTAGGCATTGCTTATGAAAATATAGGCAACGAACAAGGCTAGGCCTATGTAAAACTAGGCCACGAACAAGGCAAGGCCTATGCTATGGCCTAAGCTCTCGGAATCTAGTGTGCCATAGCATAGGCGCCGCCCATGCCCAAGTATGCCATATCATAGGCGCCGCCTAAGCCAATGCCTTTTATCTCTGAATCTCATATGCTATGCAAAAGGCGCCACCTATGCCTAACAATTCCATGGCATAGGCGCCGCCTATGCCCAACAATGCTTTGCAAAAGGCGCCTCCTATGCCAAGCATAGGCAAAGCATTAGGCGCCGCCTATGGTCACTTTTGGTCTCCAAATCCGATTTTAAATGGGTCAAAACCCGATCCAAGCTTGCCCTATAAATAAGAGACTTAGTCTTAGACCAAAAATACATTGCAAACCTAGAATAAGCGCCACCTACCTCTCCAAATCCTCTCAAAAATTTTCCTTTTGCTCTTTTACTTTGCAAGAACATCAACCAAGGTCATCAATCAAGTAAGTACTTCTTTGTTCTTTATTTATATTCCGTAAGTACTACACTACTACGCCTATTATGAATTGTTAAATCATGAAGTAGTATTGGTGATTTGAATGTGGTTGATGTGTTGTTATACAACTAAGTGAGTGAAAGAATACGTAAGAATGATCTTAACATGTTTCCAACTTGAATTTGATTTTGATGCATTGTCATACTTTTGCAGAATTAACATGGTCAAGAAAATTGCATATTTTTGTCAGTAGAAATCTCACATGTTGGAATGACTTGTTCATCGAGATAAGAATTATGGTTGACTACCAACATATGAGGTTGTGATTATTTCTAGATGCTATACCTTGATTCAATCACTATGTAGTAAGTCTTGATATATCAAATATGAAAGTATTGCCAAGATCACAAGAAGTATGAATGCACTGATTTTATTGTTGGAATATAGCGCCTAAACCGTATATCGATGAAGTCTGAGTAATCACCAACTTTCACTTCACTAGTCTGTACCAACAAACTAAGTGTGGGGTGGTGCCACTACTGCTTGTTTGTTGTTTGTATCCACCGAGATGATGCTAACATGACTATTGTTTTAATCTCAGGTACAATGGTACCCAAAGCAAGACAAGGCAAAGATAAAGCAACCACTTCACAAAAAGGCAAGAAAAGAGGACGAAAAGAGCAAGGAGAATCATCCTCGATGCAAGTACCACGCCGCATGTTCGGAATTAAATGGGTCCTCGAGGAGGAAGCAAAGGAGTGGTATAGGAACAATAAAGAGAGAAAATATGTTCATGTGGACCTGATACACAAAGAAAGCCTAGTAAAGAAAGAACCGCGCATGTTGGCCAAGATAATGGCGTTACATCTTGATTTCATCTTCCGATATATGGGAGAGTGCAATCTCGATTTAACATGAGAATTCTATGCCAACTGGTCACCGAAAACCACAGGGAATGAAGTCAAGATTCGGGGCCAAGTTTTACAACTAAATGCGGATTTCTTCAACTCCTTTCTAGGTTTGCCTTCAGTTGATCCATCACCACTCAAGGATCTGTACAATAAACCTCCATACAGGGCCATTCGACACACACTTTGTGGAACAAGATCTATGGCACGATGGAGTAGACACAAGAACACCGGTCGGCACAACACCTTCCCATATGCTCTTTTGAATAGGGAAGCAAGGATATGGTTGCCCATAGTCAACTCTTGCCTAATTCCAGGGACCTAATACACCAAGATAACACGAGATAGAGTGTGCTTGGTATACGCATTGATGACGAATGTCCCTATCAACATTGGGGCAATTATTCCTTCTACAATGCGGAAAGCTAGGCTACACAAGGGGTCCCACTTCAGTTTTGGCAACCTGTTGACTGCAATATTGAGGAAGGAGGACATCGAAGAGGAACCTGCTGATCATAAACTTCCACACAACCCGAAGAAGGTTGACCTCACAAAGGTTAAAGATGATGAATCTACACATGGCGTCAACCTTACTACTGCTGAGAGACATGCTCGGGATGAGAGTTTCTTTCACCATCTTTATGGCATGACTCGGTTTACAATAATGAGCGGAGGTCATGTTCCAACTGTTGTAGAGCTCCAACAGCTGGATTATGACTACCCAATGAATGAGCATGCAAGGCAAATGTGTGGAGTAGGTGTGTTCTTTGAGGAACCTCTTGATGACGATGTGCCAACCGATGATGATCACAGAATGCCAGACTCCAACGTGGGGGAGAATTCTTATGACAACGACTCCAATAATGATTCTGACGAAGGGGGTATGACCCCAGACATAAAGGAGGAGTCCGATTAACCAGGTTCTTCTTATTTATTTTCCACTGAGGGCAGTGTGTCCCGTCTAAGTGTGGGGTGCTGGTGTTTGCATGCTATACTTCCTTATCTACATTTGCTTATTTATGTTTGTTTTTCTTATTTATGTTTGTTTGTTTTAATTTTTTTTAGGAAATTTTTTTTGTTACAAACTTTGCATGAAATTTTTCTGATAGGCAGCATGGTATTATAACAAGAGTCTATGATAAAATCATTGTTGTTGAGATGTTTAGGCTCTAATTGTGACTCACTATGTGATATTGTGTGGTTCAATTCCTTCATCTGTTGGGTCAAGGGTCTATACTGCTCCCAATAAAGTTGACCACGTGCCTTGTGTGTGTGAGATGATAGTATATTCTATGTTTGTGGCTGATGCTAGAACTTGCCTGGTATGTATGTAAAGCAAAATAAAGAGTGTGAGTTGAGGAGATGATTTAGGCATTTCTTTGGCAACCTGTGATTGTTTACCTTCGTTTTATCTACCCATGGACATCATCTTAGATAACCCCCTTTGAGCCTTTAGCCTATTTTCTTTAACAACCTCATATGCAAGCCTAATCCATTTTTTTCAAGACCATAATTTGATCCAAATTCCTAAGTGCTTTAAATTGTAAAGTCATGTGACAAAATAAGAGGAAATTGGATGAGTGTGATGCCCTAGAATGTATTGGTGCTTGAATTCGTTATGAAAAAAAATTGCTATCATAGAGGTGTGTTATGAAAAGAAAAATGATGAAAACTAAAAAGTTAATTTTGTTCAAAATTGAATAACAAAAGAGGTGAGAAGGGGTGGTAGATAAAAGGAAAGTAGAGAAGTTGTTTAAAAGAAAGTTATAATGGCATAATGTGATGTGTTAAAGCGCTTAGGAACCTAGTCACTATTTCTGGCCAAAATAGTCCTACCCGTCCCTTAGCCTACATTACAACCTGTAAAAGACCTATTTGATCGTAAGCTTAGCATTCTGATATTTAGTGGAGCATTACACTAAGGGCAAGCCTATGGTCATCAGTTGCAACATATGAATTCTTTGTGAGAGTGAGAGCAAGGATAATCTTATACCTATGTTCGAGATATATACAATACTTGTGAGTGATTATGGGTGACATATTGTGAGACACACATGGTTGATGAGTTTTGGGTAGTTGTGTATGATTCTCTATGCCTTAACTTTTTGATTACGAATTGACCATCATCATGAGTCTATGTTGGAGGTTGAATTGTTTCTAGTAATGATCATAAAACTACTCTTTGTTAATGATTGCTATGCCTGTCTTGATGACTATTTTGTGTTGTTACTATGAAACCCTAAGTAGATGTTTAGATGGACATGATAGTTTGTTCGAGGACGAACAAAGCCTTAAGTGTGGGGTGTTGATGATAGGCGAATTTACACGCCTAAAGTACTATATTTTGCCCATATTTTAGCTAAGTTTTGAGGACAAAATATATAATTCATGCACTTTTAGTCCTTTTTCCTGTAATTGAGCTAACAAACGTGATTAGCAAGTTTTCAGGTATAAATGATGCAGATTTCAGCATTTTATGGATAACTTGATGCCAAAGGAAGCTTCACGAAAGAAGGAAGGGAAAGCTTGGACGCCAAGGACCAAAAGTGAAGCATGGAAAATCTGTCCCGGGCAAAAACAACAATTCTAAAGACTTTGGGGACTAGCAGTAACTTATTAGGATTAGGATAATGATGCAGTAATTTGTTAGGATTAGGATAAGTACGCAGTAGCCTAGTAGGAATAGGATATGGGTATTATAAATACCCTATTTTTCAGCAGCTTTTTAATTATAAAAATCATTCAACACAACATTATTCTAACAATTGACTACTACTTCTAATTCTTCCATTAATTCTACTTTTTATTCTTATTCTCTTCATCTATTCAATTCTTAATTTCCACAATGAGAGAAAAGCTATTCTAAAAGGAATTCACGCCTAAAGCCATACCACACCATACTACACGTAATATCTTTATTGTGGTATAATAATAATGTCTATTGTGAGTTCCATCGCACTCATGAGTAGCTAAACTTCTCTGTTGGGGTTATGGAAGCCGAATGAGATACTATCTATTGCTATGAGTTTGTGAATTCGCAACACGTATGCTGCTTATATCATTATTCTCTTCATCTTAATGCAAATTCTTGTGGTTGCAAACGCATAGAATACGCCAGTATAGCATTAACTTGTTCGAAAGAAAAGTTATATGTCTGGAAAAGAGATAATGTCAAGGTAATAGGGCACCAACCCCTATTAAAAAGTTAGTTCCGTAGCTTGATTAACCTCTTGGAGAATTTGTACCATTAGATACGCTTTAAGCTCGAAAGAGTTAAAGTGAAATAGTCCTTGTTAGGTCGAAAGACGCTTGGATTTACCATAGAATACAATTCTCTATAAGCACATACATGTCTGAATTCCGCATAACTCATAGCCAATAGAGACGTATAACTCATAAGGTGGACATAACCCTAACTCTCAATTCTCATTGATTAACATCTTACTAAACACTCTTTCTGTTTATTTTGCTTTTTTTGTTTTTACTTTACTATTTTGTTTACATTACTTGCACGTTACAATCCCCCCTTTTACGAGACTTTCACTAAAAGTCTAATAATCTTTGCTTACTTATTGACCGGCTATTCCCTGTGGTATCGATACCCAACCCAATTAGGTTATATATTTGACAACGACCGCTTTACACTCTTACAAGAGCTGTAGATTGAGCGTTATCAATGAGTCATACGCTGGATGACCTAAATTTGGAGTTCATAACTTATGGAATATGATTCCAACTGCTGAAACAACTGGAACTCCTCATTTTAGGAACTAGGAGAGTACATGACCCTCTATCATATGCATGAACATGAATTATGATAATAGAACTAAAACGTAGGGCATGAGTAGGTATTGGGATAACTGAAAATACTAAAATAAGAATGGGTTTAGCATCATTCTTTCTGATAGCTATTCTAAAATTTACTGGCACCTCTACTAGAATCTAAAAGCTTGACTTGGTTACTCATTCTATCATCTTCCCCTTAAATTTAAGCCCTCACTCTAAGTCTGTGAACCATTATATAAACTTTAGTCTAACTGCAATCACTTTACTCCAGAGTTCGGGATATAACAATACATATGAATAATAGAACTTAACTTGAACGGCTACACTTGAAAGCGTAAAACCAACTTCTAATACTACCTTCTAAGTTATACCTTATCTTGCTATAGCCCTAATAGTCATCATATAATACTTGAACACTTACTAACTTCGAATCTACATGAGTATCCCCATGGTCAGAGTGCACACCATCTAGTGCTTCAACTCTTCTTTCTATTAGCCCAATCTTCAAAATCTCAAACTTAGATTCTAACACTTAACATGGATAACTCCAAACCTTGATGGACCATACTACTTTTGTCATATCCTTCCACTATTCTGCCTATAAACTTATATTTCTAAACCACGAGAATGAAAATCATACTAAAAAGGCTCAACATCTTTAATCATAACTCCTTAACTTAGCTATCTGGAACATCATTCATTATCTAACTAGTCTTTCTCCTCCTAGAAACTCCACGATAATACTAACCACACCACATGTAATGATCCTCGAAAATAAAGTAGCCCCATAGCACCTTGGGCATACTTCTACTTCATACATAAAACATCAGGCTTGATTGCGAATCAAATAAACTTAAGATCTTGTATACACTATTCAAGCCTATTAGATCACTCCCATATAACCAGTATCATTAACCAAGAAATCATCATATCCACCTGCATAACCACCAATTGTTCAAGCTTAATGCCTAGTGCTAAACACAATTTATAACCCACCTTACATATAACTCTCACTTGGAAGGTATAAAATAAGACATCAAGAAATACTAGACCATAACAACAATAATCAATCATAATCATATGGCCTATCCTATTTACAATACATTAACATATCCTCCATCTACACATCATCACAATTTATCTATCTATACACCTAAATTTCTTTCATAGCTCTATAAGTTTCAACTAAACTCCCTCTTGCAATCTCAGGGAAGCCTAAATTAACAACACTCATCCACCAAGTACTTTTATCAATAACCTTTTCTTTTGTAACACAACAAATAGTATCAATAACTCTTTTTGTACTTCCAACAAACAACAATTCACCTTAGCTAATAACTTCTTCTCTACCTTCTACTAAACTAACACACAAGAATATATTACTTCATTACTAACTCAACCATATGAAAAAATATTCGGCGATATATATTAAGTAAATCGCTTTTACCACCCTTCTTGTCACTACACCTCTAAACCCTACACTTTCAACTATAAGAAGGTTCAACTACTTGTGAATCATAACACTCTAAGTTTTATATCTCATGAATACAAACTCTATTTAGTAATCTATATTCACACTATCCCCTTTCATGAGTACTATCCGTATTGAAAGGACAATGAGGAATCTGAATACACATCTTACTCTGTCTTAACTGAATGACTCATAAGAATGAGGACATACAATTAAACTTGGGGTACTTATAACGCACTAGAAGGCTCTTTTCAAGCTGCTTTATGAGACTTATTAAACTTTTTACTAGTAAGTCCGAGAGCATTATCAGGGGAGAAAATCGGAACTTGCCGATAATGTTACCTTAAGAATAGTACATAGATATAGAAGTATAGATTAACATTATAGATTCTGAGAAGAAATTTAAAAGTACATCTTACTTGGGATTAGTGCACTAATTTTATAAATATGATAAAGCACTTTAATCTTCGAAACTCAAAAGAACTGATGGGTTACTTTTTAGCTTTCTTATAATACCATAACTATCTGTGGACAATTAAGCTTGACTATTTCTGGTACCTTGAAAATGAGGTAGAGATGGCCTAAATAGAATAGGATGAGAAGTTATTTAAGTTTTTTAGAGAACCTTTCTATAGCAAAATCTGAGACTTGAAAGAATGAAGACATTTCCTAAATGCCTTGTATCCTCTCGAAGAAAAGTACAGAAGTCTTCGTACTATTCTAAAAGACTCTACTAGACACGGCTTCATAGACACCCTAGGACTCTTGAATCTTATGCTCTGAGACCAAGTTTATAACGCCCCAAAAATGGGTCTCGAGACATCACACGGTGCTTAGGACCACAAGTGATCCCAAGCTAACCCTCTTAATGGCATAAATCATAAGCAACTAAATAAAATAGGTAAATATGGACAAATAAGCGGAAGATGGCTCTTTTCTAAATCTGATCAATAAAAAACTAAATTTACAAGATTACAACTCTACTGTTACAACCAAAACTAAAATTAAATACATTCACTCTACTAACTGTCTAGTCTATGAAACCTCTACTAGTATTGACTTCAGGTAGCTGGACATGACCCCCAACTATCCAACTTTAATATGACTGAATAAATAAAATATACATTACTCAAACTATATAACTGACCTGAGCCATTGAATTAAGAGAGCTTATCACCTGCTGACTGGAAGTTGCAAACTATCTGAATATGGTATGCGTGCTACAGCTTCTACCTATATTATGAAACAATGTAGCACATAGATGTATATGTGGATCAGTACTTTGAGGATGTACCAAGTATATGAGAGTGTATACAAAAATTAAACAATATCATCAATCTTTATAGAAATCATGCATGCTGATATAAATGAATCACATAGCTTGAGTAAACCTGAAATCTAAGTCTCATAAATCATGAACAAGGAAGCATGTAGTGTAAATCTCGTGAGTCATTATACTTGGTTCTAAAATCTGAATTTCTTCACTTATTCTCAAAACTTGTAAGAAAAAAAAACTCTTAAAGCAACAATTTTCAAAACATATACTTTTATCTTAAGGAGAATAGGGGACTTCTTTTAACAGTTATGAATTATGGAACTTTGGTAACTCAAGGACTTGGGCTTTAGCTATAAAACTTTGGAAACTTAGAGACTCTGGGAATTGGGATGCTATTCGCGACTTTGATGGGTGATTCTTGAAGCTCTTACTTTGGAGATTCTAATTCTTGAATCAATTTCAAAAATAGATGGATAAATCTTGAGTTCTCTTAAACTTTGGGTTGAAACCCTAGGATGTGTTCTCGATGAATTTTGATGAAAGTGACCATATCTTAGTGATTTAGGGATTAAATCTCATGTTAAAGCTAAAAAAGGAGGTGGAAATACCTATTTTGCCCCTAATGAGTCAGGTTAGAATTCTAAAAATTTGCCCAAATGGAGTACCTAGGCTGGCGCCCTGCCTATCCCGAGAGAGTATCCTAGGTGACGTTGGATAACCACCCCGAGCTATTATTTAAGGCACCCAAACATGCCCTTAAGCTCATCTAAAAATTCTGAAACTCATCTGAGACGTACCGTTGACTTGCCCCCATCATGAATCAAAAAATGGAGGTTGGGAAGATTGTGAAATAATTCTTTGAAGTTTGAAGGCTTATGAAATGACTAAGTTGAAACACTTAGCCAAATTTCTAAGTATAAGGCTTCTCTTGACATACTTTAAAGAGCTTAGACAATAAAGGAAGTTTACGGGTTCTTATAGGGGGTTAGTTGGGTATGCATATATCTACCTCTCAAGCATCTTGAGAAAGAACCAGGAGGGTACATCATTAGAACAAGTTTTAAAGCTGCTTTATGTGATGAGTTTGGCTATATGGCCGAGGACTGTCCCCTCTATATGTTTAGAGCTACTCCTATTTTAGCTGTGAAAGGCAGGAGTTTCACTAGAGGTATAAGAGATAGAGGTAGTAGAGGTTGTGATGGTGGTCGTGGGGCTATTCAGCCAATCGATGGTCGTGGGAAATGCTATGCCATATCGGCCAGACCAGAGGCAGAGGATTTTGATGTTGTTATCATAGGTATCATTCTTATTTTTTCAAACCTGCATTTGTGTTATTTAATATTGGATCGACTTTTTCCTATGAGTCTGTGTATTTTGCTTTGGGTTTTGATTCTATTAGTGAGCCTCTTGCCATGCCTATTTGTGTATCTACCCCAGTAGGTAATTATTCAGTGTTGAATTGGGTGCATCTATCTTGTGTTGTGACTTTTGTGGAGTATGAGACTTTGGTAGACTTGCTTGTATTGGAAATGGTCGATTTTAATGTTATTTTGGATAAGGATTTGTTGGATCCTTATCATGTTATCTTAGATTATTTTGCTAAGACTGTGACTTTAGCTTTGGCTGGTATTCCAACGATAACTTGGAAGGGTGCACTTCATTCGGATCATAAGAGGATTATATCTTATGTTTGACTCATAAATTGGTTGAGAGGGGATTTTTATCTTACTTGACTCATTTTCATGACACTAGTGTTGTATCGCCTCATATTTTAGATTTTGTGTGTGTTGTTCGTGAGTTTATAAATGTGTTCCCTATGGACTTGTCTGGTATGCCTCTGGATCAAGATATTGATCTTGCTATTGATATTAAGTTGGGAACCAAGTCCATTTCTATTTTTCCTTATAGGTTGGCCCCAGCAGAATTAAAGGAACTGAAGGATCAGTTGTAGGAATTGTTGGACAAGGGATTTATCTGACCTGGTGTTTCACCTGGAATGCGCCTATCTTATTTGTGAAGAAAAAGGATGGGTCTATACTGATGTTTATTGATTATCGATAGTTGAATAAGGCGACAGTTAAGAATATGTATCCTTTTCCTCACATTGATGATTTATTTGATCAGCTTCAGGGTGTTGTGGTTTTTTCAAGGATTGATTTGACGTTAGGTTATCATTAATTGAGGATTAGAGCTTTGGATATTCTGAAGACAACTTTTTGGACTCAATATGGTCAGTATGAGTTATTGTATTTTGGGTTGACCAATGCTCCTTCCGCGTTCATGGAGTTGATGAACTGGGTGATTTGATCGTATCTCGAATTCTTTGTTATTATATTTATAGATGGTATTTTGGTTTATTCCAAGAGTGAGGTTGAGCATTTAGAGCATTTGCAGATTGTGCTTCAGATATAGAGGGATGAGAATTTGTTTGCTAAGTTCTCTAAGTGTTAGTTTTTGTTAGAGCCTATTTCTTTCTAGATTATCTGGTGACTAAGAAAGGTATTATGGTTGATCCAACCTAGGTTGCAGTGGTTTGTGATTGGGTTAGACCTACTTTGCCCACCAAGATTTTGAGTTTTGCTATCTTGGCAAGTTATTATCGGCATTTTGTTGAGGGTTTTTCATCCATTATAGCTCCATAGACCAAGTTGACCCAAAAGAAGAATTGTTTTCAACGGTTTGTTGCTTGTGAGGCAAGCTTTTAGAATCTCAAAGATTTATTGACTTTATCTACTATCTTAACTTTGCCCAAAGAGGGCTTGGTTTTTACCATCTTTTGTGATGCTTTAGGTATTAGTTGCCTGTTATATTGATGCGGGGGGGGGGGGAAGATGATTGCGTGTCCATCTCATTAGTTGAAGCCTCATTAGAAGAATTATCTATGCATGATTTGAAGTTGTGCGTAGTTGTGTTTTCCTTGAAGTTATGGAGGCACTACTTGTATAGATTTTGTTGTGAGATTTTCTCATATCATCATAGCCTTCAGTACTTCTTCACCCAGCGAGATCTTAATATGAGGCAACATTTTTGGCTTGAGTTGCTTAAGGATTATAACTTGACTATTCTCTACCATCCGGGCAAGGCTAATTTGGTTGCGGATGCCTTAAGCCAAAAGTCGACTAGTATGGGTAGCTTGGTGCATCTTTTGACCTAGGAGAGGCCTTTGGACTTAGAGGTTCAGTCTTTAGATAACCAGATAGTTAGACTTGATATTTCAACACATGGGCGTGTTTTGGCATTTGTGGAGGCTAGATCTTTTTTTATGGAGCAGATTCGAGCTTATCAGTTTAACGATGTTGGGTTGAGGCTGATTCGAGATAAGATGTTGAGTGGGGAGTCTCAAGAAGCCTCACTTGGTTCATATGGAGTTTTGAGGATTGGGGACTGAGCTTGTGCGCTGAGAGTGGGTGATTGGATTAGGTTGATCTTGGAGGCCCAGTATTCCAGATATTTTATCCATCCAGGTGTGACTAAGATGTATCATGATTTGAGGCAACACTATTAGTGGGGTGGTATAAGGTAATATATAGCATATTTTATGGCTCATTGGCTATGTTGTCAGCAATTTAAGGCCGGGCATATGAGATCTGGTGGATTGCTTCAGAGGTTACCCATTCCCTAGTGAAAGTGGGAACAAATCACTATAGACTTTATGACTGGTATGCCTCGTACATCTCATGATTCAAACAGTGTTTGGGCCATCATGGATCGATTGACCAAGTCATCTCATTTTATTCTGATTTAGTTCTTATTAAGTGCTGAGAGGTTTGGCACGTATCTATATTCATGAGATCATACGTCTTCATGGTTTACCGGTGTCCATTATTTCAGATCAAGGTCCTATGATCACATCTCATTTTTGGAACACTTTTCAGGATGAGTTAGGCACTTGGGTTGATCTTAGCACAATGTTTAACGCCTAGATTGAGGGCCAGTCAAAGCGGACTATCCAGGTCTTAGAGGATATGCTCTACACATACGTTATAAATTTTGGTGGCCCATGGGAACAACATTTGGCTTTAGCAGAGTTTGCATATAATAACAGCTACCATTCTATTGTTGATATGACTCCTTTTGAGGCATTCTATGATAGGCGTTTCCACTCTCCAATAGGTTGGTTTGATATTTTAGAGGTGAGACCTTAAGGTAAGTACTTGCTTTGTGATTCTTTAGATAGAGTTCATTTAGTATAGACTTAGAATGGCTCAGAGTAGGTAGAAGTGTTATACTAATTGTATACTTCGTGCCTTGAGATTTGGTGTTGGTGATCATATTTTTCTTTGATTTTCACTCATGAAAGGTGTAATGAGCTTTAGGAAGAGGGGAAAGCATAGCCTCAGGTATATTGGTCCATTGACATTCTTCGTACTATTGGTGATGTGACTTATAAGTTGTCTTTGCCCCTATATGTATCAGTTGTTCATCTAATTTTTCATGTTTGTATGTTTCGTCGCTATACTTCTGATGAGTCCTATGTAATTCATTGGGAGTCGGTTCAATAAGATGAGTGGTTGTTCTTTGTTAAGGAGTCGGTTTCCATGTTATCTAGGGATGATAGGCGGTTACTAGAGTTATTCCTGTTGTTAATGTTCAGTGGCCACCTGTAGATGAAGCTACTTGGGAGGTTGAGTCTTATATGCATAGGTTTTATCATTAGCTCTTCATTGATTTAGGTTTTTCTTTGCCTTAGTTTGAGGATGAACTAGATTTTTAGTGGTGGATGTTGTAATGTAATATCCCATATTTCTTTAGCTTAGATTAACTCTCATTCCATGAGTTATGTAATATAAAAATTTTGAAATACTCAGTATTATTCAGTTTAGAGCTTGATATTGTGCGGGAAATTGAATTAGTTTTCCAACAATATAAAATTTGCCTAAATCCGATAATCAGGTAAGAAGTTATACTAATTTTAAATTTTAGTCATTAAACCCCAATATTTTGACCCTTAGCGCATCGCAGAGCCAGTCTAAATAATACTTGTCAAAAACTAGTGGGCCTCCACGATGTTGGCACGTCACACCATAGGCCCAATTTAGAATTGTCAATTTCCTTTGATCCCACGCAATACCACCACATCATGGTGAGCTTCCAGGTAGCAAAAAAGGTGGCAACGTGATTGTACCACGTTGCACCACCGTGTATTTTCCCAGTTGTCCCATTTCAAAAATAGCTTTCCGAACATGGTACGGTCACTTCAAATTTCTAGTTATGTCCTTTGGTCTCACGAATGCCCTAGCTGCTTTCATGGACTTAATTTAATCGCGTGTTCAAGTAGTACTTGGAAATGTTTGTTATAGTCTTTATTGATGATATTCTTGCCTATTCCTGTAGTGAGAATGATCACATAGATCACCTCAAAATCATACTTCAGACACTCAGAGCCCATTAGTTGTTCTCCAAATTCAGTAAGTGCAAATTTTGGTTGAGGTCAGTAGCGTTCCTTGGCCATATCATTTTCGGTGATGGCATTAGAGTTGGTCCTCAAAAGACCAAGGCGGTGAGAAATTGGCCTAGACTCATTTCTCCGTCAGACATCAAGAGTTTCTTGGGTTTAGCTAGGTATTACCGTTGGTTTGTTGAAGGGTTTTCTTCTATTGCATCCCCCATGTCCTGATTGACTCAAAAGATAGTCAAGTTTCAGTGTTCAGATTCCTTCAAGAAGAGTTTCAGGACTTTAAGACTCGACTCACCTCAACCCCAGTTCTAACTTTTCCAAATGGTTCAGATAGGTTTGGTGTGTACTGTGATACATCCAGAGTAGGTTTGGGTTGTGTCCTCATACAGAGAGGTATGGTCATATCCTACACCTCCTGACAACTTAAAATCCAAGAGAAGAATTATCTGACTCATGATCTTGAGCTAGCAGCTGTAGTGTTTGCCTTACAGATTTGGAGGAATTACTTGTATAGGGTGCATATGGATGTGTTCACAAACCACAAAAGCCTTCATTATGTGTTCTCTCAGAAGGCTTTGAATTTGCATTAGAGAAGGTGGTTAGAGTTGTTGAAAGATTATTACATGAGTGTTTTGTATCATCCGGGAAAGGCCAATGTAGTGGTTGATGGTCTCAGTAGATTGTCTATGGGTAGTGTTGCTCATGTTGAGGATGGTAAGAAGAAGTTAGCTCGAGAAGTTTATCAGCTTGCCCAACTAGGTGTCCACTTAGTTGATTCAACAGAGGGTAATGTGTGGGTGCAGAGTAGTTTAGAATCCTCTCTAGTTTCCGATGTGATGGAAAAATAGGATAGAGATCCCAGTCTAGTTGAGTTGAAAGAGTCAGTCAGAGATCAGAAGTAGAGGTTTTCTCCCAAGGGGGAGATGGTGTGTTGCGTTTCCAAAGTAGATTGTGTGTGCCTGGTGTAGATAATTTGAGGCAACAAATTATTACAGAAGTGCATAGTGCGCGTTACTCTATTCATCCAGGGGCCAGCAAGATATACCCGACTTATGGGAGATCTATTGGTGAAGTAGGATGAAGAGAGATATTGTAGAGTTTGTAGCTAAGTGCTCTACATATCAGCAGGTTAATATTATGCATCAAAAGCCCAGTAGATCTATACAAGAGTTCAATATCCCTACTTGGAAATAGGAGGAAGTGAAAATGGACTTTATGACGGGTTTGCCTCGTACCCGCCATCAACATGATTCTATTTGAGCTATCGTAGGCGGATGGCCAAATCAGCTCATTTTTTATCAGTCCATACCTCTTATTCATCCAAGTACTACGCCAAACTCTATATCAGATAGTTGGTCAGGTTACATGGAGTTCCCTTATCTATTATTTTGGATAGAGGTACCCAATTTACCTTTCACTTTTAGAAAGCATTCCAAAAGGATCTTGGTACCCTAGTGCATGTTAGTACAAACTTCCACCCTCGGACAAATGGTTAAGCGTAAAGGACCATTTAGAATCTTGAGGATATGCTGAGAGAATACGTTGTTGATTTCCAGGGTAGTTGGGATGACCACTTGTCTTTGATTGAATTCGCATACTATAACATCTATCATTCTAGTATTTGGATGGCTCTGTTTGAGGCTCTCTATGGTAGGAGATGTAGTTCTCAAATTGGTGGGCTTGAAGTGGGTGAGACTGTAGTAGTAGGGCCTAGCTTGGTGTTTGATGCGTTAGAAAAATTTTAGTTTATCAGAGAAAGGCTTAGGGCATCCCAGAGCTGATGAAAATCCTATGCAGATATAAGGAGAAAGGATCTCGACTGTCTAAAAACTATGGAGTTGATGGGACATGTCCCCAACTAACCCCATCTACTAAAACTAAAATAATGAAATAATAAAGCTATCCTCGAATGATAAAGACTCACTGCAAATTAACTGTTGCTAGTTGAATCTGAAGCTATGTATAATCGAAAACGTGAGTGTCCAAACCTATGGTATAAAACACCATAGTGCAGAAGAAAATTATGCATAAATATGTCTGAATATAATGGTATACAAAGTGAGGTAGGCTGAATGCATGGGGATTATATGAATAAACAATACTAATTGACTGAATAACAGGCCCTGGTCCTCTTTGGACACTGTGCACCTTGACTTAGGCATATGACCTAAGTTGAGGGTGGATATCATAGGGGTGCGTGATATAGAATGAATATGAAGAAAGGTAGCATAAAATAAATGAATAAAAAATTGGGCGCAGAGGAAAAGAGCAAGAAAAAAAATTGTGAAAAAGAATAAGTAATTGAGAAAAGACTGCACCCATCCTAAATAATTGTGATCAAGAAAAGAGAAGAGCGGAAAAGGAAAATGATTGAAACCCCAAAAATCTAGTGTAGTGTCAAGGAGGATTAATCACTTAAAATTCCATCGAGTATCATACCAGCCCCTAGCCTACATTACAAGCCTAAGAGAAGTCCTATAGTGATCCTAGCTGACCTATCTGAATATCTGGGTAATGATAATAAGGACAAGCCTATGGTAATTGGCATACACTGATTGGAACTTCGTTCTGACAGTGAGTGTTTTGATTGTCCCCATGGTTACATATATAATTCCTAATATGAGATGAGGGGGATTTCTTTACTGTGAGGGCACACTGGTTACATTGCTAGTTACTAACTTGTTCGGGTAGTGTAATACTGGTCTATGCATGGTTGTTATAGCTGAATTGATGCAATATCTTGATTTCTGTGTGTTACATTGGTGTTCTTCATTGTACTTGAATTGAATGACTTTGGAGATGGTGAAAGTGTTTTGAGATGATATGATGATTGATTGCCAAATGTGCTTTGTATTCTCTTAGTTGTGCTAAGTTGCTTAAGGACAAGTAATTATTTTAAGTTAAGGGTGTTGGTGTATGAGCTAATGCTAAAACATTTGAGAATTTTAACTAAGAATAATTCCGAAGTCTTAAGCAACTTTTATCATTTTTAATCGCTTTATGTTTGATTTTGCAGTAGAAGCTAAGATGCTAGAGAATCAACAAGAATGGAAGCAAATGAGCTGAAAGTTGAAGTAAATAAAGGCAAAGTGTGTCTGACGACATTTGTGATAAGTCGTCATCCCTGTGATAAGCTATCAGCTTTATTGTTAGCAGTAGACAGAGAATTGGCCTAAGTTGCAAGATGTGATGACATTTTATGATAGGACGTCACGGAGCTCATAAGTCATCAAGATTACCGTCAGCCTAAGGCAGAACAAGTGATCAGAGGAAAAGCCTTGACGACATTTGAGGTAGGTCATCAAGGAGCTGATAGGGCATCACCATTTGTCGTTAGTGTTAGGCAGTGAGTACCAAAAGCATAAAGGAAGCTGGCGACATTTGTGATAAGTATTCAGCCGCCTGCTAGGCTATCACAAATGGCATCACCTAATCCGACGAATTTCTGAATTATATTATTTTGTTTCCATAATTAGGGTGAACTATTTAAAGCCTTGTTTAGGGTTTTCTTAAGGGTTTCGAACCTTGAGTTTTGAGATACGATACTTTGATATTTTTCTCCCTCTTCTTTTGTCTTGAGAAAGCAATTACTCAAAAGAGACTATCATCATTATTTTGGGATTTTCTTTGGTGATTTAATCGAAGAATCTCTAGTTTCTATTCATCTTTTGGTAAGTTCATCTTTTAAAGCATGAATTCATATATTTTCTTCGCTTATTACGTCATGAGAAGCTAAATTCCTTTAACCTGAATTATGGGATCTAGGGGTAAGTCTTGATAAGGTGTTGAGTGTTCAAGATTCGAAAGGGGGTAGGACTCTTTGATAATTTTGATCTTTTAATTATTGTCTGTTGGTTGCTAATGATAGATAACACCTTCTTTGATTTGCTTGAGAAATAAATCAAATATAGTGGGAAGTGAATTATCAACAGGAACTTGGAAACACTAAACTTCCATTTAATAATCAGCATTGTAACTAGGTTGGTTAACCTGAGATAAAATCTGGGCAGTGAATATAAATTCCCTAAGTCTGAAAGGATTAGGTAATTAAATGCCTAAGTAGGTCGAGAGACATTTAAGAATAATTTCGCCAAAGATAACTTGTTGTCCTACCTACCGTGAGAATATTGAACCACTAGTAGCATCTATCAAGTATCAAAACCCCTAGTGAACATAGTTCTGGTTTTTCATAAACTCTTGATTACAAATATTTAAACTAATGTGACCAACAATTACTTGTTAACTAAAACCCCCTATTTCTAGAAACATCCAACTATCAGTTGATTAAATTGGAAATGACTTACATTCACACCATATTCCCTGTGGGATTCGACCCCAACCTAGTTGGGTTTTATATTGACAACGATTGCTTACATTCTCATTGAGAGGTGTAGTTTGAGCGTTATCAATTGATGGAAGAGCTGCCTGTTAGAGAGGGTTAAATCACAGCTTCTCTTTACCCGTGGCATGGTACTGACACCCTTCCAGCCGGGGTTACAGGTTGGACCCCCACCAGTTCAGATTTGGGGCATGTCGGTTAGATCATTACATTCCACAGTCTCAGTCTTAGTCTCAGTAAAAGAACTCAGATAGTTCTTTAGATTCAGGACTGTCATATATAATCACCTAGTTCAGTACAAAACTCAGCTAGTTCCATCAGAATCAAGACTGTCAGACATAGTCACTCAGTTAATAGTATATCAGTTATACGAAACTCATGTTATCAGTATTCAGACTTAGTAGTCAATATTATCACGATCTCATTTACAGTTAAGTATTTATGCATGTATTTCAGTGATTTTGTGTTCTAGAAAATCTCTCCCATGAAGGGAGTAAAGAGGTTCAACAAGAAAGAGAATCTCAGTCCCCGATATGTCAGTCCTTTTAAAATTCTCAGTCATTTTGGAAAGGTAGCTTACGATCTTGACTTGCCTTCAGATTTAGCTTTAGTACACCCAGTGTTTCATGTCTCATTATTGAAGAAGTGTATTTGTGATCCAACTGTAGTTGTTCCCGTAGAAAGTGTAGATAGTTAAAATGATCTCTCTTTCAAATAGGTTCCAGTCCAGATCCTTACTCATCAGACTCGCAAACTAAGGAACAAAGAAGTTCCACAAGTCAAAGTTCTTTGGCGGAACCATTCTGTTAAGGGATCCACTTGGAAAGTAGAAGCAGATATGCAGACAAAGTACCCTTATCTTTTCTCCACGAATTCAAATTCGATTTAAGGTGCTAATTTTCTTAAGATATCTCTCTATCATGCTCAGTTTTAGTTGCATATCATGTTCATGTTAATTGTGCATTCATGAATCAGTTCAGTCATGCATTCTATGCATCAGATATGCATGTTCAGTGTGTAAGCTCAATCCATCAGTTTTCCTTGACTTAACCAGCCTCATTCGAGGACGAATGTTCCCAAGGGGGAGATATTATAATACCTCATATTTCCTTAGCTTAGATTAACTCTCAGTCCATGAGTTATCTAATATAAAAAATTTAAAACGCTCATTATTATTCAGTTTAGAGCCTGCCATTATGTAGGAAATTGAATTAGCTTTCCAACAATATAAAAGTTGCCTAAATCCAATAACCGGGTAAGTAGTTATGGTAATTTTAAGTTTCAATCGTTAAATCTCATCATTTTGACCCTTAGTGAATCGCGGAGCCAGTCTAAATGACAATGTCAAAAACCAGTAGGCCTCGCGATGTTAGCACATCGTTCCATAGGCTCAGATCAGAATTGTCAATTTCCAGTGATCCCATATGATACCACCGCATTGCGGTGAGCTTTCAGGTCGCAAATAAGGTGGCAAGGAGATTGGACTGCATTGCACCACCGTGAATTTTCCTAGTTGTCCGGTTCTAGTGACACGATGTGATAGTGTCGCGCCGCACCAACCTAAAAAATTAGAAATTTTTTAGTAATTCCAAGTTTTAAACCTGAGGGCATTGAAGTGTTTTTCCCCTCACCCTAGTCAGCCTTTAACAAGAAATTCACCCCTAATTAACCTATTACTTCATTATTCACTCAATATTTCCCCAAATTTAAGAGCTTTCTCTCTAAAATACAAACCCTAGATCATAAGAATCAAGGTCAATCCCAAGAACTCATCAGATTAAGGTATATTAGATGTTCATCCATAGATTCGTTTCACCCATGGATCCAAAGCACCCACTTTAATTACAAAAGCTATCATTTTTTCAAGATCTATGATATTAATTTATGATTTTAAACTATGAATCTCCATGAACTTCCTTGAATATTGATTTTATACCATGTTACAGTGAAATTATTGTTGTTATTCAATCCTTCATGTTTTAATATTATTATTTATCAAATTAAACCATGATTTAGTTTTATTATGTTGAATTCATGCTATTTCTATAAGTTCCATGACATTCCTATGATTTGATTTAAATCATGAACTATAAGTGTTTGATAAAATGTCTACAAGATATGATTGATTTAATGTATTACTTCAGGTTATGTCCTCCAAGTTTTAGTGTCAATTTACTATTATTGTTTTTGATTCCTTAGGGTATTGATTACCCGAATACCATAGTTGTTTACTTAGTCTAGTCTCAGTAAATTATAGAATAGTCTTCAGAATATACTATGAGCATTATCAAAACAGTCAGATATCAGTCAGTTAAACTCAAAATAGTCTAGTATTTTAGTGTCTTTCAGTTGGGAGTAGGATTTAGCACCGAGCGAGTGTAGGGATGGAGGTTTTCCCGCAAGATAAACAGAGTCGCTAGTAGCAGTCCCTATACTCCAGAACTACATAGCCAGTGTAGGATATGAGAAGTCACCCATCAAATTAGGCTTGACTATCTTGCATGGGTCACCCGTCAGTTTAGGCTTGACACCCTTAGTCCTTCAGACAATATATCAGTTTAGTGGATCCATATAACCAGTTTTAGTAATAGTGGCACAGTATTAACACCTTTCCAACTGGGGTTACAGATTAGACCTCGATTAGCTCAAATTGGGGCATATATGTTAGATAATACCTCCCACAGTATCAGTCTAATAATCAGTCTAGTAATTTATTCTCAGTGTTGTCTGACCAAAGCATACAGATACTAGTTATTTTCAGTATTTTAGTTTACAGATTTTACTCAGTTCGTGTTATGAGCTTGGTCATGCGTCCCCAGTATCTATAGATTTGACACATCTTCAGTATTTATAGAATTTCATGCATACATAGTATTTACATATTTCAGTACTTTTAGTGTCTACAAATTTCATACTCTTTATTTAGTACTCCATGTTTCACATGTATATTCAGACAGTTATTATTCCTATTCATGAAACCATGCATATTTGCCTACCCATTTAGCATGTCAGTACATTCAAAGTACTGATCGCATACTCATTTCTTTCTCTATGATGTCTTATATCGTAGGTTTCGAAGACTAATTCCTGGATCGCTCTTAGACATTTTAGGCTATCAGCAGTACAGTAGCAGTGGTGAGTCCTCATCATTCGAGGATGGGTTATTTTTATTTCATGCTTTTAGTCTAGTAGTTAGTTGAAGTTAGTTGGGTCATGTCCCATCAACTCACATCATCCAGTTTAAAGGCTTTTTTAGACATAATAGTTAGTTATTCAGTTTATTCAGATTTCAGTAGTTGATCAGACTCAAATAGTATTTCTACAGACTCAGAATTCAGTAGTTATTTCAGTTATTAAAAACTTATGGCATATCAGTATTCTTCCGCATTTATGATTATATTAT
This sequence comes from Capsicum baccatum var. pendulum, assembly GCA_030864225.1. Taxonomy (NCBI): domain Eukaryota; kingdom Viridiplantae; phylum Streptophyta; class Magnoliopsida; order Solanales; family Solanaceae; genus Capsicum; species Capsicum baccatum. The sequence goes on along the minus strand of CM061560.1, from coordinate 253,456,177 downwards.
TCAATTCTCACAGTAGGTACCATCTCAAGGGTTAGCTTATGGTCCCTCGAGACTATAAGCACCGTGTGACACCTAGGGTGTACTCTCAGGGTGTTACATGTAACGACCTAAATATTTGATCAAATATAGAAAATTTGTGATTTTGTGTGATTTGACTATTTTACCCCTTTACATAGTTGCATTATGGTATTTATGGGGTGTGAGAGTGATTGAAATGATTTTTGATGCATTTTGATACTATTTATGAGATATTGTGGTTTTGATGGCTTCGAGGGCCTTATTTTAGACTTATGGAGATATCTCGTGATCACTGGGACGGATGGTCTAAAGGACTACTACAGAAGATCTAGAATATCAATTTTAGGCTAGGTAGAACTTTGGTTTGGGTCCCCGTGCACCCGAGCTCATTTTCACCTATTGATCGGAAAGTTTGAAAACTGAAAATATGAGTGTGGAACCCACACTTGATTGAAATGACCTCGGATAAAAAATTTGAATTCTCCAATATATTTGGAATGTCAATTTTAGAGTGTTAGCATATTTGGTGTGATTTTATGGCATTTAAATCTCATTTCGACCCTCAGTTTGGAAAATTATGATTTCAAGTTTCGGGGGTCAACATTGTCAAAACAATATTTTTAAAAAAAATATAATATCACCATCGCATCCAAAATATCAAATTTAGTATGGATACATAGTTCGTTTGCATTTATCGGACTCCGAATAAATCCCAAGCACCCCGTCCAAGTCCGATCTACCAAAAAACTAATATTGCAGAAAAAATTGTTATTTCACCTCTTTTTGCCCCATTTTGCTCATTTCATCTTGCCTCTTGAGAATTAAACCCCAAAATAGTGTGTGAGCTTAAAAGTGAAGCTTGTGGGAGCTTAGATATCTAGATTTACATCTATTTCTTAGTTTTATTATGGATTTAAGGTAAGAATCTACCTTTTTCTTATTAATTTCTTGATTAATTTCACAAAACCCCAAAAATCTTTTGGTATGATTTTAAACCCCAATTCACTTCTTTTCATTTGAATAATATTTCTATATTATAATTACTAGTTTTTCATCAATTTAACCCCTTAAAACAACTCTGATTCTTGATTTTAACCCAAATTTCAAAAAAAATTACCCGATAAAGCTTTAAAATGGTTTTTCTTCAATTTGAACCTCATTTTTTACTTGATTTGATTTAGGTTTTCAGCTGTAGTAGGTTCCTAAAAATATGAAAAATGTGTTTTTAAGTAAATTTTTTATTTTGCCCTTCCTTTTTGGAAACCCATTTCGGGGGTCTGTTTTGATCCCGAACCAAAAGTAGTCAATATGGTTGTCGTTGGTTTAGTTTTGATGCGTATATTTCATATTTGATGTTTCTAGTAGAGTCTGGAATTATTTATGGAAAGTAAGGTCGTGAGTTCAAAGTGTAGCAGACCTATTTCGACTTTTGAGGTAGGTTATGACTTAACTCTTTTAGGCTGGGCTGAGTAGTAAATGATGGTACAAAATACATGTTAAGGGTGGGAACTAATCATGAAAAATATCTATATATGTGTTGTGCCCGTGTGGGCAGCCTATATGTTATGTAATTATCGAAATTGAGATATTATGTGATATGTGTGACTATGTGGGGTCCTAGATGACATTGATAGCCTTGAATACATTTGAATAATTGTATTGTGTTGTTCAAATGCTTAATGTGGTACCATTGATGTATTATGATTATATTCATACTTTATTGGCATACGACACATGAGGAAACTCATGGATAAAATGAAAATAATGAGTAGATATTGGCTCACGTGGTTGCGAAAATATATCATTGTGGTTGGTTGTGGAAATATATCATGTGGTTGGTTGTGGAAATATATCATGTAGTTGGTTGTGGAAATACTCATTGTGATTGGTTGTAAGCATTACATCTTCATATCATACTCATTCATGAAACATTGGTACCACCGTGATAACATCTGAGAAACACTGGCAACACTTGATAACACCTTTCTGAGGGATGTGCCGAAAATAAAATATGATATATTTGGATAGTATATAGGTTGACGAATCCCCAATAGGTCCTGCGTTTGGAGGCTTGCCTCTATAGGCATATACGAGGATTGTGCGACGATCCCAGAGGTTGTGTGATGACATCGTGCATCATCATCATCATATACATTGCCCTTACCTTATTGTATTGTATTGTAATTTATGTAATTTTCTTATTTTCTTTTTCTTGTATTTGATGATCTTGTATATGCATGTTCCCTCTTGTTCTACTTAGATGTGATATAATGCATACTTGTGTTCTATCTTGTTGTGATATTGCAATATATGTGATATATTAGAATTGTTAGTGCAAGCGGTGTGGGATACCATTGTGGGATATTTTCCACTGTAGGTGACGTGCCCTTAGTGTATATTTTGCATTATTTATTTACTACTTTGCTTGGTCGGTCTTTGATACCTACTGAGTACAAGTGGATCGTAATCATGCCTACTGTGCCCTTCGGTACAGGTCCTAGCTCGAGTGTACCTCAGCATACTTGACTCAGGCGATTGTTGGAGCTTCCAAGGTAGCGGTTGGACATTCATGCGTCTGAAGTTCACCTCTATCTTTTGATAGTAGTTATGTCTTTATTTGTATTCGGAGACATATATTATTCCTTTGTAGTTATTTTTCTGATGTATTTAACTCCTGAATTGTAATAGTAGTTCTTACACTATTGACACCTAGTTTTGGGCATGATTGGTATTTTGGATAAGTTCTTTCACGTTGCTATGATTACTTCTATGGTTCGGCTTCATTCTAGAAGCCTTACCTTAGGATATTTCTGTTATTTTCTCTTTTGTATTTGTTTGGGTGATAGGCTTACTTGTCAAGGTACGCTGTGACAAGTGTCATCATGAACCTCATTTTTGGGTCGTGACACTAAAGGGGAAATATCCTTGGACACTTTATTACCATATTGCTTATGGGTTATCCGGCTCACGAGGAATGATAGCCTGTTAAATAACCTTCATAACTTCACCATGACTGATGGAGCCATTTCTGCAACTACTGAGTACACTCTCTTGGCCAAGAATAAGACCAACCACAGTGCTACAAATGAGACCATTAGTATCAAGTGGACCCCGCCCCCTCCCCCCCCCCCCCCCCGCGCTGCTGGGCGTACAAATCTTAATACTGATAGGGCAGCCATGGCCAATCTTGGGCCAGAGGGCCTAGGAGGTATATTTCGTAGAAGCAATAGGGAATGGCTCCTCGGTTTCTACCAAAACATATCCCCCACAACCCCCACCATGGCTGAATTTCTTGTGCTTAGATGTGGCCTCCTCCTGGACAAAGCGCACAACATTACCTCCTTTGACATTGATAGAGATTCAGTTGTGGATATCCACATTTTAAATAATGACCATCCACTATATCGTAACATTGTCTATGAGTGTCGGATATTATTAGCCGAGCTAGAAACAACTCCAGTGTAGATATATAGGGAGCAAAACGAGGTAGTTGATTGCTTGGCAAAAGAAGGAAGCAGGATGAAATTCATGGAGCAACCTAATGTTGTTACCAACCCCCCACCCCCTTTTTGCTATTAACTCTCTTATGAACGATTACTCTAGAAAAACTTTTACTCGTATTGTAAAACATTCAAATATTCACCTACCCGACCAGGATGTGGCCCCGAACAATGTTATTTTGACTCCTACTTCTAATAGGAGTCCCCCCTTCCCCTCCCCCAACGATTAATGAGATTGTTATCTTTCTAACCAAAAAAAAATGAGAAAAATCACCTCATAACTAAATAAGACCATGTATTAATAATTTCTTTTATTTATCAAACATAACAAGACTTTTACAATTTATATCAAATTTTGAACGCAATTTCAAGGTCTTGAGTGAATTTTTCCAAACCTTGGCTAAAATTTCTGATATGATATAAAAAAAATTACTGAAAATAAATATGTGAAGATAAAATTTAAAAATTTGATTCAAAGTTTATAGTCACACACTAACTAATGGTCACTCAAAATTTCATCAAATTGTATGATCAAATAAGTGTTAGAAGATAAATTTTAAGAATATAATCCAAAATATATTGTCAAACAATGGCAAATGATCACTTAAAATTTAATCAAATTTTATGACCAAATAAATATTTGAAAATAAATTTAAAAAAATTTGACCCAACATGTATCGTCAAACACTGGCTAATGATTACGGAAAACTTAACAAAATTTTATGACCAATTAAATATTTTAAGATAAATCTAAAAAATTTGATCCAAAATCTTTATTCAAACACTGGCTAATGGTAGTTCAAACTTTAATCAAATTTTATGGTCAAACAAATTTGTGAAGATAAATTTTAAGAATCTAATCCAAAATTTTTAGTCAAACAATGGCTAATGATCACTCAAGATTTAATCAAATTTCATGACCAAACAAATATTTAAAGATAAATTCTAAAAATCTAATCTAAAAACTTTAGTCAGACACGCTAATGGTCACTCAAAATTTAATCAAACTTAATTACCAAACAAATATTTGAAGAAAAAATTTAAAATTTTGATTCAAAATCTACAGTCAAACACTAACTAATGATTCAAAATCTAATAAAATTTCATGAACAAACAATTTTTTGAAGACAAATTTTTAAAATTTTATCAAAAATCTTTAGTAAAACATTGGCTTATGGTAACTCAAAATTTAATCAAATTTATAGCGAAACACTGATAATATTTGAAGATAAATTTTAAAATCTAACCCAAAATCTTTAGTCAAACACAGATAATATTTAAAGATAAATTTTAAAAATTTGATCCAAAATTTATAGTCAAACACTAGCTAACGATCACTCAAAAGTTAATAAAATTTCATGATCAAACAAATATGCGGAGATAAATTTTAAAAATCTAATCTAAAATATTTAGTCAAACAGTGACTAATGGTCACTCAAAATTTAATTAAATTTCATGGTGAAACAAATATGTGAAGATAAATTTTAAAAATCTAATCCAAAATCTTTAGTCAAACATTGGCTAATGGTTACTCAAAATTTAATCAAATTTCATGGTCAAACAAATATGTGAAGATAAATTTTATAAATTTAATTCAAAATCTTTAGTCAAATACGGGCTAATGGTCACTCAAAATTTAATCAAATTTCAGGGCCAAATAAATATTTAAAGAAATGTTTTAAAAATCTAATCTAAAATCTTTAGTCAAACACTGAATAATTAATGGTCATTGAAAATCTAATCAAATTTTAAGGTCAAACAAATATTTGAAAATAAATTTTATAAATCTGATCAGAAATCTATGGTCAAACATTATCTACTGGTCATTCAAAATTTAATCATATATCATGGCTAGACAAATATTTGAAGATAAATTTTAAAAATGTAATTCAAAATCTTTAGTCAAGCAGTGGCTAATTGTCCCTCAAAATCTAATTAAATTGTTAGTGAAATAAATATTTGAAGATAAATTCTTAAAATTAAATCCAAAATTTATTATCAAATGCTAGATAATAGTTACTTAGCAAAAAAACTTCATATCTATCCTTTTAAATAAAACTAAAAAGATATATATTAATGTCATGTGAGAAGTTAATGCATGTGTTGAAAATGGAATGTATTACTAATACACACCTCAATACACAATAAAGTGTATAAGTAGTACAAGTATTAATTATGCATAGTCTTAAAAAATAAATCAAACAAGATACTATCTATACACAAGACTAATACATGCTTTATTTTTTGTAATACAATCTACCAAACAAAACGTGGACTGGCGGCTTAAAAGACAAACTTATTTTACAATGCAATTATATATATATATATATATATATATATATGTGTGTGTGTTATTTGGTATTTCAATTGATAATTTCTCCTTCACATACAATTAAGTGTGTTATTTCAAAATAAGCAGAAAAAAGTCATGGTTTAATCATGCAATCTAGGATAATTATTGAAGATGGTTGAAAAATACAATTATCTCATGGATAATTATTAATAGGATCATACCAATTTGAACAACATGATTGCCATTTGATACCATGTCGATTGTCAACATACACATCAGTATTAAGGATGTTTGGATTATTGTAAGATGGTTGTAAAACTCATAAACTAGTAAAATAAAATCTCAAAACGTGCATAGACAAACTTTTGAAATTAGTATTTAGAGAAATTGAAGATTCTTCATGATGACATCTCGATACTTGACTAACCTATAATATTTTAATATGTGAATCGTTATTGAGTGAAAGCAATAGTCAATTAAACTGCACGGCGAACACATCTTCAAATATAGTTTATGAAGCTTTTAAATTAGATATCAATAAATTTAAAAGTTACAGGCCGATAATTTTAATAGACGACTATCATATCTATGAGAAAAAATTTCTATTTATTCATTTAATTGATGTGAACAACTACTTTTTTGTATATACTACTTAAATAGAAACCAACAAAATCTAGTTTTGGTTTTCATCCCACCAAGAACCATCTATCCTACAAAGGGTTAAGAACCCTCTCCGCCAACTTTAACTTTCATCACTCCACGTACTTGTTTGAGCTTGTCTTCCATCAAATATATATATAAGATCCTTGAGATCGTAAGAGTTAGTTTCAACAGTAACATCTTCTTTTTCCATCAACACATCATGCATCTTAGTTGTTATCTCCTTCAACTTGTCCTTCCTTAGCTTATGAAGTTCTTCCTTCAACTTCAGATTGTGTGTCACCATATTTCTGATTGCTTCGAAATCAATACCTTCGTAAGCATTTTAATTATTTTGGCAGCAGCGTCCTGGTTTGGATAAATCACAAGTCCATTACTCCAGTTTGGCAATCATCACTGTAGAAGACGCTAACAATTTTAACACCACGAGAGTTGCAGAATTCATCAGCCATTCTGAAGAACTATATCTATTTTTTCTTACATAAAGTTTCTCTCTTAATAGTACGTTCATTCGAATCAATCTTCAATTTCTTTGTCATAGCTTAAAAAAATGGAGAAACGTATTTGTTTAGATACTCTATTGTTGTTATGTGTTTCTTATTATTTTACGGGTACACAAGATCTATATTCTATCAACAACAACTTGAACACAAGTTCAGGTATAAAACAAGAACACTTATGAAGTTAAGTAACACCCTCAACACAAGATCAAAAAGACCTTTCAAAGAAGTGTGTTTTTTAGAAAATTAGATGAAATAGAATAAGGTCAAGTCCCCCGACTTCATGGAGTTTCTTTAAGAAAATAATTTCCCTCAAGTACCCGAGGTTATGGAATTTTTCTCCCAGGATAAAATGGCATAACAATCCGACTGTAGTGGTACCTCAAACGATTGGATTCTCTTCGAACTCACTCAACGATTAGATGATCACACGGACTATTTCAGAAAAGAAGAAATGTTTTTATTGCAGAAAATTTTGTACTGAAACCTATGGAAAAAATGTAGGTTTATATAGCCATTAGATGCCTCTTTGAAAAGAGGCAATAGTTCATTCGAAAAAATTTATCTTCTGGAACAGTCATGTTTGTTCATCGAAACAGTCATGTCTGTTCATCGAATCAATGTATGTTTTTACTGGACAGTCACAACCATGCTAAAAAGTACCTCTTTTTCCGAATCAGTATGTTATTTTATTGAAGAGTTGCATCACTCCCAAAGCAGTATTTTTGCATTGTATGAATGCATAGTAAATAGAGGAGTAAAAACTGTTGTGTCTTTCCCTTTGAATCAGACTAAAAATTCCTACGTTTTAAGTATATTTAGTCCAAGAAGATAGATATCATCGATCGATCATTTGACAAATCCAAATTCGAGCGAGCGACGACAACGACGACGCGAGGCACCTCTTGGTTCTTGCCTCACTTACAATGTGGAGTAAGTGCTCCTTAATATAAACACTTGAAAGTTTCCTTCTCCCACCAATATGGGAGAATTAGTAGACTTTCCATTTTTTAGTACACTTTCCATTTTTTAGTGTTATCTCAATTCTTTCCCTCCACTTGGTTCCCCTATATTTCCCATTCACACTTTGATCTTTAACCCAACAATCCCCCACATGAATGGGGAATGACTATTTTTTTTATAAAACTTTATGGACAAGTGTGTGATCATCAATCAAAGACTGATTGCATCTGAAAAAGTGAGTTTTCCTTTGAACTTTCCATAGTGAACATACATCGGATGCACTCAATCATGATTCTTACTTGAAACTTAACACCATAAGAAAATTCGGGAACCACTGCAATTTATCATCTCCCCATTAGATCAAAGTCACACTCCTGAACTTGAGGATATAACCCCTCATCAAATCTATACCCACAACTCTCAATACAAAGGGGTATCACCATCCACATAAATGCTAGACTCTCCCTAATAAACTATACTCTGAAGGTCTTGCTTTCCGAAAGTGATACTCTTAACTTTCTCTAGCGACTATATCCATCACTCTAAAACTCCCACTCTCATAAGTGTACGCATCCACACTCCTTACAAAAGGGGGGTATGAACACAAACTCCCCTCAATAATTTAATTCTTTCTAGAACATCCCTCTTCAGGGACACTAATCATAGCTTTCTCTAACTCCTAAAATCATCAACTTATGACTAACATTATCATGGGCATAGATATCCATACTTTTAAACACTTAACGCCCTATCTTCAACTTCTTAGGCTACTAGCATTACACCTCTAATCAAATAACTTATAATTTAATTTGTAAAACTATACCAAAGGAGCACATTGCCTACCTATATCTCCTCAGTTCAACTCGGAAGAACACCAAACAATAACTTCCCAGACTTCTCCATACTACAAGATTCAAGAATGAAATCTAGATACGCATGATACCCATACACCTGATGCCTTATCTAGCAACATGTTACCTCGGGGTTCAACTTATTCCTATATACTCGCGCTCTTATACACTTAATGATTCAACCATAATTCTTCGTTTACTCTTGTTCTCATGTATACATATACATCACCATTGACCACTCATTTTTTCCACAAGTTCCCAACCTAAGATATTTCATCCTCACGTTAAGCCTACTAATTCATTCCCACAAAATATACATTATTAATCTTAAGTTACTAGTCTTACGACCACATTCCATATCTAAATTTCAAGTCTATAGTCTAGCGTCAATCATGTACCACCAACGAAGCATGACATATACTATAGTAGTCCATCAAATTGGGAAATCAACCCAAAATACTTCATTTCATTTAACTACTACCTATAATCATGCCCCTTCCACGACATTAGTACTACAACTCAAAATCTACTACATACCTCCTTATATGTAGTACTAATTTTCAACAACTAGAGAAGAGAAAATCACGGGGGTAAAGTCACATACTAGGGATAGTTGATCTTAATCTTATATTATAACCCATTACGATCCTATCAACATATTCTACTTTCTCACATCATAGTTACTTACCCATGCATACATCACAACTACCTTCAAAATTCCATATACAATAATGAGTATTTACTTGTAACTTATTGGCTAATCTAACCGTCTCCATTCACATCCTGTAAGGGATTTCTATAACCACCATAACTATCCATTCTGAGATTCTTCCCTATTTTGAATAAGCAATAATCATAGCTAAACACTCTCTCCACAGACTACTATAAAATTTACAAATATTGCCACCATATTTGTCTATCACTATAAAATGGCAACCCACCTCTCAGTCAAGGGTAATACAACTCAACTACTTATTTACACAAAAGTTAGTTCACCTTGACTTCTAACCTTGTGACTTCATATCACTAACTCCAGGATCATCTTACTACTAATAGGGTATGGCACCTTAACACATACTACTATTCGGGTAGAAATTTTTTTCCAGTATTCTGACATATATCTCCACCCTTAAGCATGACATCTGCAATAAGAATTTTGGAAAGGGGCTGAATACACTTCATACCTTAGGCTCAAACGCACGATTGATGTAGATAAGGGTATAAGCTTAAATGAATACACTTTAAAGCATTTATGTACTCCTTTCAAGTACTTGTGCAATTTCATAATCTTATGACTCAATTAGAAAGGTCCACATCATTTAGATTCTAAGCTTCTACACTTGAATCACCTCAACAATGAGACATATCTAAGAACATCAGAGTAAGGAAAGAATTGGGATAACTTCACTTTTGTATGAATGACACCATAGCATGAACTAGAATATGAAAGAGGAACATCAGGTTCTATAGCACGAACTAGTACATGAAGAAAGAGAAATATTCCTAAATGCCTAGTAGCCTCCTTCTTATAAGTGTGGCGCACTACACACCTATAAAAAGGACTCTACCCGATGCAATTTTACAGACACCCTGGGACTATGAACAGTGCTCTAATACCAAGTTTGTCACGACCCGAGCCTAGTCCATAGCCACAACGAGCATCCTAAACGTTGAAGGAACAGACGCTCCTTTCTATTTGGAATTCATGCACAACATTCATACAATATAAAGAATTTATGGAAAACATAACAAAACGGAACCATGGTCAATCTCATAAAACTTTAACCATTTGGAAGGAAGTTCTTAAAATTTAAAACATATGACACCCTTCTGTGAAATCTTTAATAATTTAAGAATCAACAAATGTCTGACAACTGGGACAAGGCCCTTAGTCGGACCATGAATCTAAACAATATTAACAATGAATTGAAATCAGGCCTTCCAAAATAAGGGAGGATCACCAAATGCAACTTCTGACCAAATACTCCTATTGTTTAGCAGGACCCCGAGATTGTGCCTCAAATCCTGAAATATAGGGGGTCATACAATTGTACTGGTAGGTGAAACAACTCAAAATAGCATGTTTTTATACAAAATAGGTGAGAGAATTTCATAATGTTAGTGAACACAATACAAGTAAAAATACATGGGCATACTTTCGAGAACTTTAAAATGATTCTTGACAACACTGACCCACACTTTATTATTCTTTTGAGCAAGTCGGTACACCCTACAAATCTGTAATTACATACATTATACGGGATCCACCCTTTACTCGACGGCCAAGTCTCCAATCCAAGTAGCTACCAGGATTGGAGAGGTGATACCCTATATGAGCACACCATAGGAAATCCCCCTTTGTGAGATCTTCTAAAAATGTCCTTTCATGTAGGATCATATACCATAAGTCCCGCATCGGAAAATATGATTTCCAATGATGAGCCCTTGCACTCAAACGCCTTCTTTGGGTAACCTACTAGATCTCTTAAGCCCAACTTTTAGTTCTTTAAAAAAACATGTTCATACTTTCAAAACATTCAACACTATCTTGTTAAGGGTATCAAATCATCGGGTATCGTCATACCTTGACTTGCAAGTCAATAAAATTACATCACATTATATCTGCAGCCCTTTTTCACTTATTATCATGTTAATGACCACCTATAGCTTTTAAACACCATATGAGAGAGAATTATGCAAAATATCTTCATTCAAGTTTTCATCAAAATGCTCTCCTCTCAATTATACAATCAATAAGTGGTCATATCATAGTTGTATTACTTAAAACTCATGAAAAGTGTTAGTTTTACCAAATAGACTTTTATCATAAGAAAATACCCCCTCTACATGTCGTAAACCATATTATTTCATGATCATTAGTAAAGCATTCACCATCTAGTTTCCTTTCAAGAAATTCATGCATTTACACAAGCCACAACACTTGAAATCAAAGATAGCTTCATAGGAGAGGGAGTTTAATCATGCACGCTCTTATTCAAACTTTACAATACAACGAAATCATATATTTTCATCAAAACAATCCCATGATACATACTTTTCAAAAATAATATCGAACACTTTATTATGAAACGTAATAGGGGATTTTTTTTTTATCTTGATAAAACATTTAAATTTACGCTCATGGTTTTTAGAGTAGTCCCACATACCTTAGATTACTTAGTTCGAAGGATAAAAATCAAATCTTGATTTGTTTCTTGGAAATCTTGACCTAAGAGCTTGATTCTTGATCTTTGGATCTTAGGGTTTTCTTGAAAAGAAAGAGGGAATAATGATGTAATAAAATTTCTTTTGGGGGCTTAAATCTTGTGTTTTGGATGGTTTTGGGTGAGGAGAATTACCCTATTGCCCCTTAAATACGTGGAATCAGAAACTAAAAAATAAGGTATGAAATAGAGCATTTGTCGCATGCTCGAGAGCACTGAAATGGAGCGTGGGTTGCATGTAAATTGCACGACCTCACTGCCTGTCACGAAAATGACTATAACTTTTTACTTGGGTATCAGATTAAGGCAAAATTGATATCGTTGGAAAGCTAATTTGAATATATAAAATTTGGTGGGTCTGGATCTGCAAAATTCTATATATATCAAAAGTTATACACATTAAAACTAGACCCTTGTAGAATCGAATATTAAATTTTGAACGAACCAAAGGCTCTTAGCTCGACTTTGTTCTAAGTGAATTCTATGAAAGTCTTCACCTCAAGAGCACTTCATAAACTAGGATAATGATCATGAACTTATATTCACATAGGAATCATTTGGATTAGAGCTTCCACACGTAGGAACTACAGTTCGATTTCTAGTTTGAAAATGCGGGGTGTTACAGCCTCAATCATGATCAAACCAATAATAAAGTTTAAGTGAACATTAAGAACATTTTTAATATGTTCAACTAAGGTATTCATCAAACTCATGCCTTCAATGAAGAGATCATGGATGATCACTTGCAGTTCCTGGACTTGAGATACAATAGACTTGCTGTCAATTACTTTAAACTCAAGAAATCTTGCAATGAAGACCTTCTTTGTTCTAGAATTCTCAGTCTTGTATTTTCTTTCTAGCGCACCCCACAACTCTTTTGTTCCCTTCATTCCACTATACACGTTGTATAGTTTATCTTGGAGGCCATTCAGAATATAATTCCTGCATAGAAAATTAGAGTGTTTCCATGCCTCCATAACAACAAATTTCTCCTGGTCCGGTGTTTCCTTAGGAACCTCTAGAGCTTCTTCAGATGTGAATCTTTGAATTCATAGATTTGTTGGGTAGAAGAACATCTTCTGTTGACACCTTTTGAAATCAAAACCCATGAATTTTCTGGGTTTCTCCGTTGGTACCATTGCCTACGGAGCACTCATATGACTCGTTGTGGCAATATTAGTTGCTGCCACAGTTATTGCTGCATCATTCACTTCACTGTCAGAAGTTATTTTTCTATCACAACAAGACAGTAAATATTAGTACATCGAAACACTAGTTATAAAGTTACAGCAATCTTAAACACCCTATGTTTCTAGTCTAACGATGAAGTTTTTATGATTTTCAAACGCCAACCGAGTGATCTTTGACTTGTGATGAAGATTTTATTTCTTCAAACCCCTAGTTAAGTCCAAACTGAGTAGAAAGCTTAAGGCTTTAATCTCCAGAAACCAAGCAACACAAATTCTGAAAATTAATTATTTCCTTAAGATAGTTGTCTTACGGATACACAAGAATCTGTATTTTGAAAACAACAACTTCAACACATGTTTAAGTATAAAACAAGAACACTTATTAAGTTAAGTAACATCCTCAACACAAGATAAAAAAGACCTTTCAAAGAAGTGTTTTTTTTTCCAGAAAATTAGATGAAATAGAATAAGGACAAGTCCCCTGACTTCACGAAGTGTCCTTATGGAAATAATTCCCCTCAAGTACCCGAGGTTATGGAAATTTCTCCCAGGATAAAATGGCCTAACAATTCGACTGTAGTGGTACCTCAAACTATCATATTCTCTTCGAACTCACTCAACGATTAGATGATCACACAGAGTATTTTAGAAAAGAAAAAGTGTTTTTATTTCTGAAAATTTCATACCTAAACCTGTGGAAAAATACAGGTTTATATAGCCATTAGATGCCTCTTTGACAAGAGGCAATGGTTCATTAGAAAAGATGTATCTTCTGGAACAATCATGTCTGTTCATCCAAACAGTCATGTCTATTTATCGAATTAGTGTGTCCTTTTACTGGACAGTCACAACCATCCAAAAAAGCACCTCTTTTTCCAAATCAGTGTGTATTTCATCAAAGAGTTGCATCCCTTTCGAAGCAGCATTTCTGCACCTCATGCATATTAAATGGAGAAGTAAAAACTGTTGTATTTTTTCCCTTTGGATCGGATTTGAAATTCCTGCGTTTCAAATATATTTTGTCAAAAAAGATATATCTTATCGATCGATCATTTGACAAATCCAAATCCAAAGCCAAAGTCGAGCGAGTGATGATGACGACGACATGAGGCACCTCTTGGTTCTTGCCTCACTTACCATGTGGACTAAGTGTTCCTTAATATAAACATTTGAAAGTTTTCTTCTCTCACCAATGTGGGAGAATTAGTAAACTTCCCACTTTTGGGTACACTTTCCATTTTTGAGTGTTATCTCAATTCTTTCCCTCGAGTTGGTTCCCTCCATTTTTCATTCACACTTTGATCGTGAACCCAACATTTCTTTGCCTAGGATTGACTCTTATTTATATAGGGTGATTTATATTTTGTAAATTTTGAATAGGTAAAATTAGAGAATTCATAACTGTCATGCTACTATTTTGGGATGAAATCAGTTTGGACAGATTTAATCTCACGACCCAAAAAGGTCATGAGTGACACCCACACTAATTTTTCAAAATCATTACGCAATCACTTAGTCAATATTAAAGTGTTATCATCATAAAACTAACTTCGTAACAATAGTATTGAGCTGGTTATTAATAATGCGGAAGTCAAACAATCTATTTACTGAATTCCCCAAGACCCGAAAGTCATAAAACAAAAACTCCTAATAAAGATCATGTCTAAAAGAGATAACCAAAAAATAAAGTAAATAAAGAATGTTTCATTGCCCGAAAGATGAACAAGAATAAATAGAATGACCGATGGAATCCTGAAGACGGAGTACTGACCCTTGGATCAAGATCTTCTATCAAACTTTAGAGGTGAGGTCGTGTCTGAGCCTCTGGAACACTTTCTACAGTCAACAAAAGAAGAATATGGGGTAATATCAGTACAAACCACTATGTACTGGTAGATATCATAGGTCAACTCAATTTAATAACATGTACGCAACATAAATCAAATAACAAGTAGACAAGCATCGTCACATAACAAGTATTCAATGAATCAATAATACATCAATAACAGGTCAAATAGTGATTACAAACAAGCCAAATAACCATCATAAGTATTAACCATACTGTAAACATCCACATAATCAATAACAATACCAAACGTAACAACCACATCCTCCTAAACCTTGTAATTAAAACACCATTAGCTCGTTATTTACTTTATAACCCATACAACCTCTCAAATTCAACACAAATATGTACACACATGCTAAAGGACTTATTTTTTCCCAACTAGTCATGACTTGCAGGGAACAACCTATGTTCATGTACCGTACCGGTGTGGTACCCGATCCTCCAAAAATAAGTCATATCAATATCATATTTGTACCGCCATGGTATACGATCCTCCATAAATAAGTAATATCAATAAAATATTCGTACTGGCGTGGTATCCGATCCTCCATAAATAAGTAATATAAATATCATATCCGTATTTCATAATCATATCAGGTATGTTTTATCAAATTCACCCTACCTCTCAGGATACAATACGATGTACTAAGTTTACAAGTACACTTAAAGTAATAAAACAATTTCATCAGGTAAATTATCAACAATTACTTATACACGTCTCAACAATTCAAATATCATCAAATTCAAGTATGTTCGGATATCAATCAACAAGTATCTAGTTTAGGAATATCCACACAATTAAATCAAGTCTAAACTCCAATTAAATTGTAAGGATCTTACCCTTTCATAAAGCTTCCGAATACGTTAAATATGTTCAATACATAATCCCAATAAGATTACAAATCTAATGACACTCACTTTTAAAATTCTTACTTTAAAATTCTTGACTTTAAAATTCTTGACCTAAATGTCGATCTCTTCAATTCAAACTATATAGTAAATTATGAAAAGAGAAGAGAAAAACAACTATGAAATAATAATAAAAATATAATTGTTGTACGGACGCCCCGCAACATATGCAGTGACACTTATTCCCATTCCAATGCCATAAATGGCTTATCAAAGTTCTGGCCCTAATTGGCAAATTCTATTGGTCATTATCACTTTGTCATTATTAAGGAATGACTTCTTTATTACCCAGTTCTACTTAACAATATTTACTTAACACCACCAACACTACTTAACACGATATTCACTACTGCAATTATATCCACACGACGACATAAATAACACTATTAATAATTTCTCAAGCGGCTAACCTGATGAATATCAAGAATTCCTTCAACCCTTCGTCTGAATCTTGTAACTGGTGGGTTCAACCACTACTTTTGTTTTACTCTTTTTGGTGGTATTATATTATTATTATTATTATTATTATTATTATTATTATTATTATTATTATTATATAGGGTAAATTCTTTCTACTTAATTCAATTCTTATACATAAATCTCAATAAATAAGAAAATGTTAGTTTGGTCTATAACCATCAACAAAAATAATATTTAAAATACCCAATAGATCCTTAGATATTATTCGGAACCTCGAGAAAGTAAGTCAAATAGGTACATTGAGTAAACAATATATTTCAGACCTATTGAAAACACTACGACAATAATTTGAGGTCGTCTTGACCAAAGGTTAACTGCGATCAAGCTTAAATTTATTAAAACTCAATAATTCAACTAATGACTTCAATTACTTTCACACACTTCAAGAATTAGTACTACTTATCTCGTGAGTCACAATTAACGTACACCAACTACGGGGAAAACTAAAATAGAAAAGATGAGAAAATTTCACAAACGATCAAAAAGGTCGTTACATTTAATTACCAAGTTAGATATAATATTTTAGGGTGAAAATTATTTTCCCTCCCAAACTTAATCTTAAAAATCAAACTCCCCCTTCAACTTTGAATAATAGTCATACTCTTTCTCTTTATCTTAATTAAATTCTTAAAATATCTATTGAACCCTTTCATCATAGTTTCTTTTTACTTCTTTAAAATCATCACATTTTCATTTTTTAAATCCATGTAACGAATTTTTCATAAAAATATGAGCATTGTCTTCTGAGCAAAAAAAAGTGAGAAATATTATATATAGGCTAATGATAATCTATAATAAAGTAAATTAGAATAATAAGGAAATTAGTTTTATTAATAATAATCAAAATCTAATATTTTCATTTATGATGAAAATAATAAGTAATATTAACTTTACAAACATATTTCAATGCAGAAAATACAAAATAATGAATAAAAATAAGGCCAGATTTTTTTAAAGATTATATTTATTAAGATAAATTATAATTTATGTAATACTCTATTAAATGACAATCACAACTCATTTATTTATATAGACAATAGATAATATCATTTCTTATTACTTGACCCTCATACTAAAAATAGTTATTTTAATTTACTTGTCTAGTTTATGAAATCAAAAGAATTGTGTTATGTTTTTTTTTCTACCCTTATTATTAAATAACTACATAATATAGTAGTATAGATAAAATTAAAGTCGTAAAGTATTATTATAAGGTTAATTCAGTAAAATACACCTTTAAATAAAATTTTTATAAGGATTGCGTCATATCAATAAAAGTCAAGTAATATGTACCGGTGTAGTAAAATATTCGTAAAACACAAATATATAAGCACATGGATGTACATACATATATACACACTTAGGGGGGCTTGGTCGGGAATAAGTTATTTCATGATTAGTTATATACTCCATAATAAGTTGTATCAGCATGTATATGTGATAACTTATTCCATCACTGTGATATAAATGGTGGGATAAATAATTTTGAGACAAACTAATACCTCTAACTAAACACAGGATAAAATAATCATGAATTTTATCATCCAATTATTATAATTATACCTCCTACCAAACGACTCTTTAATACCTATAATATTGAAATAACGTTCTTAAAAAATAACATTTAATTTTGTGACAGATTTATAAAAAGAATTATTTTACTTATAATATTAATAAAATTAAATAAAATGTTATAAATGCCTAGGTGAAAAAATATATATTATATATACAATATAAAGAGGTATTAAATAAATATAGGATTAAAATTACAAGGGCAAAATGGATAATGCATAAGATAAGGGGGAGAGTATGATTATTGTTCAATGTTGAGGGAGGAGTTTATTTTTAAGGCAAAGTTGAGGGGTGAAAATGATTTTTACCCTATTATTTTAAGAGTCAAGGGCGAGAAAAGATGTGTTTTATGCATTTGGAGCAAAATGTAAACCCGGAAAAAATGAAGCGCAAATCTCATGAATCTATGTAGCATAAGTTTCATGTGTATTGAAATCATCGTCCATTTCATCCCCAGTCTCCACATTTACTAGTCATTCTCACCTCAACTAATTTTGTACTGATATTTTTTATATATTCATTGAACGAGAAGAATAAAAGTGTAATTACGGCAATGACAAAAAAATGAATAAAATTACGAGAAACGTAGTGTTATGAAATTTGTATCCTATCAATTTTAGATATAATTATCTATACCCCACATCTAGACATAATTTCAGGCATAATCATCTAAAAATTTATTTACTTCAGGAATAATCATCTGATAAAAACATCAAATTCAGGCATAATCATTTAAAAAGAATATCAATTTTGAACATAATTATCTAAAAAACTATTTACGACTTTGTCATTTTTAATAAGAGTTACTTTTTTTAATTGTATATTTTAAGAAAAATAACAACATAAAAACATCATAGCATCACGTATGCTTACACCAATAATAAAAAGCATAAGTTATAGACTCTTTTAAAATATATTTTACATTAGGGAAAATTCTCATTTAACTATTTTCTAATATTAACTACTTTAGAATCAACTAATATTTTGACCTTGCTTTATTTGGATTATACTAGTTTAATCGTACTTGTCTGGACGTGTAACGATTGATTATTTAAAATCAAATTATTTTATTTATTACAAAGATTTTTAATGAAGTATAAAAGATTAAATCACAGTTAAAATGTTTTTCATAGTTCAATAAATAATGCAAACATAAACACATATTTTCGTGTAAGAACATATATATATATATATATATATATATATATATATATATATATATATATATATATATATATATATATATATATATATATATATATATATATATATATATATATATATATATATATATATATATATATATTACATCATTACTTTTGCGTTTTCATGTAGTACTTCTTTTCCTTATTGTTAGAGGCTAAGAGAGACCCATCAATTTGAACTATATTTGTGATACGGTTATTTTTTTTTCTATATTTAAAATCTTTCCATAGTTTTAAAGTCAAATCCTTACAAAATCATTGTATACATTCTTATTATATACTTAAAACGTTAAAAAAATTGCCACTTCTTAAATTTTTATTATTCTAATACTTGAATATTTATTTTTAGACTTTTCAAATCTTCTTAAAATCAAAGTTAGTTGATTTAGAATTTTTAAACTATTGAAAAAAATATTAGTTGTCATTAATTCTGATGTCTTCTAATAAGCAAAGGTTTTACAATAAATATATTTAATTAATTTTTAACTCTTAAATATTAGGAAAAAATAGTGAAAAAACGATTTTGTATAAAACAAAAACTTTTAATGAAAGGCAAAAGTTCAAACAACATTACTAAGACGCTTCACACTTTTAATATATTATAGAGTATAGATAGAATATAAATAGATATAGATTATAGATAAAACTCTTTATATTTTGGGATTTACAGTCAACTAATATTTAATTTATATAAATAAATTTCTTGTTTGAATTTGGTAAAATAGCTATTAATATGTTTCTTTTGCAAATTCCCCACACAGTTTAGTCCACCCTGTAATTATATTATAATTGTGCAATCCGATATAAAATATAGTGACCTTGACGCAAAAATTTTAATCCTTGTGTAAGTTGGACATACATATCATTTTAGTAAGTCATAATTATGAGTATGTTTGTTCCCCAATACACAAATCAATTAATATATTTACAATGGAAACAATGAGGATTTTGACTTTGGAAATATTAGTTAGTGTGTAACACTCCGCACTTTCGGGCTAAAGTTGAACCATCTTTTCTACGTTTATAGACCCGAGCCCAATGTTTTATACTTAGATATAAGTGTGAATGACACTCCCTTAGCGTGGAAATATCCTTGGAGATGAATATACACCAAAAGAATCTCCTAGCTCAAAAGTTAAGTTCAACACTTTCCTATCGATTGATTTTTAGTTGATGATTTTTCTTGGGTCAACTTATAGTGATAATTTATCCTAGGATATAAAGAGTCATAGAGCCTCCTATAAATCAAATTGAATCCCTTCGAGTCTTCTTTCCAACGCCACCGACCGTTCATCAATTCGAGTCCTAAAAAGTTATGAGTGTTTGAATGAGGCACTGTCTAAGCTGTGCGATGCGGCATGCGTTGCCCACTTAAGGACTATTCCATAGGCTGTGCGTTGCACACCTTGTCTTGTGTCATGGGTTGTGCACCACATGGCTAAGGCAAAGTGTAATACTCCGTATTTTTCCTAGCTTAATTTCACTTCTAAAATGTTAAAGGTTAGCTTCAAAAATGATTACCTTTTTATGAATGTAGAATTTTCCTGATTTAGACCCTCCATTGTGCAGAAAATTGAATAAGCTTTCCATCGATACCAATTTCTCCCAAATTCGATACTCGGTTGAGAAGTTATGACGTTTTTAGTAAAATAGTGTACCATTTGGACAAGCACCGCATCACAATGAAGGGTAAATTATCAATTGTCAAATTCCAATGGACCTATGCAATAGCCCCGCGTCGTGGAGAAGCTTTATTTCCCATTCTTCCATATCCAGTGGCTCACAATGATGGTGGTGCGTCGTGGTGATGGCCCAAATAACAATCCAGTAGAGTATCGCGATAGCTCCACATCGCGGAGAACTTTCAGGTCCCAGTCGTTATTTTCCAGTAAGCCACCGCGATAGTGGCGTGTCGTGGTAGCATGAAAAATCAAAAATTTCTTCTCTTTCCCAGTTCCGATTAAACTTTTTAAAAGGGACTTTGCTCAATTCTCAAGACCCCAATTCGTGTAAAACACAAGATTAAACCCATTCTAAGCCTATTATGCTCATTATTCATCAATTCTCTCTCAAAGAAAAACCCTACAGCTCAAACTTTTCTCTTCAAGAAATCAAATTCCACCATTGTTTCTCCAAGAAAGCTTTAAATTGGGGATTTCCAAATCAAGATAATTAAGAACTCATCCTCAAAAGCACAAATAGAGACTCAAGTTCAAGCTTTTTTAGAAATTCATCAATTAAGGTGTGTGGGGTTTAAATTATGGCAAGGTATTAGGAGAGCGAGTGTGTATCCAGGCAGTAACCCCAGGATTGTGTGCTTGAGTAGGAGCCTTTAGCCAGGTGAGTCCGGGTGGGGTGGGTAAGTGGGTGTCCTAGTTTTTATTTCTTATTTCGTATTGCTTGTATTTCTTTTATTTCGTACTTCACTGATAGTTATTTCTATTATTTCTTATGTCTGCATGCCAACATTCCTGTTACATGTTCCAATGCGGTCTTGGTGTATTATTCGAGATTCTGAGCCGGGGGTCTATCATAAATAACCTCTCTACTTCTTCGGAGGTAGTGGTATGGACTGCGTACATCTTACCCTCCCCAAACCTCACTTTGTGGGAATACACTGGGCCTGTTGTTGTTGTTGTAAGGTGTGGGGGGTTTATGAACAAGGATCTTCTTTCATCTTTGTGCCCAAAACTTTGTTTAAATTATATGAATTTACATGAATTTTAAATTTGGGTTCATACCCAATATTGTTATTTGCAAGAATATGAAATTTTGAGAGATTAGATATTGAATTGCATATCTACTTTTGTATTTTTATGCGTATTGCTGAAATTTCCAGATGTAGAATTGAATTATCATTATTTTCATTATCAAGCATAAAGATTTTGATATTTTAACATGTATTTGATGCATGGATTATTATGCCCTAGTTGGATATTGCTAATTCAAGATTGTTTGTGCTATAAGCACCCCATGACTAGATTATTTTTAGATTTTTGATAATGATTTGATCTTTTTATCTCAGCTTAGATATGAAATCTACTTTACAGTTTTAGATTTTAGTTTAGCTTAAAAATATACAGTTGGTTTTCGTAATAAACCATTATACTATATTTTAAAGTAGATTTCCAACAGAATGAGCATACAGATTAAAGGGAGTAATATTTAGCATTGAGCAGGAAGTGTGGAATTAGCGTGTGCCCTACTTCCACAGAACTACATAACCAGCGTAGGTACAGATTATCATTCTATAGAATGATAGTTACAGATGTGATCACTTAGCTCAGGTTATACTCCTTGGCAAGAGTGTGACACCTCTCCCCATCTTGAGGTTTTCCCCATAGGGGAAAAAGACGTTGGACTCTATGTTAGGTCACATAGTTTATGTCGGTTAAGAGAACCTCTCTGCTAGTAAAAGTAAATAATTTGCTTTTGAGTAAAGTCTCTAATAGTATAGAAAAGCTTATATAAAACTAAGTGGAAAGACTCATAAATTTTTTCAAATTATGCTTTACAGAAAGATAATAGCTACAAATTTCAG
The DNA here is from genome assembly GCA_030864225.1 of Capsicum baccatum var. pendulum. NCBI lineage: Eukaryota > Viridiplantae > Streptophyta > Magnoliopsida > Solanales > Solanaceae > Capsicum > Capsicum baccatum. The sequence continues at coordinate 253,433,422 of CM061560.1, read as the reverse complement.
ATTTCAGATACAGTAGTGAGTCCATTTTACACTTAGTATGATTTACAGACAGAATACTAGCACAATTTTTAGAACTAAATGTTATGAATCACCAGATTTATAAAGCATGATTTGCTTCTTATTATATCGGATTTTAGTATTTTAGATATTCCAGCTTATGTGAGTCATTTACATTTAGAATGCATTGTTTTACAAATTATGGTGATGATATAATATTTCACTTATTTTATGCATTCACCCCCATATACTTAGTACAACCTCCAAGTACTGATCCCTATATACGTCTATGTGCTACATTGTCTCATAATGTAGGTTCAAGTGCTCAATATCCGCAGTGTGAGTAGTTTGAGCATCTATATATATATCTGACAGTTGGTGAGTCCTCATAGTTTGGGGACTTATTCATTCAGATTTTGCATTTTATTAGTTTATATGATTCAGTATTCTTTTAAGATAGTTTGAGTTAGCTCGGGGTTTATCCCAGTGACTCTCTAGTTATTAGTAGTAGAGGCTTGTCAGACTACTAGTATGATTCAGACTTATTGTATTTGATTTTCAGAGATTATATTCAGATTATTCTCAGCTATTCCAGTCAGTTTCCCATATTTAGTATGACTTTTATGTCTATATTCCCATTATTATGAGATTCAGATTTAGTAGAAGGCAGACAGGGTTAGCTTAAGGCTATTCGTAGTCTTGAGCACTGTGTGATATTTCAGGACCAGGTTTTGGGCCCTTACAAACTTGGTATCAAAGCCTAAGGTTTATAAGAATCCTAGGGAGCCAGACAAGCCGCGTTACGTAGAGTCTTGATCATGTGTGTGAGCATGCCACATTTATGAGCAAGAGGCTATGGGATGTTCATAGAAAATCATCTCTTTCTTTCATGATCTATCATGCTTACAGTATCTCTATCTTTTTTTAACTCATGCACTTACGTGAGTTGAATATGCCTCCTCATCGAGCTAACGCTTAAAGAAATGGTAACCAGACACCTCATCCCGTCGATTCTTTGATTGAGAATGTATCCCATACTGAGTTTAAGGATGCCTTTCAGGCGTTGTCCCAGGCAGTAACTGCTAATGTTCAAGACAATCATTAGACTACATTCTCACTTCAGCAGAATGGTAATTTAGCAGCAGCTAGAATCAGAGATTTTATGAGAATGAATCCGCCAAAGTTCCTTGGGTAGAAAGCAGGTGAGGACCCACAACCTTACTTAGATGAGGTAAAGAATATCACCTAGATTATGCATGTTTCTGAAGAGAAAAGTGTAAAGTTAGCATCCTATAGATTGAAAAATATGGCGTATGATTGGGTAGTTATGTGGAGGAATAATAGAGGTAAGAATGTAGAACCCATGAGTTGGCAAGTATTTCAAGATGCTTTTATAGATAGGCTCTTTCCGTGTGAGATGAGAGAGGCGAAGATAGAGGAGTTTGTGAACCTGAGGCAGGGCTCGATGACAGTGAAAGAGTACTGCCTTAAGTTCAATTAGTTATCTAAATATGACCCTGATACGATGGCTGATCCCAGGGAAAATATGAATAAGTTTGTTACTTGAGTATCTAGTTTGGTAGTAAATGAGTGTAGGACTACCATGCTTATCGGAAACATAGATCTTGCTAGGTTGATAATTCATGCTTAACAGATTGAAGTAGGAAATTTGAAGGGAAGAGAGAGGGGAAATGAGAAGGCTAGAACAAGGCAGTTTGAGTATGGTCAGACTAGTTCTCAAAGAGGAAATCATTCGCAGTTTCAGAATCATTCATCTATGCTAGCACCATCTTCAGCTAGTGCTCCCGCTCCCAGAGCTAGGCAGGAGCAGTGGGGTAAGTCTTCTATGTCTAGATCTTAGAATAGTGTAAACGGAAGGCCCAGTTATCTTCCATGTGCTAAGTGTGGTAGGAATTATCCTGATGAGTATTTGGCTAGATAGGAGGGTTGTTTTGGTTGTTGATAAGTTGGATCATGGAATTAGAGAGTGTCTGCATGCTAAGCAAGAAAAAGAAATATTCGTCCCCAGACTCAGGATATTAGTACACTAGCTCCTTTAGGTCACCCAGTTCTTCCCCAGGGCGTACAATCTAGAACCGGTGGCGGTCAGCACCAGAATCGATTCTATGCTTTACCATCCCATCAGGAGCAGTAAGCTTTACCAGATATTGTTACTGGTATACTTTTTGTCTTTCATCTTGATGTTTATATGTTGGTAGACCCTTGGTCGAGTTTCTCTTATGTGACTCCATTAGTTGCAGTAATTTTTTGGATAAGTCCTGAAAAGATCCCTGAGCCCTTCTTAGTTTCTACCTCAGTAGGCGAGTCAGCTATTGCCGAACAGATCTATAGAAAGTGTCCTATTACTTTCCTTCACAAAATTATGTTAGCAGACCTAATAAAGTTAGATATGGTTGATTTTGATCTTATTATTAGCATGGATTGGCTTCATTCCTGTTATGACTCTATAGATTGTCACACCATAGTGGTGAAGTTTGAATTTCCAGATAAACCGGTCTTTAAGTGGAAAGGTAATTCAGTGTCTCCCAAGAGTCATTTCATATCTTATCTTAAGGCCAGAAATTTAATTTCCAAAGGGTCTATCTATCATCTAGTTCAAGTCAAAGAAACTAAGTTTGAGACTACAACAGTTCAGTCAATTAGTGTAGTTAATGAGTTTCCTGATAATTTTCCCAAAGATTTTCCAGGGGTATCTCCTGATAGGGAAATAGAATTTGTAATTGACCTTCTTCTAGAACTTAGCCTATCTCTATCCCTCCATATCTGATGGCTCCCGCTAAGCTTATGGAGTTGAAAAAGCAACTCAAAGATCTTTTAGATAAAGGTTTCATAAGGCCTAGTGTTTCTCCATGGGGCGCTCCCGTTCTATTCGTGCGAAAGAAAGATGGTTCTTTGCGTATGTGCATTTACTACCGCCAGTTGAATAAAGTCATAGTCAAAAATAAATATCCTCTTCCTAGAATTGATGACTTATTTGATCAACTCCAAGGTGCAAGTTGTTTATCAAAGATAGACCTTAGATTCGTCTATCATCAGCTTAAAATAAGGGAATGTAATATTCAAAAGATAGCTTTCAGAACCTGTTATGGTCATTTGAGTTTCTAGTCATGTCCTTTGGGTTAACAAATACCCCATCTACTTTTATGGACTTTATGAACAAAATGTTCAAACAGTATTTGGACATATTTGTCATAGTCTTTATCGATGATATTCTTGTCTACTCTTGTAGTGAGGATGATCATGCAGACCATCTTAGAAATATGTTCCAAACTCTTAGAGATCATCGGTTGTTCCTCATATTTAGCAAATATGAATTTTGGCTATGGTCAGTAGCTTTCTTTGGTCATATTATTTCCAGTGAGTGTATTAGATTTGATCTCCAAAAGACAGAAGTAGTAAGAAATTGGACTAGACCTATCTCTCCATTAGACATTAGGAGTTTCTTAAGTTTAGATGGATATTATAGACGTTTAGTTGAGGGTTTCTCATCTATTTCATCTCTTGTGTCTAGATTGACTCTGAAAAAAGTTAAGTTTCAGTATTGAGATTTCTGCAAGAAGTGTTTTCAGGAATTGAAGCCTCAACTCACTTCAGCCTTAGTTTTAACGTTACCTGATCGTACAGACAATTTTGTTATTTATTTTTATGCCTCTAGAATTTGTTTGGGTTGTGTTTTGATACAGAGAGGTAAGGTTATAGCCTATGCCACTAGACAGCTTCAGCCTCATAAGAAGAATTACCCAACCAATGATCTTGAGTTAGCTGTTGTTGTGTTTGCTTTGAAAATCTGGAGACATTATCTTTATGGGGTGTATGTGAATGTGTTCATGAATCCCAAAAGCTTACAGTATGTGTTTACTCAGAGGGAGTTGAATCTTTGTCAGGGAAGGTAGTTCAAATTGTTGAAGGATTATGATATGAGTATGTTGTATCATTCGGGTAAAGCCAATGTAGTGGCAGACACCCTTAATAAATTATATATGGGTAGTGTTGCTCACGTGGAGAATGATAAGAAAGAGTTAGTTCGGGAAGTTCACCTATTAGCTAGATTGGGTGTGAGGTTGGTTAATTTAGCTGAAGGAATATTTGGGTTCAGAGTAGTTCCAATCTTCCCTAGATTCGGAACTAAAAGAGAAGCAAGATAAGGATTCTAGTTTGGTCAAACCGAAGGAGCCAGTTAAAGACCAAAAGGTAGAGGTTTTCTCCCAAGGGGGAGATGGTGTGTTGATATACCATAGTAGATTGTGTGTGCCATGTGTTGGTGATTTAAGGCACCGGATTATGGAAGAAGTGCATGGTGTGCGTTATTCCATTCATCCAGGTGCTACCAAGATGTAATGAGACTTACGTAAAATCTATTAGTGGAGTGGTATGAAGAAAGATATAACTGAATTTGTAGCCAAGTTATAAGAGTTTAGTATCCCCACTTAGAAGTGAGAAGTGGTGAATATGGATTTTATGACTGGTTTACCCCATTCGCGCCGTTAGCATGATTCAATTTGGGTTATTGTAGACAGATTGACTAAGTCGGTGCTTTTCTTACCAGTTCACACATCCTACACAGCTAAAGATTATGCTAATCTGTATATCAGAGAGTTAGTCAGATTGCATGGAGTTTATTTTTCTATCATCTCAGATAGGGGTACTCAGTTTACCTCTCAGTTTTGGATAGCCTTTCAAAAGGGCTTAGTACCCAAGTTTATCTTAGTTCATCTTTTTATCCACAGACAGATGGTCATGCAGAGAGGACCATTCATACTTTAGAAGATATGTTGAGGGCATGTGTTCTTGATTTTAAAGGAAGTTGGGATGAGTATTTTCCATTGATTGAGTTCGCTTATAATAATAGTTACCATGTTAGTATTCAAATGGCTCCGTTTGATACTCTTTATGGACAGAGCTATAGATCGCCAGTTGGTTGGTTCAAAGTGGATGAGGCCGCTTTGATTATGACAGACATGGTGTTTGAAGCCATGGAGAAAGTTCAGTTGATTTAAGAAAGATTGAAAGCAGCCTAGAGTCATCAGAAATCTTATGCATATGTAAGAAGAAGAGATCTTAATTTCGAGGTTGATGATCTTGTGTATTTGAAAGTTTCACCCATGAAGGGGGTGAAGAGATTTGGAAAGAAAGGGAATCTAGTCCCCAATGTATAGTCCCCTTCCATATTTTGAGTCATATTATGAAGATAGCGTATGAGCTCGAGCTACCTGCAATTAATCCTCAGTTCATCCAGTGTTCCATGTGTCCTTGTTGAAGAAGTGCATGAACGATTCAGCCATTATAGTTCCACTAGAAAGTACATATATTCATAATAGCCTTTCAAATAAAGAAGTTCCGGTAGATATTCTTTATCCTCAAATCCGTACACTAAGGAACAAAGAAGTTCCCTTGGTCAAAGTTTTATAGGGAACTCAGTTCTTTGAGAGTGATACTTGGGAAGCAGAAATAGACATGCATGCCATGTATCCTCATCTCTTCTCCAGAACTCAGATTCAGCCGAAGGTAATACTTTTCCTACATTCAGTTGTTTTCCAGTCCCAGATTCATCCATATAGCTATTTTTATGTAAAGAACTCACAAGTAAGTTTAGTAGATCAAGATGTTGAGATTCAATCATACAATTTATTTCAGTAGTGCATGATAGCTTATAGCCTCAGATTCGTTAGTATTTCAAATTTAACTAGCTACATTCGAGGATGAATGTTCCCAAGAGGGAGATATTGTAATACCCCATATTTATCCTAGCTTAATTTCACTCCTAGAATGTCAAATGTTAGCTAAAAAATGAATACCTTTTTATACATGTAGAATTTTCCAAATTTGGACCCTCCATTGTGTAGAAAATTGAATAATCTTTCCATCAATACCAATTTTGCCTAAATCCGATACTCGGTTGAGAAATTATGGCATTTTTAGTAAAATAGTGTGCCATTTGGACAAGCACCACGTCACAGTGAAGGGTAAATTGCCAATATCAAATTCCAGTGGACCTTCGCAATAGCCCTGCATTGCGAAAAAACCTTATTTCCCATTTTTCATTTCTAATGGCTCACCGTGATGGTGGCGCGTCGCTGTGATGGCCCAAATGACAATCCAGTAAAGCATCGCGATAGCTCCTCATCGCGGAGAACTTCCAGGTCCCAGTCGTTATTTTCCAGTAAGCCACCGCGATAGTGGCGCATTGCAGTGGCATGAAAAATCAGAAATTTCTTCTCTTTCTAGTTCTGATTAAACTTTAAAAAGGACACTTTGGTCAATTCCCAAGCTCACAATTCATGTAAAACACAAGATTAAACCCATTCTTAACCAATTATGCTCATTATTAATCAATTCTCTCTAAAAAAAAAAACCCTAGAGCTCAAAGCTTTCTCTCCAAGAAATCAAATTCCACCATTGTTTCTCCAAGAAAGATTTAAATTAGGGATTTCCAAATCAAGATAATCAAGAACTCATCCTCAAAAGCACAAATAGAGACTCAAGTTCAAGCTTTCTTAGAAATTCATCAATTAAGGTATGCGGGGTTTATGAACAAGGATCTTCTTTCATCCTTGTGCCCAAAATTTGTTTTAAATACTGATTTTTATATTAATTTACATGAGTTTTAAATTAGGTTCATACCCAATAGTGTTATTTGCAAGAATATGAGATTTTGAGAGATTTAGATGTTGAATTGCATGTCTACTTTCGTATTTGTATGTGTATTGCTGAAATTTCCAGATTTAGAATTGAATTATCATTATTTTCATTATTAAGCATGAACATTATGATGTTTCAACATGTATTTGATGCATGGATTATTATGCCCTAGTTGGATATTGCTAATTCAAGATTGTTTGTGCTATAAGCACCCCATGACTAGATTATTTTTACATTTTTGATAAAGATTTAATCTTTTGATCTCAGCTTAGATAAGAAATCCACTTTACAGTTTCAGATTTCAGTTCAGCTTAAAAAATATAGTTAATTTACGTTATAAATCATTATACTAGATTTTAAAGTGGATTTCCAACATAATGAGTGTAACGCCCCGAATCTATTACCCGGAAAGCTACATGGTGCTCATGACCCCGAAGGACCACAAGTTAACCCATGAATAATATTTGTACCTGAGCACTGCATAATATACTTTATAAATACAAAATAAAAGGCTAAAAGGCCATAAGGTTCAAATATCTGATAAAACAAAACATCTGGAAATACGGTATATTGATACCAAAACAAAACAAAGTAATTGTCTAAACATGCTATAGTCTGAAAGCCTTTAAACTGTCTGAAACTGTGGAGTTGATGGGACATGTCCCCAACTAACTCTAAACTACTGAAATAATAAAGTAATAAAATAATCATGCTATCCTCGAATGATGAGGACTAACTGTTAGTCTGTTTACTGAACGTATAATCTACTAAGGGTGCTTTGGATCTCGTGCTTCTGAACCTATGGTATAAGACACCATAGAGAAAATGCGTCACTATGATTGAATGTACTGGTATACAAGTGGGGTAAGATGAATGCATAGGTTCATATGCATGAACAATACTAACTCACTGAATAATATGAACGTGAGAATACATGCATGAATACGTGAACTGTAACTAAGATCATGACATCACTAAACTTGATTACTAATAACATAAATTTTGTATAACTGATATACTATTATCTAAATGACTGTGTCTGACAGTCCTGATTGAGATAGAACTGGCCGAGTTCCACAGAGAACTGTTGACTATATCTGACAGTCTAGAATCTGAAGAACTATTTGAGTTTTATACTAAATTGAGTGATTGTATCTGAAAGTCCTGAATCTGAAAAACTATCTGAGTTTTTTACTAAGCTGAGTGACTGTATCTGACAGTCCTTATTTGTAACTGAAACTATGGCAGAATTCATCGAACTGATATACCCTAAATAAGTAAATATAGATGAGCTGGAGTTGAATCTGTAACCCTAATGGGAAGGGTGTCAATAGTGCGCCACTGGTAAGGACAAGCTATGAGAAATCCCTAATCTAACAAGTACTCTAAGGAGAAGGGTGGGACCGTCATCTAACAAGTTAAGCCACCTTATCTACCCTCATATAGTTGGTTTGATATCTCAACCTATGTTGGCTACATAGTGTTGTAATGAAAGGACTGCTTCTAAGAATCACACCCTCTACTAGTAGGTGAGTTCCCATCCTTGGGCTCACTCAGTGCTGAATCCTACTCTCATCTGAGTAGACACTGATTTGATTATACTGAGCTGAACTAGATTGAGGTTACTAAATTCCATTGACTGACGGAACACTAATGATATCTGATAATTGACTGAGGTTTACTGAGATTACTGAGATTTCTAGATTGATACTAAATTTACTAATTTTTCCTGAGTCGTAAGACTGACTGAATTCTACTGTTCATGGCTTGACTGAGAGTATCTTGAAAACTGACACTGGCTTTAGGCACATAGCTAAATTGTCGGGTACAAGTACCCCCAGGACTTGATAGCATGAAAATGACAAGACATGACACTTCTTGACACATGACCATAGTCAACAAATCATAGTACAATCTTTGGGGATTTCCATGAAGTATTTGTATGCCATAACCTTACACTTGAATAGGAGTGCATATAAACATGTCATAATTTCATAAGAATAATCTCATGAGAATTACATCAATCCATCACAAAGAATAACAATAGCATGGGAGTCATTTTGAACATAAAGGGTAAAACATGCATTTATCATTTGGGTCACAATTGAGCTATAATCCATAATTTCTATTCTCGTAGGCGTTTTATCAAACACCTAGGATGCATGACTTAGGGCTTAGGAATGATCATCAATTAATACAACAAAACTCCATATTTCAACTCAATTTCATATATTTCAATCCAAATGGTAACATAGATTCATGAACAACACATAAATATTCTAACTTGGGAATCATACAACCATATTGCATGCATAATCAACCCACAACATAAACATCACAATTTATGATTTCAAAATTGGATTATTGAACTTCATGGATGAAATGAATCCATAGATGAACACTTTACATACCTTAGTTGAAAGATTCTTGAAGACTAACGGTGAAATCCCTTGAATTTGAACCTTTTATGAAAACCCTAGGGTTTTATCTTGAGAGATTTTGAGAGAAATCAATAATATGTTGCTTAATTATGGCTAAATCTCATGTTATTGGACTTATATAGGGTGGCAAAATAACCCTTTTGCCCTTCAAAGTTTGGGGCTGACTGCTGAAAAATTGGCCCAGGCGGAATAGCCAAGGCGCCGCCCTTCTAAGTCCATCGGACTAGGCAAGGCGCCGACCCTCCTACTCCATCGGACTAATAAAGGTGCCTCCCCGCCTGGAGCAATGCCATTACTAGGGAATCGCGGTCTTATCGCAGAGAGATACTGGTTTGGGTATCCAAACATGCCCTTATGCTCTTCCAAAAATTTTGAAACTCACTTGGGATATACTATTGACTTACCCCATCATAACGCAACTTGAAAATAAAAAAATGGAGGTTGTAAAGGTCATTAAATAAATCTCCAAAGTTTGGATACTTAAAATGAGACTAAGTGTTGAAAACTTAGCTAAAATTTCCGAAGTGTTGGGATCCCTTATGTGCCTTAAAAGCTGAATTTAGTCTTAGAATTTTGCGGGATCTTACAATATATCCCCCTTGAGAATATTCATCCTCGAATGAGACTAACTGAGATGGGAGAAAAGATGAACTGAATTACACAATGAATATGAACAACTGAAACATGATTTCATGACTGACATGACTGATAAGCTAACTATATCATACTGAACATGCTTATCTAATGCATGAGTAACTGATTAATGAATGCATGACTGAGTATGATGATGAACTGGGTTTCTCATACTATTAATTTATATCTGATGCATGATTATATGACTGAATTGATACATGAATCCATGACTAAAGATGCAATGGTACTTAGTACCAAGTTTGTAATGAAATCCTGAACATGAAACAAAATAAGCTTAAGGATAACTATTACCTTGAGCTGAGTCTGAGTTAGCAGAAAACAGGTGAGGATACTTAGTCCGAATATCTATTTTTGCTTCCCAAGTAGCTCCCTCAAAGGACTGATTCCGCTAAGGAACTTTGACTAGAGGAACTTCTTTGTTCCCCTGTCTGCGAGTCTGGTAGTCAAGGATTTCGAATGGTATCTCTTCATAAGAGAGGTTGTTTCTGAACATCTATGCCCTCAATAGATATTACAACTGCTAAGTCGCCTATGCACTTCTTGAGCAAGGAGACATGAAATACTGGATGAATTGAGGCTAGATCTGAAGGCAACTCGAGCTCATAAGCTACTTTACTAAAGCGACTCAGAATTTTGAAGGGACCAATATATCGGGGACTGAGCTTTCCCTTCTTGCCGAATATCTTCACTTCCTTCACGGGAGAGATCTTAAGATAAACAGAGTCACCAATGTCAAACTCGAGATCCTTTTTGCGCACATCTGCATAAGACTTCTGTTGGCTCTGAGCAGCCCGGAATATTTCTATGATCAACTGGACTGTCTCTAAGGTATTCAAGACTAAGTCAGGCCCTACTACTATGGCCTCACCGACTTCGAACTAACCGATTGGCGATATGCATCTCCTACTATAGAGAGCTTTAAATGGAGCAATATGAATAGTAGAATGGTAGCTGTTGTTGTATGGAAATTCAATCAAAGGCAAGTGGTCATCCCAACTACCTTTGAAATCAACTGCACATTCCCTTACTATATTTTTCATGGTTTGAATGTTCCTTTCTGATTGACCATCTGTCTGAGGATGGAAGGTTGTACTGAGGTGAATATGCGTACCAAGACCTTTTTGGAATGCTTTCCAGATGTGAGAGGTGAACTAGGTACCTATATTTTATACAATAGACAATGAAATACCATGTAATTTGACCAACTCCCTAATATAGAGTTTTGCATAATCCTCGACTGAATAAGAGGTATAGACTGGAAGAAAATGATGGACGAGGTTTTTGAATAGAACTTTGATAGGCGAGAGAGCTGATTTGGTCATCCTATCTACAATGAACCAAACTGAATCATGCTGAAGACGAGTACGAGGCAAACCCATCACAAAGTCCATGTTCACTTCTTCCCACGTCTAAGTTGGAATACTAAACTCTTGTATGGACCCACTAGGATTCTGATGCTCTATCTTAACCTACTGAGATGTAGAGCACTTAGCTATAAATTTTGCAACATCTCTCTTCATCCTGCTCCACCAATAGATCTACCGTAAATCGAGATACATCTAGAGTAGTGCGCACCATGAACTTCTGCAATAATTCGTTGCCTCAAATCATCTACACCTAGAACACACAGACGCCCCTAAAAATGCAATACACTATCTTCCCCTTGAGAGAAAACCTCTACTTTCTGATCTCTGACTGACTCTTTCAATATGACTATGTTGGGATCTCTATCCTGATTTTCTTTCACCTCAGAAACTAGAGAGGACTCTAAACTATTTTGAACCTATATACTACCTTTTGCTGAATCGACTAGGCGGATATCTAATCGTGTAAGCTGATGAACTTCCTGGGCTACATCTTCTTATCTTTCATAATATGGGCAACACTACCCATAGACAGTCTACAGAGAGCATCATCCACTACATTAACCTTGCCGGGATGATAAAGGACACTCATGTTGTAATCTTTCAAGAGCTCTAACCACCTTCTCTAACGGAGGTTAAGATCTTTCTGACAGAGTATGTGCTGAAGGCTTTTGTGATTTGCGAATATATCTACATGCACCCTATAGAAGTAATGCCTCCAAATCTTCAAGGCAAAAACTGCGGCTGCTAACTCAAGATCATGAGTCGGGTAATTCTTCTCATAGGGTTTAAGTTGTCTAGAGGCGTAGGCTATCACCTTACCATGATGGATGAGGAAACAACCAAAACCTACTCTGGATGCATCATAGTACACTACAAATCCATCTGAACCATCTGGAAGAGCAAAAAGTAGAGCTGAGGTAAGCCGAGTCTTCAACTTTTGAAAATTCTTTTTGCAAGGATCGGACCAATGAAACTTGACTTTTTTCTGAGTCAATCTGGACATAGGGGATGCAATATAAGAAAATCCCTCAACAAACCATCTGTAATAGCCAGGAAAACACAAGAAACTCTTGATATGTGAAGGAGATATAAGGCGAGGCTGGTTTCTTACTGCTTTGGTCTTTTGAGGATCAACTTTAATGCCATCACTGGAAATGATATGACCAAGGAATGTTACTAACCTTAGCCAAAATTTTCACTTACTAAATTTGGTGAACGAGTGATGATTTTTTAGAGTCTAGAATACTATTCTGAGATGTTCTGCATGATCATGCTCACTGCGGGAATAGACAAGAATGTTATCTATGAAGACTATGACGAACATATCCAAGTACTACTTGAACACACGGTTCATCAAGTCCTTGAAAAATTCTGGAGCATTGGTAAGACTAAAGGACATGACTAAGAATTCAAAATAACCATACCAAGTCCTGAAAGTTGTCTTTGGGATGTCACATTCTCTGACTCTGAGTTGATGATAGCCTGATTGGAGGTCTATCTTAAAGAAATAACTGGTACCCTTAAGTTGGTCAAACAAGTCATAAATTCTGAAAAGTGGATATTTGTTCCTGACCATGACTTTATTGAGCTGATGGTAGTCTACGCATATTCTAAGAGAACCATCTTTCTTGCGCACGAATAGAATTGGTGCACCCCACAGGAAAATACTAGGCCTATTGAATCCCTTATCTAGGAGATCCTTCAATTGTTCCTTCAATTCTCTGAGTTCTACAGGTGTCATTCTATATGGCGGAATAGATATAGGTTGAGTATATGGAAGAAGATCAGTGCCAAAGTCTATTTCCATTTAGAGAGAAATTCCTAGAAGATCTTTAGGAAAGACATCTAAATATTCAGTCACTACTGGGACTGATTCAAGACTTGTAGCTCCAGAACTAGAGTCTTTAACTCGAATAAGATGATAGACACATCCCTTAGATATTATTTTCTGTGCTTGAAGGTAGGAAATAAGCTAAAGTACTACCCCTCCACTCTAGGACAGGTTCATTCAGGAATTGAAACTAGACAACTTTATTTCTAGAGTCGACTATGGAATAGTAGGAATGAATCTAATCCATGCCGAGAATGACATCATAATTAGTCATCTCTAATTTGACTAACTCTGCTAAAGTGAGTTTCTGGGATAGCATAACCGGATAGTTCCTGTATACCCATCGGGCTATGATAGTTTTACCCACTATAGTAGATACTGAGAAGTCCGCTGCTAGAATTTCGGGACTGACTCTAAAATCAACTGCTATATAAGGAGTAACAAAAGACAAAGAAGCTCCTGGATCTAGCAAAGTGTAAACATGCAAGTGAAAGATTAGTAACATACTAGTAACCATATTAAGATAATTTTCCTGATTCTTTCGAGACTAAAGATCATAGAGTTTATTTGGGCGTTGCCCACTAGTAGCACTGGAGGAGACACTTTGCTGATTCGGGCAACTGGACTGAGGTGAGAAATGGTTATGCTGACCTTAAGGACCTGGATGAGGACATTCTCAGACTCTGTGGCCTGGCTTTCCAAATCTAAAGCAAAAATCACTGCCAGCTCTGCAAGTACCTTGGTGATTCTTGCCACAAGTCTGACAAAGGGGATAGGTTCAGGCACTGCTACTACTTTCCTATGACTTAGAGCCTGGAGCCCTATCTTTGTTGCTATCTCTAAATTTTGATACTGGAGCATTGGCTGGGGAAGGAGCTGGAACGGATGACTTTAGGAGGAACTGAGAATGACTTCTATCCTCTGACTTAGGCTGACCAAAGTTAAAACTACCTGTCCTAGCTCTCTTATTCTGCTTCTCTCTTATCTTAATCTTCTTCTCTTCTATCTGTTGAGCATGGATCATAAGCCTTGCTATGTCCATATCACTAATTAATATTGCAAATGTACACTCATTCACCATACTATCATTTACCTCAGAAACAAATTTACTTATCTTAGCCCTACTGTCTGCCACTACATGAGAAACGTATATACATAGTTGAGTAAGCTTAAGAGAATATTCTTTCACTATCATACTACTTTACCTGAGGTTGATAAATTCTAACACCATATTTTTTCTCAGCTCTAGGTGAAAGAATCTATCAAGAAAGTTGGTGGCAAACTCCTTCCACTCTATAGGCCCTGCTTTATCGCCCTTCTCTGCTTTCCACTGCTTGAACCATGTGTGAGCCATATCCTACAATTGATATGCAGCTAACTCATCACTCTCACTAGAATTCACCCCCATGATATCTGTAACCTTCTGAACTTGATCAAGGAGTTCCTAAGGGTCTTCATCTGACTTAGACCCGAAAAAGGATGGAGGATTCATTCGGGTGAAGTCCCGAATCCTGGCTATATCTGAATTAGCCACTGGGTTGGCAAGAATGATAAATGGACATTCATTTGAAGCAACAACTGAAGTAGCAAGAGTAGTGAATGCAACTCTGAACTCTCCATAAGAGACATGTTCACCCAAGGGATCTGCTTGGATGGGCTGAGGGGCTAACTAATTTCCGTTTCTTCTTTTAGAAGGCATGTTTTGTAAACGAAAAGGGAGAAATGGATTAGACTGAGAGTAAAATTTGAGCTCATGCTTACTGGTATATCATGAATACTGAAAAAAGGAAAACTGTTTCCTAAAACATCATATTGCCTCATGTACATAAATGTGGTGCACAATACACCCATGCATAAAACTCTACTAGATGTGTCTTTCAGAATTCCTAGTATACTATTGAATATTAGGCTCTGATACCAAGTTTGTGACGCCCCAAATCTGGTACCCGAAATGCTGATGGTGCTCATGACCCCGAAGGACCACAAGCTAACCCATGACTGATAACCTGAGCATGCATAATATACTGTATAATTGTTGAATAAAAATATGAAAGGCCATAAGGTTCAAATATATAATAAAACATAACATCTGAAACTATAGTATATCAATACCCAAACAAAACTGAAGTAACTTTCTGAATATGCTATAGTCTGAAAGCCTCTTAACTGTCTAAAAACTGTGGAGTTGATGAAACATGTCCCCAACTATCTCTGAACTACTAAAATAATAAAGTAATAAAATAATCATATTATTCTCAAATGATGAGGACTCACTTCTAGTATGTCTACTGAATGTCTGATCTACTAAGGGCGCTTTGGATCTCGTTCTTCTGAACCTATGGTATAAGACACCATAGCATAAATACATCAGTACGATTGAATGTACTGGTATGCAAGTGAGGAAAGCTGAATACATGGGTTCATATGTCTGAAAAACGCTAACTGACTGAATAACATGACTATTCGAATACATGCATGAATATGTGAACAGTAACAGAGATCATGACATCACTAAACCTTATAACTGATAACATGAATTTTGTATAACTGATATCCTATTATATGAATGTCTTGTCTAATAGTCCTAATTCTAATGGAACTAGTAAAGTTCTGTATTGAAATGGGTGATTGTATCTGACAGTTTTAAATCTGAAGAACTATCTAAGTTTCATACTAAACTGAGTGATTGTATCTGACAGTCCTGAATCTAAAAAACTATCTGAGTTTTTTACATAGCTGAGTGACTGTATCTGACAGTCCAGATTTGAAACTAAAACTATGGGAGAATTCATCTAACCGACATACCCCAAATAAGTAAATATAGCTCAGTTGGGGACTAATATGTAACCCCAATTGGAATGGTCTCAATAGCGCGCCACTAGTAAGTATAAGCTATGAGTAATCCCTCATCTAACAGGTACTCTAAGAAGAACGGCGGGACCCTTATCTAATAGGTTAATCCACCTCATCTACCCTCATCTAGCAGGCTTAATGTCTCAACCTACACTGGCGATGTAGTTCTGGAATGCAAGGACTGCTTCTAAGAATCACACCCTCTACTAGTAGGTAAGTTCCCATCTTTGGGCTCTATTGGTGTTGAATCCTACTCTCGTATAATTTGACACTGATTTGATTATACTGAGCTAAACTAGATTAAGGTCACTGAATTTTGTTGACTGACAGAACACTACTGATATCTGATAACTGACTGAGATTTACTAAGATTACTGAGATTTCTTGACTGATACTGAATTTACTGAGTTTTCTGGAGTCGTGAGACTGACTGAATTATACTGTTCATGGCTTGACTGAGAGTATCTTGAAAACAGACACTGGCTCTAGGCACATAGCTAAATTTTCTAGTACAAGTACCCCCAGGTCTCGATAGCATGAAACTAGCAAGACATGACACTTCTTGACCCATGACCATAGTCAACAAATCATAGTACAATCTTTAGGGATTTCCATGAAGTATTTGCATGCCATAATCTTACACTTGAATAGGAGTGCATATAAACATGTCATAATTTCATAGGTCTAATCTCATAAGCATTACATCAATACATCACAAAGCATAACAATAACATAGGAGTCATTTTGAATATAAGGGTAAAACATGCATTTATCACTTGGGTTACAATTGAGCTAGAATGGATAATTTTTATTCTCTTAAGAATTTTATCAAACACCTAGGATTCATGACTTGGGGATTAGGCATGATCATCAATTAATACAACAAAACTCCATATTTCAACTCAATTTCATATGTTTCAATCCACATGGTAGCATAGATTTATGAACACATAAAAATTCCAACTTGGGAATCATATAACCATATTTGAAAGAACATAATCAACCACAAAAAAAACATCACAATGTTTTATTTCAAAATTGGATTCTTGAGCTTCATGGATGAAAGGAATCCATGAAGGAACACTTGACATACCTTAGTTGAAAAACTCTTGAAAACTAATGGTGAAATCCCTTGAATTTAAACCTTATTTGAAAACCCTAGGGCTTGTTCTTAAGATATTTTGAGAGAAATCAAGCATATGTTACTTAATTATGGCTAAATCTCGTGTTATTGGGCTCATATAGAGCGGTAAAATGATCCTTTTACCCTTCAAAGTTTGGGGCTGATTGCTGAAAAATTAGCCCAGGCGGAATAGCCAAGGCGTCGCCCTACTAAATCCATTGGACTAGGCAAGGCACCACCCCACCTAAGCTGCCGGACTAAGCAAGGCGCCGCCCCACCTAGAGCAACGCGATTATCAGGGTGCCACGAGCTTACCGCAGAGAGATACTGGTTTGGGCATCCAAACATACCCTTATGCTATTCTAAAAATTATGAAACTCACCCGAGATGTACTATTGACTTACCCCATCTTAACACAATTTGAAAATAAAAAAATGGAGGTTGGAAAGGTCACCCGAAGTTTGAATGCTTAAAATAAGACTAAGTGTTGGTATCCCTTATGTGCCTTAAAAGATGAATTTAGACTTAGAATTTTGAGAGATATTACAATGAAAATACAGATTAAAGGGAGTTGTATTTAGCATCGAGCGAAAAGTATGGGATTAGCATGCCCTACTTCCACAAAACTACGTAGCCAACGTAGGTACATATTATATTCTCATTTCTATATGGATGATAGTTACAGATGTGATAACTTAGCTCAGGTTATACTCCTTGGCAAGAGTATGACACCTCTCCCTCTCGTGAGGTTTTTCTCATAGGGGAATAAGACGTTGGACTCTAGCTCACATGGTTTATATCAGTTAAGAGAACCCCCCTGCTAGTAAAAGTAAATAATCAGCTTTTGAGTAAAGTATCTAATAGTATGGAAAAGATTTTAGAAAAATAAGTGTAAAGGCTCGCAAATTTATTCAGATTATGCTTTACAGAAAGATATTAGCTACAAATTTCAGATACAACAGTGAGTCTTTTTTACACTTAGGCAGTATGATTTATAAGCAAAATACTAGCACAGCTTTCAGAACTAAATGTTATGACTCACTAGATTTATAAAGTGTGATTTGCTTCTTATTATTTTGGATTGCAGTATTTCAGATATTCCAGCTTATGTGAGTCATTTACATTTAGCATGCATTGTTTTACAAATTATGATGATGATATAATGTTTTACTTATGCTATGCATTCACCTTTTATACTCAGAACATCCTCAAAGTACTGATCCACATATACGTCTATGTTCTACATTGTCTCATAATGTAGGTTCAGGTGCTCAGTATCAGCAGCGTGAGTAGTTTGAGCATCTCCATCTACATCCGATAGTTGGTGAGTCATCATAGTTCAGGGACTAAATCATTCAGATTTTGCAACTTATTAGTTTATATGATTCAATATTCTTTTCAGACAGTTCAAGTTAGATGGGGGTTTGACACAGTGACTCTCTAATAATTAGTAGTAGAGGCTTGTCAGACTGCTAGTACGATTTAGACATAGTATTTGATTTTCAGAGATTATATTCAGATTATTCTCATCTATTTTAGTCAGCTTCCCGCATTTAGTATGACTTTTATGTCTATATTCCTATTATTATCAGATTTAGATTTAGTAGAAGGCAGACAGGGTTAGCTTAAGGATACTCGTTGTCTTGAGCACCATGTGAAATTCTGGGACCATGTTTTGGGGCGTTACACAAAGTGGCATAAATGCTCTATTTTTGTGTTATTTTGAGGGAAATAAGGTCCTTTCACATCCCATAACTGTCCCTAAACACTTATAGATGGAATTAAAGTTCTTATACACATTTTATCACTCACCAAATCCATAACTCATCATCTTTAAGTAAAAGAAGGAAAAACAACCTAGGATTTGAACTCTTAAGCTTAGTTTAATTTCTCCATGTTTTCGTCATTTCTAAGGTATGTGGGGCTATCCTAAATCTCATGGGCATAGGTTTTATGATTTCAATAATCTTTAAAGTTATGTATATATGTATGTATATGTAATGAGTTTTGAGAAATTATTTTAAGAGCATGCATCATGAATCCAATTTGATAAAAGTATGCAATTATCATGGTTTTTTTCATAAACTAGATTTATATTCTTGTGCATAGATAATTTGAGTTCGGAAAGTGATTTATTAATGTGACTTGGGAAATTCCCTTCCACATAATGAAATCTATGGTCTTTGTATGGCATAAATTGTGAATTGTTTGAGAGCATGAATTAAAAGACCCTTTTTTATCATGAGATTTATGTATAACTAAATATTAGGGATGTGTAACGCCCCGGAAATACACCCTAGACATCACATGGTGCTCAAGACTACAAGAAGTCCCAAGCTAACCCTTTTAGCCTTCTAACAACTTTGGAACTCATAATAAAGATAAACTTGACATAGGAAATCTTGAAATAATTGAATTAATGTCTTATCTAAAAGTGAATTAATATCTTACTGAAAGTCTTAAACTTAGAAATCTTAAAACCAACACTCTGAATCCAAAATAGACAAATAATCAGATAGGCACTTACTTCTTACTAGAGAGATATTGGGACAAGCCCCCGCTAATTCGAACTAAATAGAAACCAAATTACTAAAATACTTCATCAATATCAATATCTAATAAAAATGATCCTCAAACTATGAGGACTCACCAAATATCGGGATGGAGATGGAGATGCTCGTAAGCAATCCCACTGCTGGAACTTAACACCAAAACTTACATTAAAAAATAATGTAGCACATAGACTTATATGTGGATCAGTACTTCTACAATGTATGAGCATATGGGGGTGAATGCACAAGTAAAACAATAACTCAATGTATACTTAGATTTTCAAACAATGCATGCTAAGTGTAAATGAATCACCTTGGGCTTGAATAAAACAAAAGCTGTAATATCATAAAAACATGAATAATAAAGAATATTGAATAAACTTTGTGAGCCACACACTTAGTTTCTAAAAGACTTACTTTTAATCTTTCATAGGGATGTTCTTCTAAACGACATAAACCATGTGAGCTACCATGGAGTCCAACGTCTTACTATAAGACCCCATAAAATTTCTAAGCTTAAATCATTCATTTAAGCTTTTCAAGGGGGGGTCCCATACTTAGAAAATCCTAGCTAAGTTTCTAGACTTAGTTTATTTTAGCCTTCGAAAGTTGGAAATCTTATTTCACGACCTTACTATCCATTAATAGTCTATATTTTTATTGATTCATTATCAAGAAGGTCAATAAGTGTTCCCAGACAAGTTTTGAATTTTTTAAAACTCGTTTAAACCACATTTGGAGTCCCAAAATAGTGGACCAACGTGATCTTGATGTGTCGCATCGCCAATCACGTTGGTTAACATAGTTATAGGATTTCAGGGCCAAAATACTGATAATAAATGCAATCATGGAGCGACGCATCGACCATCCTGTCGATGCAGTCAATGCAACACGTCGCTTATAGCGTTGATGCCCAGTTTTTAGTCATTAAATATTCGTATTTCAAGGGCAAAAGGGTCAATTTTCAATCCCTATATAAGTCAAAAACACAGGATTAAGCCCCAATTCAACCAAAATATATTCACTTCTCTCAAAATCCTCTCAAGAACAAGTTAGGGTTTTCAATTGGGGATTCAAATTCAAGGAAATTCCACCGTCAATCTTCGTGAAATCAAGAACTAAGATATTCAAGTGTTAATTCATGGATTCCTTTTGTCCATGAAGCCTAAGAATCAAATTTTAAACTATGAATGGTGATATTCATGTTATGGATTGATTATGTTCATGTGGTTGTTGTTGTATGATTCCCAAGTTTGAATCTTTATGTGTTTTTATGAAGCTAGGATAGTACGTGAGTTGAAATCTATGAATTGAGTTAGTTATGATGTTTTAATTTGATAATTATGCCTATTACCTAAGTGGTGCATGTAAGGTATTTGACAAAATGCCTTAGAAAACAAGAATTTTGCATTATGACTTAATAGGGCCTAAATGACGAATTTATGCTTTACCCTCATGTTCAAAATGCCTTCCATATTATTCTTATGTATTGAATTTTTTTTGTTGGATTGCTCATCAATTAACCTTATGAAATTATTCCATGACTACATGCAATCCAATTCATGTACCAAAATATGATAATTAATTGCCCCATGAAATATTCCCAACTATTGTAGTATGAATTGTTGATGTTGGTCATGTATTCAAGAAGGGTCATGCCTTGTTATTTTCCTTCTATCGAATCCTAGGGGTACTTGTACCCGATAATTTAGCTATGTGCCTAGAGCCAGTGTCATGTTTTCAAGATACTATCAGTCAAGCCATGTTTAGTAGAACTCAGTCAGTCTCATGACTCAGGAAAACTTAGTAAAGTTAGTAATTCAGTAATCTCAATCCAGTCCTACTCAGTACTTAATAATATCAATAATCTCAGTCAGTTATCTGATATCAGTAGTATTCTATCAGTCAACGGAATTGAGTGAACTCAGTCCATTTTATTTCAGTTCAGTTAATCATGTTCAGTATCTATTTATATGGGAATAGGATTTAGTACTAAGTGAACCCAAGGATGAGGGCACACACTGACAGATGAGGGTGTGATCCTTAGAGGCAATCCTTGTATTTCAGAACTACGTAGCCAGCATAGGTTGAGACATCACTAATAGATGAGGGTTGATGAGGTGGATTAACACTGTCAGATGAGGGTCCCACCATTCTGTTTTGGGGACACTGTTAGATGAGGCTCACTCATAACTTATCCTTACTAGTAGTGCGGTATTGACACCCTTCCAATTAGGATTACATATTGGACCTCAACTTAGCTATAATAGCACATTTGGGGTATGTCATTTAGATGACTACTTCCCACAGTCACAGTCACAGTCTCAGTCTTACTAATTGAACTCAGTTAGTTCTACAAATTTCAGGACTGTCAGATACAGTCAACTCAGTACAATACGAAACTCATCTAGTTCCATCAGAATCTAGACTGTCGCTACAGTCACTCAGTATCAGTTATATCAGTTATTAGTAACTCATGTTATCTATTAGTATTCAGACTCAATAGTCAGCATCATCATGAATTCAGTTACAGCTACTCATTCATGCATATATTTTCACATTTATGTTATACAGTCAGTTAGTATAGTTCATGCATATGAACCCTTTGCATTCATCCTACCTCACTTGCATACCAGTACATTCAATGGTACTGACGCATTTGCGCTATGGTGTTTTTATACCATAGGTTCAAAAGCACGAGCTCCAGAGCATCATTAGCATTCCAGATTCAGAAGTTAGAGTCAGCAGTGAGTTCTCATCAGTTGAGGATGTTATTATTTAATTATTTCATATCTTCAGTACTTAGTTATTTCAGTAGTTGGAGTTAGTTAGGTACATGTCCCATTAACTCCTTATTTGTATAGTTTAGTCAGTTAGAGGCTTTCATACTAGATGTTTACAAATAGTGTATTTTAGTTTTGGGTATTTCTATGCCCCGTTCAGATATTGTTCTATCAGTTATATTGTAGTTTTGAATCTTATGGCCTTACAACTTTTATTCTGTATTTATACACTATATTATGTAGTGCTTAGGTACAAATATTAGTCATGGGTTAGCTTGTGGTCCTTTGGGGTCATGATCTTCGTGTAGCATTTCGGGTACCAGATTTTAGGTATTACACTTACCCAAGTTGGGGAGAGTTGTCCTACCCTTACTATCAAAATAGGAACTTAACTTAAGTGATCACTATCTATATCTTCATCCATATTAGGAATAATATTAACCAACATTGACTCGTAGTTCTTGGGCATGTGACCTTGGATGCATACCAAACTCAGTGCTAAATACTACTCCCTTATAACTTAGTGCTCCTACTTTAGGAAATCCACCTTAAAATAGCATAAGGATTTATAATGAAAACCAGTTATTCTTCTCGTTGCTTTAAACTATAATCATAATGAATAAAATGTGGATTTCATATCTTAGCTTATGATCAAAAGATCAATTCTTACTTGAAATCTTGATATAAGTTTGTCATAGAATGCTTAAAAGAATAATCTTCTTGAAATCTCAACACATAAACTTTGGACTTAAAATCCATGCTTTAAACCTTGGAGATTCATATCAACACTTCATGCCTAATAACAATCTTGAAATACTTTAACAATATCAAGTCAAGATAGTACAATCTCATGCATATTATAAATCTTATAAGTTAAAACATAAACATAACCAATTCTTAATATAATCAAAACTTTAAATCTCATGATATTCAAATGCTTCAATGATATAGAAACTTGGGTATGAACCCTAATTAAAAACAAGTAAATTGAATTTTAAAATCATGCAATTTGGGCACAAGGGTGAAAGGATACCCATGTCCATAACCCCACATACCTTAATAGGCATGATTTGATGTAGAAAACTCGACCTTGAAAGCCTTGGAGATGATATTGAAAGCTTTTCTTGAACTTCTTGGGTTAGGGTGCTTAAATTTTTATTTATCTTGAAGAGAGTGTAATAGAGTTTTGAAGTTCTTGGGAGGAGGTTAGGGTTTGTTCTTGAGAGAGAAAGCTTTCTTTTGAGAGAATTATGAATAGAATGACCAATTTTGCCTTTTGAGACCCTTAATCACCTATTATGGGTGAGGTAACGTCAGGGAAAATGACTCAGATACCCCAAGGACCCAAAATTCATTAAACTGCATAGGACTAGCCGACGAGAAATGTAACATGCCGCATTGATCTATTAACGCGCTAAGCAACGCACCACGTTGCTACCCACCAATGCGCAGTGGACATATCACAGAGACTTACTATTTTGAGCTTCTAAATACGCCTCAAACCTCTTTCAAAAAATCAAAAACTTATTCGAGATGTGGTATCGACAACCCTAATCATGAATTAACTTAAAAATTTACATTTCGAGGTGGAGAAGGTCAAAAATAAAATCATCAAAGTTTAAAAGACTTTGAAAATGACTAAGTCTTAATATTTAGTGAACTTTTTCTAAGTCTTGGACCCCTGTAATATGCCATAGTAATCTAAATTAAGTTAGGAGCTTATGGGGTCTAACAATATCTCCTCCTTGGGAACATTCGTCCTCGAATGAGACTGACTAAACTGAGAATACTGAGTGTCTAAGATTACATACTAAATATGCATAACTGGAAACATGACTACATGACTGAACTGTTTAATGAATGCATGCAATGACACGAAGATGATTATATGGATGGAATTGAGAATAAAAAAGAGATAATCTGAGGAAAACTATTACCATAAGCTGAATATGAACTTGCGGAGAAAATATGAGGGTACTTGGTTCACATATTTGTTTCAGTATCCCCAGTGGATCCCGCAACAGACTAATTCTGCCAAAGAACTTTAACGAAAAAAACTTCTTTGTTCCTAGTCTTTTAATCTGGCGAACAAGGATCTCAACTGGGATTTCTTCATAAGAAAATCTAACCTAAACATCAATGGTTTCCAAAAGTACTACATCAGCTGGGTCGCCTATACACTTATTTAATAAGGAGTCATGAAACATTAGATGTATTGTTGCCGAATCTACAGGCAACTCAAGTTCATACGCTACTTTCCCAAAAAGGCTCTAAATTCTTTAAGGACCAACATATTGGGGACTAAGCTTCCCCTTATTGTCAAATATCTTTATTCCCTTCATGGGAGAGATTTTCAAATAAAATAGATCACCAACCTCAAACTCAAGATTTATTCTCCTCACATCTGCATAGGATTTCTTTCAACTCTGGGCTATTTTCAACCTCTCTCGAATTAACTGAACTTTCTCCATAGCTTCAAAAACCACATTCGGCCCAATATATGCAGTCTCACCTACCTCAAACCAACTAATGGGAGATCTATATATTCTCCATAGAGAGCCTCAAAGAAAGCCATCTGGATACTGGAGTGATAAATGTAATTATAGGCAAACTAGATAAAAAACAAGTGATCCTCCCAACTACCCTTAAAGTCAATAACACATGCTATTAATATGTCCTCTAGGGTTTGAATGGTCTTCTCTGCCTAACCATCTATTTGAGGATAAAATGCAGTACTCATAAGAACTTGGGTACCAAGACCCTTCTGAAAAGCCTTCCAAAAGTAAGAGGTAAACTGAGTACCTCTGTTGGAAATGATAGACAAAGGAACTCCATGCAACCTGACCAACTCTCTAATATAAAGCTTGGCATAATCCTTAGTTGAATAGAAAGTATGAACTGGTAAGAAATTAGATGACTTGTTATTCTATCTATAATAACCCATATTGAATCATGTTGACGACATAAATGAGAAAACCTAGTCACAAAATTAATGTTTACTTATTCCCACTTCCAAGTGGGAATGTTGAACTCCTGCATAGTGCCACTAGGCCTTTGATTCTAAACCTTAACCTATTCACAATTGGCCCATATAGCTACAAACTCAACAATATCCCTCTCAATGCCACTCCACCAATAGATTTCCCATAAATCGTGATACATCTTGGTGGCTCCTAGGTGAATAGAGTAACATGCACTATGCACTTCTACTGCCTCAAACCATTAATACATAACACACACAGTCTACCCTGGCATCACAACACACCATATCTCCCTTGGGAGAAAACCTATATTTTCTGATTTCTTACTGACTTCTTTAACCTAAACAAACTAGAATCCTTATCTTGTTTCTCCTTCACTTTGGCAACCAAAGAAGATTCTGAACTGTTCTGAACCAAGATACCACCTTCAGTAAAATCAACCAACCGAACACCTAGTCTAGCCAACTGATGAACCTCCTGAACTAAATTCTTTTTATCACTCTCAACATGAGCAACTCTACCCATATACAATTTACTAAGGGTGTTGCCACTACACTGGCCTTTCTCGGATGATACAAAACACTCAAGTCATAATCTTTCAACAACTCTAACCACCTTTTCTAATAAAGATTTAAATCTTTCTGTGAGAACACATACTGCAAACTTTTGTGATTCGTGAACAAATCAACATGCACCCCATAAAGATAATGCCTCCAAATTTTTAAGGCAAAAACAACGGCAGCTAACTCAAGATGATGGGTAGGATAATTCTTTTCATGAGGTTTAAGCTGCCTAGAGGCATAATCTATGACCTTACCTCTCTGTATCAAAACATAGCATAGAGTAACTCTAAAAGTATCGCAATAAATAATAAATCCATCTAAACCATCAGGTAGCGTCAAAACTGGGGCTGAAGTGAGTCGAGTCTTTAACTTCTAAAAACTCTTCTCACAAGAATCTAACCACTGAAACTTGACTTTCTTCTTAGTCAATCTAGACATGGGGGATGTGATACACTAAAACCCCTCAACAAACCATCGGTAATAGCCATCCAAATCCAAAAATCTTCTAATATCTATTGGAGAGATAGTTTTGGGCCAATTTCTCACTACTTCGGTCTTTTGAGGATCAACTCTAATGCCATCACAAAAAATAATATATCTAAGAAAAGCTACTGATCTTAGCCAAAGCTCACACTTACCGGATTTAGCGAATAACTGATTGTCTCTAAGAGTCTGTAATATAATTTTATGATGGTCTGCATGATCATCTTGGCTATGGGAGTGAAAAAGGATATTACCGATGAAAAATATAACGAACATATCCAAGTACTATTTGAACACTCTATTCATCAAGTCCATAAAGGCTACTGAGGCATTTGTTAATCTAAAGGATAGGACTAAAAACTTGAAGTGCCCATAACAGGTTTTAAAAGTTGTCCTTGGAGTGTCACATTCCCTTACTCTAAGATGATGATAACCAGATCTAAAGTCTATCTTATAGAAATAACTTGCACCTTAAAGTTAGTTGAATGAGTCATCAATCCTAGGAAGAGGATATTTATTCTTGATTGTGACTTTGTTCAACTGGTGGTTGTCAATTCATGTTCAGAGAGAGACATCTTTCTTACGCACAAACAAGACTGGATTGCCCTAAGGAAAAATATTGGGACTTATGAAACCTTTATCTAAGAGGTATTTAAGCTGATCTTTTATCTCTTTAAGCATGGTTAGATCTATACGATATAGAGGGATGGATATAGGCAGAGTATCAAGAAGAAGATCAATACAAAATTCTATCTCTCTATCGGGAGGTGCCCCTAGTAGATCTTCGATAAAAAACTAAGGAAACTCATTGACTACATGGACTAACTGAACTTTTGTATTTTTAATACTAATGACTCAAACTAAGTGATAAATTTACCCTTTTGATACTAACTTTCAGGACTTAATATAAGATATGAAATGATTCTTGGAAGATCCAGAACTACTTTCCACTTAAAAAACGCCTCATTAGGAAACTCAAACTTCACCACATGGGTGTGGCAATCTATTGATGCATAGTATGAATGGATCCAATCCATGCCTAGAATAACATCGAAATCTACCATTTCTAACTCTATTAGATCTTTTAGTATAATCTTATGTAGGACAGTGTGTGACACTTCTTATAAACTCACTTGGCAACAACTGACTCAGCCACTGGGGTGGATACTAAGAAGGTCTTGGAGAGATTTTTAGGGCCTATCCCAAAATTTATCGTAACTAATGGAGTCACATAAGATAGATTTGACCCTGGGTATAACAACTTATATACATCAAGGTAACAGACACGAAGCATACCTGTAACAACATCTGGTGAACTTGTCCTCTCCTGTCGGGATGGTAAAGCATAGAACCGATTCTGGTGTTTACCACCACCGGTACTTGATGATCCATCCTGAGGAGGAATTGGGTGGCTTAGTGGAGCTGGTGCGCTAGTATCCTGAGTTTGGGGATGAACTTACCTTCTTTCCTTCTTAGCATACAGACACTCTTTGATTCCATCACAAAACTTGCCACATCTATAACAATACTTTCTTCTCATCAAACACTCACCAGGATGGTATCTTCCATACTTTGTACATGTCTAATAAGTAGGCCTTCCCCCAACTACTTTGAGACTTAGAAACAGAAGTCCTACCTTACTACTCCTACTTGGTTCTGGGTGTAGGGGTAATGGATGAAAATGGTACTAGTACTGTTGAATGACCCTAAAATTGGGAATGGTTTCTCCCTCCACACCTCGGTTGACCATACTTAAATTGTCCAATTCTATCCCTCTTATCTCTTCTTTCTTTTCTTTATGTTTTCTGCATTAATCTACTAAGCATGAGTCATTAACCTAGAAATATCCATATCCCCAATAAGCATGTGTAAGACCCCATAAAAAATCCTCATCGTTTAAGCACTTTAAAGCATGCCAAGAGAAGTCTCATACTTGAAAATTTGGCTAAGTGTTGGGACTTTGTCATTTATTAAGCCTTCGAACTTTAAGGATTTTATTAACAACCCCTCTACCTCCGATAGTTAATTTTTAAGTTGATTCATGATCGAGGGAGTCAATATTATATCTTAAGTGAGTTTCAGAATTTTCAGATTAGATTTAGGGCATGTTTGGATGCCCAAACCAGTGGCATCATGCGATTTGCGTGCATCAGATGATCCATTCCACCCCTAGCATCATGCGATAGAGCATGCAGGATACACTTTATTCTGGTGCACTATAGCATACAATGCATACTCCATAGCATGCCCCTGAATTTTCAGCTTCCAACTCCGTGTCCAAGAGGGGTATTTGCGTCATTTTCCACCATTTATTAACCCCACTAACCCAAGATTCAGCCACCTATATCAAAAATATAGTCACTTTTTCTCAAATTGTCTCAAGAACAAACCTTAGGATTTCAATCCAAGATTCAAGAATCCTTAAGATTCCACCATTGTTTTTCCAAATTGGTTCAAGACTCAAGATTCCTAGACCAAGAGCTTCAAGAGTCTACTTTCAAGAATACAAATAGAGGCTCAAAAGTAAAGTTGTTCATCTAGTTCATCATCTAAGGTATGTGGGGTTTGAACAAGGACAAATTTCGTCCTTGTGCACAAACTTATATTTATAAGAAAATTTCTTATGTTTAGAGATTGGGTTTATAACCGAAGTATCTTATTGATGATTTTAAGTATGATATAATTGGATTACAGAATTTCACATTTGTTTTGAGTTAAAGAATGCTTCTTTATGATTTTGAATACCATAAGTATGTTATGAGATATTGATTTTAGATTTTCAATTGATTTTAAGCATATATTGTGATTCTTAATTTTTGTATTTCGATATGGTTGAAATATTTTGAAGAAGCCTATTGAGCATGATGATTTACTAGGAAGTTACATAAGTTTGAAACATGGGTTATGAGACCCTAATTTTAGTATTGATATTTCAAGAACTTATGCTTTTAAGCACTCTAAGAGTTGCATATTTTCAGTTGTATAAATAGAATTTGATCTTCAGATCCTCAGTTTAGCTTTGGAATCCTCTTTTCAGAATTTATTTAAGATTACAAATTCAGATTATAAATATATAGTTGGTTTTCATGATAAACCATTATACTACTTTAAAAGTGTATTTTTAATGAGATGAGCATAGAAAATAAAAGGGGAGTAGTATTTAGCACCGAGTTGGGCATAATTCAAAGGTCTCATAACCCAGAACTATGTGCCACCGTAGGATTTAGATTATTTCTATTTCTATGTGGATGAATCAGATGTGATCACTTAGCTCGGTTTATACTCCCTGGCAAGGGTATGACACCTCTTCTCCAACATGAGGTTTGTCTTTCATTTAGGAAGGCGAGACGTGGGACTCCATGTAGCTTGCATGGTTTATGTCAGTTAAGAGAACCTCCTTGCTATTATAAAATAATGAACAACTTCTCAGATAAAGTATTTTTCCTTAAAGTTTTATAGTTTACAGACTACAGATTCTAAAACAGAAAAGCTTTTTAGAAAATGAAGTGTTAAGGATCACGAATAATATCAGATTATGCTTTACAGAAAGATTATAGTTGTAGATTTTAGCTTTCAGTCTTCAGATTTTAGAGTGAGCCCTTTTTTACACTTAGACTGTATATTATAAAGAAGGAATACAAGTATAGCTTTCAGAACTAAACTTTCTGGATCACAAGATTTATAAAGCATGTTTATTTCGTATTACTACATATTTCAGCATTGCAGATATTCCAGCTTATGAGAGTCATTTACATTTAGCATGCATTGTCTTTTACAAATTATGATAATAAGATGATGTTTTAATTATGCATATCACCACCATATACTCAGTACATCCTCAAAGTACTAATCCACATATACTTCTATGTGCTACATTGTCTCATAATGTAGGTTTAGGTGCTCAGTCTCAGTAGCTAGAGTGATTTTCAAGCATTTCATCTACATACTTGTAGTTGGTGAGTCCTCATGGTTCAAGGACCTACTTTTCCATATTTCCAGTCTTCATATTATTTGATTTTCTATTTTCAGTTTAGTCTTAGTGAGTTGGGGGTTTGTCCCAATGACTCTCTAGTTCTTTAGCAGTAAAGGCTTGTCGGACTACTAGTTACTTTCCAGACTTTCACTATTTTGATATTCGGACAGTGTTTTTCAGTTTATTTTAGTTTAGTTTGACATGATGCAACATATTTTATTTGACTAATTTATGTTGAAATAAGACACAGACTTAGTAGCAAGCTTACAGGGTTAGCTTGGGGCAATTTATAGTCCGAAGCACTGTGTGACGTCTCGGGATCAGATTTTAAGGCATTACAAACTTGGTATCAGAGCCAGTTTTAGAGATTTCTAGGGAGTCAAATAAGCCGCGATACATAGAGTCTTGATCATCGGTGTGAAGCACGCCACATCTATGAGCTAGAGGATATGGAGCATTTTAGGAAAATTATCTCTTTTTTTCATAATCAATCATTCTTACAGCTACCTCTATCTACTATTAACTCATTCATTTTTATGAAAGAATATCTCTCCCCATAGAGATTATGCCCGTAGAAATGATAACCAGACACCTCAGCTCGCAGATCCTTTGAATGAGAATGTGTCACATGTAGAGTTTTGGACTACCTTTTAGATGCTAGCCCAAGCTATAATAGCTAATATTTAGGGTAACCATCAGGCTATAACCCTACCTCAGCAAGATAGGGACTTAGTCGCAACCAGAATCAGAGACTTTATGAGCATACATCTGCCAGAATTCTTTGGGTCGAAGGCAGGTGAGGACCCACAGCTTTATCTTGATGAGATGAAGAAGATCACCCTAATTATGCATGTTTCTGAATAAAAGAGTGTGGAATTGGCATCTTATAAGCTAAAGGATATTGCTTATGATTGGGTAGTGATATGGAAAAAGAATAAAGGAGAGGATGCAGCTCCCATGACTTGGACGGTATTACAGGATGAGTTCTTAGACAAGTTCTTTCCACTTGAGATAACAAAAGCTAAGATAGAAGAGTTCATTAACCTGAGGCAGGGCTCCATGATAGTGAACGAGTAATTCCTCAATTTCAACCAGTTGTCTAAGTATTCCCCTAATCAGATGGCTGACTCTAGGTCAAGCATGAGTAAGTTTATGATCGGTGTATCTGGGTTGGTAGTTAAGGAGTGTAGGACTACTATGCTAAATAGAGAACAGAATCTTTCTAGATTGATGATGCATGCTCAACAGATTAAGTCAAAGAAGATGAAGGAAAGAGAGAGAGTAAATAAGATGGCTAAAATAAGGCCGTTTGATTATGGTCAGAATAGGTCTGGAGAAGGAAATCATTCACAGTTTTAGAATCATTTATCTATGCCCGCACCATCTTCAGCCAGTGTTTCTGCACCCAAAAATAGACAGGATCATTAGAGTAAGTCTCCTATGTCTAGATCTCAGAATAGTGTAAGCAGAAGACCTCATTATCCTCTTTGTTCTAAGTGTGGTAGAAAGCATCCTGGTGAGTGCTTGACTGGACAAAAAAATTATTTTAGTTATGGTAATACAGATCATGGAGTCAAAGAATATCTGTATGCTATACAGAGAAATAGAGATGTTCGCCCTCAGACTTAGGCTAATAGTGCACCAGCTCCTATGTTGCCCAGCACCTTCTCAGGGCACATCATCCAATACTAGTGGCGGTCAGTGACAGAATTAATTTTATGCTTTACCATCCCATCAGGAGTAGGAAGATTCACCATATATTGTTACTGGTATGCTTCGTGTCTTTCATATTGATGTTTATGTGTTGTTAGACCCTAGGTCAATTTTCTCTTATGTGACCTCATTAGTTGCTGTGAATTTTGAGATAAATTCTAAAAAGATCCCTAAGCCTTTCTTGGTTTCCACCCTAGTAGGTGAGTCAGTTATTGCTAAGCGAATTTATAAAAACCGTTCTATCAATATCCTTTATAAGGTCTTGTTAACAGACTTAATAAAATTAGATATGGTTGATTTTAATCTTATTCTTGGGATGGATTAACTTCATTCCTGTTATGCAACCATAGATTGTCGCACCCGAGTGGTGAAGTTCCAGTTTTCAGATGAGCCAGTCTTTGAGTGGTCAGGTAATTCAGTGTCTCCCAAGAGTTTTTTCATATCTTACCTTAAATCCACGAAGTTGATTTCCAAAGGTTGCATTTACCATCTAGTACAAGTTAAATATACTAAGTCTGAGACTCCATCTGTTCAGTCAGTCAATATAGTGAATGATTTTCCTGATGTTTTTCTTGAAGATCTTCAAGGGGTACCTTCCGATAAAGATATAGATTTCGGGATTGACCTTCTTTCTGATACTCAACCTATTTCTATTCCCTTACATCAAATGGATCCCGAGGAGCTTAAAGAGGTGAAAGAGAAACTCAAAGATATTTTAGATAAAGGTTTCATAAGTCCTATGGTTTCTCTATAGGGTGCTCCCATCCTATTCGTGCATAAGAAAAATGGTTCTTTATGAATGTGCATTGACTATCGTCATCTAAATAAAGTTACAGTAAAGAACAAATACCCTCTTCCTAGAATTGATGACTTATTTTATCAACTTCAAGGTGCAACTTATTTCTCAAAGATAGACCTTAGATCCTGCTATCATTAGGTTAAAGTTAGGGAATGTGATATTTCGAAGACAACCTTCAGAACCCGCTATGGTCATTTTAAGTTTCTAGTCATGTATTTTAGGCTAACCAATGCTCCAGAAGGTTTCATGGACCTAATGAATCAAGTGTTCAAGCAGTATCTAGATATGTTTGTCATAGTATTCATAGACAATATCCTTGTGTACTCCTGTAGTGAGGATGACCATGCAGATCATCTTAGAGTTGTCTTGCAGACTCTTAGAGAACACCAATTATTTTTGAAATTTAGCAAGTGTGAATTTTTTCTAAGATCAGTAGCCTTTCTTGGTCATATTATTTCCATCGATGGCATTAGAGTTGATCCCCAACAGACAGAAGTCGTAAAAAAGTAGCCTAGACCTATCTCTCCATCAGACATTAGGAGTTTCTTGGGTCTAGCTGGATATTATTGCCATTTTGGTAAGGTTTTATCATCTATTATATTCCCTATGTCTAGATTAGCGTAAAATAAAGTTAAGTTTCTATGATTAAATTCCTACGAGAAGATTTTTCAGGAGTTTAAGACTCGACTTACTTTAGCCCCAGTGTTAGCATTACCCGATGGTACAGATGGTTTTGTGGGATATTTTGATGCCTCTACAGTTGGTTTGGGTTGTATGTTGATGCAAATAGGCAAGGTCATAGACTATGCCTCTAGACAGTTGAATCCCCATGAAAAGAATTACCTAACCCATGATCTTGAATTAGCTGCTGTGGTTTTTGCTTTGAAAATCTAGAGACACTATCTATATGGTATTCATCATGATGTATTCACGGACCATAAAATCTTAAATTATGTATTTACTCAGAGAGAGTTGAATCTTTATCAGAGAAGATGGTTAAAGGTTCTAAAAGATTAAAATATGACTGTGTTATATCATCCGGGCAAGGCTAATATAGTGGAAGATGCCCTTAGCAGGTTGTCTATGGGCAGTGTTTCTCATGTAGAGAAGGATAAGAAAGAGTTGGCTCAAGAATTTCATCGTCTAGATAGATTGGGTGTTAGGTTGCTTGATTCAGTTGAAGGTAATGTTTGGGTTTAGAGTAATTCTTCGGAAGTGAAGGAGATGAAAGATATAGATTCTAATTTGGTCAAACTGAAGGAGTCGGATAAAGACCAAAATATAAAGGTTTTCTCCTAAAAAGGATATAGCGTGTTGAGATACCAGAGTACACTGTGTGTTTCCTATGTTGATGATTTGAGGTAGAGAACCTATTCATCTCGGTGCTACCAAGATGTACCATGATTTACGAGAAATCTATTGGTGGAGTGGTATGAAGAAAGATATGGCCGAGTTTGTAGCAAAGTTTGTAACTTTTCAACAGGTTAAGGTAAAGCACCAAAGACCTTGTAGTATATTGAAAGAGTTTAGTATTCCTACTTAGAAGTGGGAAGAGGTGAATGTGGATTTTATGATTGGTTTACCCCAATCGTGTCAGCATCATGATTCGATTTGGGTTGTTGTAGATAGGCTGACTAAGTCAGCGTATTTCTTTCTAGTGCATATATCCTATATAGCTGAGGATTATGCATATTTGTATATTCGAGATTTATTCATATTTCATGGGGTTCCCTTGTCTATTATCTCTGATAAGGGTCTCAGTTTACTTTCCAGTTTTAGAGATCCTTTCAGAAGGGTCTTAGTACCCAAGTTCATTTGAGTTCCACTTTCGACCCTATGATAGATGGTCAGTTAGAGGGGACCATCTAAACTCTAAAAAGATATGTTGAGGGAATGTGCTCTTGATTTCAAAGGTAGTTGGGATGAGCACTTGCCATTGA
The DNA here is from genome assembly GCA_030864225.1 of Capsicum baccatum var. pendulum. Classification (NCBI taxonomy): domain Eukaryota; kingdom Viridiplantae; phylum Streptophyta; class Magnoliopsida; order Solanales; family Solanaceae; genus Capsicum; species Capsicum baccatum. The sequence continues at coordinate 253,398,709 of CM061560.1, read as the reverse complement.
TTGAGTTCGCTTATAATAATATCTATCATTCTAGCATTAAGATGGCCCCGTTTGAGGATCTTTATAAGAGAAGATATAGATCACCCATAGGTTGGTTTGAAATGGGTGAAGCCACTTTGGTTGGGCCTAACACAGTGTTTGAAACTATGGTGAAAGTTAAGATGATTAGAGAAAGATTGAAAATAGCCCAGAGTCATCAGAAATCATATGAAGATTTGAGAAGAAGAGATCTTGAGTTTAAAGTTAGTGATTTAGTATATTTGAAGATTTCACCCATAAAAGGGGTGAAGAGATTTGGTAAGAAAGGAAAGCTTAGTCCTCGGTATGTTAAACCTTATAGAATTTTGAGTCGTGTTAGGAAAGTAGCTTATGAGATTGACTTGCTCGCAAATTTGTCAGCAGTTCATCATGTATTCCACGTCTCTATGCTTAAGAAGTGCATTGGTGACTCCACTTTTATGTTTCCTTTAGAAAGTTCAGACATTCAGAATATCTTGTCATATGAAGAGATTCTAGTTGAGATTTTATACCATCAGATCCATAGACTGAGGAACAAAGAAGTTCCCTAGGTCAAAGTTCTTTGGCAAAATCGGTCAATTGAGGGTGCTACTTGGGAAGCAGAAGCAGATATGCAAGCCAAGTACCCTCACATTTTCTCCATGAACTTAGATCTAGACAAAGGTAATACTCTTCCTTGATCCTATTCTTTTCTAATCATATATTCAGCTATATAGTTTTCCTCATGTAAGATAATGCACCCACAGAATTACCAGAAGCTCAGAACAATTTAGAGTCAGTTTAGCAATGTTATTTCAGTTATACATGCTATCTCTTATCCTCAGTATTCTTAGCCTAACTAGTGACATTCGAGGATGAATGTTCCCAAGGGGGAGATATTGTAAGACCCCACAAAAAATCCTCATTGTTTAAGAACTTTAAAGCATGCCAAGACAAGTCTCACACTTAGAAAATTTGGCTAAGTGATGGGACTTAGTCATTTATTAATTATTTGAACATTGAGGATTTTATAAATGACATTCACTACCTCCGATAGTTAATTTTTAAGTTTATTCATGATCGGGGGAGTCAATAGCATATCTTGGGTGAGTTTGAAGATTTTTGGATCCCGTTTAGGAAATGTTTGGATGACAAAACCAGTGGTAGCATGCAATTTACGTGTGTCGCATGATCAAGTCCACCCACAGCATTGTACGATAGATCATGCAGCACACACTCCATTCTGGTTCTCTATAGCGTGCGATGCACGCTTCATAGCATGCCCCTAAATTTTCAGCATCCAACTCTGTGTCCAAGACGGGTATTTGGGTCAATTCCCACCATTTATTAGCCCTAATAACACGAGATTCATCCCTCTATAGCCAAAATATAGTCACGTTTTCTGAAATTTCCTCAAAAACAAACCTTAGGGTTTCAATACAAGATTTAATAATCCTCAAGATTCCACCATTGTTTTTCCAAACTGGATCAAGATTCAAGATTCCTAGACCAAGAGCTTTAAGAGTCTACCTTCAAGAACACAAATAGAGCCTCGAAAGCAAATTTTTTCATCTAGTTCATCATCTAAGGTATATGGGGTTTTAACAAGGATAATCCTTTCGTCCTTGTGCACAAACTTATATTTTTGAGCAAGTTTCTTCTGTTTTGAGATTGGGTTTATAACCAAAGTATCTTATTGATGATTTTGAGTATGATATAATTAGATTACGAAATTTCACATTTGTTTTGAGTTAAAGAATGCTTCTTTATGATTTTACATACCATAAGTATGTTACGAGATATTGATTTCAGATTTTCAATTGAGTTTAAACATATATTGTGATTCTTGATTTTTTTATTTTGATATGGTTGAAGTATTTTCAAGAAGCCTATTGAGCATGATGATTTAATATGAAGTTACATTAGTTTGAAACATGGGTTATGACACCCTAATTTGAGTATTGATATTTCAAGAACTTGTGCTTTCAAGCAACCTAAGATTTCAATATTTTCAGTTGTATAAACAGAATTTGATCTTCGGATTCTCAATTTAGCTTTGGAATCCACTTTTTAGAATTAATTTAATACTATAAATTCAGATTATAGATATACAACTGGTTTTTATTATAAACCATTATACTACTTTAAAAGTGGATTTCCAATGAGATGAGTGTAGCAAATAAAAGAGGAGTAGTAGTTAGCACCGAGTTGGGTATGATTCCAAGGTTTCATACCCTTGAACTACGTGCCTTCATAGGATTTAGATTATTCCCACTTCTACGTAGATGACTCAGATGTGATAACTTAGCTCAGGTTATACTCCCTGGCAAGAGTATTACATATTTTCCCCAACATGAGGTTTGTCTTCCATTTATAAAGGTGAGACATGGGACTCCATGTAGCTCGCATGGTTTATGTTGGTTAAGAGAACCTCCTTGCTATTATAAAATAATGAACAACTTCTCAGATAAAGTATTTTTCCTTAATGTTTTATAGTTTACAGACTACAGATTCTAAAATAGAAAAGCTTTTTACAAAATGAAGTGTTAAGGCTCACGAATTATATCAGATTATGCTTTACAGAAAGATTATAGTTGTAGATTTTAGCTTTCAGTCTTCATATTTTAGAGTGAGCCCTTTTTTACACTTAGATAGTATATTATAAACAAGGAATACAAGTATAGCTTTCAGAACTAAACTTTATGGCTCATAAGATTTATAAAGCATGTTTATTTCGTATTACTACATATTTCAGTATTGCAGATATTCCAGCTTATGTAAGTCATTTACATTTATCATGCATTATCTTTTACAAATTGTGATAATAATATGATGTTTTACTTATGCATATCAACCCCATATACTCAGTACATCCTCAAAGTACTGATCCACATATACTTCTATGTGCTACATTGTCTCATAATGTAGGTTCAGGTGCTCAGTCTCAGTAGCTAGAGTGATTTTCAAGCATCTTATCTACATTCTTGTAGTTGGTGTGTCCTTATGCTTCAAGGACCTACTTTTCCATATTTCCAGTCTTCATATTATTTGATTTTCCATTTTTAGTTTAGTCTCAGTCCGTTTGTAGTTTGCCCCAATGACTCTCTAGTTCTTTAGTAGTAGAGGCTTGTCAGACTACTTGTCACTTTCTAGAGTTTCAGTATTTTGATATTCGGACAGTGTTTTCAATTTATTTCAGTTCAGTTTGACATGATGCAACATATTTTATTTGGCTAGTTTATCTTGAAATAATACACAGACTTAGTAGCAGGCTTGTAGGGTTAGTTTGGGGCTATTCATAGTCCTAAGCACCGTGTGACATCTTGGGATCAAATTTTGGGGCATTACAGTATGGCAGTCGTACACTCTTTGACTACCAAATCAGACACTCCAGTAACAAACTTACTCATACTAGATCTAGGGTAAGCTACCAACTCAGTAACATACTTTGACAACTAAGTGAACTTAAGGTAGTACTCCTACACTATCCTTGAGCCCTTCCTTAGGTTCATGGACACCTAAACCTTAGCTTCTTTTATCTCACATGGAAAGAAATTGTCCAGAAACGTATCCTGAAACACGTTCCAACTCATAGGAGTGGCATTCTCACCACTACCATCCTTTAACGTTACAATCCAATCATAAGAAATATCCTTCAGCTTATAGGATGCCAACTCTACACTCTCCTCCTCAGTAACATGCATAATCAGAGTGATCTTTCTCATTTCATCAACGAAGAGTTGTGGATCCTCACCAACCTTTGATCCAAAGAACTTAGGTGGATTCATTCTTATGAAATCATGAATTTTGGATGCAACTAGATTAACATTTTGCTAAAGTGGGACTACCTCCTATTGGTTGCCCTGAACATTAGCATTCACATCTTGGGCTAAAGCCTGAAAGGCAGTCGAAAATTCAGCATGAAACACATTCTCATTCAGAGAGTTGGCTCGCACATTGGTGGTTGGTCACCTTTTTTGTATGCATTGGCTCAGCGAGGAGGAATATTCTGTCATATTAAAGCATGAGTTAAAGAAGATAGATACAATTGTAAGCACGATAGATCATGAAAGAAATGATAATTACTAACACATTTTGTAGCTTCTTGCTCATAAATGTGATGTGCTTCACACCCATGATCAAAACTCTACATAACGCTGCTTGTCCAGATCCATAGGACTCTTTTAACCTTAAAGTCTGAAACTAAGTTTTTAATGCCCTGGAAATACACCATAGACGTCACACGGTGCTCAATACTACAAGTAGTCCCAAGCTAACCCTTTTAGCCTTCTAACAACTTTGGAACTCATAATAAAGATAAACTTGGCATAAGAAATCATGAAATAACTGAATTAATGTCTTATCCAAAACTGAATTAATATCTTACTGAAAGTCTTAATCTTAGAAATCTTAAAACCAACACTTTGAATCCAAATTAAAAAAATAGTCAGACAAGCCTCTACTTCTAACTAGAGAGCCACTAGGACAAGCCATAACTAACTCGAACTAAATAGAAACCAGATGAAAAAATACTTTATCAATATCAATGTATAATAAAAATGGGTCCTTGAACTATGAGGACTCACCAAACATCGGGATGTAGGTAGAGATGCCAATAATCAATCACGCTGATGGAACTGAGCACCAAAACCTACATTATGAAATAATGTAGCACATAGACGTATATGTGGATTAGAACTTCTAGAATGTACTGAGAATATGGGGTGAATGTACAAGCAAAATAATAACTCAATGTGTACTTAGATTTTCAAACAATGTGTGCTAAGTGTAAATGAATCACCTTAGGCTTGAATAAAATAAAAGTTGTAATATCATAAAAACATGAATAATAAAGCATACTGAATAAACTTTGTGAGCTACACATTTAGTTTCTAAAAGCCTTACTTTTAATCTTTCTTAGGGAGGTTCTTCTAAATGACATAAACCGTGTGAGCTACCATGGAGTGCAACATCTTACCCTTGTTGGGGAGAGTCGTCCTACCTTTGCCATCTGAATATGACCTTAACTTAAGTGATCACTATCTTCAACTTCATACATATGGGGAATAAGCATAACCTACATTAGCTCGTAGTTCAGGGGAATATGACCTTGGATGCATACCCAACTCGGTGCTAAATACTACTCCCTTATTACTTAGGGCTCATACTATAGGAAATCCATCTTAAAATTGCATAAGGGTTTATAATGAAAATCAGTTATGCTTCTCTTTGCTTTAAACTATAATCAAATAAATAAAATGTCGATTTCATATCTTAACTTAGGATAAAAAAATCAATTCTTACTTTAAATCTTGATATAAGTTTGTCATCGAATGCTTAAAAGCATAATCTTCTTTAAATCTCAACACTTAAACTTGGGACTTAAAATTCATGCTTTAAACCATGGAGATTATATTAACACTTCATGATCAATAACAATCTTGAAGTACTTCAACAATATTAAGTCAAGATAGTGAAATCTCATGCATATTATAAATCATGTAAGTTAAAAGATCAACATAAACAATTCTTGATATATTGAAAACTTTAAATCTCATGATAGTCACATGCTTCAATTTTATGACCCAAATTGAGGCCCTAGCCGCAACGGTCCTCCCAAACTATAAAGACTTGAGAGCCCTTCTAACTAGAGATCATATGTATAATTCATATATGATAAAGATATGGCAAAATACAAAAAAAAATATGGTGTAAGACACCATAAAATTCTTAGTCTAATTCGTTCTTGCATAGCATAAAAAGGGGTCATCATACTTGGAAAATTTTAAGCTAAGTATTGACACTTAGTCTTATTTTTGACCTTAAAAATTCAATGATTTTATTTTTAAACTTCCCGACCTTAGAATGCCAATTTTTAAGTTGATTCATGATTCGGGATGTTAATAGGTCCTATTGGGTAAGTATCGGAATTTTTAGAATCCGTTTAAGGCATGTTTAGGGTTCAGAAATAGTGGCATCGTGTGAATAGCGTGCGACGCACACTCCAATCCACCCCTGGGGGGAGGGTGCGATAGAACAGGCAGCGCACACTCTATTCAGGTGCATTGGGGCATCCGACGCATGCTCCATAGCATGCTTTTGAAAATTTAGCTTCCAGCTCCACGTATTTTAGGGAAAATGGATCTTTTGGCTCACAACAAAAATGTCCTAAACACTTGATTTTAGACCCAAATAGCCAAGATAAATCAATTTTCACAAAAATTCTCTCATGAACAAACCCTAGCTTCATCAAGCTTAAAGGTCAAGTCTCAAGAACTCACCCCAATCTTCACGAATTTAGAAATCAAGGTATGTAAAGTGTTCATCCAAGTGTACCTTCCACCCTTGGAGTTCAAGAAACGTCTTTCAAAAACATAACTTGTGATTTCCATGTTGTAGGTTTGATTGAAATCATGTTAATGTTGTATTATGTATTCCAAGTTGAGATCTTTAATGAATTTCATGAACTCATGTTATTAATGTGTGTTGGAATTCTTTAATTTGGATTGTGTAATGTTTCCATGATGTATTAGTTAATTGTTCATATCTAAGTATAAAGTTATGCCTTCCATGTATTTGTCAAAATGCCTAAGTGAATGGAATTGTGCTTTGTGACCCATGTGGGATCCCATAATGAACTCATGATAGAATTAAATGTTCAAGATAACTCCTATGTTGAAGTTATGCTTTTCATGTGATTTTTGGTATACCTATGTAAATTGAATAGTGTATTTATGACACAGTAGCATGTATTCCTATCCATGTTCAAGTCTATGATCCCTAAGTGCTTGATGAAATGGATCAATGATTGTATTATGAGTTGTTGACTATTGTCATATGTTCAAGAAGTATCATGTCCTATAAATATTTATGATATTGAGTCCTGGGGGTATTTAATACTAGACAATTTAGCTGTGTGCCTGGAGCTAGTGTCAGTTTAGAGAAATCTTAGTCATGTCACGATCAGTACTACTCTTAATCAGTTACAAAAATTAGCAAAACTCAGTAATCTCAGTGTACTCGATCTAATCCTATTTAATATTCAGTTTAGTACTCAATATGTTCAGTTAGTTATCATAATTCAGTAGTATTCCATCAGTCAACGGAACTTAGTGAACTCAGTTCAGACTAGTTTAACAGTACTATTAGTAATAGTTCAGTCAAGCCTAGTTTGAACTACCAAATTAGTTCAGTGTGTATTCAGTTGGGAGTAGGATTCAGCACTGAGTGAACCCAAAGATGAGGGCTCACAGGACAGTAGAGGATGTGATCCTTAGAAGCAATCCTTACATTCCAAAACTATATTTCCACGTAGGTTAAGACATTATACCTGTCAGTTGAGGGTTGATAAAGTGGATTAACCTGTCAAATGAGGGTCCCACCATTCTCCTTAGAGTACCTGCCAGATGAGGGTCACTCATAGCTTATCCTTACCCGTGGCACAGTATTGACACCCTTCCAACTGGGTTATAGGTTGGACCCTAAATATATTCAGAAAAGGGGCAGGTTCATTAGATGATTACCTCCTACAGTCTCATTCTTAATATTTTGAATAAAACTCAAATAGTTCTACAGAATTAGAACTATCAGATAGAGTCACTTAGCTCGGTACGAAACACAGCTAGTTCCATCAGAACTAGGACTGACAAAAACAGTCACTCAGTTAACAGTATATCAATACATCAGTTACCAGTAATTTATGTTATCAGTAAACTCAGTATTCAGTATTCATGATGACTTTAGTTACAGTCTATATATCCATGCATTTATTCTCTCTCAGTCATGTTCTCAATTAGTTATAGTTCATGAATATGAACCCTTGCATTCATCCTTACCCCACTTTATACTTTTATCTTATGCTATCATGTTTTATACCATAGGTTCAGACGCTCGGGCTCCAGAGCGTCCTTAGCAGTTCAGATTTCAACACTCAGAGTCAGTGGTAAGTCCCCCTAGTTTGAGAACATGATTATTTCACTATTTTAGTATTTTAGTACTTAGTTTATTTATAGTAGTTAGAGTTAGTTAGGGACTTGTCCCATCAACTCCTTATTCAGACAATTTAGAGGCTTTTCAGACTACAGTATTTTCAGACAGATATTTCAATTTTGGTATTGTTATATCACATTTCAGGTATACTTTAGTATTGAACCTTATGGTATTTTATCCCATTATATTGTATTATACAGTTTTATTATTCAGTTAATGCAGCAGGTACTAGTCATAGGTTAGCTTATGGTCCTTCAGGATTATGAGCACCGGTAGCGTCTAGGGTACCAGAATCGGGGCATTACAAACTTGGTATCAGAGCCTAAGGTTCAATAGTGTCCTAGCAAGTCTGAAAGCCACATCTAGTAGAGTCTTATGCATAGGTAGGTTGTGAACTACACTTATGGACAAGAGGCTATGAGTTGTTTTAGGAAAAGTTTCCCTTCTTTCAGTGTTCATGTCGTGTGAGTGAGCATGAACTCAAGTTAAACTGTCAGTCTAATCCATTTCTTCCTTTTGCATACAGAACATGCCTCCCTAAAGGACTAACAGAAAGAGAACCGGGAAGCAGTCAATACCTCAGCCCATCCAGCCAGGTCCTCTGGATGAGCACGTTTCCCATACTGAATTCAGAGCAGCTTTGACCACTCTAGCCAATTCAGTTGCTGCTTAGAATGAATGCCCAACTACCATTTTAGTTAATCTAGTGGACAATACTACTGCAGCCAGGATTTGGGACTTCAATTGAATAAACCCTCCATCTTTTACCGGGTCTAAGTAAGAAGACGACCCACAGGAATTCCTTGATTAGGTGTAGAAGGTTACAAATATTATGGGGGTGAAAGATAGTAAGAGTGTTGAGCTAGTTGTATATCAGTTGCAGGATCTGGCTCACACATAGTTCAAATAGTAGAAAGCAGAAAGGGCCATAAATAAGAGTCCATAGAGTGAGAGGAGTTTTCCACAACTTTTCTCGATAGATTCTTTCCCCTAGAGCTGAGAGAAGTAAGGTGTTAGAGTTTATCATTATCAGGCTGGCAATATGACAGTGAAAGATTATTCTCTCAAGTTTACTCAATTAGATAGATATGCTTCTCATGTGGTGGTAGATAATAGATCTAAGATGAGTGAGTTTGTATTAGGGGTAAATGATAGTGTGGTCAAGGAGTGCAGAACTGACATGCTGATTAGTGATATGGACATAGCCAGGCTTATAGTCTATGCTCAATAGATAGAGGGGCAAAATAATAAGAAAAGAGAAAAGAAGAATAAAAGAGCTAGAACAGGTGGTTTCAACTTTGTTCAGCCTAAGTCAGTGTAATACCCCGATCGTTCCTTAAGCATAAATCTATCTTTTGAATGAATATAGATGAATTCCAAAGTTATTGATGTTTATTTCAGGCTGTATTTCCCTAATTTTGACTTTCTGTCATGTGGAGAATTGAATAAGCTTTCCATCGATTCCAATTTCGTCAAAATCAAAGGTCAGAGCAAGAGGTTATGACTATCTGAAATCCAAGTCATAAAACATCGTTAATTAGACCCTCATCGTGTCGCGGAGATAAGTAATATTCCAATTGTCATTTTCCAGAAAGCCTTCGTGATACTGACATATCGCGCTAAGGCTCAATATCGAGATTATCAAATTCCAGTGCACCAATGCAATTTCACCGCGTCGCGGTGACCTACCAGGTCACAACTAAGGTGGCAACGTAATTTCACCACATTGTGTCACTGAACAGTTTCCCAATTCTCCAAATCTAGTAAAGGACCGCGATCATGGCGCGTTATGCCAGGGCCAACGGGCTCGAGTTTTAGAATTTTGCTCAAGGACATTTTGGTCTTTCCACCCAGTTTGGCCCTCTATATATAGATCAAGTAGAGAAGGGAAATCCATTCTACTCCATTTCTCTTCCAAGAAATATCTAGAACTAGGTTTTCTTTCTTCCAAATCCAAATCAAATCTTCTCTAAGAAATTCAAGAGTTTTTTCATAGATTCCACCAAGTTGTTCAAGATTCAAGATATCTAAGTTAAAGGCATAAAGAAACTTAGCTCAAAAGTGTAAGGAAGTGTTTCAATCAAGCTTTCTCATCTCTAAATCATAATCTAAGGTATGTGGGATTTGAACAAGGACACTTCTTTCGTTCCTGTTCCCAAAGATTTAATTTCAACTATTGAATTTCATGATTTTGCAAAGTGAGTTTACCCGTAAATAACTTTATCAATGATTTATGAGAATTGAGCTATTCAAGATTGATATATATGACTATTTCATTGTTTTATTTCTTAAATTGAGAATTTATGCCATGAGTTGTATATTGTTGTCATGAGATGATGATTTCTAAGTGATTTAAGATAAGTGTCATAATTGTTGCTTTTCCAAAAGAAGTTTGATTATTGAATATATATTAATATTGAGCTTGAGAGTCAAGAATGAGTTCTATGATGTTTTCTTGAAGCCTTGATACTTAATATGATTTAATAAGCAAGTGTACTTGATGTTGAGAAAGATTGTTTTGAGTTTGAGTCAAGTTAGGAATCCACAAATTGATTATGATTTACAAATGAGATATATTTATGATTTTGGTGTCTAAGATAGACCCTTGAGTAGATTAAGGTGGATTTCCTAATGCATTCTAAGCTAAGTCGGGGTGGAGTATTTAGCAACGAGTGAGAAGTGTGGGTTTAGTGCATCCTACTTCCCCAAAACTACGTGCCACCTTAAGATTGAGATTTGAGGGCCAAAGAGCCGAGTTTGTGATCACAGAGATGAGTTTGAGGTTATACTCCTTGGCAAGAGTATAATGCTTCTGCCAATGTGGGGTTCCTTCCTTAGGAGGGCAAAATATTGGACTCAATGTAGCTCACATGGTTTATATCGATTAAAAAAAACTCTCAAGTCCATGATAATCCAGGTTTCGTGAGTTACCGAGTCACTCTAAGTCACAAGTCAAAGATTTTGTGTTGATTCCAATGATTTATGAGATTTATGAAGCATCTGTTATTACTGATGATTTATGGAAATTATATTACAGGTAATTCAAGCGAAGAAAGTCATTATTGTCAGCTTACATGATTTTCTTACACATTTTTGATATTATTTATAATGCTGCATACACCCCCACATACTCAGTACATTCCTAAGTACTGATTCTCATACTCTTCTGTGTTCTACATTTTCTCGTGATGTAGGTTCAGGTGCTCAGTCTCAGCAGTGAAAGTTTCCTTTGAGTACCTTCATCTACAGTTCTGCAGTTGGTGAGTCCTCATGGTTCGAGGACCGATGTCCCTGATTTAGTCTTTTTAGTAGATGATTATTTCTTTTCAGTTCAGTACGAGTCAGTTGGGGATCTGTTCCAATGGCTTCTCAGTCTTATATAGTAGAAGCTTTGTCAGACTAGAGTATCAGTATGTATAGAATGTTAGTATTTTAATTGTGCAGGCCAGTATATCTTTGCTCTCAGGTATGTCCATGATATGATATCCTTTCTTATTTTGCCATTACTACCATCAAAGTGAGTTCAAAAAGGGATGACAGGCTTAGAGGGTTAGATTGAGTCCATGTGTGGACTTATGTACCGTGTGACATCTCAGGATAGGTTCTTGGGAAATTACAATCTTGCTATCAGAGACTAAGGTTTAAATAGTCTTGGGGAGTCTGACAAGCCGCGTTACATAGAGTCTTGATCATCGATGTGTAGTGCGGCACATCTTTAAGCAAGAGGCTACGGGATGTTTTAGGAAAATTCATTTCTTTCTTTCAAGGGTCTATCATGCCTACAGTTGTATCTCTCTACTATTAACTCATGCTCTCTTATGACAGAAAATGCTTCCTCCTAGAGCTCACAGAAACAATGAATGACCTCTACTCGTTGATCCTTTAGGTGAGATGGTGTCCAATACTGAATTTTGAGTAGCTTTTCAGGCACTATCCCGAGTGGTTACCGCCAATGCTCAAACCCATGCTTAGGTCACAGTTCCACCTCTGCAAGAAGGTAATTCAGTGGCAGCTCGGGTTCATGAATTCGTCAAAGTTTTATGGGTCAAGGGCAGGTGAGGACCCACAGATGTATCATGATGAGGTGAAAAAGATTACCCAAATTATGCATGTGACGGAGGGAAAAAGTGTGGAGATTGATTCTTATCATTTGAAAGATATTTCTTATGATTGTGTGGAGATGTGGAGGAAGAGTAGGGAAAAGACTGATGCTCCCATGACTTGGCAATTGTTCCAGGATGCCTTTTTCGATAGGTTCTTTCTGCCAGAGAAACTAGAGGAATTTATGAACTTGAGATAGGGCTCCATGATAGTTAAGGAGTATTGTCTTAAGTTCAACCAGTTATCTAAGTATGCTCCCGGTATGATGGCTGATTCTAGGAATAGTATGAGTAAGTTTCTGACTGGCGTATCGAGTTATGTTGTGAAAGAGTATAGATCTGCTATGCTCAATTAGGACATAGATCTTTCTAGGATAATTATACATGCTCAGCAGATTGAGGCAGACAAGGTGAAAGAGAGAGAAAAAATAAGAGGAAATAAGAGAGTTAGATCAGAGCAGCAGGGGAATGGCCAGACGAGATTTTCTGGAGGGAAACGCCCTCAGTTCCTGAACCATTCATTCATGCCAGTGCCTTCATCATCTAGTACTCCCGTATTCAGAATTAGGAAGGAGCAGGGTAATAGGTCTACTATATCCAGGTCCCAAGACAGTACGAGTAATAGAACTCATCCTTCCCCATGTACAAAGTGTGGTAGAGACCATCTTGGTGAGTGCTTAGTCGATTGGAGGGGTTGTTTTGGTCGCGGTAAGTTGGGCCACAGATTCAGGGATTACCCATATGCTAGATAGGGGAGTCGTGATGTTCGTACCCAATTTCAGGACATTAGTGCTCCAGTCCCTTTAGCTCATCCTACTCCTCCTCAGGGTGCCTCATCAAGTACTGCAAGTGGTCAGCATTCGAATTACTTTTATGCTATACCACCCCGCCAGGACTAGGAGGATTCACCAGATGTTACTGGTACGCTCCATGTATTTCATTTTGATATGTATGTGTTGATGGACCCTGAGTTAATTTTTTCTTATGTGACTACATTGGTGGCTGTGAATTTTGAGATCAGTGCTGAAAGGATTCCTGAGCCTTTCCTAGTTTCTACCCGAGTAGATAAATCTATTATTGCTAAGCAAGTGTATAAGAAGTGTCCTATCACTGTCCTTCACAAAGTCATGTTTGCAGACTCAATTGAGTTAGACATGTTTGATTTTGATATTATTCTGGGTATGGATTGTCTTCACTCTTGCTATGCATCTATAGACTGTTGTACCCGCGTAGTCAAGTTTCAATTTTCCAATGAGCCAGCCTTTGAGTAGTTCAAAAATTCTGTATCCCCTAAGAGTCATTTCATATCTTACCTTAAAGCCAGAAAATTGATATCGAAGGGTTGCATCTATCATTTGGTTCAAGTTAAAGACACAAAGTTTAAGACTTTGACTATTTAGTCTATCAGTATTGTCAATGAGTTTCTTGATGTTTTCCCGGAAGATCTCCCAGGGGTACCACCCAATAGAGAGATAGAATTTGGGATTAATCTTTTTCTCGATGCACAGCCTATTTCTATTCCTCTATATCGTATGTCCCCTGAAGAACTTAATGAGCTGAAAGAGCAATTCAAAGATCTTCTTGACAAGGGTTTCATAAGGCCTAGTGTGTCTCCTTAGGGCGCACCCGTTCTATTCGTGCGAAAGAAAGATGGTTTATTGCGTATGTGCATTGATTATTGTCAGCTCAACAAGGTCACAGTCAAGAACAAATATCCTCTTCCTAGAATTGATGACATGTTTGATCAGCTCCAAGGTGCCAGTTATTTCTCAAAAATAGATTTGAGATCCGGTTATCACCAACTTAAGGTTAGAGAGTATGATATTCTAAAGAAGGCTTTTCATACCGGTTATGGTTATTTTGAGTTCCTGGTTATGTCTTTCGGGCTAACTAATGCCCTAGCAGCTTTTATAGACCTCATGAATCGGGTGTTCAGATAGTACTTGGATATGTTTGTTATTTTGTTCATAGATGATATTGTTGTGTACTCCCGAAGTAAGAATGACCATTCAGATCATCTCCGAATGTCTTGCAAACCCTTAGAGATCATCAGTTATTTTCCAAGTTTAGCAAGTATGAATTTTAGCTAAGGTCAGTTACCTTCTTGGGTCATATTATTTCTTTTGAAGGTATTCAAGTTGATCGTCAAAAGGTAGAAGCTGTGAGGAATTGGCCTAGACTTATTTCCCCATCTGATATTAGGAGTTTCTTGGGTCTAGATGGATACTACCATTATTTTGTTGAAGGCTTCTCTTCTATTGCATCTCCTTTGATCAGGTTAACCCAAAAGAAAGTTAAATTCCAGTGGTCAGATTCTTGTGAGAAGAATTTTCAGGAGTTGAAGACTCGACTCACTTCAGCCCCTGTGTTGACCCTTCCTAATGGTGTATGATGCCTCTAGAGTTGGTTTGGGTTGTTCATTGATGCATAAAGGTAAGGTTATAGCCTATGCCTCTAGGAAGTTGAAACCACATGAGAAGAATTACTTGACCCATGATCTCGAATTAGCTGTAGTGGTTTTTTCTTTAAAAATTTAGAGACACTACTTGTATGGTGATCATGTTGATGTCTTTACGGATAATCAAAGTTTTCAGTATGTTTTTACTCAAAGAAAGTTGAATCTTAGACAAAGGCGATGGTTAGAATTGCTGAAGGACTACGATATGAGCATATTGTGCCACCCGAGGAAGGCCAATGTAGTGGCAGATGCCATTAGCATGTCGTCCATGAGTAGTGTAGCGCTTGTAGAGAAAGATAAGAAGAAGTTAGTTCGTGAAGTACATCGCTTGGCTAGGTTGGGTGTTAGATTGCTTAATTCCACCGAGGGTAATGTTTGGGTCCAGAATAGTTCTAAATCTTCCCTAGTTTTGAAAGTGAAGGAGAAAAAGGATATGGATTCTCGTTTGGTCGAACTGAAAGGGTCGCTCAAAGAAAAAAAATTAGAGGTTTTCTCCCAAGGGGGAGATGGTGTATTAAGGCTTCAAACTAGATTATGTGTTCCTGATGTTGATGACTTGAGACAGAGGAGTATGGTTGAAGCGCATGGTGCGCGGTATTCTATACATCTCGTTGCTACCAAGATGTACCGCAATTTGTGGGAAATCTATTAGTGGAATAGTATGAAAAAGGATATAGAAAATTTTGTAGAGAAGTGTGCAATTTGTCAGCAAGTGAAGGTAGAACACTAAAGTCCTGGTGGAGTGATACAAGAATTTAGCATTCCTACCTGGAAGTGGGAGGAAGTGAATATGGACTTCATGATCGGTTTGCCTTTCTCTCGTCGTCATCATGATTTGATTTGGGTTGTTGTAGACAGGTTGACTAAGTCAACGCATTTCTTTCCAGTGCATACATCTTTCACCGCTGAGGACTATGCTAGACTGTACATCCGAGAGTTAGTCAGGTTGCATGGAGTTCCATTATCTATTATCTTTGATAGGGGTACTCAGTTTTGGAGAGCTTTTCAGAAGGGTGTCCATAGCCAAGTTCATCTTAGCTTCGCTTTTCATCCACAGATAGACGGTCAGGCTGAGAGGACTATCCAGACTTTGGAGGATATATTAAGGTCATATTTTCTTGACTTCAAAGGAAGTTGGGATAAACATTTGCCATTAATTGAATTTGCTTACAATAACAGTTTTCATGCTAGCATTGGAATAGCTCCATTTTAGGCTTTATATGGAAGGCAATATAGATCACCCATAGATTGGTTCTAAGTGGGTGAAGCTCCTGTGATTGGACCTGACACTTGTTTGAGGCCATGGAGAAAGTTAAGCTGATTCGGAAAAGGTAGAAGATATCCTAGAGTCATCGAAAGTCAAATGCTGATGTGAGAAGAATTGCTCTTGAATTTGAGGTCGGTGACTTAGTGTACTTGAAGATTTTGCCCATAAAAGAGGTGAAAAGATTTGGCAAGAAAGGGAAACTTATTCCCCGATATGTTGACCCTTATAGAGTTTTGAATCGTGTTGGGAAAAAATCTTATGAGATTGAGTTGCCTACGGAGTTGTCAGTTGTCCACCCTGTCTTTCACGTTTTTATGGTTAAGAAGCACATTGGCGATTCTGCTATTGATGTTGATCCATCAGAGAACTTAGACATTTTGATTAGCCTTTCTTATGAAGAAATTTCGGTTGAGATCCTAGATTATCAAGTTCGTAGACTAAGGAATAAGGAAGTCCCTTTGATTAAAGTTCTATGGAAAAATAAATCTATTGAGGGTGCCACTTGGGAAGCAAAGCAGATATGCCAGCCAGCTACCCTCTGCTCTTCTCCACGAGTTCAAATCAAGCCGAAGGTACTGTTCTTTCTTAATTCAGTTTCTTTCTAATCCAGTGTCTTCAACTATGTAGTTATCCTTTCTATGATTTGTGCATTTTGTAAAGTACTCAACAGTCTAGAGTGAAGTAAGTCGGTTGAGCAAATTTTTCCCATAAAGTATTTTCAGTTTTCTCCTTGACTCTGAGTCTAACTCGTAACATTCGAGGATGAATGTTTCCAAGGGGGAGATATTGTAATACCCCGATTGTTCCTTAAGCATAAATCCGTCTTTTGAGTGAATATAGATGACTTCCAAAGTGATTGATGTTTATTTTATGTTGTATTTCCCTAATTTTGACTTTCTGTCATATGGAGAATTGAATAAGCTTTCCGTCGATTCCAATTTTGTCAAAATTGGAGGTCGGAGCAAGAGGTATAACTATCTGAAGTCCCAGTCATGAAATATCATTATTTAGACCCTCAGCACGTCACGGAGATGAGTAATATCCCAATTGTGATTTTCCAGTAAGCCTCCACAATACTGATGTGTCATGCCAAGGATCAATATTAGGATTGTCAAATTCCAGTGCACCAACGTGATTCCACCACATCGCGGTGCCCTTCTAGGTCACAACCAAGGTGGCAACGCAATTTCCCCGCATCGTGCCACTGAGCAGTTTCCCAATTGTCCAAATCCAGTGAAGGATCATGATCATGGTGCATTGCGCATTGTGCCAGGGCCAAAAAATTGGGCTCCAGTTTTAGAATTTTACTCAAGCGAATTTTGGTCTTGCCACCCAGTTTTGCCCTCTATATATAGATTCAAGTAGAGAAGGAAAATCCATTCTTCTCCATTTCTCTTCCAAGAAATATCTAGAACTAGGGTTTCTCTCTTCCGAATCCAAGTCAAATCTTCTTCAAGAAATTCAATAATTTTTCCATAGATTCCACCAAGTTGTTTAAGATTCAAGATATTTAAGTTAAAGGCATCAAGAAACTTAGCTCAAAAGTGTAAGGAAGTGTTTCAATCAAGTTTGTTCATCTCGAAATCATAATCCAAGTTATGTGGGGTTTGAACAAGGACACTTCTTTCATTCTTGTGCCCAAAGATTTAATTTCTAGTATTGAATTTCATGATTTTGCAAAGTGGGTTTAACCCCAAATTACTTAATCAATGATTTATGAGAATTGAGTTATTCAAGATTGATATATATGACTATTTCATTGTTTTATTTCTTAAATTGTGAATTTATGCCATGAGTTGTATATTGTTATCATGAGATGATGATTTCTAAGTGATTTAAGATAAGGGTCATGATTTATGCCTTTCCATGAGAAGTTTAATTATTAAATATATATTGATACTGAGTTTAAGAGTCAAGAATGAGTTCTATGATATTTTCTTGAAGCCTTGATACTTGATATGATTTAATAAGCAAGTGTACTTGATGTCAAGAAAGATTGTTTTGAGTTTAAGTCGAGTTAGGAATCCATAAGTTTATTATGATTTACAGATGAAAATTATTTATGATTTTGGTGTCTATGATAGAACCTTGAGTTGATTAAGGTGGATTTCCTAATGCATTCTGAGCTAAGTTGGGGAGGAGTATTTAGCACCGAGTGGGAAGTGTGGGTTCAGAGCATCCTACTTCCCCAGAACTACGTGCCACCATAGGATTGAGATTTGAGGACCAAAAAGCCGAGTTTGTGATCACAGAGATGAGTTTGAGGTTATACTCCCTGGCAAGAGTATAACGCTCCCACTAATGTGGGATTCCTTCCTTAGGAGAGCAAAACAATGGAATCCATGCAGCTCACATGGTTTATGTCGGTTAAAAGAAACTCCCAAGTCCATAATAATCCAGGTTTCATGAGTTACCAAGTCACTCTAAGTCACAAGTCAAAGAGTTTGAGTTGAGTTCAATGATTTATGAGATTTATGAAGCATGTGCTATTATTGATGATTTATGGAAATTATGTTTCTGGTAATTCAAGCGAAGAGAGTAACTATTGTCATCTTGCATGATTTTCTTACACATTTATGATATTATTTATAATTTTCATACACCCCCACATACTCAGTACATTCCTAAGTATTTATTCCCATACTCTAATACGTTATACATTTTCTTGTGATGTAGGTTCAGGTGCTCAGTCTCAGCAGTGATAGTGACCTTTGAGTACCTTCATCTATACTTCTGTAGTTGGTAAGTCCTCATGGTTCGAGCACCTATATCCCTGATTTTGTCTTGTTAGTAGATGGTTGTTTCTTTTTAGTTCAGTATGAGTCAGTTGGGGATCTGTCCCAATGGATCCTCAGTCTTATATAGTAGACTTTGTCAGACTAGAGTATCAGTATGTACAGAATGTTAGTATTTTGATTGTGTAGGCCATTATATCTTTGCTCTCAAGTATGTCCACGATATGATATCCTTTCTTATTTTTCCATGACTATCGTCAAGGTGACTTCAAAAGAGTATGACAGGCTTAGAGGGTGAGCTTGAGGCCACGTGTGGCCTTAAGTACCATGTGACGTCTTACGATCGGTTCTTGGGGCGTTATATTCAGAGGGTGACAATCGTTCTCAATTCTCCCCAAAACCTTCAGTTCCAACTCCTTCTTCATCCATTGATCCAATGCTAAAATTTGAAGACAGCAATAGAGATAAGGCACAGTCCCTAAACCTCAGGACAGTATTAGCAGTGCCCAAAACAATCTCTTTTGTCAAACTTGCAGCAAGAACCATCAGGGTTTTGTAGAGCTGGCAGTGATGTCTATTTTAGATATTTCAAGTCAGGACATAGATTCAGAGATTGTCTCCAGTCTTATTTCTCAGGTCAGTGTAACCATTCCTCAGCTCAGTCTGGTCACCCAAATCAGTAGGGTGTCGTATCCAGTACCACTAGTGGGCAATGCCCTAAAAGACTCTATGCTATTCAGTCCCGACAGGATTAGCAAAGTTTTCCTGATATGGTCACTGATACGTTACAAGTTTATCATTTACATGTTTATGCTTTTCTAGATCCAGGAGCTTTTTTGTCCTTTATTACTCCTTATATAGCAATTGATTCCAGAGTCAGCCCAAAAATTTTAGCAGAGCCTTTTTTAGTATCCACCCCAGTGGGTAAATCCATCATAGCCCGGTGGGTATACAGAAACTGCCCGATTATGGTATCTTAGAAAGTTACTTTAGCAGACTTAGTCAAATTATAGATGACCGATTTTGATGTCATTCTCAACATGGATTGGCTTTATTTCTGCTATGCCTAAGTTGACTGCAGAAATAGAATTATCCAATTTCAGTTTTTGAATGAACCCATCCTAGAGTAGAGGGGTAGTACTTCAGCATTCAGGGGTCATCTTGTTTCCAACCTAAAGGCAAGAAAAATGATATCTAAGGAATGTGTCTATCATCTTTTATAAGTCAGAAACTCTAGTTTAGAAACTCCCAGTCTTGAGTCAGTTCCAGTAGTGAATGAATACTCAGATGTCTTTCCTGAAGATCTTCCTGGAGTCCCTACCGTAAGAGAAATAGAATTTGGAATAGATCTTCTTCCATATACCTAGCCCATATCTATTATACTATAAAGAATGGCACCAGTAGAAATTAGATGATTAAAGAAACAGTTGAAGGATCTCTTAGACAAGGGATTCACCAGACCTAGTGTATCCGCGTGGGGTGCACCAGTCCTATTCGTGGAAAAGAAAGATGGTTCTCTTAGAATGGGTATAGACCATCGTCAGCTCAATAAAGTCACAGTCAAGAACAAGTAACCATTTCCCAAAATCGATGGCTTGTTCGACCAACTTTAGTGTGCCAGATATTTTTCTAAGATAGATCTCAAATCAAGATATCATCAAGTCAGGGTTAGAGAATCTGACATCCCAAAGACAGCTTTCAGAACTTGGTATGTTTACTTTGAATTCTTAGTCATGTCCTTTGGTATTACCAATGTCCCAGCAGCCTTCATAGACTTGATGAATAATACGCCTAAATTACAGCTCTCGTGAGAAAGTGTAAGAGATCGCTGTCAAATATAGAACCCAACTGGGTTGGGTGTCGAATCCCACAGGGAATACTTGGTCACTAAGTGTTGCAATTATTAGTAGACTGTTGGTTGAAAATTCTATGGAAAGGGGGGGTTTTGGTTTAGGAGTGAACTAATGGTATCAAAATAATGAATGAGATGATGTATTTAGTAAGATTTAATCATAGAGAATAATAAGTTAGGGTTATCTCCACCTTGTAATTTCTACTTATCTATTAACTATGAGTAACGCAGAATTTAGACATGCATGCACTTATAGAGATTCGTATTCTAATTGTAAATCCAAGTGTTTCTCAACCATCAAGGATTTATTTCACTTTAGCTCTCTCGAGCCTAAAGTGTATAACTAATGGTACAAACTCTCCAAGAAAGTTAATCCGGTTAAGGCATTAACGTGTAAACATGGGTTGGAGACCCTATTTTCTTGTCACACTCTCTTTTCCAAACAGGTAACTTTTCTCTCGAACAAGTTAATTGTATAATGGCGTGTTCTCTATGTTTGCAACCATGAGAATTCAATTAAAACGAAAAGAGTAATGATATAAGTAGCATCCACATCAAGAATTCACAAACTCATAGTAATAAATAGTATCTTACAAGGTTTCCATAACCCTAACAGAGAAGTTTAGCTACTCATGATTACAATGAAAGTCACAATAGACATAATCATCATACCACAACTAGAATAGTCTTGGCGATGGAAGTGATTTGCGACAACAAGAGAGAATAACGTGTTTCTCTCCCTCCGTTGGTGTCGTAAGCCGTTTTCTCTGTTATCCAAAATTACAGAATCTGTAAACTGAATAATGAAAAGTGTCGAATGATAATGATAATTATGCTAAAAAATTCAGCAATAAGGTTTTTATAATATCCTTGTCCACTAAGTTACTGCTGCACCCCTAAGTATTTAAAAATACTGATTTTGCCCGGGACAAATTCTTCATGCGTCACATTCAGTCCACAAGCTTCCAAAAGTTGTCTTCCCTCTTATGTGAAGTTTTCCTTTGCTGCCCAAAGGTCCACAAAGTGCTGAAATCTTCACCATTAATACCTGAAAAACATGCTAATCACATAGGTTAGCTTACTTAAAGGAAAATGGACTAAAAGTGCAGGAATTATATATTTTATCCTCCAAACTTAGCTAAAATATGGGTAAATTATGGTTCTTAGGGGTATAAATACGCCCAACATCACCACCCCAGACTTAAAGCTTTGTTCATCCTCGAACAAAATATTACGTCCCATGCAAACACCTAACTAGAATTTCACAATAGCAACACAAAATGTTAAACAAGACATGCACGGCAATTATCAACAAAGAGTAGGTTTCTTGATCATTACTAGAAACAATTCAACCTCCAACATAGACTCGTGATGATGGTTAATTCGTATCCACAAGTTAAGCCACAAAGAATCATATAACACTACCCAAAAATCATCAACCATGTGTATCTCACACAAGATATCACCCATGATCACTCACAGTTTTGCATTTTTCTAAACATGGGTATAAGACTCTCCTTGCTCTCACTCTCACAAAGAATTCTTATGTTGCAACTGATAACCATAGGCTTGTCCTTAGTGTAATGCTCCGCTAATATCAGAATGCTAAGCTTAGGATCAAATAGGTCTTTACATGGTTGTAATGTAGGCTAAGGGACAGGTAGGACTATTTTGGCCAGAAATAGTGACTATGTTCCCTAAGCTCTTTAATACACTACATTTTGCCATTTACACTAGCTTTTAACGACCCCTCTTCCTTCTTTTCATCCTCCAACCCTTTTTCATCCAATTAGTTATTCACTCAGAAACACAAAGATGAATACAACTCTCTTATTTATATTTTTTTTCTTTTCTATTATTATTATTTTTTTATATTTTTTTTATAAGCATCCCTATGATAGCCACTCTTTTTCACCTTATTTTCAAGTACCAATACACTCTGTGGCATTACTTTTACCATTTTTCTCTTATTTTGCCACACTCCTTACTCACTTGGTTCTACAATTTAAAGCGCTTAGGAGTTTGGATCAAATTATGGTCTTGAAAAAAAAATGGATTAGACTACATATGAGGTTGTCAAAGAAAATAGCTAAAGGCTCAAAGGGGGTTTACTAGGATAATGTACAAGGGTAGGTAAAAAGAAGGTAAACAAATTCAGGGCTGTCAAAGAAATGCCTAAATCATCTCCTAAACTCACACTCTTTATTTCGCTTTACACACACACCAGGCAAGTTCTAGCATCAGTCACAACATAGAATATATTATAACCTCACACATACAAGGAACATGGTCAACTTAATTGGGAGCATTATAGACTCTTGACCCAACAGATGAATGAACTAAACCACACAATTATCACACAGTGAGTCATACTTGGAGCCTAAATGTCTCAATAGTAATGATTTAGCACAAACTCTTGTCATAATACCATGCCGTCTATCAGAACAATTTCATGCAAAACCTAAAAAAAATCTAAAATTTAACTAACTAAATATGACTAATTCAAACAGACAAAAATAAGAATAAACGTAGGCAAAGAAGTACAGCATACAAATACCAGCATCCCACACTTAGACGGTACACACTGCCCTCAGTGGAAATAAATAAGGAAAACCTGATTAGTCGGACTTCTCTTCTATGTCTCGGGTCATACCCCCTGCGTCGGAATCATAATCAGATTCGTCATCCTCAGAGTTGTCCTCCACATCTGAGTTTGGCAGTCGGCGATCATCGTCAGTTGGCACGTCATCATTGAGAGGTTCCTCAAAATGTACCCCCAATCCATACACGGCCCGCGCATGCTCATTCATCGGGTAGTCATAATCCAACTGCTAAAGCTCTACATCAGTTGGAATACGACCCTCACTCATCATGGTAAACCGAGTCATGCCATATAGATGGCGAAAGAAACTTTCATCTCGAGCATATCTTTCTGCAGCGGTAAGGTTGATGTCATGCCCAATTTTAGGCTCTTTAACTTTCGTGAGATCAACCTTCTTCGGGCTGTGTGGGAGCTTATGATCTGCAGGTTCCTCTTCAATGTGCTCCTTCCTTAAGATCACAGTCAACAAATTGCCAAAGATGAAATAGGACCTTTTGTGCAGCCTTGCTTTATGCATTGACGATCGTATAACCGCACCAATATTGATGGGAATATTTGTCATCAGAGCGTACACCAAGCATACTCGATCACGTGTGATCTTTGTGTACTGTGTCCCAGGAATCAAGAAAGAGTTGACTATCCTCAACCATATACGAGCTTCTCTGTTCAAGGAAGTATACGGGAAGGTATTGTGTCGACCGTTATCCTTGTGACGAATCTACCAGGCCATTGACCTTGTTCCGCACAGTGTATGTCTGATTGCCCTGTAGGGAAGTCTGTGATAAAGCTCTTTGAGCGGTGATGGATCCACAGATGGAAGGTCCAGAAAAGAGTTGAAGAACTCCGCATTCAGTTGCAAGACTTGGCCCCAAATCTTTACTTCACTTCCGGTAGTCTTTGGGGACCAATTGGCATAAAACTCTCGGATTAGATCAAGATTGCATTCCCCCATATCTCGGAAAATGAAATCAAGATTTAGTGCCATGATTTTAGCCAAAATGCGGGGTTCTCTCTTTGCTAGACTCTCCTTTTGCATCAAATCCACGTGAACATATTTTTTTACTTTGTTGTTCTTGTACCACTCCTTTCCTTACTCCTCTAGGACCCACTTTATCCCAAAAGTGCATCGAGGCATTTTCAAAGAGGAGGACTCAGCTTGCTCTTTTCTCGACCTTTTCTGACCTTTCTGTGAGGTGGACACTTTTTCTTTTCCTTGTCGTCCTTTTGGGGCCATTCTACCTGAGATTAAAATAGAGTCATGTTAGCTTCATCTCGGAAGATTCAACCAAAAAACTAACAGTAGTGGCACCACCCCACAATTAATTTGTTGGCACAGACTAATTAAGTGAGTGATGTCGATTACTCAGACTTCATCGACATACATTTAGGTGATATGTTCCAACAACATGTTTAGCACAGTCATACTTTCATGTAATCTTGACTATCCTTTCCACTTTATTTCATTGGATTAATGCACTTTTTGAACAAGACTACCATGTAGAGATTGTATCAAGTTATTGCATAGAAATAATCACAACATCTTATGCTTGTGGTCAATCATGATCGGTATCTCGATCAACGAGTTATTCAAATATTCAAGCTTTCAACTGTCGAGATTACGCATTAACTTCACAATTTTGATTCCATAAAAATATGACAATGTATAGCAATCAAACACAAGTCGGAACAAAGTCAAGAGCGCCCACACTTATCCTCTCACGCAACGAGATTCATCATAGCAAACCAACCATATTCTTTATCACCAAACATCACTTCAAAATCTAATAAATCATTATACGTATAGTATCGCAACAACCACGGAATATAAAAGAATAACTTACTTAGTTATGGATCCGGAAGATGAGCTTGCAAGATTAGATGAACAAAAAGAAAAACTTTGAGAGAATGGGGAAGCTTGGGCGGCGCCTGTATAGAGCAAACAATTGCATTTTGTTCTAAGGTTGAAGATCTATTTATAGACTAAGCCATGGGTCGGGTTTTATCCATGTACAATCGGGTTAGGAGACAAAAAAGGCATAAGTAGGCAGCGCCTAATGCTTTGCCTATGCTTAGCTTAGGCGGCGCCTATGGTATTTCCTAGATTAGCATAGGCATTGCCTTGTCCATTGCCTAGATTAGCATAGGCAATGCCTTGTCCATTGCCTATGTGAGGCAGTGAGCATAGGCAATGGTATAGGCCTTGCCTTGTCCATTGCCTAGTTTGGCATAGGCATTGCCTTGTCCATTGCCTAGATTAGCATAGGCATTGCCTTGTCCATTGCCTAGATTATCATAGGCAATGCCTAACCGATAGCCTTTGCTCCTTCATTCCTAACTTACCACCTTTAACATGGCTCACTTTCAAATCAAAATTTGGGACTAATCCCCTCCTTTGTACATCTTGCACCTACACTTAATCAATAACAACAAAAACAATTAGAAAGATGGGTTGCCTCCTACCAAGCGCCTTACTTTTGGTCGTGGCTCGACTCTTCTTTTTGGATTTTTATTTAACAAAAACAAACTCCTAGTAAAACAAAATGATTAAAAACGCTGGGTTGCCTCCCATGTAGCGCTTGATTTATTGTCGCGGCACGGCATAGTTATCTCGATTACTTAGACTTCATCGAGATAGATGGTGTCCATGAATTTTATCGAGTGAAATAGACCGATATATGGCTTCACTCGTTGGCCATTCACCTTAAAGACACCACCATCATTGTTTTCTAACTCCACTACTCCAGATGAGTAGACTTGGCTAATTCTGAATGGGCCAGACCATTTAGACTTCAACTTACCTGGAAATAGCTTCAGTCTGGAGTTGAAAAGAAGTACCAAATCACCCTTCTAAAAGTTTCGTTGGCTAATCCTCCGATCATAGTACTTTTTCATCCATTTCTTGTAGAGGTCTGCTCTTTCATACGCATGTAGACGGAATTCATCCATCTCATTCAGTTGTTCCAACCTCAGTTTAGTAGCATCCTCCTAATTCAAGTTAAGCCGCTTCAATGCCCATAGTGCTTTATGTTCTAGCTCAATTGGCAAGTGACAAGCCTTCCCATAAACTAGTTGGTATGGTGACATGCCAATTGGTGTCTTGAATGCAGTCCTATATGCCCATAAGGCATCGTCCAGCTTCCGAGACCAATCTTTCCTACTAGCATTTACAGTCTTAGCAAGGATTAACTTGATCTCCCGATTAGAAACCTCTACCTGCCCACTAGTTTATGGGTGGTAAGGTGTAGCTACCTTATGTTGCTTGACCCCATATTTCACTAATACGGCTCTGAACAGCTTGTTCCAAAAATGTGATCCTCGATCGCTTATGATGGTACGTGGTACTCCAAAACGAGAGAATATATTCCTCTTTAAGAATGCTACAACACGCTTACCTTCATTATCAGCCAGCGCAACTGCTTTGACCCATTTGGATACATAGTCCACAGCAACTAGGATATATTTCATCCCAAACGAACTCACAAATGGGCCCATGAAATCAATACCCCAAACATCAAATAACTCTACCTCAAGCATTTTGGACATGGGCATCTCATGGTGCTTTGAAATCGTGCCTTGCCTCTGACACTGATCACATCTTTTAAAAAAATCGTAGGCATCCTTGAATAATGAAGGCCAATAATAGCCGCTTTGCAATACCTTCCTAGCTGTCCGATCACCTACATGGTGACCCCCAACTTAGGAAGTATGACTTGCTTCCAATATGCTAGGCACCTCCACATCTGATATGCATCGCCTAATAACACCATCAGCACATCGTCGAAAAAGATACGGCTCATCCAAGAAATAGTGTTTCACATCATGCATGAACTTTCTCTTTTGATGAAAGGAGAGATGCTCAGGAATCACTTTACTTACCACGAAGTTCATAAAGTCTGCATACCACAGTAAGTCTTCCACCATAGTGGCTAGGATCTCTTCGTCGGGAAATGCATCATCAATCTCAAGGTCGGGTTGCGCGATGTGCTCACTCTCAAGTCTAGATAGATGATCAGCTACTTGGTTTTCGCAACCTTTTCTATCCTTTACCTCGAAATCAAATTCTTGAAGCAATAACACCCACCGAATTAGCCTTGACTTAGCATCGTTCTTTGCCATTAAATATCTCAGAGCCGCATGATCTGTATGAACCACCACTTTGGTTCCCAACAAGTAAGCACGAAACTTTTCAAAAGCATAAACAACTGCTAGAAGCTCTTGTTCCGTGACGGTATACTTTTTCTGGGCTCCATTCAAGGCCTTGCTCGCATTGTAGATTGGATGAAATAGCCTTTCTCTTTTCTGACCAAGTACATCACCCAAAGCTACCCTGCTTGTATCACACATCACTTCAAAAGGTAGAGACTAATGGGGCGCTACAATAATAGGAGCTTCAACTAGCTTCCCTTTGAGGCATTCAAATGCCTTCAAGCAATCTTCACCGAAGTCAAACTTTGCATCCTTCTCCAAAATTTTGCATAATGGACTAGCAATCTTGGAGAAGTCTTTAATAAACCTCCGATAAAAACCTGCATGACCGAGAAAACTACGAACTCCCTTTACAGAAATTGGAGGTGGTAGTTTCTCGATAACTTCAATCTTGGCTCGATCAACCTCGATTCCCCTTTCAGAGACATTATGACCAAGAACAATGCCTTCCTTAACCATAAAATGGTACTTCTCCCAATTTAGCACCAAGTTGAATTCAACACATCTCTGTAAAGCCATACTCAGATTTGCCAAGCATGATTAAAACGACTCACCTATAACTGAAAAATCGTCCATGAACACCTCCAAGGTGTCTTCAACCATATCAGAAAAAATAGACATCATACAACGCTGAAAAGTGGCAGGTGTGTTACATAGTCCAAATGGCATACGTTTGAAGGCAAACGTACCATATGGGCATGTAAAAGTGGTCTTCTCTTGATCCTCAGAAGCAATGCAAATCTGATTGTATCCGGAATAGCCATCTAAGAAACAAAACCATCCCTTCCCTGCCAATCGATCAAGCATTTGATCCATGAATGGCATTGGGAAGTGATCCTTTAGCGTCCACGAATTCATCTTTCGGTAGTCCATGCACACTCTCCACCCTGTTACAAGTCTGAGTGGAATTAGCTCATTATTTTCGTTTGCTACTACCGTCATGCCCCCTTTCTTGGGCACACATTGCACCGGACTCACCCATTTACTATCTGAGATTGGATACACCACCCCTGCATCTAACCACTTAATAATTTCTTTCTTCACCACCTCTTGCATAGGTAGATTCAAACGACGTTGGTGCTCAATAGTGGGTACGCAATCTTCCTCGAGCAGAATCTTGTGCATGCATATCCCAGGAGGGATACCAATTAAATCAGCAATAGTCCAACCAATGGCTCTTCTGTACCTCTTCAGAACAGAGATGAGAGTCGCAACCTGATGTTCACCTAAATCAGCCGCAATAATAACCAGAAGTATATCACCACTTCCCAAAAATGCATACTTTAGATGACTGGGTAGTTCTTTCAATTCTAGCACTGGTGGCTCTTCAATAGATGGTTTTGCTGGTGGTAAAGGTCGATTCTTAAGATCAAGGTCCAGTTTCTTAGGAGCATGAGAGTAGGACCCCATTCCTTTTAGAGCACAAATAGTTTCTTCATATTCTTCAACATCCTCACGCTCAAAATTCATAAGCACAGCAGCCAATGGCTCAATCGTGAGCTGCTTCTTTATAGATAATTCTTTCTCATCTTCATAATAAACATCAGCTACAGAGAACACATTCATATCTTTAGGCTGCTTCATTGATTTGTATACATCAAAATGGAACACTTAGTCATTCATCTGAAATAAAAGCTCATTATCTCTTAAATCAATAAGCACACTTCCTATTGCGAGGAAAGGACGACCCAAGATTATGGGAACTTTAAAATCCATGTCGTAATCCAAAATAACAAAGTCTGTAGGAAAAATAAAGGTAGAAACCTTCACCAGTACATCATATAAGATACCAACAGGTCATTTGACCGACCTATCTGCCATCACAAGCCGCATATTGGTTGGTGTAGGATTGCCCAACCCCAACTTTCTGTAAATGGATAGCGGCATCAAATTGATTCTAGCTCCCAAATCGCACAATGCCTTCGCAAAATCCAATGATCCAATCGTGTAAGGAATAGTGAAAGCACCAGGATCTGCCTTCTTCTGTACTAAAGATCTCGTAGCAATCGCACTGCAATGATGAACATCATCTGCCAATTCATAGCTTGCTGCCCTTTTCTTTGTCAAAAGGTCCTTCATGAATTTGGCATATCCTGGTATCTGCTCCAGTTCCTCCACCAAAGTCACATTAATAGTCAGCTGCTTCAACATAGTCATGAATTTACTGAACTTGGTGTCATCATCTTTCTTCTTCAGTCTCTACGGAAAAGGTGGTGGTGGAAGGGGAAGAGTTTTCTCCACCACTTCCTTTTTATCTTGCTTTCGATTTTCACTCTTTTCAGGCTGGTGATATCTAGTGTAGTGTCATGAACGTTCTCATTCTGATTTTCAGCTTCTACAGAATCATCACAATCTGCTTCAATAACATTCTCTTCTGTGATATCAACCACCTGCTTGCCTTTGGATGGATTTTCCAAAACCTTACCACTCTTGGTAGTAATAGCCATACATGATCCATCATTCCTTGGGTTTTGCACGGTGTCGCTAGGTAGGGTGCCAGCTTTTCTTTGATTGAGTGCCGCTGATAGTTCACTCAATTGTTGTTCTATCTATTTTATTGCAGTAGAATGTGAGTCAACCAATTGATTTATTGAGGATAAATCATTCTTTACCTCAGTTACTCCTGTGTTGGTTGCCTCCACTCCTTTCAATAGCTTCGCCATCATATCTTCCATGGAAATCTTTCCAGAGCCAGACGATGTAGCCTCACGATTTCCAGGAGGAACGTACAAACCACTCCTGTCAGTCTTATTCTTCCAACTCCCTTGATCGTGGTCCTTGTATCCAGATTTATCATAATAGTTCCGACCTTGGTTTCCTTGGGCATTGCCTCAGAAACCCCCTGATTATTCAAGTAATTTGCTTCTTCTTCAGAATCAAAATCATTTCTTCCCTGCGACACAACAGCTTTGACCTTTTCTGTCTTCCCTGATAATAAATGCTTGGTAAGAAGGTCCATCTGCATTTTCATGTGAGCCATATCCTGGTCACGTTCCTCTTCTCTTCGTCTCTGTTCTGTCATCAGGCCAATAGATATAGTAGAGCTTGCTACCTCAGAATCCCTGGTATGCCAAACTATACTCTACTTTGTCATATGATCTAGCATATCACTTGCCTCAATAAAAGTAAGGTCCATGAATGACCCACCTGCAGCATTATCAACCACTAGCTTAGTCACCGAATTCAAAGACCTGTATAATATCTCTATCAAGTGGACATTGGTCATATGATGATTTGGGCACCGCATAAGCTTCCTCTTGAACCTCTCCCATGTTTTGTGGAGAGCTTCAGTTGGAAGCTATCGAAAATTTCTTATCTCATCTCTTAATTGGGATCTATTGGATGGCGAAAAGAATCTTTCTAGGAAAGCGTCTTTCAGTTGCCTCCAATTAGTAATAGAATCAGGAGTTAGCTCGTTCAACCATAGAGTTACCTCTCCAGATAGAGACAAAGGAAATAAGTGCAGCCAAATTGCATTCTGCCCAACTCCTGGATTGTCAAACGACTTGCATGTTGAGATAAAATTGATCAGATGCATATTCGGATCATCGCCTGCAAGTCCACCAAATAATCCCTTGAGCTGCAATAGTTGAATCATGGTGCTAGTGATATTGAACTTGGCTCCGGGTGCCAAGGGCGGAGGAATAATAGCCCCTGTGGCACTAGCCCCATCCAAATCATCATCATCATCATCAAAAGGGATCTGCACAGCTCGGCGTTCAGGTCTCATTCTAGCTTGACGATCTCTCCTGTTCACAGGTGCCGCCACCTCATCTGCACGCCTTGGATTTAATAACTCATCATCACTCAGGTCCTCATCATCCAGATATGTTGCCCGACCTGGGTTGTCAATATTCTGTTGATGCACTTGAGCGGCTGCCAATGCCGCTAATCTAGCATGCTCCTGTTGAGCAGCCCTTCTTTTAATGTCTCGTTGTGCATCCATTCTGCCCATCAGTTGTGGTTCAGGATTTATGGGTAATAATGGCTGACCAGATCATCGTGTATTTGGTATGCACTCTACCAAACCTAAACAAAACAAAAACAACAAACAAAAAGTAATATTCGAGAATCTTTGACCATAGGGTCTATTAACTATCACAAACTTAGTAGACAACTGTATTCCCCGGCAATGACGCTAAAATTTGATATGCCCAAATTACAGCTCTCGTGAGAAAGTGTAAGCGATCCTGTCAAATATAGAACCCAACTGGGTTGGGTGTCGAATCCCACAGGGAATACTTGGTCACTAAGTGCTGCAATTATTAGTAGACTGTTGGTCGAAAATTCTATGGAAAAGATGGGTTTTGGTTTAGGAGTGAACTAATGGTATCAAAATAATGAATAAGACGATGTATTTAGTAAGATTTAATCATAGAGAATAATAAGTTAGGGTTATGTCCACCTTGTAATTTCTACTTATCTATTAACTATGAGTAACGCAGAATTTAGACATGCATGCACTTATAGAGATTCGTATTCTAATTGTAAATCCAAGTGTTTCTCAACCATCAAGGATTTATTTTACTTTAGCTCTCTCGAGCCTAAAGTGTATAACTAATGGTACAAACTCTCCAAGAAAGTTAATCCGGTTAAGGCATTAACGTGTAAACAGGGGTTGGAAACCCTATTTTCTTTTCACACTCTCTTTTCCAAACAGGTAACTTTTCTCTCGAACAAGTTAATTGTATAATGGCGTGTTCTCTATGTTTGCAACCATGAGAATTCAATTAAAACGAAAAGAGTAATGATATAAGTAGCATCCACATCAAGAATTCACAAACTCATAGTAATAAATAGTATCTTACAAGGTTTCCATAACCCTAACAGAGAAGTTTAGCTACTCATGATTACAACGGAAGTCACAATAGACATAATCATCATACCACAACTAGAATAGTCTTGGCGATGGAAGTGATTTGCGACAATAAGAGAGAATAAAGTGTTTCTCTCCCTTCGTTGGTGTCGTAAGTCGTTTCCTCTGTTATCCAAAATTACAGAATCTGTAAACTGAATAATGAAAAGTGTCGAATGATAATGATAATTATGCTAAAAAATTCAGCAATAAGGTTTTTATAATATCCTTTTCCACTAAGTTACTGTTGCACCCCTAAGTATTTAGAAATACTAATTTTGCTCGGGACAAATTCTCCATGCGTCACATTCAGTCCACAAGCTTCCAAAAGCTGTCTTCCCTCTTATGTGAAGTTTTCCTTTGCTGCCCAAAGGTCCACAAAGTGCTGAAATCTTCACCATTAATACCTGAAAAACATGCTAATCACATAGGTTAGCTCACTTAAAGAAAAATGGACTAAAAGTGTAGGAATTATATATTTTATCCTACAAACTTAGCTAAAATATGGGTAAATTATGGTTCTTTGGGGTATAAATACGCCCAACATCAATGAACCGTGTGTTCAAGTAGTACTTGGATATTTTTGTCGTAGTCTTCATAGATGACATTCTTGTCTACTCCCGCGGTGAACATGATCGTGCAGACCATCTCAAAATAGTGTTGCAGACTCTCGGAAATCATCATTTGTTCACCAAATTCAGTAAGTGTGAATTTTAGCTAAGTTAGTAGCATTCCTTAGTCATATCATTTTCGGTGATGGCATTTGGGTTGATCCCCAAAAGTCTAAAGTAGTAAGAAATTGGCCCAGACCCATCTCTCCGATAGATATTAGGAGTTTCTTGATCTTGGTCGGCTATTACAAACGGTTTGTTAAGTTATTCTTGTCTTTTACATCCCCTATGTCCATATGGACTCAAAAGAAAGTCAAATTCTAGTGGTCAGATTCATGCTAGAAGATTTTTCAGGATTTGAAGAATCGACTTACCTTAACTCTAGTTTTGAATCTACCAGATAGTTTAGATGGGTTTATTGTGTCCTCTGATGCATACATAGTAGTTTTGGGTTATGTCCTCATGCGGCATGGTAAGGTCATATTCTATGCCTCTAGACAGCTTAAACCCCATGAAAAGAACTATCCTACCCATGACCTTGAGTTAGTAGCCATAGTTTTTGCCTTCAAGATTTGGAGGCATTACTTGTATGAGGTGCATGTAGATGTGTTCACAGATCACAAGAGCCTTTAGTATGTGTTCTCTCAGAAAGATTTAAATCTCCATCAGAGAAGGTGGTTGCAGTTGTTGAAAGACTACAACATGAGTGTCATTTATCATTCGGGCAAGGCCAATGTAGTAGCTGATGCTCTCAGTAGCCTGTCTATGGGTAGTGTTTCTCATGTTGAGGAAAATAAGAAAAAGTTAGCTCAGGAAGTTCATCAGCTTGCCCAACTAGGTGTCTGCTTAGTCGATTCAGCCAAAGGTAGTGTGTGGGTTTAGAATAGTTTAGAATCATCTCTAGTCTCTGAGGTGAAGGAAAAATAGGATAGAGATCTCAGTCTAGTCAAGCTAAAAGAGTTAGTTAGAGATCAGTAGGTTGAGCTTTTCTCCCAAAGAGGAGATGGTGTGTTGCGTTGCCAGGGGAGGATATGATTGCTAGGTGTAGATGACTTGAGGCAATGAATTCTTGCAAAAGCACATGGTATGTGTTACTTTATTCATCCAGGGGCCACTAAGATTTACTGCGATTTATGGGAGATCTATTGGTGGAGTAGGATAAAGAGAGACACTGTAGAATTTATGACTAAGTGCTCAATATGTCAGCAGGTTAAGTTTGAGCACCAAAAGCCTAGTGAGTCCATACAGGAGTTAAATATTACCACATAGAAGTGGGAAGAAGTGAACTTGGACTTTATGAGTGTTTGCCTCGTACTCGTCGCTAGCATGATTCAGTTTGGGTCATTATAGACAGGATGACCAAATTAGCTTATTTCCTACCAGTCCATACCTCTTATTCAGCCAAGGACTACGCCAAACTCTATATCAGAGAGTTGGTTAATTAAAATGGTGTTACTTTATCCATTATCTCAGACAGAGGTACCCAGTTCACCTTTCATTTCTTGAAAGCCTTCCAAAAAGGTCTTGGTACCCGAGTTCACCTTAGTACAACTTTTTATCCCCAGACAGATGGTTAAGCAGAAAGGACCATTCAGACTTCAGAAGATATTTTGCGAGCGTGTGCGATAGACTTTAAAGGTAGCTAGGATGACCACTTGTCTTTGATTGAGTTTGCATATAACAAAACTATCATTCCAGTATTCAGATGGCTCCATTCGAAGCTCTCTATGGTAAAAGATGCAGATCTTCAATCGTTTGGATCGAAGTCGGTGAGGCCACAATTGTAGGGCCTAACTTGGTATTTGATACCCAAGAAAAAGTTTAGTTAATCAGGGAAAGTCTTAAGATAGCTCAGAGCCGACAAAAGTCGTAAGTAGATGTGCGCAGAAAGCATCTCAAGTTTGAGATTGGTGATTATTTTATTTGAAAATCTCTATTATAAAGGGAGTGAATAGGTTCGGCAAGAAGGGAAAGCTTAATCCTCAATATATCGGTCCCTTCAAAATTCTCAGTCATTTCAAAAAGGTAGCTTACGAGCTTGAGTTGCCTTCAGATCTAGCTTCAGTTCATCTAGTGTTTCATGTCTCCTTACTTAATAAGTGCATAGGTGACCCAGCAATTGTAGTCCCTATAGAGGGCATAGATGTGCAGAATAGCCTCTCATATAAGGAATTTCCAGTCTAAATCCTTGACTATCAGATTCAAAGACTGAGGAATAAAGAAGTTCCTCTAGTCAAAGTTCTTTGGCGGAACCAGTCCGTTGAGGGAGCTAATTGGGAAGCAGACATAGATATGCGTACCAAGTACCCTTACCTCTTCTCCACAAACTCAGACTCAGCCTAAGGTAATAGTTTTTCTTAAGCTTACTCAGTTTCATGCTCAGATTTTCATTATAAACTTGGTATCAATTACCATTATATATTCAGTCACATATTCATGTGTCAGTTTAGTCATTTATTCATGCATCAGATATACATACTCATTATGAGAAACTCAGCTTATCAGTAGTCCCAGTCATGTATTCATGAAATTAGCTCAGTCATGTACCCATGCATCGGATATGCACATTCAGCGTAAAAACTCAGTATATCAGTAATTTCAGTCATGACACCGTGTATCAGATGTGCACGTGCAGTATGTACTTTCAATTTATCAGTTCTCCCATCTTAATCAGTTTCATTCGAGGACGAATGTTCCCAAGGGGAAGATATTGTAAGACCCCATAAAAGTCTTAGTCTAATTCGGTATTGCATAGCATAAAAAGAGGTCCCCATACTCAAAATATTTTAAGCTAATTAATGACACTTAGTCTTATTTTTTACCTCAAAACTTCCATGATTTTATTTTTGACCTTCCCGACCTTAGAATGTCAATTTTTAAGTTGATTCATGATTCATAATGGTAATGGGTCCTATTGGGTGAGTTTCAAAATTTTTGAAATCCGTTTAGGGCATTTTGGGGTTCAAAAATAGTGACATCGTGCGAATAGCGTGCGATGCATGCTCTTGTCCACCCTTGGGGGTGCGATAGAGAATGCGGCACACACTTTATTCCGGTGCACTGGAGCATGCAACGCACATTCCATAGCATGCTCCTAAAAATTTTATCTTCCAGCTCCACGTATTTGAGGGAAAATGGGTCTTTTGGCTCACATCAAAAAGGTCCTAAACACTTGATTTTAGCCCCAAATAGCTTAGATACATCAATTTTCACAAAAATTCTCTCAAGAACGAACACCAGCTTCATAAAACTTAAATGTCAATTCTCAAGAACTCAGCCCAATCTTCACGAATTTAGAAATAAAGGTGTTAAAGTGTTCATCTAAGGGTACCTTCCACCCTTGGAGTTCAAGAAACTTATTTTAAAAACATTAGTTGTGATTTTCATATTGTGGGTTTGATTGAAATCATGTTGATGTTGTATTATGTATTCCAAGTTGAGATCTTTAATGAATTTCATGAACTCATGTTATTATGTGTGTTGGAATTCTTGAATTTGGATTGTGTAATGTTACCATAATGTATTAGTTTATTGTTCATGTCTAAGCATAAAGTTATGCCTTCCATGTATTTGTCAAAATGCCTAAGTGAATGGAATTGTGCTTTGTGACCCATGGGGGATCCCATAATGATCTCATGATAGAATTATTGTTCAATATTACTCCTATGTTGAAGTTATGCTTTTCAAGTTAATAGTGTATTTATGACACAGTAGCATGTATTCCTATCCATGTTCAAGTCTATGATCCCTAAGTGCTTGATGAAATGGATCAATGATTGTATTGTTAGTTTTTAACTATTTTTTTGTGTTCAAGAAGCATAATGTCCTATAAAT
This sequence comes from Capsicum baccatum var. pendulum, assembly GCA_030864225.1. Taxonomy (NCBI): domain Eukaryota; kingdom Viridiplantae; phylum Streptophyta; class Magnoliopsida; order Solanales; family Solanaceae; genus Capsicum; species Capsicum baccatum. The sequence goes on along the minus strand of CM061560.1, from coordinate 253,362,203 downwards.
ATTTATGTTGTTGAGTCCTGGGGTATTTAATACCCGACAATTTAGCTGTATGCCTAGAGCCAGTGTCAGTTACTGAGAAATCTCAGTCATTTCACGATCTGTAGTACTCTCAGTCAATTACAGAACTGAGGAAAACTCAATAATCTCAGTGAACTCCATCCAGTCCTATTCAGTTCAGTCCTCAATATGTTCAGTCAATTATTAGAATTCAGTAGTATTTTGTCAGTCAATGGAACTCAGTAAACTCAGTTTAGACAAGTTAAATAGTACTATCAGTAATAGTTCAGTCAAGCCTACTCTGAACTGTGAAATCAGTTCAGTGTTTATTTAGTTGGAGTAGGATTCAGCACCGAGTGAACCCAAGGATGAGGGCTCACCTGCTAGTAGAGGGTGTGATCCTTAGAAGCAATCTTTGCGTTCAAGAACTATATAGCCAGCGTAGGTTGAGATATCAAACCTGTCAGTTGAGGGTTGATAAGGTGGCTTAACCAGTCAGATGAGGGTCCCACCATTCTCCTTAGAGTACCTGCCAGATGAGGGTCACTCACAGCTTATACTTACTTGTGGCACAGTATTGATACCCTTCCAACTGGGGTTACAGGTTGGAACCCAAATCTATTCAAAAAAAGGGGTATGTCAGTTAGATGATTACGTCCCGCAGTCTCAGTTTCAGTCTTCAGAATAGAACTCAGATAGTTTACAAAATTAGGACTGTCAGATATAGTCACTCAGCTCAGTACGAAACTCAGCTAGTTCCATCAGAATTAGGACTGTCAGAAATACTTACTCAGTTAACAGTATATCAGTACACTAGTTATCAATAATTTATGTTATCAGAAAAATCAGTATTCAGTATTCACGATGACTTCATTACAGTCTATATATACATGCATGTATTCTCCCTCAGCCATGTTCATGTCTCAGTCAGTTATAGTTCATACATATGAACTCTTGCATTCAGCCTTACCCCACTTTGCATATTCTTTTAACTTATGCTATGGTGTTTTATACCATAGGTTCAGATGCTCGGGCTCCAGAGCATCCTTAGCAGTTCAAATTTTAGCAGTCAGAGTCAGTGATGAGTCCTCCTAGTTTGAGGACATAATTATTTCACTATTTTAGTACTAAGTACTTAGTTTATTTACAGCAGTTGGAGTTAGGTGGGGACTTATCCCATCAACTCCTTATTCAGACAATTTAGAGGCTTTTTAAACTACAGTATTTTCAGATAGATATTTCAGTTTTGGTATTGTTATACCGCATTTCAGTTATACTTCAGTATTGAACCTTATGGCATTTCAGCCCATTATTACGCATTATATAGTATTGTAATTCAGTTATTGCAGCAGGTACCAATCATGGGTTAGCTTATGATCCTTCGAGATTATGAGCATTGTGTAGCATCCGGGGTACTAGACTCGGGACATTACATATGGTCATCTGAATTCATTAACTAAACAATACGATATAAGTTCATAAACATTCAAATACATTTAACAACAGTCTGTGAAATCTCTATCAATACTGGAAATAATATCTGTCTGAAATTAAGACAAGGCCCCCAGTCAGACCATGAACTAAACCAAATAAAAATGTAACATGACACAAGGCCTTCCAAAATAAGAGAGGCTCACCAACTTCAAATATCCGTAAAACCAATCCACTGCTTAGAGGGACCCCAGGACCGAGCCTCAAATCCTGAAATATAAGGTTCAATACAAATATACTGGTATGTAGAACAATCCAAAAAGAAAACAAAATTCATTTTTATGCAACATAGGTGAGAGCATTTCATAAAACGTATCAGCATAAAATATTTGAAAACACATGGGCATAATCTGATAACTTTCAAGACATCTTCTTGAATCATGGCTCTACTCTTTATTTCTCTTCTGAGCTATATGGTACACCCAACAATCTTTAATTCCATGGGCTATATGGTATCCATCCTTGACTCAGTGGCCAAGCCCCCAACCCGAGTATGCCACAAAGGTTGGAGTCTCTACATCTCTACTACACTGCAGGGCCGTTGCCAGTGTACAATCACCCATTTTGGGGCAGTATGAACCCATGTTGGAAAATTACAGTTCTAGGCAATGAGTTTTTTGAACTCATGCCTTCTTCGGGTAACCATCTAACTCTCTTAAGCCCAATTTTAGACTCTTTTAAACATATCTTCTTCGTAAAGTTATTTCTTTCTTATTCATCTTCGGGCACATCATAATAGGGTATCATTATACCTAGATTTACAAGACATATCACAACCTCTCTACTACTCTTTTCTTATTTCTAAAGGTATTTATTGACCACTGATAACGCTCAATCTACAGCTCTCGTAAGAGTGTAAAGCGGTCGTTAGCAAATATAGAACCCAACCTGGGTTGGGTGTCGATCCCACAAGGAATAGCTTGGCCAACAAGTAAGCAAAATTAATAGACTTTTGGTGCAAGTCTCGTAAGAAGGGGGGATTGTAATAAGTAACCAAAGTAATGAAATAGAAGCTGAAAATAGCAAAGTAAAAAGAGAGTATTTCGTAGGTTGTGAAACAATGAGAATTGAAGCGTTGGGGTTATGTCCACCTTCAGAGGTATACGTCTCTATTGGCTATGAGTGTGTAGAGTCTTGACATGCAATTGCTTATAGAGAATTGTAGTCGATGGTAAATCCAAGCGTCTCTCGACCTAAACAAGGACTATTTCACTTTAACTCTCTCGAGCTTAAAGCGTGTCTAACGGTACGAATTCTCCAAGAGGTTAGTCCAGTTACGGCACTAGCTTTTTAATAGGAAAGGGTGTCCTACTACCTTGACATTATCTCTTTTCCAGACAAATAACCTTTCTCTCGAACAAGTTAAATGTTAGACTGGCGTTATTCTTGCGTTTGCAACCGCAAAGAATGTAGATTAAGATGAAGAGCGTAATGATATAAGCAATATACGTGTCTTGAACTCACAAACTCACAGCTATAGATAGTAACTCATTCGGCTTCCATAACCCCAACTAAGAGGTTTAGTTACCCATGAATGCGAAGGATATCACGTTTTGCATGGTGGATGGCGTGTGAAAGAGGTGTTAGGCGTGTGGTTTTGGTGATTCCGTAGCGAGTAACGATTCTCTTGTTGTGGAATAGATGAATAGAAGAGTAGATTAGAAGTGTTTGTGGTGGAAGATGAGAGGGATGGAAGAAAATTAATTGTTGAATTAAGTGAAGAATGAAGAATGAATGTTAGAAGATACATCAAAATCTCTAGCATGATAGGGTATTTATAATACTCCTATCCTACTCCTACTAAGCTAATGAAATAAATAACCAAATCCTAATATACTAATGAAATCCTTGACCCAAATGTACTAGGGTAAGGCTACAATATCATAATCCAAATAGATTAGTGAAACACATAACCTAATTATACTAGGTTAATGTATCTTTGTAAAAATCCAGCTTTATGTCTGTAAGTCCCCAAAGTCTTCAGAAATGCTTTTTTAGCCCGGGACAGATTTTCCATGCAGTAGATTTGGTCCTTTAGGCGTCTAGCTCCTTTCCATCTCGTTCGTGAGCTTTCTTTTGCGTCAAGTAAGCCATAAAATGCTGTATTTTGCATCATTTATACCTGAAACTTTACTAATCATGTTTGTTAGCTCATTTATAGGAAAAAGGACTAAAAGTGCATGAAATAGATAATTAGTTCTCAAAACTAGGCTAAAATATGGGCAAAATATATTGATATAGGCACGTAAATTCGCCTATCATCAACCACTCAAAGGATCTACCAATTAGACGAAAGTTTGTATTTCAAAACAGTTGAAAACTAACAAAATCTCTATTCAACACTTCATCTTTGGTGGTCACCCCTTTTAATCAATCTAAAGCTATCCCTAGTGCGGAACATGATCACTTACAAAAATAAGTAAAAATACCATTTCATTATCTCATAAAAATAATGCAATTTGTACATAACTGTCCATCAATAGGCTCAAGTTTTTGACATTTCATATAATTAATTCACAACATGCAACTCAATGAATTTCGTAGAAAAAAAGGGAATTACATATCCCGTGCTTTCATTTAACTTCACGAATCTTGATATTTCATGGTCACAAGAAAATAATTGTAGTTTGAAACACCACATCACAATTTTTACAATACTTCATCAAATCATAGGGTTTCAATGCATGCTCATCAGCAACCTTGAAGTCAATTCTTATGAATACAAAAATACTCTTTAAAACTAGTTTAAAATAAGAAATTCATTCCCATGCAGTTTAGGATAATCCCATGTACCTTAAAGTTCCTTAGTTTGGAGATAGAAACCCAAATCTTGACTCTTTTCTTGAAAATATTGAACTTAGAGGTTGAATTCTTGATCTTTGGGGAATATTTAGGGTTTAGTTGGGAGATAATTTGAGTAATCTTTGGCATATAATGCCCTAATGACAGCTTAATCTTGTGTTATTATGATTGGGGATATGGGGAAGATCAGACTGCCCTTCAGAAATTAAATTAGCAACTTAATCCCAGTTTGGAGGCCCACTCTAATGCACCAGAGGGCTCATCGCTATAGGCACCACGACATGGTGCAATCACGATGACTTTCAATTTTCTTGATCCAAACAGGCTTAAAACTCGTTCGAAAAATCCAACACTTTCTCGAGACATGCCCTTTACACTCCCGAACATGAAATAACTCATAAATCTATGTCTCAGGGTCAGGAAGACCAATTTAGTAATTATTGAAGTTAGGGGATTAAAATATGACTAAGTCTTTCAACACTTAGAAAAATTTTAGGCTTAAATTCCCTATGAGTGGTATCAAGTAAAGAATGTTACGGGGTGTTACATTCAAGGATATAGAAACTTTGGTATGAAACCTAATTAAAAAAAAAAGTATTTTGAATCTTAAAGTCATGCAATTTGGGCATAAGGGTAAAAGGATACCCTTGTTCATAACCCCACATACCTTAATAAGCTTAATTTGATGTAGAAAACTTGATCTTGAAAGCCTTGGAGATGATATTGAAAGCTTTTCTTAAACTTCATGGGTTAGGGAACTTAAATTCTTGTTTATCTTGACAAGAGTGTAATGGATTTTTGAAGTTCTTGGGAGAAGTTTATGGTTTGTTCTTGAGAGAGAAGGTTTTCTTTTGAGAGAATTTGTGAATAGAATGACTATTTATGCCTTTTTGGACCCTTAATCACGTGTTATGGGTAAGATAAGGTAAGGTAAAATGACTTAAATACTCCCAGGGACCCAAAATTCATTAAACTACACAGGACTATTCGACGAGAAATGTGACATGTCGCGTTACTCTAGCAACACGCTAAGTGATGCGCCGCGTTACAACCCACCGTTCAAAAATGCGATGGACCATGGGCATATCGCGGAGCCTCACTATTTTGACCATACAAACAGGCCTCAAACCTCATTCAAAAAATCCAAAACTTACTGAGATGTACAATAGACAACCCGATCATGAATCAACTTAAAAATTTACATTCCGAGGTCGGAAAGGTTAGAAATAAAATCATCAAAGTTTAAGAGACTTTGAAAATGACTAAGTCTTAATACTTAGTAAAAAAAATTCTAAGTCTTGGACCCCTCTAACATGCCATAGTAAGCTGAATTAAGTTAGGATCTTACGGGGTCTTACAGGCTGCTTATGAATGATTATATTTCTCGAGTTATAAATACCTCTTAATCAGTTATGCTTTGTTATTTTACATGTTTTCAAAGAGGCGATTCTTATTCCAAAGGTCCTTGTGTATTGATGAAGAAGTTGCATGTGTTTTATGAAAGGATTGGCCGCCATATGATAAATTATTGAAAAGGGAATATTTTGCATATGTCTTCATGTGTTTTGAAATAAGAACTCTTGTTTGATGTTTGAATATTTTGGGTGGCCATCTACATGATTTTTGAATGAAAGGGGCTATGATTATGACATGACATGATATGGCTTGTAAGTCTAGGTATGAAGATACCTATCACGAGATGTCCTTAACATGAAAGAGATAAATGTTTTAAAATCATGAAGCATGGTTTTAAAGGACTAAAATTGGGATTAAAGAGAGCTAGTTGGTTACCCGAAGAAGGCTTAGGTTCAGATAACTCATAACCCAAAATCGTGTTTTGTCGATACAAATTTTATATGTTATTCAGCAAGTGGGATAGCATGGTATATTGGCAATTTGGGCATACCTTTTCATGATACTCTAATCCTTGTGGCAAACACAAATTAGGGTCATGGACGCCGAGTCATGGGCGGACCCATATAGCCCGTGGGTGTTCATGTTTTGTAGGGTGTACCATCTAGCTTAGAAGTAAAACAGAGAGTTGAGTCATGATTATAAGGAAATGTTTTTAAGCTCATCAAATTATGCCCATGTGTTTTCAATTACCTTATGCTAAATTGATTTAATGAAATGCTCTCACTTATGTTGTATAAAGTATATTTTATTTTTGATTTGTTCTACGTACCAGTACTTTCGAGTATTGACCCACTATATTTCAGGTTCTGAGGCCCAGTCTTGTGAACCTACAAACCAGTAGATTGTTTCAAGAGTTCAGAGTTGGTGAGCCTCCCTTACTTCAGAAAGCATCTTATGCATGTTTTAGTTTTCAGTTATTTATTAGTCTGATCAGGGACCTAGTCCCGGTTTTTAGATAAACTAGTATGTTTAAATCAGTAGAGGCTTCGTAGATGGCTTGGATTGGATTTGAGTTTTCCCTTTTTATACGATTTTATAATGTTTTAAGTTTGATTTCAGGACTACCATATTTTCAGTTTATCTTTCGCACTTTTATAATATGCAAGTTATGATTATGATTACATGCTAAGGGGTCTCTCGGACCTTTGTGGTTCGGAATGCCTGTTGCGGCCAGGGCCTCGACTCGGGTCGTGACATAGTGTGACTTGGAATAATTGATTTTGAAAATTACCTATTTGAATATTTATTATATGGTAATTATGAAAAATAAGTATTTTGAAAAGTACGATAATACTACAAAAATCTAGAAATATATCTAACACGAAGTATTTTAAAAAATATGTGGAGTAATTTATTTGAAGCTAGTATATATATACACCTTTTAAAAAATCAATCTATTTTGTCTCCAAACAAAGTTATGTTAAAATATTCTATTAGTATTTAAGATTTTTCTTATATTTAGAACTTTAAATTCAATAAATAAATTATACCATAATTTTGACGGAAGGTTTTTAAGAATCTATGTCCTTACTAATCTTATTTAATGGACAAGTTAAACCTATTTGAGATTACAATATTCAAACAAGAAACATGTTCAAATAATTACATTTGAAATCTTTGTAAAGAAAATTACTAACAGTATTCCAAGATAAACATACTTAAAAATTAATAACAATATTCAAGCAATAAATATAGTTTAATTTATTACTAATCTTCAAGAAGTATATATATTTAGTTATTTTTTAAACGAAAAAGTTAGTATCGTAGTCCTCAAAAATGACGTCAAAAATAACTTAAAAATAAATATTATTTTAAATAGTTCTTTGGTAGAACTGGTATTTATTTGTACGGCCCTTACAAAGTCGTTCGACTATATGCTAAGGCTCGTTCAGTACTATGAGTTGATGAATAGTCAGGACAGGGAAAAGATACAAGTAATGACGAAATAAAAATGTTTACTAAAAGGATTCATAATATAAAAAAAAAAACACTTGAAGAAGTCAATGAAATTCAATTCTATTATATATACAGGAAAAAAATGACTTTGTAATTTATACAATATAATTTGTATTTATGCAATATAATTTTTTAATAAAAAAGATTGTAGTATTCTCATAAATTAAGAATACAATTTTACAATCAAATAAAGAAATCCATGAGAACAAAGAAGGAATTTAGTGGAGGAGATCTAGAGGAGAAAAAAAAAATTAAATGGGAGAAGAAAGAGCACAAGGAAGTCATTTTACCAATTTTTTCCTTCATTTGATAAGATCGACAATATTTAGGACAAAACATCAAATGAAATTTCAGAATTTATCTAATCAAGTCAGGGTGGTGCCAAAAATTTAAATAATCAATCATATTTATGTTGGTCAAAAATTATATTTAAATTTTTTTAGTTTTAATTTCTCTCATTACGATTAACCCTCTTGAGATTGATATTTTTCGTCGTACATACAATAGATGTGTTATTTCAAAACAAACAGCAAAAAAAAAAGTCATAATGTAATGATGCAATTCAAAATACAAGAAATAGCTTATTTACGCTCAATTTGAAGATAAAGTTTTGAGCGTTATTTGTTAGTGCCATGAACAATAAATTGTTGTCAATGATCTTTTTTGAGTGATTTTAAGTAGATTGTGAAAGATAGACAAATTAATTTAGAAACAAACTTATATCATAGATAATTATTAGAAGGATCATTCTGATTCGAACAACAATATGATTGCTATTTGATCAATTATTGTCAATACACATATCAATATTTAGAATGATTTTTATAAAATGATTGTTAAAAATTACAACTAGATAAATAAAAACTCAAATTGTGCTTAAACTAACTTTTCAAATAGTATATAGAGATTTTGAGGATTCTTTCATGATGATGTCTCGATACATGACTAACTTGCAACATTTGAATAGTGTTAATCATTATGGATTGAAAGTAATAATCAATTGAAACGCAGCGCATACACGTCTCAAATATATCTTTTAAGTTTCTTAAATCAAAATTTATTAAATTCAAAAATTAAAGATTGGTCATTTCAATAGATGACACTCATATCTATGAGTTGAAATTATTAAAAAAAAAAAATAATCGATGAAACAACAATATTTTTTCGTAGATACTACTTATTTAAATTCAAACCAACTAAATCTAGTTTAAATTGATCCAATAAAGAATCATTTATTCAACAAAGGATGTCTAAATTTAAACCAACTAAATCTAGTTTAGATTGATCCAATAAAGAATCATTTATTCAACAAAGGATCGAGAGACATTCGATGCAAAACCTTCGTTGTCGACAATCTTTTTCATCGCTTCTTGTATCCTTTTGAGATTTTCTTTCATCACATAAATAAGATCCTTGAGATCATCAGGGTCCATGTCAACAGTAACTTCTTCTTTTCCATTTAACACTTCATGCATCTTAATTGTTATCTCCTTCAACCTGTTCTCCGCCCTTAACTTTTGAAGTTCTTCTGTCATCTTCTTGATCCTTTGTTTGGTGAACTTATCTTGTGCATCCTTTTTCATGGCTAAGAAAGGAGGAGATATATATTTGTTTAGATCTGGGGAAGGGAGGGGATCAAATGGCTCTACTACTATTGTGTGTTTTCTTGCCTAGGATTAACTCTTATTTATGTAGGGCGATTTAGATTTTGTAAATTTTTGAATAGGTAGAATTAAAGGATTCATAATTATTATACTACTATCTTGAGATGAAACTAGATTTGACTGGATTTAATTACTGAGTCAGATATAATATTTTAAGAGCCGAGGGTGAAAGGTGGGGTGTTTATACAACATTGGGGCAAAGCGTAAATTCTGAAAAATGGAGCAAAAGTCCCGTGAATCAATGAAGCATATATTTAATTTCATAATTTTATTCAGAGGTGTACAGACCAAACCGTCAAGTCAAACCAAACCGAAGAACCAACGCAAATCGAGAAAAAAACCGACTTATGGTTTGGTTTGGTTGGTTTGGCGTTTGAAAAAAAAATGACCATTCTTGGTTTGGTTTGGTGTTAAAAAAAAACGTCAAACCGAACCCAAATCAAACTGACATAGTATATATATACATATGTATATATATGTGTGTGTGTATATATATGCTAGTTTAGTCGCACATGCCTCGTACGTGAAACGTTTGATTATTTAAAATTAAATAATTTTATCTATTGTGGAGATTTTTAATAAAGTGTAAAAGTTCAAATCACTTTTCAAAAATCTTTCACACTTTAATGCAATAATGTAAATATAAACATATACACATATATGTTTTCCAACTCCAAGTGGTTGATGGTAACACTTTTACATTTGTGTACTTCTTTCCGTTGTTGCCACAGGATAAGAGAGACACATCACTTTAAACCATATTTGTGCTACGGTTATTTTATATATATATATATATATATATATATATATAATCTTTAAAAATTTATTGATTACATTCTATTACGTACTTAAAACATTTAAAAATCTAGAACTTCTTAATTTTTTCTTATTCTAATAGTTTTATATTTATTTTTAGATTTTTCAAATCTTCTTAAAATCAAATTTAGTTGATTTAGAATTCTTAAACTAATAAAAAAAATGTATCAGTTGTATGACTTCAAATAAGGAAAGAGTTACCATAAATATATTTAAGTAATTTTCAATTCTTAAATTAGAAAAAGATATAGAAATTAAGGAAATTTTTTTACCATAAATACATTTAATTAATTTTCAACTCTTAAATATAAGAACGAAATAGTGGAAAAGAAGATTTTGTTTTAATATTAGAAACAAATAATGAAAAAGACGATTTTGTTTAAAGCAAGGATTTCAATGAAGGACAAAAAGTTCAATTCACTTTTCTAAGGATATTCACATTTTTAATATATTATAAATATATATATATATATATATATATATATATGTGTGTGTGTGTGTGTGTGTGTGTGTGTGCATGTATATAATTTAACTTTTTATACATAAAATATTAATTATAATCTACTTCTTAAATACTTTTCAATTAGTTTTATTAATTTTCAATATTTAGAAAGTAGATGCGTGTGTGTGTGTGTATATATATATATATATATATTCATATTTGGGTCTTTAAGTTGTAATATTTATCTATTAATTGCTAGTAAAATGATCCAAAATCCAATATAAACTTAAAACCTAAACTTTTCACTCTGCATCTTCTTTTTTAGTTTCAAGAGAGTTTTTCGCTCTTAATTTTTCATAATTGTGATTTTTCATTAGCGCATGAGTGAAAACATACTTGATCTAAACTTCAATCACAATATAATTGTCAAAAATAATTATTGTAAAAAAACCTAGAAAAACCAAAAAAAATAAAAAAATCAAAAGAACCGACTAAAACCTAAATCGAAAAAACCAATTTTATGTTGATTTGATTTGGTTTATAGTTTTAATAAACTGACATAATTGGTTTGTTTTTTTTTTTAATAGAAAACCAAACCAACCCGACCTATATACACCTCTAATTTTATTATGAAGAAAATAAGCGAGAGTTAATATTTTAAGAACTCTGCACAAACGATCACCTCAACTAATCTTTTTATATATTCGCATTGGAAACAATGAGAATTTTGACTTTGGAAATATTAATTAGCGTGACTTGGAATAATTGATTTTGAAATTACCTATTTGAATGTTTATTATACGATACTTATGAAAAATAAATATTTGAAAAAGTATGAAAATAACTAGAAAACTTTAGAAATAAATCTAACAATAAGTATTTTGAAAAGTTTATGGAGTAATTATTTGAAACTTTTTTTTTTTTAATGACATAGGGGAAGGGGATTATAATGTGGGGAATTGAACCTTCACCAACAAGGTGGAAGTTCAGGTAACTAACCAACTAAGTAATTATCTAAAACTAGTATTCACTTTTATGTCTTTTAAAAATCTTATTTTATTTCTTCTCCAAATAAAGTTATGTTAAAATATTATATTAGTAGTATTTAAGATTTTACTAATATTTAGAACTTTAAATTCAATTAATAAATTATTCCATAATTTTGATGGAAGATTTTTAAGAATATATGCTCTAACTAATCTTTTTCTATTGACGCGACTACAATATTCAAACAAGAAACATATTTTATTAATAATTTACATCTAACATCTTCTTAAAAAAAATAATAAAAATATTCAAACGATAAACATACTTAATTCTAAACAATATTCAAGCCAATAAAACACGTTTAATAAATAATTATATTAAAATTAAATTTAGAAGTATTCTAAATTTACCTGTTCCATTCCCTCTTTCACTATTTTTTTTTTAGAAAATACCCAATTACCCCCTGAACTATATCCAAAAAGGTTATGACACCGCAACTTAAAGGGGATCCTATTAACTCCTGAATTAATTAAAACTATAATTTTGACATTCTTAGTGCCTACGTGACACATACGTGGCACACACGTGTGCCTATATGGACACTTCAGTGTGTTGTGCCATGTAGGCAATAATGGTGTTAAAATTGCATTTTTAATTAGTTCAGGGGGTAATAGGACGTTATTTAAATTAAGGTGTGTCATAACCTTTTTGGTATAGTTCGGGTGGGTAATGGGGTATTATTTTTTTTTTTTCTCAAATTCTTGAACCTGTTTTTTTCCAACTTTATATAATGTTCTTGTATTAAAATTTTGTATTGTTTACATTCTTACTACATAAGGCCTGTGTACATTCGATTCTCTTCGAATTCACTTATATGATTATAATGAGAATGTTATTATTCTTATTGTTATATAAATTATATGTGCGGCCTTTCTATGATGTTTGACTAATTGGCTTTAGGCTCTCAATCTTATTGAGTCAGTCCTCGGTCTAAAAAGGATAGAATATATGTTGACCTTATTCCTACCTTGAGAGATAGAGAGGTTGTTTCCAATAAATATTTTCAGAAAAAAAAACATATCAAAGCAGATCGAAGAAAAAAATCAGCGAAAGTGTAAAAAACATGGGAAATAGTACTACAGAAAGCATGACAAATTATTCTGAATAAAAGACAGTAGCTACAACAAAATATGCATAATCAAATTACAAAATGTATTATATCCTGTCTAATCATCGCATATTTTGAACAAAGGTTACTTGTCAAGTAAAGAAAAAACACTTTGTTGGATGCCTACAACTTGCAAATCACAATTTCCACGATCCCAGGAATACATATAATGGGTTCAATGATCAAAGATCAATTTTAAACTTACACAAAAGATGCAATTTGTTTGAGGCTTTTAAAGTGCAAACAAACACAGCTTCCACTACATTACATTTTATAACATGATTAAGCCACTAAAGATTCAAGTCAATAAAAAGGAACAATAATTATATACAAAATTCAGTTGCTACTTCAACCCGAAACCTGCTGATGCTTTTCAAGATCCCTGATCCCACCATTGCATGATTAACTAATCCAATAAATAGCTGTATGTGACGAAAATGTATTAGTTTTTCTTAATTTCACTGGAAATTCCTTGCCTGAATTACCCTTCAAAGAAAGATTTTTCCTTATTCGGTTCTTGTTTAGTGAGAGCATAGTGCCACGAGATGGTGTGTGCAAAGCGCCTTCGACGCAATCTCCAGAATGAGCACAGCCCCAAGGCTTGGATGGTCCTTCTTCACTGAATGTTTTAAGCCTAGGAAAGAACTTGGATAAAACTCACTGCTCTGAAGAACTACCCTCTCCAAGCTTGGCACAGATTGGGCAAGGAGGATCACTTTTACATGATTTTGGTGTAGCATGAAATATTATATTAGTATTTATGATTTTACTAATATTTAGAACTTTAAATTCAATTAATAAATTATTCCATAATTTTGATGGGAGGTTTTTAAGAATCTATGCTCTCACTAATCTTTTTCTATTGACGAGACTACAATATTCAAACAAGAAACATATTTTATTAAAAATTTACATTTAAAATCTTTTTAAAAATTAATAAAAATATTCAAACGATAAACATACTTAAATCTAAACAATGTTAAAGACAAGAAAACACGTTTAATAAATAATTATATTTAAATTAAATTTAGAAGAATTCTAAATTTACCTGTTCCATTCCCTCTTTCACTATTTTTTTTCTCTTGATCATAAGAAGTCTCCCAAACAGTAACAACTTATCATTATATTGGAGAAGCACACTATTTCGTATCATTACATCAATTTATCAAATTCAACGCAACACTATTTCGATATTATTATATCAACTTCTCAAATTCTTGAGTCTGTTTTTTTCCAACTTTATATAATGTTCTTGTATTAAAAAATTTTATTGTTTACATTCTTACTCCATAAGGTCTTGGTACACCTGATTCTCTCCGATTTCACTAGTAGGATTACATTGAGAATCTTATTGTTATATAAATTATATGTGCGGCCTTTCTATGATGTTTGACTTTATTGAGTCGGTCCTGAAAAGGATAGAATGTACATCGACCTTATTCCTACCTTGAGAGATAGAGACGTTTTCAATAGACCCTTTCAGAAAAAAGCATATCAAAGCAGATCGGTGAAAAAAATTAGCGAAAGTGTAAAAAACATGGGAAATAGTACTATAGAAAGCATGACAAATTATTCTGAATAAAAGACAGTATCTACAACAAAATATGTGATAATCAAAGTGCAAAAGACAATGGATAGTTACAGAACTCGAAAAATAAAGAAAACTACATGAGAAATACTATAACTACTACTGTGTACTTACCTTCTATCCTATTAGTGTTCTATTACCTACTAATCTAAAATCACGTCCTGAACAAGTTAAAAATGTATTATATCTTGTCTAAGCACCTCTCCTCAATACTTCTTCGATCTGCCACTCTCTTATAAAACTATCTATAATCAACATCTTACGTATATCTCTTGTCTTGTCCTCCGCCTAGGTTACTCCTAACTTGTCCTCATATCTTCACTTTCAAATTTATCTCTTCTAATATCCCCACACATTTACCTCAACATCCTCATTTCCACAACTTTTGTCTTCAAAACATTCCGCAACTTTCGTCTTCAAAACATGAGAATTTTTGACCGGCTAACACTCCGCTTTGTCTAGGAGGTTAGCACAATTCGTCCTAATAGTTCAGTTATTTCTTGATTAGGCCAACCAATGCCAGAGGCAATTGTTCATAACGATAAATTTTCACTTAGCACATCAAGGCAATGCAGCCAGCCATCAGTAATTGAACAAAGGTTACTTGTCAAGTAAAGAAAAGACACTTTGTTGGATACCAGGAATACATATAATGGGTTCAATGAACAAAGATCAATTTTAAACTTACACAAAAGATGCAATTTGTTCGAGGCTTTTAAAGTGCAAACAAACACAACTTCCACTACATTACATTTTACAACATGATTAAGCCACTAAAGATTCCAAGTCAATAAACAGGAACAGTTAAAACGATTAGGAGATCAACCATCAAAGGCCACGGACATCGGCCTTGCAATTATATACAAAATTCAGTTGCTACTTCAACCCGGAACCTGCTGATGCTTTTGAAGATCCCACCACTGCATGATCAACTGATCCAATAAATAGCTGTGACGAAAATGTATTAGTTTTTCTTAATTTCCCCGGAAATTCCTTGCCTGAATTACCCTTCAATGAAAGATTTTTCCTTATTCGGTTCTTGTTTAGTGAGAGCATAGTGCCACGAGAAGGTGTGTGCAAAGCCCCTTCGACGCAATCTCCAGAATGAGCACAGCCCCAAGGCTTGGATGGTCCTTCTTCACTGAATGTTTTAAGCCTAGGAAAGAACTTGGAGAAAACTCGCTGCTCTGGAGAACTACCGTCTTCAAGCTTGGCACAGATTGGACAAGGAGGATCACTTTTACATGATTTTGGTGTAGCTTGCTCCAAACACTCAGCATGAAATACATGGCGGCATGAAAGGACCCCAGCAACTGGCATATCTCCACTTCTCACAATTCGTCGGGAACTCCAAGGCGATCTTTGTGAAAGAAACCTCTCGCATAACCCACATCGGAAACCATCTGAAGGGTTACAAGGTTTGCTAAGGAAGTCAGATTGGAAAGACTCGGAAGCCTCCGTCAAGTCAAGACTGCCACTAGCACTGCTTAAGCGGTGTTTATCTCTTTGCGGTGTTGAGGCGTCAATTTCTAAAAACCCAGCTGAGGGGCTCTCAATAGCTTCTCTTCTATGTGTTGTTTCAGTTGGAAATGACAGAGGATGTATGGGCTTTGACATAAAGAATCGGCGACTTGGGAAGCTACGATTAGATGAATGGGACTTGGTGATTGAATCACAATCACTACTGTCAGATCGGGATGAAGTTGAGCCTCCGCCATCCCTGGCAATTGATGTTCCCTACCAAGAAATTCATTGCCATCAGAAAGCTGGATTTAACTTTAGAAGAGAGTTAAGAGGAGAAAAACGATGACAGATGCATACCTCCATTGTGGGTGAAAATGAAAATGGCCTCGTGATTGCATCTACCAAGCAAAAAATAAAGCATATCAGTAAAACAATATATCCAGAATGGTGGCATTCATGAGAAAGCATTGGCTGAAACCAATAAGCCAAATGTGCCAGAAGCGGCACCAGAATTGATTCTTCAAGCATATCAACTTGTTAACTTTGACTCTCTCAACATGAAGCGACCATAAATTTAGACATGCACCCGGTGGCATTTTTTAAAGAGTCCGAGAAACATAATTCAAAACCCTCCTAAACTATCCATGTTTGGTTAGATTAATACTTAAACCATGGGGTGTTATTGTTACCCCTGAAGAGACATAAGATTAGCCAGATCCTTGTGACATTTTAAATTATTTTTTCGATTTCTTATTTCTTTTTTTCTTTGTTCTTTTCTTGTTCATTTTTTCTTCTTCAAATCTCTACATCTTTTGTTAATAAGAGTGTACGAACTAAAACTCGTAACTTATAAAACAATAATAATGTAAAAATTAAATAGCCAGAAAAAAATCTAACTAAAAACCACGGCTAAATTTTATCATAATAGTGAACCAAATTAAAGGATAACTTTAAAATACCAGCAATATTTGAGAAGCAACTGGCTTCTCGGCAGATGCAGTATTTATCTATGGGAGGCAGACTTACTCTGAATTCCAACTTATAATGTCTCTCCACCCCATTCCAAGCAAGGTCTTCAAGAACTTGACAGAATTAGAAGGCATTTCCTTTGGGAAGGAAACAGAAAC
The DNA here is from genome assembly GCA_030864225.1 of Capsicum baccatum var. pendulum. Lineage (NCBI taxonomy): Eukaryota > Viridiplantae > Streptophyta > Magnoliopsida > Solanales > Solanaceae > Capsicum > Capsicum baccatum. The sequence goes on along the minus strand of CM061560.1, from coordinate 253,345,285 downwards.
GGGCAAAAGTTTCACCTTGTCAAGTGGGAAAAAACCATAACAGGTGGTTTGGGCCTCAAAAACTTAGCATTGCACAACAAGTGTCTCCTGATGAAGTGGCTATGGAGATACATGCAGGAGGAGCAAAGCTTATGGAGGACAGTTATGATTGCCAACCATGGGACACTGAGTGACTGGAGATCAAATCTCTCAGGACTCAAGGAGAAGAAGCATAAGGAGTTGGAGTATGGAAGTATATTTGCAATCTATGGGAAGAGTACAGTTCCTCATCTTGTAGTAGGAAGTGGCCATGGCATAAGTTTTTGGAAGGAAAAATAGCTTGGGAATTCTCCTCTAATATCTGACTATCACAACATTTTCAGGTAGCTAGAGTCTCTACTGACTCTGACTCAACAGTTCAAGCAGGGAAGGGAATGTTTGGAAATATAATCCTCAGAAGGAACCTACAAAACTAGGAGTTGGGGGAAATGATCAGTCTGCTAGCAGCACTTCACAATGCAAACATCAACCACCTAGCCCCAAACCACTTCAAATGCAAAGTTGTAGATAAAAAGGAATTCTCAGTGAAGACAACCTACAAATTTCTACGTCCACAGAATACAATCACAGAGAATTAGCCATGGAAGCTTATTTTAGACCCCCCACCACCCAAAAGATAAGTTGCTTCAGCTGGACAGTCCTGCACAGAGCACATTTGGCACAAGATAACCTAGCTAGGAAAAAGTTTCAGATTGCTAACAGAGCATATTTATATCACTTTTTGGGCTCAGATGGGTCATGCCACTTAACATCAAGGATGCATATGAAAGTTGGAGCACTGGAAAGTTGATAGCTCCATCAAGATAGTATGGAAGACAATACCAGCAATTATTTATGGAGTACATGGAATGAGAAACGGATTCTGCTTTGATGGAACATCAACTACCTACAATCTTAAATAGCTAAATCCCTCATGTAACTGTATACTTGGGTTTATACCAGACAATTTTTTGAACTTTGTTAGTTCCACATCTTTAGTTTAATGTTTGTAAAGGGGTTAATGTAGTGGCAAAGGAGCTTCTTAGCTACTTTGCCACTACAATCTTGCAACTATTATGCATCTCCTTGATGCCAGCAATGGAAACTTTTACTTCATCAACAAATACTTAAAATTTAAAAAAAAAAAAAAAAAAACTATACATTAAATCATAAAACATTTTTTCCGTGAGTTGGAAAGTAGCAGGTATCCGTGGAATTTGTCTAAATGTGTGCAATATGACCCGGACACCACGGTTATCCCAAAAAAAAAAAAGCATCTAAAGGATTTGGCATCATTCACGAATTATTGCCAACTCACCAATTATGTGACGGATGACAATGGAAACTCAGTCATCTAGAAAAAAAAATCAAGAGCATGGATCTTTATGTGAACGGTGAACCTATTTGGACTGAGCTTAAGAAGTAAATGAAGGACTTTGAAACTTCTGGTCTTAGCACACCACATGACATTAGATTCTGTATAATCTATCATTACGCTGCTAATCCACTACTATCTAGGTGCTGATGAACATATTGTTACCTTAAAAAACATGTCACATAACATATGTGTGGCTATAAGACTTGAGAAACTACTGCTCAAACATGTCATAGCTTTTGTATGGCTATAGAAACTTCATATTGAGAGCAAACTGGGAAGTACAAGCTAAATTATTTCCAAGTTTACAAATGAGATCCTTTTGAAATGGACTAAAAAAGAAAATAAGGCCACGTGATCTGGAATGGAGGAATAAGAGACTCTCGATCAAAGTTCCATAAAAAATAAAAGCATAAATGGACAACGGTTGAATCAAAATTATTACAAAATGATAATCACTCACACCTAAAGCATAGGATAAAATTTTGTATTTTGCAAACTTAGACACAAAGATCATGTTTGCAAGACTTCTCAATTCTGTTGATGGACTATTTAGCTACGGTATAAAAACTTCATGGCCTAGCAGAAGAGCAAAAACTCACTACGAACCAAGTTGGCAATAACTACTGCCCTACACCACTAAAGCAACATTTTCATTCATTATGGTGGCTATCAAAAGATTCATTACCACGTAAAAACAAGAAAAAGGAAAAGGAAGATCCTTTGGATGGAAGTTCTTAAACTGCATATTGAGCTACTCTGATCAAGGATAAAAAGGAAGCTTGTCATACTTTTAAATCACCATAGAAATGCTCAATCAAGAAGAATCTTCATAATGTCAGATAAGTTGTAACGTGCTTAGAATGACACTAGCCTAAATACAACTCAAAAAAAAAAAAGAGGGGGGATTCATATAGCCGGGCGTAATTGTTCTTGCATCTTAATGAATCCAAATGCAATATCTTCCATGATATTGTGCATAAGAAACAATATTGTAGAAAAAGTTTATTATGTAAGAGGCACATATATTATCTGGCCGACAAAACTTGTATGAGACTCCTCTCATACTTTGCCGAGTGGATTAATGGGTCCCACTTCCGGAAAAGGGGCCAAAGTCCCCTATTTTTCTCTCTCCTTTCCAATTTTTTCTTTAGTGCAGCTTTGCTTTTCCATCTCTTTTTTGGTGCAATTACTTTTACAAATTTAGCTACTTTTCTTATCTTATTATGTTTATTCACCTAAATCATCTTATTTCTAACATTCTAACACTATAAGGAGTTGTTTGATCATTTAAAATTTAGGATTGTCTTATTGTTAGGTGCTTTTGGCTTAAGCACTTTTAAATTTTTGGAGGTGTTTGGCAAAGACACAAAATGTTTTTAAGCACTTTAAGCTTAAAAAGTACAAAAAACCAACTTTTGGCTTTTAGCTTATAAGTCACTTAAAAAAGCTAATCCACACACCCCTACTTTTTTGGAATTTCTTTGTACTTTATTTGAATATTAGTGTTTGAACATAAGAATTCCCAACACAAATACAAGTTGTATTTGGAATTTGGAATCACCCAAAACCTTGTCTTCACTTATACTATATACTCCTTTTTCAAATTTTATCCTAATTATTTTATTTTTTATAAAATTAACCCAATTTAAATTATATTTCATGTTTTAAATACAACTCCATCTTCACCTCCAACTTCAGAAACTGGAAAACGAAAGTTGCACAAAAAAAAGAGAGAAAACAGGGGGCTTCGACCCCCTTTTCTAAAAGTGAGACCCAACAATCCACTTGGCAAAGTATGAGAGGAGCCTCATACAAGTTTTGTCTGCCACATAATAGGTGTGCCTCATACATAATAAAAATTTTCTATATTGTACATACTAAATAACATAGCAAGAATCAATTTCTTGGAGTTAGCCCGTTGATATTGCAGGTAATCACGAACTTTAGGTCAAAATGCAAAAACAAATCACAACTTTAGGTCAACATGCAAAAAACAAGCACATCCAATCACTCCATTAAAGAAGCAACGTTGCAAACCCAAAAACATCCGACGTCCCAGAAAAAATGTCTTGGAATCCCCCCCCCCCCAAACCCCCAAAACAGATTTCAATCATTGCTTATTCTTATTATCCTTGTTGTGGCCCAAATTTTGGGCCAAACTCCTACGCATGCCTTCAGTAAGGAAATGTTAACACCTTCTCAATTTCTAAGAGTACTCCCAAAACACATACCAAATGGGATCCCTGTCAATGGTAATATAAACGAGAAAAAGTGTGCCTTTGCTTTTCCTTTTGCCTTCTTAAGAGTAACCACCTAATAGGGATCCCTAATAGATATTAGCCTTCCCAACACCTAATGCTTTAGTTTCATACATGAACCTATTGTTCATCTTTCCAAAGTTGGGAGGTCGGTTCTATACTTCTATTTGCATATCAGGAAATACATTCAACCCCCTTTCATTTCCCCCCTCCTTTCACACATGAATCCTACAGCTATCCCTTACAACCGGTCATAACACTAGTCGCGTACTTACATTGGTAGACCACCATGAATGTTTGTAAATTGTAAGGCCCGTATACTCTCCTAACAAGGCCTTGGGATCCACATCTGCAGCATGAAGATTGAGCTTACCTACAAAAAGAATGCAGGAAGTTGCCAATTCTGAATCTTTTGGCATTTTAGACCGACACCAAATCAGTCCAAAATTACCTTGCAGCACGCGCGCGCGCACACACACACACATGAAAAAACCATCAGCTGATTACTCAGTCTACATAAATGAAGCTAGTATGGAGAAAACAAGTACAGGAGAGTAAGAGACTGACACCCAACTAAGAATCCTTGCAAGTTCAAGTCATATTAAAAAAAAAGTTGCAGACTGAATATGCTTACCCCTTCTTGAAGTACCACAATCATCAATGTTGATTTCTTGGATAGCTGGTGGAGTCCACTGCTGTGCTGGAGAGATGTCCGATGGACTACTACAGTATGCACCAACACCATCTGATATGAGATATTGGTGATTGGCCAATTGGTTCCCCCTCATCCAACTTCTACTATCTCTACTGTTTGATGAAGCAGAAGATCCATACAATTGAACTCCATCATTAGAGCCAAAGGATAATGTTTCAGGTTGGAAGCGGAAATCCCATCTGGATGGTGCTGGGGAGAAGCTTGAATTAGTTCGCCAGTAAGGCTCATGTGGCCCCATGGACCATTCTCCACTAGCTGCATTGGACCCATGTGGCCTTGCAGCCACGCAACAAAGGGACCCCGTCTTAGCTATCTTTCACAAGACACAAAAGTATTATGTTGAGCTTGCTTCTATCAATTCTCAATTTTCAGAATAAAGGGTATCTCTAGCAACTACTCCATTCAGTTTCAGCCACACAAGAAAGGGATCACACTTAAACGATGATTCTCAATTGTCAATTTCAAAGTAAATGGGTAACTCTAGTAACTACTCCATTTCTTCTCCTGCCTAGTACCAAGAGAGTGAGGTTTTCCCGCTGCTTAGGACTACTTCACATATCCTTACGAAATGCACCTGGTATGTGCAAATACAAAATATATACCACAATTCTGCTGAAAAGCGTATAAGCATGACATGATTAGGTTTCCAAAGAATTCATACAAAGCTGAACTATATGAATGCAAGAAAATAACATGCAGGAAGTGTTGATAACAGTATTATCCTTCGCTAGCTTGATAATCACCAATCTACATTCATAAGACGGTAAAGGTCAAGACACAATATAGATGGTTACTAACAGTTGTCAGAAGTTAGAAGACTGTACTAAAAAAAGGAAAAACATTAACTGCAACTAACATCGCAAAATAAATATAAGTAACACTAAAGGTGCATACCATGAAAGCAAGAAATGGCATAAAGAACTGTCTTTAAGGTGATGCACAAAGCCACTAAAGCTTTGGCCCTATGGTCAGTGTTGAGGAGCTAAATGGGTCCAATTCAAACCGGAAGGAAGGTAACATATTTGTTATATTCTTCCAAAAAGGTGAGCATCTTTTTAACAAAAATCACCAAAAGAGAGGTATGCTGAATTAGCATGATCGTGCATAGCTTTTTATCTCTTAGAAAAGTGGTTTGTACTCTGCCACTTCACTCAATTAATCAATAACTACACCTCAATCCCAAATAGATCCTTCACTAGAGACATCCTTTGAACATTTCACTCTTTATGAGCCATTTCATCCATCAATTCACTCTAGAACAAATTGGGGAAATAACATTTGAGAAGGCAGATACTAGCATTGTTTGGTCCTTAAGTCTCTGGTGTGAGGTACAAATTGTCACAGTACATATGAGGTTCCTTTCTTTTTTTATCTTTGTTTCACAAACAGTTCAACTAGGGAAACACAACAATTACAAGTCAACCACAATTACATACAAAGCCATCAAGACGAAGAGTTAAACTGAAGGGAACTACCAAGCCACTCAAAACAAGAAACATAACCTCATAAAAAACATTATTATTACTACCAATTATTATAAACCCAATAAAGATTGAAACCCCACATAGTAATAACCAAAACCCAACTCCAAAAAACCTTCAAAAACTTATATTGATCCTCAAAACAATTTATAAAAATAAAAAAACACAATCTTTATCGGAAATGAAGAGCTAAAGTCTAAACTGAAGGGAACTATCAAGCCACTCAAAACGAGAATCATACAACAACATCATACCCAATGTAATCCCACAAAGTAGGGTCCGAGGAGGGTAGCAAGTACGTAGACCTAACAGAAGTAGAGAGGTTGTCTCCTAGAGACCCTCAGCTCAACTCAAAACAACAGTCATAACCTTATACCAAAAAATTATTATTATTATATGGATGCCCTGGTTCGTAGGTGTGAGAGGCTAGCGTTGGATGGTTTTAGGCGGGGTAGGGGTAGGTCGAAGAAGTACTGGGGTGAGGTGATTAGGCGGGACATGGAGCAGTTACAGCTCTCCGAGGACATGACCCTAGATAGGAAAGTCTGGAGGACGCGAATTAGGGCAGAGGACTAGGGCCAGTTTGGGTCGCTAGTGTAGTGAATTACTTGCTGGGGGTAGTATCCTGGTTATGATTCCGTGTTCCTTGCTCCTTGTTTTAGTACGAATCTGGGTGCTTTCCTCCGTTTCCTTTCTGTTTTCTTTTTCTTTTACTTATGGCTGCCGTATTTATGTCGTATTTATGTTATGCATGTTATGTTATGTAATCTTGTAACCTTGTTCGGTGCTTTACTTTGTATTTGTGTGGTATCTTGTGTCTTGAGCCGGGGTCTATCGGAAACAGTCTTTCTACTTCTTTAGAGGTAGAGGTATGGACTGCGTACATCTTACCCCCCAGACCCCACCAAGTGGGAATACACTGGGTTTGTTGTTGTTGTTATTACCAATTATTATAAACCGAATAAAGATTAAAACCCCACATAGTAATAACCAAAACCCAACTTCAACAACTTATCTTAATCCTCAAAAAATAAAAAGACAAGCTTTACCGGAAACGAAGAGCTAAACTGAAGGGAACTACCAAGCCATTCAAAATCAAAATCATACAACACCAACATACCCAGTGTAATCCCACAAAGTAAGGTCGGGGAGGGTAGAATGTATGCAAACCTTACCACTACCTTAGAGGTAGAGAATCTGTTTATGATAGACCTACAGTTCAACTCAAAACAAGAAGCATAACCTTATAGAAAAACATTATTGTTAATACCAATTATTATAAACCCCATAAATATTGAAACCCCACATAGTAATAACCAAAACCCAACTCCAAAAACACTTAAAACTTATCTTAATCCTCGAAAAATAAAAAAGACACAACCTTTACTGGAAACGAAAAGCTAGGCTGAAGGAAACTACCAAGCCATTCAAAACAAGAATATTCCACAAAGTGAGGTCTGGGATGGTAGAATGTACGCATACTGCATACCCTTAACTCAGCTCAACTCAAATCAAGAATCATAACCTTATAAAAACTTTATTATTAATACCAATTATTAGAAACCCAATTAAAATTGAAACACCAACCAAAACCCAACTCCAAAAACACTTCCAAGAACTTATCTAAATCCTCAAAAAGAAAAAAGCACAATCTTTACAACTGAAGGGAACTACCAAGCCACTCAAAACAAGAATCATAACCTTATATTATTACTACCAACTATTATAAACCCAATCAAGATTGAAACACCACATAATAATACCCAAAACCCACCTCAAAAAACACTTCAAAAACATATCTTAATCCTTAAAACAATAAAAAGACACAATATTTACAGCTGAAGGGAACTACCAAGCCACTCAAAACAAGAATAATAACCTTACAAAACAACATTATTATTAATGACAATTATTATTGAAAAACCCCACATAGAAAATAACCAAAACCCAACTCCAAGAACACTCCAAAAACATATCTTAATCCTTAAAACAATACAAAAGACACGATCTTTACAGCTGAAGGGAACTACCAAGCCACTCAAAACAAGAATAATAACCTTACAAAACAGCACTATTATTAATACCAATTATTATTGAAAATCCCACATAGAAATAACCAAAAACCAACTCCAAAAACACTTCAAAAACATATCTTAATCCTCAAAAGTATAAAAAGACACAATCTTTACCAAACCCCAAAACCCTAAAATCAAGATTAGATAATATGCATGCATGAAAGTGAAAAAAAATGGTCATATAATATATTGAGCTAAAAGGATGTTCAATGAAGCTTACAATTTTTTGAATTATTGGAATTTTTACAGAGGAGTGAAGAGACTGAAAATGGAATTTTAATAAAGGAATAATAATGTCTGCTTTGCAAATGTGAATAAAAACCCTAACTTCTCGCTGATACTGTAATATTTTATTCATGTTATCTTTTTGCTGTGGAGTCCTCCATTTGTTTCTTTATTCAGGTGTGTCCTACTAACTTTATGATTTGCACTTATGCCCCTATCATGTTATGTAAAGTGTAAACTACCACTATTGTCGATAGCTCAGTTAGGAGTATCAAATATATAGCTCAAAAGGTGATATAATATAGCTCAAAAAGGTGGTGACCGTTCAAATGATCAAATTGGGTTGAGTTGAGTACAAGTTCATATTGAGCTAATTTTTAGCTCAATTTAACATAAGTCATTTTTAAAGTGAATTTTAATGTGACTCAATACTAACCTATACTGAACTTGTGTTTACGATTTGGAATTTACATTGATTTTTTATTTTGAAATAAGGGTCTCAGATTCGAAATCTCAAATCTCGGATAGGGTCAAGTATTGGATCCCGAGTTAGGGTCAAGTTCCAAGTCTTACGTCAAGGTAGGTCTCAGGTTGAGATCGAGGTCGAATATAGATACTCAAGTCAGGTTCAATTCCTACATCTCGAGTCAATATTAGATATTATCTCATATCATGGTCGGGGATTAAGTCTTAGATTTGAGATCTAACTCAATCATCACTTAAGGTCGGGGGTCGAATATTGAGTCCAAATTGGAGATTGAATCCTGAGTTAGTATTGGAGTTCAAGTCCTTATTTGAGAGGGTTGGTGTAGATTTTTGGGTCTTGGGTCGGCTTGGATCTTAAATCCCAAGTCAGGGTCGGATTCTATTCTCGAGAGAGGTTTGAGATCAAGGGTCATAGATCAAATTCTGGGTAAATTTGGGTTGGGTGTTAAATTAGGGTTAGGTCATGGGTTAGGGTCAGATTTCGAGTCATATGCCCTGAGAGTCAAATCGAGGTTTGGTTCCTAGGCTATGATTCGGTCAAGGCCAATGGTTGAGATCAAATCCCGAGTTATGAAAGAGTGGTACGGAAGAAAGATCATTTAAAAAATAGGTCACAGTGGTCAGGTCATGTAACACTCCGTATTTTCGGGTTAGAATTTGAATTGTCCTTCCTATGTGTATAGACTCGAACACGATGATTTTTATTTATATACTAGTGTGAATAACAATTATTTGCCATGGTAACATCTTTAGAGATGAGTATGTCATAAAAAACTCCTAGCTCAAAGTTAAGTTGAACGTTTTCCTACTGGTTGAGTTTTAGTTGACAATTTCTCTTGGGTCAACTTTTAGCGACCATTACTTCAAGAATATGAGGAGTTATGTGGCTCATTATATATAAAATTAAAGCCCTTCTAGTCCTCTTTCCAATGCAAGTGACCGTTCGTCAATTCGAGTTTTGAATCAAAAGTTATGAGTGTTTTAGTGAGACATTGTCTCAAGCCCACGTTGGGTCCGTTCTATAAACCCTCAGATTCTCGATGGATCCGCGCCACATAACCCTATTTGTGCATAAAAAAATGTTCCGTTTTGATTTATTTTAAGAGCATTGATGTCTTTTCACGTCCCTAAATCATTCCCAACCCTTTATGGATGAGTATAAGGTCTTAAAACACGTTATATCACCTCACAAAATTCCTAATCATCTTTCCTTAAGCAAGAGAGGGGAAACTAGCTAGGGTTGAGAATTTTAAGCTTCAAGGGTCAATTTTCCCAAGGTATGTAGGACTATCCTAACTCTCATAGGCGTAAGTTTAATGTTTTTAACAAGTTTTAAAAAGGTATATGTATGTATATGTAATGGGTTTTGAAAACCGTTTGAAGTGCATGCATCATGAACTTATTTTGATGAAAGTGTGCATTTATCAAGGGCTTTTTTTATAAACTTGAGTTATAATCATGTACATATATGACGTGAGTTTCGAAAAGTGATTTATGAGCACGATTTGTGAAATTTCCTCTCACAAGTTGAAAATTATGATCTTAACATATTATGAATTGTGAAATGGATTTGAGAGCACGGACTATAAGTCCCCTTTTTAATCATGAGATTTATGTCTGACTAGTGTTGGGGTCGATTTACGAATGATGACAATTCTTGAGTTTTAAATGTCTCTCTAACTATTATGCATTGTTGTTTTGCACGTTTTCAAAGATGTATTTCTCATGTTAAAGGCTCGTATATCTTAACAAATAAATTGCATACGTTTTATGTAAAAATTGGCTACTACGTGTCAAAGTATTGAAAAGAGAGTGTTTTGCATAAGTTTCGTGTGTTATTTGAAATAGGAACTCTCATACTCATGTTTAAATCTTTTGGTGGTCATTAACATGATTTTGAATAAAGGGCTATGGATATGATTTGATATCATATGGTTTGTAAGTCTAGGTATGACGATACCTATTATGGAAATGACCTTGACATGATAGTAAATGAATATTTTGAGTATGAAGCGTGATTTTAAAGGACTAAAAATGGGCTTAAAGAGAGTGTTTTAAGAAAATTCACAGAGTCGTCACTTGATTTTATAGAAAAAATCAAGAATTTTTTTAAAAAGAGTTTCAAAGGTTCAAAAACTGAAATAAACCTTTAAAGCTAGAGATTCTGGGTAAGGGTTCAATTAACGCCCTAAGAAGGTTTTTAAGGCACTTAGGAGCGTCCGTTTAAAACGGTTTACCAAAAGAACTAACTTAACTAACTAAAAGTGGCTAATTTTGCAAAAACTTGATTTTATAGAAAATATTAAAATTATTTATTTAAACATTAAAAAGGGCATTTATTTGTTCAAATGAGAAAACAACTTGCTTAAAATAAATTAAGTTGCCGTTTCTTTGGGACTTTAGTGAGAAAATATTTTTTTGTCTTTGATATGGAAAAAAAAGAAGAAGTTTGAATAACACTTTTCGGGAAAAATATTAAGAGCGCATCATATTGCAAGTATCTTATTAACTATAGAAAGTTAGAATTTACAAGAAAAATTATTTCTTGAATTTGAAGAAAATTAATTTAATTCGAATAAACCATTAATCAATTGAGCAAAATAAAGTGTCATTTTAAAAATATTTAATCTTTAGACGACTTGTTGTAAGAAGAAAATTGAAGGAAACAATTTAATCCATTTTTATACAAAATAACATTAGATGAAAAAGTCGTGAATTAAGTAAAGGGAACTAAGATAAAATAAAATGACAACATCTTAGGGAATTTACCTAGGTTAATTGATTTAGAAATGTTAGTTAGCACAAATCTCCAACAGCCGCAGCTTGGTCTCCAGCCGCAGCTCCGCCTACACCCGTCGCTCGGTCGTCAACAGCCGCAGCACCCAAAAGACGACCAGTCCCCTCGGTCTCCAGCAGCTCCAGCAGCCGCAGCTCCATCTCAGCACCGGAACTTCCCGAAACCCGGTCCACGCTGGGTTTTGGGCTCCGGCTTGGTCTACAAGCGTAACTCGGTGACTTCTAACCTTTATTATTTCATTCTTTGTATTATGCTAGTATTATCCCCTGTACCTTGACTTGCGTGTGATTTGTTGATATTGTTTGTTGTCTGTTGTTGCTGTTGCTGTGGTCGTTTCTTGCACTGCTTTTGATTGGGTTATCGGCTTGGGGCTTTGTTTTGGGGGCTGTGGGTGTTGAGTCCAGTGGTGTTTGCTCTCTATTTGAGTTTAGTTTGGTTTCTTGATTATTTCTTTGATTTTGTGTGAGCCTTGTATTTCTTGCTGCTGCTTTGCTACTACCATCATTTATATTTTTATATTTTTTTATATTTTCTTGTAGTAGTGGTTGTGGGCGGTAATGGTTGGATAGGGTCATGTTCGAGGGGGGTGGGGCGTAGGGCTGTTGTGGGGGCGGGGGATGAGGAAAGGGCGGGAGTGGGAGGGAGGCCAAGGTTTGGCCGCGGGGGTGGTACAGGAGGGCGTGTGGATAGTGATGGTAGGCTGAGGGTTGGGTCTTGGAATATAGGGACCCTTCAGGGTAAGTCCATAGAGCTTGTGAAGATCCTTAGGAAGAGGAAGATCAATATTGCGTGTGTTCAAGAGACCAAGTGGGTAGGGTCTAAGGCTAGGGATGTGGATGGTTACAAGCTGTGGTACTCTGGGAGCGAGAGGCGTAGGAATGGAGTTGGCATCTTAGTAGATGAAGAACTTAGAGGTCAGGTCGTAGAGGTGAAGAGGATCAACGATAGGTTGATGACTATTAAGTTGGTCATCCGGGGGTTTACCCTGAACGTGTGTAGTGCTTATGCGCCGCAAGTGGGCTCGGAGGGGGAGGAGAAGATGCGGTTTTGGGAGGCTTTGGAGGAGGTGGTGAGAGGCGTGCCTAGCTCGGAGAAGATTGTTGTAGCAGAAGATTTCAACGGGCACATCGGGGCGTTACCGGGAGGCTTTGGTGATGTGCATGGTGGTTTTGGTTTTGGGGACAGAAATGAAGAGGGGACTACTCTATTGAAGTTTGCGAGGTCCTTTGGGCTGGTGGTGGTGAACTCGGGCTTCCCGAAGAAGGACGATCACCTGATCACCTTTCGAAGCGCGATAACCAGGACCCAGATTGACTTTTTATTACTTCGGAAAGGGGATAGGGTGTTGTGTAAGGACTGTAAGGTCATCCCGAGTGAAAATCTCTCGACTCAGCATAGGATCTTAGTTATGGATTTGGGTATAAAGAAGAATAGAAAGAGGAGGAGTAAGGAGGGTAGACCTAGAATTAAGTGGGGCGGTTTGACGCCAGTGAATGCGTGGGAGATAGGGGAGAAGTTGGCGGGAATGGCGGTGTGGGAGTGTAGGGGGGACGTGTATAGTATGTGGGATAGGGCGGCTAGGTGCATCAGGGAGAATGCAAGTGAGGTATTGGGTGTTTCTAGGGGCCGAGCTGGGCATCATCGGGGGGATTGGTGGTGGAATGAAGAAGTGGAGAAGAAAGTGGGGACCAAGAAGGGGGCGTATGCTAAGTTGGTTGAGAGTAAGGACGAAGAAGAGAAGCGGGTAAACAGGAAAGAGTACAAGCTAGCTAGGAAGGAGGCTAAGTCAGCTGTCACGGCAGCTAAGACGACCGCTTTTGAGAGCTTGTATGCAGGGTTACAGGGGAAAGGAGGGGAGAAAAAGTTGTTTAGACTAGCTAAGGCTAGGGAGAGGAAAGGTCGTGACCTCGACCAGGTGAGGTGCATTAAGGGGGAGGACGGTAGAGTGTTGGTGGAGGACGGCCACATTAAGAATAGATGGCAGTCGTACTTTCATAGGCTCTTGAATGACGAAGGGGATAGAGCTATTGTGTTAGGGGAACTGGAGCACTCAGAGGAGTGTCGGAATTTTAGTTATTGTAGACGTTTTAAGGTAGAAGAGGTTAGAGAGGCTGTTCGCAGGAAGCGAAGGGGTAGGGCGACGGGGCCGGATGAGATACCGGTGGAGTTTTGAAAGTTCGTTGGAGAGGCTGGTGTAAGGTGGTTGACTGGATTGTTCAACGAAATCTTCAAGACGGCAAAGATGCCCGAGGCTTGGAGGTGGAGTACCATGATCCCTCTCTATAAGAATAACGGGGACATCCAGAGTTGCAATAACTATAGGGGGATTAAGTTATTGAGTCACTCTATGAAGATTTGGGAGAGAGTGGTCGAGGTAAGACTGAGACGGATAGTGTCTATTTCGGAAAACCAGTTTGGATTTATGCCTGGCCGCTCGACGACGGAGGCAATTCACCTGGTACGGAGGCTGGTGGAACAGTATAGGGAAAGGAAGAAGGACCTGCACATGGTGTTTATCGACCTGGAGAAGGCATACAACAAAGTCCCCAGGGAGGTGCTTTGGAGGTGCTTGGAAGTGAGTGGAGTCCCGCAGACATATATCAGAGCAATTAAGGACATGTATGAGGGAGCGAAAACTCAGGTGAGGACGGCGGGAGGAGACTCAGAGCATTTCACCATCTTGACAGGATTGCATCAGGGATCTACTCTTAGTCCCTTTTTGTTTGCTTTGGTGATGGATGTGTTGACGCGACGTATTCAAGGGGAAGTGCCGTGGTGTATGCTTTTTGCAGACGATATAGTTCTGATTGATGAGACTCGATGGGGTGTGAATGACAAATTAGAGGTGTGGAGACAAACTCTTGAGTCTAAAGGGTTCAGGTTGAGCAGAAGCAAGACAGAGTATTTGGAATGCAAGTTTAATGACGTGAGGCTGGAGGATGAGGTGGTAGTGAAGCTGGAATCACAGGAGGTATGTAAGAGGGATAGTTTCAAGTATCTCGGGTCCGTGATCCAGGGTAATGGTGAGATTGACGAGGATGTCTCCACCGTATTGGGGCGGGATGGATGAAGTGGAAGCTCGCGTCGGGGGTGTTGTGTGATAAGAAGGTGCCGCCCAAGCTTAAAGGCAAATTCTACAAGGTGGTAGTCCGTCCGGCCATGTTGTATGGAGCGGAGTGTCGGCCAGTTAAGAATTCCCACATCCAAAAAATGAAGGTGGCAGAAATGCGGATATTGCGCTGGATGTGTGGGCTGACTAGAGGGGATAGAGTTCGGAATGAGACTATCAGGGAGAAGGTTGGTGTGACTCCATTGGAGTGCAAGATGCGGGAAGTCCGATTGAGATGGTTCGGACACGTGAAGAGGAGGGGCATGGATGCCCCGGTTCGTAGGTGTGAGAGGTTAGCGTTGGATGGTTTTAGGCGGGGTAGGGGTAGGCCGAAGAAGTACTGGGGTGAGGTGATTAGGCGGGACATAGAGCAGTTACAGCTCACCGAGGACATGACCCTAGATAGGAAGGTCTGGAGGACGCGAATTAGGGCAGAAGACTAGGACCAGTTTGGATTGCTAGTGTAGGGAATTACTTGGTGGGGGTAGTATCCTTGTTATGATTCTGTGTTCCTTGTTTTAGTACGAATCTGGGTGTTTTCCTCTATTTTCTTTTACTTATGGGTGTCGTATTTATGTTATGTAATCTTTTAGTCTTGTTCTGTGCTTTACTATGTATTTGTGTGGTATCTCGTGTCTTGAGTCGGGGGTCTATCGGAAACAACCTTTTTACTTCTTTAGAGGTAGAGGTATGGACTGCGTACATCTTACCCCCCCCCAGACCCCACCAGGTGGGAATACACTGGGTTTGTTGTTGTTGTAGTTAGCACAAATAAACAACACAAGCTATAAAAAACAATGAAAGAGTTAAATTGGGCCTTTAATTGGCCCAACAACAAAGCTGCCCATTTTTGGGCTTGGAATTATGGACTTCAGTCCGTTTTCTGAAGTGTATATTATGTGTATATCAGCCGTATACCACTTTAGAAACAGTCGTCTTGTGACTTGGTCTTGAGGTTTTGCCTCGAGGGAGTGGGGGTTTGACCCACGAAATGCAAGCAATGGGTCCAATTAGGACCCGATGCAGTACATGTAAAAACAAAAAAGTGGATTAGAGTCCAACCGTGAGAGAATATAAGCAATAGAATTCCAATTTTAGACGATCTTGGATACAAACCATCAGTAATTCATAAGCAAGTTGATTTGAACATACGCAAGTAGTGAGGAGGAAAACAAGAATAAACACTACTGACACTTCATAGAAGAAGGCAATTGCTTTCTACAACATATTTTAAGTGAAAAATGCTAAACATCATTCATGTACAGATTATGAAGGAGAAAAGAGAGAGGTCAACATGTTGATTAAATCCAAATAATGACAGAGTTTGTTGTTGATCGATATTGTACGCTGTTCTCTGTTGTGTTTGTACGTTACTACTTATTTGTGATGGAGAAAAACAGTGGTCCGGGTCGGGTAAAAAGAAAAAGAATGGGCTAATAAAGAGAATTAGTCCCATTAGAATTATGGCCATTTAACTGAATAAATTGGGATAAAATTGAGACGGAATTAACTTTCAATTAATTTAATGAGCTTCTCAAATTTAATAACTTTAAAATAAATATTTAACAAAGCGCAATTATTTTTGTTTAAAATTAAGAAACTAATTATATTATTAATTTCTTATTTTCAATCGATTTTGGGAAAAGTAGAATATTTGCAATTTAACCAAACTTTTCATTCTGAATAAATTTTAAAACATTTTCTTTGACTGAGAATTATATAATCATGTATAGTAAAACATTAAATATGTTAATTTCATCTAAATTCAAAAGGCAGGATTGAAATTTATTTTAAAATAAATATTTTAAAATTATTTAAAATTGAGAAATTCAAAAATTAATTTGAAATGTGGAGGATAAAAATTAGGTGTCAACAGAGAGTTAGATGGTTACCCGAAGAAAGTACGAGTTCAAATAACTCTTAGCCGAAATCATATTTTGCCGATGCGGGTTTTATGAAATGGTATGTCAGTAAGGAGACATACTTTCTCATAATATAGTGTGTCAGTAAGGAGACACACTCTTTCATGACCTGGTATGTCTGTAAGGATGCATGCTTTGTCTTATTACGTACTCCAATCCTTACGACAAACTCGGATTGGGGGTTTGACCGCTGAGTTAAGGGTGGATCTCATATAGCCCGTGGGATTATATACATGTAGGGCGTACCATCTAGCTCAGAAGTAAATTAAAGAGTCGAGTCAATGTTTTACAAGCATAAATTATAGCTCTTTAAATTATGCCCATATATTTATTATGATAAATGATTTTCACAATGCCCCCAATTATTTTATATGAAATATACGTTATTTTTGGATTATTCTGCATATCAGTACTTCCCAAGTATTGACCTTATAATACAGGTTCTGAGGTATAGTCCCATGGTCTATCACATCAGTAGAATATTTGGATATGACAGAGTTGGTGAGACATCCATCTTTCGAAAGACAATTTATTCATATGTTGACTTCTTTCAGTTTGTGATCCAACCGGGGTCTTGTCCCAGCTTAGTCAGTTATTATTTCAGTAGAGTCTTCGTAGATGAGATTAGAGTATTGTATTGTCACAACTTGTTGACACAGTTTGATATGAGTTTTTCGTAAATGTCATTATATCTTTTGCACTTTGATTTATGTATGGATTATGCTTATAATAGTATGCTAAGGGGTCTTTTGGACCTTGTGGTTCGAGATGCCCATCGCGGCTAGGGCCTCGGCTTGGATCGTGATAAGATTGGTATCAGAGTACGGTTCATGGTCTCATGGTCTCTACAAAACCATGTCTAGTAGAGTCTTGCTTATGGGTGTGTTGTGCACCACACTTATAATTAGGAGGCTACCATTCATTTAGGAGTTGTTTCTCATTTTTTCATACTCTAAATCATGCGACAAGGTTTTTCATATGAAAGTTATCCAAATTTTTTCCTTTCTCTAATTCTATAGGCCATGTCTCATTGTCGAGATGATACGAGTGCAAAAACTTAGTGTCTAAGTGATGTAGTCCTTTCTGATTGAGTCATCAAAAAGGTTATGAAATAGCACAAGGACTTGAGAGAAATCCACTAGTACATCAAGTGTGTCGATTCAAGTGTATACCCCTATTTATATCTATTGTGCATTGATCCTGAGGTATGAAGTGTATTCAATCCCTTTGAGAATCCTTCTTACGAATGTCATGCTTAAGGATAGAGATATGTAGTAGAATGTTGGAATAGTATTTCCACCCCAATAGTAGTACAAGTTAAGGTGTTATGACCTATTGGTAGTAAGATGGTCCCGAAAATAGTGATATAAAGTCATAAGTTTAGAAGTCAGAGTGAGTGTAACTTTTGCTTAGAGAAGTTATTTTTAGTTGCATAACCTCTGACTGGGGGGTGGTTTGATCTTTTATGGTGATTGACTAATATTGTAGCAAGATTTAGTCTGTGGTGGAAGTGATTGACTATGATTATTATTTATTCAAAATAGAGAAGGAGCTTAGAATAAATAGTTACAGTGGTTGTAGAAATTATTTATAGGTTGTAAATGGGAAAGGGTAGATTAGTCAATAATTATGAGTAGAGACTCATTGGTATTTATGGAATTTTGAAGGTAGTTGTGATGCATACATGGGTAGGTAGATATGATGTAAGAAGGTAGAATATGCTAATAGATCGTATGGGTAATGTTATAAAATTAAGATCAACTATCCTCATTGTGTGACTTTACCCCATTGATTATATTTTCTCTACTAGTTGTAAGCTAGTACAACATGTGAGAGGTAGCAGATTCTAAAGTGTGGTAGTATTATAGTGGGGAGGATGATCTTGTAGGTCGTATTTAAGTGAAATAAGAGAATTAGGTTTATTTTTCTATTTCGACGGATTAGTATATTATGCGGGATGTTTCATTGGTGGTACGTGATTGGTGCTGGGCACTAGGCTTGAACTTTAGATATGGATTGTGGGGATAAGAATTTAACTCAAGAATTGTGATGTAAGATTTGTGGGGATGAATTAGTAAGCTTGATATAGTGTGTGAAAGATGTCTATGTTAGTAACTTATGAAAAGTTTGAGTGGAAAATTGTGATATTTATATGTATATGAGGATTAGTGTTGGAGCAATGAGATTGTAACAGGTCGGGTGTTTGTGGAGTCTAAACTGTGCTTAAAATGGGCTTATGTGGTCCTTAGATTGAGTATAGGATGTCCCGAGATAAGTTCTAATGCATTGGGAAAAGTTTGGGCATGGAAAATAGGTTGTGCGTCACAAAAAATGTGAGTTTGCATTGGCTTTGCGCCGCGTACCTTTCTTCTTTCGTCGACGAGACTTCGTTGTAAAAGTTTTTCAAGGTTATCTTGGTCCTTTTATGTCCTATAAACCATCCAATCTTTTTATAACTCATTTTTAAGTCTTAAAACTTTCGTATTCTCTCAAAAGGGTCACTCTTCATTCACAAACTAAGGTTGAAAGGTGGTGAGGTTAGAGTTCAAACTTGGAGGCTAGAGAATGTTAAGAGTAATGCCCCTGGAGGGGGGGATGTCATATAAATAAGTTATTATTTTTCATATAATTGTGTATTAGGGCGAGCCTAGAATTTATGTGTATAATGATACCCCGTTTATGGTGAGACATGTGGTTATAAATATGATGAAAGGATATGTCCGCTAGTCTAAGATTGTGGCTTTGATCTAATAGGGAGATGATGGACTAAGGTAGTTCTTGAATTTCTCATGTTGGCAAGTTGCGGGGAAGAGTCATGATAAATCTATTCTTATTCAAGCAAAATCCTCCTACTTTAATCTAAGATGACATCTACTAATGTCTTATGTATTCAAGTGATGCCTATGGCTAACATCTGAATTATCTATGCAACTTATATCATGTTTCGACCTCCAAACTAAAAGCAATGATGTCTCAGTAATCCAATTTTTCAAGTATTCAAGTTCTATGTTATGATGTTCATGATCCATAAATCTATGTCTCATATCATGCTTAATTCTAAGAAATTATGCTATCTATGTGGTATTGATTCATTTTATGTTAGTCTGGCCCAGAGAGATAAGGTCTACGCAAACTCATGGTCATTCCCAAAATGAGAAGCAAAAGGTTCAAGCAGCAATCATAATCATATTCCTTAAATTTATGAATTCCAATTTTATGTTATACAACTCAGGATATATGCACTTATGTTTTCACACTATGCCCGGTCCCAAGAACTCGTATTATGTTATGTTGATGCCCGAACGACCCTTTATTTATAAACTAGGTGGTTATTATATGAAACACTCCGTGTCTATTGTATCGTATCTTACATCTTGGGCCCCACCTTTAGATCACTAATATAAGTTATAATTGGATAGTGTTACTCCCATTCATGATGTTTATGCTCTAGTTCTTCAATGTCCTTCTAAATGTTAGTATGATAGTGGTTATAGAAGTGTAGTAATATTTTAGATAAGAGAGTAGATATTTCCTAAGTTGTTAAATTTTAATGTGCTACTCGAGCTAAGTTTATAGTTGAAGAAGGAAGACAGAGATGGACTTTCGTTATGTGAAATAGTTAGGAAGGAAATATATGGCAAAAAATTTTGCGAGAGTGATTGAAGTTGCTGTTTTTTAGTGGGGAGATCCACAAAGTGGGTGTAGTAAAGATAGGCTTGAATATTGTGATTGATGAAAGCACAAACCAATGTGCTATGTGGTTAGTACTCCTTGATTTAAAACCTGAGGCTGTTTGATTATAGTGATAAGGTGAAGTGATATCCTTGAAGGGGTGTAGAGTATAGGGTCCCATAGCTTAAGCTATCACCTTTTTAACTCTGAGATAGGCTTCAACATGGAAGTACTAGGCAGTGGGACTCAGACTCTTATAGTTAGGTGTGTTATGGGGGAATTTTAAGATGAAAATGGTGAAGTGTGTTATTTATTGTATTAAGCATAATCGAGTAGCTCCACTAAATTTTAGGTCTATTGATTGTATCATGTAAGGTGGAGGATACCTCCATCCCTATATCCTGTAAAACCATTTTTCATGTCAAGTATCAACATCAATTTGAACCTATGATCACCAAATAAACTCATGCTTTATGTTGTGAGGATTATGATCCATAGAACTCATGTGCAAGGTCATCTCTATGTTAATTCTCATTATCTCATGCTTCACGCTTACATGGTTCACTAGTGGTTATTAAAAATCTCTTTTGATGCCTTTGCATATTTTGTTGAGGAAAATTCCTAATGAGAGGTTACGTCCTTCATTCCATACTTTTAAAGTTTCAACAAGTTCTTGTCTATCATTCGAGGATGAATGATCTCAAGGGGGAGATAACGTAATACCTTGCATTTTCGGGCTAAAACTTAAATAGTTCTTCCTATGTATATAGACCTGAACCCGATGATTTTATTTATATACTAGTATGAATAACAATTATTTGTCGTGATAATATCTTTGGAGATGAGTATAATTCATAAAAACCTTATAGCTCAAAGTTAAGTTGAACATTTTTATATCGGTTGAGTTTTAAATGATGATTTTTCTTGGGTCAACATCCAGCAACCATTACTCCTAGAATATGAGGAGTTATGTGGCTCATTATATATAAAATTAAAGCCCTTTCGAGTCCACTTTTCAATGAGACTGACCATTCATCAATTCGAGTTCTGAAAAAGTTATGAGTGTTTTAGTGAGACACTGTCTCAAGTTCGCGTTGGATCCGTGCTACGAACCTTAAGGTTTGCTTTGTCTCTGCGCCACAAACCCTCAGGTTCGCAATGGATCTGCGCCGCAACCCCCTTTTCGTGCATCAAAAAGTATATCATTTTGATTTATTTTAAGAGCATTGAGGTCTTTTCATATCTCTAAACTGTTTTCAAACCTTTATGGACAAATACAAGGCCTTAAAACACGTTATATCACCTCATAGAATCCCTAATCATCTTTCCTTAAGCAAGAGAGGGGAAATTACCTAGGGTTGTAGGTTTTAAGTTTCAAGGGTCAATTTTTTCAATGTTCTCTTGGATTTCAAGGTATGTAGGACTATCCTAACTCTCATGGGCATAAATTTAATGTTTTTAACAAGTTTTAAAAGGGTATATACAATAGATTTTGAAAACCGTTTGAAGAGCATGGATCATGAACTTATTTTGATGAAAGTATGCATTTGTCATGGAGTTTTTCCATAAACTTAAGTTGTAATCATTTGCATATATGATGTGAGTTTTGAGAAGTGATTTATCAGTACGATTTGTGAAATTCCCTCTCCCATGATGAAATTTATGGTCTTAACATATTATAAATTGTGAAATGGGTTTGAGAGCACGAACTATAAGTCTTTTTTTTTTATCATGGGATTTATGTGTGACTAGTGTTGGGGTTGATTTATAAATGATGATAATTCTTGAGTTTTAAATGCCTCTTTAACTACTATGCATTGTTGTTTTGCACGTTTTCAAAGGGGTATTTCTCATGCTAAAGGCTCGTGTGTCCTAACGAAGAAATTGCATGTGTTTTATGTAAGAATTGGTCAGCATGTGTTAAAGTATTTAAAAGAGAGTGTTTTGCATACGTTTCATGTGTTATTTGAAATAAGAACCCTCATATGATGTTTAAATACTTTAGTGGTCATTAACATGATTTTGAGTGAAAGAGCTATGAATATGATTTGATATGATATAACCTGCAAGTATAGGTATGACGATACCAATTATGGAATGCCCGTAACATAATAGTAAATGAATTTTTTGAGCATGAAGCATGGTTTTAAAGGATTAAAAATGAGCTTAAAGAGAGTTAGATAGTTACCCGAAGAAAGCACGAGTTTAGATAACTCTTAGCCAAAATCGTATTTTGCCGATGTGGGTTTTATGAAATGGTATGTCGGTAAGGAGGAATACTTTCTCATAATATGGTGTGTCAGTAAGGAGGCACACTCTTTCATGACCTGATATGTTGGTAAGAAGGCATGCTTCGTCTTATTACGTACTCTAATTCTTGAGGCAAACTCGGATTAGGGGCTCGATCGCTGAGTTAAGGACGGATCTCATATAGCCCGTAGGATTACAGACATGTAGGGTGTACCATCCAGCTCAGAAGTAAATTAAAGAGTTGAGTCAATGTTTTACAAGCATAAATTGAAATATCTATACACACACACACACATATTTATATATTATGATAAATGGTTTTCACAATGCTCTCGATTATTTTACATGAAATATATATTTTTTGGGGTTGTTCTGTATACCAGTACTTTTCAAGTATGGGCCCTTATGATACAGGTTCTGATGTACAGTCCCATGGTCCATCACACCAGTAGAATATTTGGATATGACAAAGTTGGTGAGCCATCCATCTTTCGAAAGTCAATTTGTTCATATGTTGACTTATTTCAGTTTATGGTTCAACCGGGGGCCTTGTCTCAGCCAAGTCAGTTAATATTTCAGTAGAGACTTCGTAGACAAGATTAAAATATTGTATTGTCACAACTTGTTGACACAGTTTGCTTATGAGTTTCCCGTGAATGTCGATATGTCTTTCACACTTTGATCTATGTATGAATTATGCTTATGATAGTATGCTACGGAGTCTCTCGGATCTTCGTGGTTTGGAATGCCCATCGCGGTTAGGACCTCGACTTGGGTTGTGACAAGCTTGGCATTATCAGAAAATTCTCTTACATCTTACTGATGAATAATTCCATCACGCGAGTTTATTGACATTTATATTTTAAAATAATGATTCCGTTTGTTTTCAAATCCTGAATCCGCCTCTCACTCTATCTCAGCTAATTCGAAACTTTCTTCGTTCAACAACTCAACCAGAGCATTATAGATTTTGAAATTTATCAGAACTCCACTCTCATTTTACCAATGAACGATTTATCGCAAAATTTATTGACATTTATATTACACTGTCTTTAAATTCTAAATCCGTATTTTTCTTTCTCTTACCTCAACTAATTTCACTAAATATTGCTGCCTCCTGTCAACACAAATATTGAATATTCTATCCACATATACTTAAAAGACATAGAAAGACTTTTCAAGAAAAATTCAGATTAATCAAAACTCCTATATCATACCAAACACTTGACCGGAAACCAAAAAGAACAAATACTAGAACACACAGGAAAGTGTAAAAAAAAAAAAAAAAAAACATTGTTACCAAAATCTATTTTTGGTAGCATCTAATTTAAGGCTAATAGTAAAGTCGGTTGGTTATTTCAGTAATTGACAAGTTTTTTCACATATAAAGTACAAACCCTAAAAGCTTCCTCCATTTGGCAAAGATTTTCTTCATATTTTCTGCACTACAACAGACCCACAGATTTATTCTTCCAACACTGTAATTTTCTTGATTTTTGTCTCTTTTTTTTTTTTTTTCGTGCTTATAAACTCTTTGTGCTTTTTTTTTTTTTGCTTAATTAACTAGATTAATCATTTACCCTTTTCTTTAATCTTGGCATTGATATAGTTTTATTAGATAAAAAAAGGTTGTTTTTTGGGGGGGGGGGGGGGCGGGGGCTTTTTTTAATCATAGAAGTTATATTTTTTTTGGTTGTTGTTCTTTTGATTCTTGATAAGTTGGGTAGAAATGAAGTCTTTTTTTTTTGGGCGGGTGGGGGGGTGGGGGTGGGGTGGGGTGGGGGAGTAAAAATTGTGTATGGGGTTTGGGTTTTCTTGGTAATTTTGTTGGCCCTTTTAATTATTGAACTGTATTGGGTTTCTTTATAGAAGTGTTTTTTTTTTTTGAATTGTTGTTGTGGTTCTTGATTAGTGTAGTGAAGAAATAGTGTAGTGAAGAAATGAAGTTTATTTGGGGACTGGAAATTGTGTCTGGGGTTTGGGTTTTTTTTTTTTTTTTTTTGCCTAATTTACAAGATTAATCATTTACCCTTTTCTTTAATCTTGGCATTGATACAGTTTTATTAGGCAAATGTGATTTAGTTGGTCTTTTTAATTGTTGAACTGTATTGGGTTTGTTTATAGATGTTATGGGGTTTGTTTATTTTTTGTTATTTTGATTCTTGATAGGTGTAGTTTAGAAATGAAGTTTTTTGGAGGGAACTAAAAAAATTTTGGGCTTGGGTTTTCTTGGTAAGGTTGGTTATTTTGAAGGAAATAATGGGTTTTCTTACTAGAGATTTGATTCCAAAAATCTTGAATTTTAATTTCCCTATGTGTATTTATTTTTTTATTTCAAGGAGAAGAGAGTGTGTCATGTGTGCGTTGGTTGTGTTGTGTGTGTGTGTGTGTGTCTCTTTTGAAGTTGCTTGTGAGTTCGAGTCACTAAGGGAGCAAAACGGGTGGGAGCTCCCATTGAGGGGTAAAGAAAAGTTTTTAAAAAATGGAATTTATATATTGCTAGAGATTTTATTGCACTTAGACGATCTTTGGTATCAAGCATTTAATTTTGTATGTCAGTTTAACTTGCAATTTGTTGCTTGTTTTATTGCAATAGCTTCAAGAATTAGGTTTCTATACGTAGAGTTTCCAGTAGCACGAAGAAGCCAAGTGGATTCAACATTTCTTATATATGCGTAAAAAAAAATATTTTTAAACATGTATAAGCAGGGTTATTTTCCGTCAAAGGGGTTTATCCCTACTTGGCTCTGCCCCTGAAAGTTATTGGGAATTTTGTCAGTGGTAAGTTTAAAGAAAAGTAGAAGTCTTGGGTGAGTGAAAATTGCTTCTTAGATTTGGGGTTGTCAGGTTGATTACTTTAAAGGAAAATCGGGATTGCTAGAGAAAATAGTGTCTTCAATTTCATCATGGAATTTCTCTGTGATTTGTGTTGCAACTTGTTTGGTTGGTTGCTAAAGCTTTTACTTGGTACCAAAGTTATTGAGTGAAGCAATATAGCTTCATTGGGACATTGACATTGCGTAGAATG
This sequence comes from Capsicum baccatum var. pendulum, assembly GCA_030864225.1. NCBI lineage: Eukaryota > Viridiplantae > Streptophyta > Magnoliopsida > Solanales > Solanaceae > Capsicum > Capsicum baccatum. The sequence continues at coordinate 253,319,871 of CM061560.1, read as the reverse complement.
TAATTTGCACCATTTGAAATTGTGCTTCATTTCCAGGTTATGTTGTCCGTATGAGTTGTTAGTTTGTTTCTGATCCAAGTTGATACAGAATATTTGGTTTGTAGGGTGACACATTCGGCTCATCTTGACATGGCAGGCCAGAGGAATAACTACGGGAAGAGAATGCAATCGGATTCGGACTATCCTAGGAGAGATGGAAGTAAGAGGAGGACTCCAACTGATGAAAAAGAATCAAATACCATTGGACCAGAGGATACTGTTTTTCGTTATTTGTGCCCCACAGGGAAAATTGGAAGTATCATTGGAGTTGGTGGGGACATTGCAAAACAATTGAGGACAGAAACTAATTCAAAGATTAGGATTAGTGAGACCATACCTGGCTGTGACGAGCGTGTGGTAACTGTTTATAGCGGAAGTGAAGAAACTAATGTCTGTGAAGAAACCGGTGACCTGATTTCACCTGCTCAGGATGCTCTATTCAAGGTGCATGACAGGGTCCTTGCTGAAGAGATGCGTATGGAAGAAGATGTGGAGGATCATCAGCAGATTACTGTAAGGATGCTTGTCCCATCAGATCAAATAGGCTGTGTGATAGGGAAAGGTGGACAAGTGATCCAGAATTTGCGAAGTGAAACAGGTACGCAGATTCGGGTCTTAAGCAGTGAGCACTTGCCACCTTGTGCTCTCAACTCCGACGAGCTTCTCCAGGTAGTAGCGGGGTCCTCCTCACAACTCTTTTGAATACATGTTATGTTCACCAAAGTCTATGAAATCTCTTACATTTTAAGATCATAGAAGCATATGCATTATGCATGGTTTACTTCACTTGAAGTAATTTCATCAGGGTTTTAATGTGAGCACTTACCTTGGCCGTTGTTGATTTTGACCCCGTGGATCCGCACAAGCTGTCCAAACACACCGTCGTATAAAAAAAGGATACTGCTTTACAAAATATAACAGGTAGCTAGAAATGAAGTTTTTGGGCTTGATTAAAAAACTGAGGTTTTTGTTTTTCCAGCATTGGTGTCTCGTTATGAAGAGGCTTGTTTCTATGCTAGCTGATTGCCTGGTCGAGCTTGTCAACCATTTTATAAATATGCTATTCACATACTTTTCCTATAAGATTCTAGTTTTCCTATTGGCCTAAGGTGAATTTAAATGGGGAATATGGTCGGTGAAGATTTATATAGCCAACCTCAACTTGTTTGCGGCTGAGGCGTAGTTGTTGCATGGATTGTACGTCTGTTTGTAGGTGGGAGTTTGGCAAGACCCATTGTTTTAGAGAACTCCTAATTTACCTTAGAAGATCAGTATAGTGGAGTAAATGAGTCCATAGAGCAGAGCTGTTATAAAGGATCATGCACTGACTGACTAGTTCGAGACTGAGGGGTAGTTGATTGATATGGAGTATAGCAGTGTGAACAGAAACTTAAAACATGATTGGTTTGGTTTTCTTTTTGAGAAGTAAAGCGAACTTTATAAATGAAGTAGCACAAACGAAGTGGGTTACATCTGAAAAATGTTTCTAAAACCGAAAGACATAAAAAGTGTACCACATGTAATCCTAAAGGCTTCTAACGATATTGGTTTGGTTCTTTAAACACCGATGAGGAGTAATGAAAGAAGTGGACTTTGAATTAATTGCTGAGTGAGCAACTGCTGGTATTGAAGTTTTATTTGCAAATTCCACACTATGCTGTCACTCTTAATGATGCTTATTTCTGGCTATACCAAAATGTAAATGATGTGTCACAGATTCTTCTTTTATTTTCAGATAACCGGTGAAGGTCCAGCTGTTAAGAAAGCACTTTATCAAGTAGCAGCACGCCTCCATGATAATCCATCACGGTCCCAACATCAACTGCTGTCATCACCCAGCATTTATAGGTCTAGTGCGGGACTTGTTAATCCTCATGCTGGTACCCAAGTCATGGGTGTGACATCATTGATGGGTCCTTACGGAAGTTACAAAAGTGATGGTAGAAGTCGATCTGCTTCTGTAAGAGAGTTTGCAGTTCGTTTAGTTTGCCCAACTGAAAATGTAGGAGCTGTAATTGGCAAAGGTGGAGGCATTATCAAGCAGCTAAGACAGGAATCAGGTGCAGCTATTAAAGTTGATAGTTCTGCGGCTGAGGGAGATGATTGCATTATATTTGTATCAGCAAAGGAGGTGAGGAACAGTTCTTGGTTATTGAATTTATTGTTTGATTGGTAGGACTGAGAATGCTTTCAATAGCGTGTTGCTTATCCAATTGTGATCGCAGGCATATGAAGAACAATCCCCTACCATCGATGCAACAATGCGTTTACAAGCAAGAAGTAGTGAGAAAACTGAAAAAGAATCTGGGGATGCTATTCTTACGACTCGCCTGCTTGTACCTAGTTCACGAGTTGGATGCCTTATTGGTAAAGGTGGTTCCATTGTCAATGAGATGCGGAATACCACAAGGGCAAGCATCCGCATTCTTTCGAAGGAAAATCTTCCCAAAGTGGCATCTGAAGATGACGAAATGGTGCAGGTAAACAGGTTTTGTATTTTTGTCCTCGTGTAATATTTTCACTTGTTTTGTTTAACGCTGATTTCTTTGTAGTTAGGGGTGTGATGTTTGGTTTGGATCCACTCCTAATACATAAATTCTTACGTCATGGTTATTGTGTTTTTATGCTTCAGATTACTGGAGATGCTAATGTTGCTAGCAATGCGTTATTGCAAATACTTATGCGGTTGAGGGCCAATACATTTGAGATGGAGGGAACTATTGCTCCATTTTCTCCTGGTCTTTCTTATGTCCCCATGTCTGCAAGTATGCCAGATGGTCCAAGATATGCCAACCGTGATAATAGATCACGCCGGCATGGTTACTCATCTTATGCAGGTGGACATGATTACAATGATTCGTCTCCAACTGATGGTTATGGTAGCTCACAGGTAAATGCTCAGTGTTCATTTTTTAGTAGTTTAGTTTGAGGTTATCACATTTTTACATGTAAAAGTTAAATTATCTTATCCTGATGTTCCTAAATTGATTGTATTCTGTATTTCCATCTATTGCTGCTATCTCTGTACAGCAAACCAAATATGCCAGAATAGTAGATCTGAATATTTTTTTTCCAGGTTGGTGGTGGAGGTGGTTATGCACCATATGGCGTTTATTCCTCTGGGCGACCGAATAGTGCAGGGTAAAAGCATTATCTGACTACATGCTTTGACATTCAGGATATGTTTCTTGCCTATAATCGCAGCCTCTTTCATTTACCAAAAAAAGATTTTGTTATTTACTTGTTCTACTCTTTCCAGGATTTCCAACCATAACCCTTCTGCCTATGGGAAATCTTATGGCTACTAGGTTATAGAGGGGGTTGTTAGCAGCCAGAGGTACAGAATTTTGCCTTTTTTTGTCTTTATACATAATCAATGGGCATCTGTATTCTGTACTACTATAGCCTCAAGCGCATCTTCCTATTGATAACTTTGACTAGCCTGAAGCCTGTGCTGTATCTCTAATGCTCTTTCTTTTACTTTGCCTTTTCACACTTGCCATCTAAACAGCTATCATCTCCGATGCCTGATTCCAGCCCATTGCCCCCTTTGACGATGCCTCCAGTCTAAGAACAAGACCAGATGAACAAGATAGAGAAACTTATGGCCATCCTTGCCTTAGTATTTCTGTTTCTTAGGTGTTACCAGCATATATATTGTAATGAAACAAAGCCTCTTGGTCATTGAAGGCCTTGTACCCAACAATACCTTTTGCTTTGGTGGATTTTTGTAGCAGGCGAAACCATGACAGTTTGATGTGGTGGTTATTTATTTTGTGTGTTCGGTAGAATTTTTGTGACGTAGTGGTACTTGTTTTGTTTTACTCTTGACCAGTTATGCTGCAGGATTGAACATTCCATCGTTTTCTCTTGCATCGAATTTTTCATGTTTTCTTGACAGCTTTCCAGTTATTGAACAAAATTTCAAGAACGTCAGGTTTCTGGATTTCAGGAGGTAAAAATGTGGTCATTGTTCACACGTATCTCAAGAGCTTTTTTTGAGATCAAACAATAGCTAATTATGATCAAAATTCATGTTCAAGTTTGCATGCTTTTATATATTTTAAGGCGGATTTCCACGGATGCCTTGTTAATTTTCTTCTCTTGCTTCTCTAGGGTAAAAGGTATTTGAGATTGAGAATTGCTTTTCAGATTGTTGAGTAGGCCTGAAATGCTTTCAGAGCTTTGCTATATGTGGTAAATCTGTGTCTTTATCTTGTTAATATTCATGCTCCTTTGGCCTTGAGGGAACGATGGTTGTTCCCTTTGGCCTCAAGGAAATGATGGTGTTGGTCGCTGGCTGATGTCTGATCATTTTATGTGATCGATTCTGCAGGATTGATAGAAAAATTAGTTCTTATGATAAGTTCCTATTAAGGTAAGTATTTTCTTTCTTCCAAATGTTAATTTCTTCACCGCGAGGCATATGCATGATTTTGGTAGGAACATAAACACACAACTGTCAAGCATTTCAGGAGGAAAGAAAGCGGGTGGGATCATATTATTGCCAAATTCTTTTACCCTTTGGAGGAGGGCTTCATGAAGCTTACAGTGTAATGAATTGAATTGCTAATTACTGGGGTTCCGTGTCGACGAATGTATTTTTCCATCTGACTTTTATTCATTATTTAAGCATGGTTTCTCTTTGCTCTGTGTTGGTTATCAAGAATTCTGAACTGTAATTTCAAAGCTGGTTGTGTGTGGATTTGATGCACGATTAGCGTAATTACACTTAGGTCTATACTGTGTGCGCAGTGTGTCAAGATTATATATGGGATTTTGGCCAAAAAGATGTGTTTTGGCCAAAAAGATGTGTTTTTTCTGCGTAATCTGAAAGTTGGTCTAGAGTCTGCTCGAATTGCATGCATGAAGCAAGTGATTGTTCGATATTGTGTTGCTAGTGATTACACATTTGAATCTCAAGTTTCACGTATAACCATGCAATTTTATAGAGGCCTGCTATTCTTTTCATCTGCTGTTAAATTTTGTGTACTTGCCCTTTATTGCCTGAAGGCATAAACATAAACGCATACTCAGCTTTGGCCTCGGTTGGTAAGTGGTGCAATTTTGAGTGGGCATATTTAGACACTAGCTCATTTCCTTTGTATCCGTTGAGCATTCTAATTTACAAGATGGTTATTCAGACATCTTCATACTTCATGTACCACATTAGCGGCAGGTATTTACAAGATGATGGTGTTGACAAGTTGAAGTGATTGGTTTTTAGTTGAGATTAAGTTGAGGTGTCTAAAGCTGAACTTGATGTATTGTCAGGAGCGGAGCCAGCCTTCTAATCGGGGTTCGGCTGAACCTCCTTCGACGGAAAAATATACTATTTATACATGATTAAAATTATTTTTTATGTGGTTATAGTAGATGTTGAACCCTTCGATTAAATTTTTTTTGAATATGGAATCCCATTAGTTGAAATTTTAAGTTTTTTTAATATGGAACTCCCTTTTGTTGAAATCCTGGCTCCGTCTCTGTGTATTGTGCCTTCCCTTCCCAAAGTGGAAGTCCATAGATGTGGGGTTCTCCTGGCTCCGCCTCTGTGTATTGTGCCTTCCCTTCCCAAAGTGGAAGTCCATAGATGTGGGGTTCTCCTGGCACCATGTTGAGATAAATACTGATGCAATTTTTCTCCAATATTGGTTTCATAATCTGTTTTGAAGCAATATGCCACTGTTACCGAGAAAATTCAAATTTAGAGAAAATTCAAATTTAAATTGCAAGGCAGAGCATAATTATCCTTGCCTTCATATGGTCCGTTTCAAACATTCATCTACGAAATTGATTTGTAGGCTATAGTAGAGTAAATACCAACACCTCAATAAGAGTTCCATATATAGATATACATATAAAAATATTATTTGTTATAGTATTTTTAAAAAATATATAACCTCTAACTTCACATATTTATATGCTTATTAATAAAGTAAAGATTAGTTCTAGTTAATAAGATGTTAGCCATTTATTTGCAATGCATAACTTTCTGTATTGTTAAATTTTGTTTATCAATATAAAGTTTGAGTTGTTTAGTTTAAAGTTTTAAAATATTTCTTGTAAAAATGAGATTTTTTTTTTTTTTAAGATAATTTTTCAAAATGTATTTTACAATCTTCATTATTATTTCAAGTGAAGTTGAAATCACAGAGTTTATTATTAAAATTTTAGGGCCTAAAGCGAAAGCTTTGCTAGCCTTACTCTTGAGCCACCCCTGAGTGTACGCAGTTCATACCACTACCCTCATCTGAAGTAAAGAGGCTGTTTTCGATAGATCCTGGTCCAAGATAGATACAAATATGATCAAACAAAAATCAGAAAAGCCAAGAATATTTGATGGCTAAAAGGAACGTGTTAAATAATTTATCATCATTCATGTGACAACTTACCACAAAAAGAAAAAAGATGTTGGCAGTGTTCAGCGAATGTGAATCTTTCTTTTACCTCCATGAATGTTAGAGCTTCAAGTGGCTAAGGCGTCTGGAAAGTAATAAACATTTTGCATTATATTCGATTCCATTATCTGCCCCGAGTTGAATCCAAAGACATATATACATAGACTTAAAAGCTTAGCTGACAATTAAATAATTCAATTTTGAAAGATGTCTAGACACGTAATTTAATTTACATCGGCTTTGCATACCTCAATTGGAGAATACACATCAAGAATGTACCCCTTTAATGACGCCTAGATATACATTTTCAAAATTAAAGTGCTCGCGAGCCGCACTTTTTCAAGTTGAATTGTAAGATGATAGTGTTCATATTTTTTGTAGCTAAGAAAATCTGTAGTGTTTGGCTATCTGCGAAAGTGGCGATTAATACCAAGAAGGGTTGTGGTGGAATGGTAAGTACTCCTTCATGCTTAACTAGAGAACTCAGGTTCGAACCCTCGGGTACGGAATCACCTTTCTTAGGGTCTAGGGAGCATTTTAACCCCCAATGCGGGACTTCCCAGCACCTTTTGAGAAGAATTGCTCTTTGGAGAGCCAAATATAAGGGCGATGAAAGTTGTAAGCCGTAGAAAGGAGATTTTTAATGTTCATGGGCTTCAAAATGACTACTGGCTTTTTGAAGTCATATTGTTTCCAATGAATTTCTTATCTGTTGCAACCGGTTGGTTATATGTTGCAACTGATAACCTACCTGGTGTGACAGATGAGTGATCTATTTTTACTGTTTCCAATGGATTACTCATCCATTACAATATGTTGGTTATATGTTGCAACAAATAACCTACCTGGCGCAACAGAAAAGTGATCGGTTTCAATAGATGAGTGAACTTTTTTATTGTTTTCAATAGATTACTCATCCGTTGCAACAAGTTGGTTATATGTTGCAATAGGTAACATATTTGGTGCAACAGACCAGTCATCTGTTTCAACTTTCAATAGATGAGTGATCTATTTTTATGATTGCAACAAATTATTCATCCATTGCAACAGGTTACTTATATATTGTAATAGATAACCTACCGGTGTAATAGATGTGTGATCTGTTGGAACTGTTATTTTACTGTTGTGTATGTCAGATATACTGTTATCCTTTTTTAATGATGCATTAATGAATTATAATTTATTTTATATTTTTTGTTATTTGTAGATTATATGGCTTCCAAAAGAAAATAAATCAAATCAAGTCTAAGTAAAGGAACAAGTGAAGTAGTTAGGCTACATCCACCACTTTATGGGCTTGCTTTATTAGTGTTATCTCAATTAGAAGCAGAAGATAAGGAACATGGGGAGGAGGAATATTTCAAAAGAGATGATCCAAATGCTAATAGCCCTTCCGCCATAGAGTTGGTCAAAATCTTCAGCATTGCTAGTTATCTTATGAGAATGCTGTGCGATGGTGCCACAAATTTAACAGGTGATTTCGTGGTTAAGTCAGCCATGGGAAAATCTTCTGATGCCTTCAGAAAAATACTTCGAGAAAAAATTTGAAAGCTTATTTTAGGGACAACTACTTTGGGCAATATCTTGATTTGCCGGAGGATAACTGTCACGCCCCAAAATTCCATCGGGCCGGACTAGCACCCGAAGCCGAGAAGGCCCGGGAGAACCCGTTTAAATACCTGTACTTTCACTTACATGTCACCAAAAATTTGGACAACACTTCGTTGCATATAGAAGGGTCTAATTACCTGTATCAGTACAACACGCACAAATATATATATATAATACTTGGCCGTCGGGGCCACCACATATACAAATATAACATCACTATATAAACTCCCATGACTTTACCCTTCCTTATGTCTACAAAGCCTCTAGGATATACATGACATAACTAGGGTCGGGATAAACCCCCGCCCACACATGACTCCTGTACAATAACAAAACATAAGGAACCGACTCGGAAAGCTCCGAAGCAAACTAGAGCTCACCAACAATAGCTGTATGACCTGGCTCCTATCTATGTTGTGAATGAGCTGAAGCACCTGTGCCTGCAGCATGAAATGCAGGTCCCCCGTGAGGGACGTCAGTACGAAATATGTACTGAGTATGTAAAGCTGTAAATAATCATATGTGATATAGGGGATCAAGAAAATCAGACGCAAGTGAATAAATCATAATAGAAGTGAACCACACTTCATAAACACTTTTAGGATCATGTACATTATCATTAATCTGAATTGGGTTCTTGAATTCAAACACATTTTTGGAACGGTATACATTCGTTCATTTCATTCTTTACAATTATCATTCGCCATTACCTCCTCCTCCCGAACCTCCAACCACTTAACAATAATCAATACTGTATCGTACTGTGACCATTAGGCTGCCCCAGTACATATCAACTGGGATCGACCCATGCTAGGCTTATGCCCCTGGGATACCACCCATAAACACATAAATAGGGATCGACCCATGCTAGGCTTATGCCCCTGGGATACCACCCACACGTATATCAAGTCACACACATAAGATATCTTTCCAATAACTTAGTTCAAAAGCTTTTGAGATTATTACATTAGTGTTCATGCCAATATAGTACCTTTGGAACAATGATACATCAATAGGAATCAAGTAATAGACCTTCTATACAATAACAATGTCATAAAGACTCATTGGTACATCAACAATGTGTTTCAGAATCATCAATATCACAATAATGAAATAGGAGCCTTTTGGTATATCAATGAAACATTTTGACACTTTATAGAATGGAAACAACTTCGTTGGTAATGTAGAACAATACATGTTTTTGGACAACCTCGGAATCTTACTTGACGGAACATTGGTGTTTTCATGCCAAAGAACATCGTTAGAGTATGCTTTACATACCTCGTTGTAGATTCGGATACCAATTCAACACAACTTCCCGCCTTTACAAATCACTTATCTACAATGAAATGTTTGGCATCTAGTATTAGCAACCCAACACCACAATTCTCTTCCATAATTCCATACAACCAATATTTGCAAAACATTCCAAAAACCAACTTGAACAATAGGTTTATGTGAATATATATATATATAATCATAATTTCAATACCACATCATCAATACCACATCATCACACCAAATCCCTTCACAATTCAACATAATCCAACATCATTTTCCAATCATCTTTCAACAACAATCACATAACATACTTCTTATGCTCACATGCATATATATATATATACATATCCATATAAATAACACCAACATAATTTACATCCTTACCATAAAATGACCCTTTTGATTTTGAAGTCCTGTTGGCACAAATAAGGGGTGCTTCTCGAAGTCCTCGAGACGGTGAACACAACTACGGAATCAATTTAGATTTTCTACGGTTGAATCACAAGATAATTGGAGTTGAAATTAGGCTAGGGTTTCTTATTTTCAATAATTTGATGATAATTGATGGATATGAGACTAATTATATGTATATAATGACCAATTTTCGTCCATGAGGTGATGGAAAATGACCATATTGCCCTTAAAAATTTAAGTAAATCCAAATCTGTCCATGGTGGACTGTTTTGACAGGCTAAAGTAAATCGGCCATAACTCTTTGCTCCGATATCGGATTTGGGTGAAATTGGTATAGTTGGATAGATAATTCAAAGGGATTTCATTTTATATAAAGTAGGACACCCAGTTCGTCCTGTACAAGGAGTTATGATCGTTTGAACTTGACCCTAAAAATCTGTTTTGAGAGGCTGAAGTAAAACGAGTATAACTCCTTACTCAGATGTTGGATTTGGATGAAACCAATTGCATTGGAAAGAGGACTCAAAGATCTTTCTTTTGATAGGTCACAGATCTCCCAGTTAATTATATTGAGGGAGTTATGATCGTTCAAAGTTGACTCAAAAAACTGGCAGGCCTCAGTAGTTTGTGTGCAGGAAATTTTCCTGCACATTTACTGTTCACAACATCCCGACCACCGTTTTATAGTTTCGAACGTGCTCGATTATATCCGAAACTTATCCATTTTTGGAAATCTTTATATCGTTGGAAAGCTTATTCAATAACCTTCGTATGGAACCATCGACGGGCAAATTCCGGTATAAATAAAATAAAAAATTAATTTCATATAAATAAGACCAATACACGTACTTGAATACGCCAATACATGTACTTGAATACGGGGTGTTACATCCTTCCCCCCTTTAGGACATTCGTCCTCGAATGTTAGCGTAGTTATTCAACCAAAACAAGTTCAAGTCCACCATTAACATTCACATCATCACATAAATACTATGCATATATAAACAAAAACTTACTTGTTAATGTTCTAACTCCGTTTCTTGAACTTCCTCTTCATCTTTGAACAAATGAGGGTACTTAGATTTCATTGCTTCCTCAGCTTCCCATGTAATCTCTTCCCTTTGTTGATTTCTCCAAAGTACTTTCACCGATGCTACTTCTTTATTTCTCATCTTCTTAACTTGACGATCTAATATAGCAATAGACATCTCCTCATAGGTAAGATCTTCTGTTACTTGCACATCTTCAGTAGAAGTAATAAGGGACGGATCTCCGATGCACTTTCGAAGCATCGATACATGAAATACTGGATGCACTGATGAGAGTTCCTGAGGCAGCTCTAATTCATAAGCAACTTGCCCACATCTTCGAATAATCTTATACGGGCCTATATATCGTGGACTCAACTTTTGTTTCTTGCCAAATCTCATCACCCCTTTCATTGGCGATACCTTCAAAAATACCCAATCGCCTAACGAGGACTCTAGCCCTCTTCTTCTACTATCCGCATATGACTTGTGTCGACTTTGGGCTGTTTTCAACCGTTGCTGAATTACCTTGACTTTTTCTATGGCTTGATACACAAGATCCGATCCGAACATAAGAGTTTCACCCGCTTCGAACCATCCTATTGGTGATCTACACTTCCTCCCATATAAAGCTTCATATAGTGCCATTTTAATACTTGAATGATAGCTATTATTGTAGGCAAACTCAATAAGAGGTAAATGATCATCCCAGCTGCCTTTAAAATCTATAACACATGCTCGTAGCATATCTTCAAGTGTTTGAATGGTGCGCTCTGCTTGTCCATCCGTCTGAGGGTGAAAAGTTGTACTCAGATTCACTTGTGTTCCCAAACTCCGTTGGAAAGACTTCCAAAAGTTTGCAGTAAATTGAGTTCCCCGATCCGATATAATAGAAGTTGGCACTCCATGTAATCGGACTATTTCTTTAACATACAACTTCGAATATTCTTCAACTGTGTAAGTGGTTTTAACGGGTAAGAAATGTGCGGATTTAGTAAGCCTATCCACAATCACCCATATAGAATTAAATTTCTGAGCTGTACGAGGCAAACCTGTAACAAAATCCATGTTGATCATGTCCCACTTCCAAATTGGAAGATCTATGCATTGCATATAGCCTCCGGGTTCTTGGTGCTCAACTTTAACTCTTTGACAATTTGGACATTCAGCTACAAATTCTGTAATGCTCTTCTTCATGTCATTCCACCAATACATATCTTTCAAATCTTGATACATTTTGTTGATCCTGGATGAATGGAATACCTTGAAAAATGTGCCTCTGTCATAATCTTCTTTCTTAGCCCGTCTATATCCGGCACACACAATCGGTTTTGGCACTAAAGTACTCCTTCTCGCGTAAGCTCAAATGCCTTGGTCGCACCACTCTGAACGTTCTCCTTAAGCTGTAATAAAATAGGATCTGCATATTGCTTCTCTTTCACTTCAGCTACTAATGAAGATTCCGCAGCATTATGTACGATAAGCTCTTTGTCCGGAGTTTCAAGAAGACGAACTCCTAGACTAGCTAATTGATGAAGATCTTTAATCATCCCTTGCCTTTATATAGGCGCCATCATAGCCTTACGACTTAACGCATCAGCTACCACATTTGCTTTCCCTGGATGGTACAAGATATCAACATCATAGTCCTTAATAGTTCAAGCCATCTCCGCTGCCTTAAATTTAGATCCTTCTGATTAAAAATATATTGCAAGCTCTTATGGTCAGTATATATATCAACATGAACCCCATATAAGTAGTGGCACCATATCTTTAAAGCAAAAATAACTGCTGCCAGCTCAAGATCGTGTGTAGGATAATTTTTCTCATGTGGCCACAATTGTCTAGAAACATATGCTATTACCTTACCATGCTGCATCAATACACATCCTAAACCAATTCTAGAAGCATCACAATACACTGTATACCCTTCGGTGCCTTCTGGAAGTACCAACACGGGTGTAGAAATCAACTTGTTCTTTAAATCTTGAAAACTCTTCTCACATGCATCATTCCATTGGAATTTGGATGCTTTATGGGTTAGCTTGGTTAAGGGTGCTGAAATGGAAGAAAAGTCTTTAACAAACCTTCTATAATAACCGGCCAACCCGAGAAAACTACGAATCTCCGTAGGCGTTGTGGGCCTTGGCCAGTTCTTCACAGCTTCTATCTTTTGAGCATCAACCTTTATCCCTTCACTAGATACAATATGACCCAAAAATGCCACCGACTTTAATCAAAACTCACATTTAGAGAACTTTGCATAAAGCTTACAATCACGAAGAGTCTGCAATGCCTGTCGTAAGTGATTGGCATGGTCCTCTTCTGATCTAGAATAAACAAGAATATCATCTGTAAAAACTATCACAAATACATCCAGGAATGGCTTAAACACCCTATTCATCAAATCCATAAAAGCTGCGGGTGCATTTGTTAGCCCAAATGACATAACTAGAAACTCGTAATGACCATACCATGTTCGAAAAGCTGTCTTGGGTATATCCTTCTCTTTGACCCTCACTTGGTGGTAACCTGACCTCAAATCAATCTTAGAAAAGCACTTGGCGCCCTGTAACTGATCAAATAAATCATCAATTCTTGGGAGAGGATATTTATTCTTAATAGTCACCTTATTTAATTACCGATAATCAATACACATCCTCAGCGAGCCATCCTTTTTGCGCACAAATAACACTGGTGCTCCCCAGGGACACATACTAGGCCTTATGAATCCCTTCTCTAGCAAATCTTTCAATTGCTCTTTCAATTCTCGTAATTCTGCTGGGGCCATTCTATACGGAGGAATGGAGATTGGTTGGGTGCCTGGTATTACATCAATACCAAACTCTACTTCTCGTTCAGGAGGCAAACCTGGAAGATCTTCAGGAAATACATCAGGAAATTCATTTACCACCGGAACAACGTGAAGAGTTGGTGGCTCCGCTTCTGTATCCCTTACTCTAACTAAATGATATATGTATCCCTTGGAAATCATTTTTCTTGCTTGGAAATAAGAAATAAATCTACCTCTTGGTGCGCCAATCTTACCTTGCCATTCAATAACTGCTTCATTAGGAAAATGTAAATACATCTTTTTCGTACAACAGTCAATTTTGGCATAACAAGACGCCAACCAATCCATACCCATTATAACATCAAAATCTACCATTTCTAGTTCCACAAGATTGGCCATCGTGTCTCGACCACACACAGTTACTACACAATCTTTATAAACTCTTCTAGCAATAATAGATTCCCCAACCGGGGTAGACACTTCCAACGACTTTTCTAACAATTTGGGGGTTCTTTTGAACTTTCCAGCAACCAAAGGAGTAACATATGATAATGTAGAACCGGGATCAATTAGAGCATATACATCAAATGAAAATATGGACAACGTACCCGTAACCACATCTGGGGAAGCCTTTATATTTTGTCGATCCGCTAAAGAATAAGTGCGATTCTGAGTCCCGCTGGAACTGGCGACTCTTTTTTTATTTCTAGCGTGACCCGCAGGTCGTGTTCCCCTACCAGAATAAGATACCGGTGACGATGATGCAACAGCTGATCCCGAAGGTCGTGCTACGCCACCTGCGCCCCTTCGTGGGCATTCTCTCATAATATGCCCCGTCATACCGCACCAAAAATAAACATTTGTTCCCATTCGACATACGCCCATATGATGCTTTCCGCATCGATTACATAGCTCTCGAGAAGGTCTCGATTGGCTCATGTTCCCTTGCCCATGATAACCTACTGATCGCGAACTATGACCCTCACTTCTTTGCCCAAATTGACTGCCTCTGAACCCCTGATGCTGTGGTGGAGCACTAGCTGCAGAATAAGAAAATAATGGCCTAGGTGGTCTAGCAGAAAAGTGAGGTCTAAAACCTCCCTGTGGCTCCATAAACTGCCCTGTAGATCTGGCCCTCTTGGAAGATCCGCTTTCAAATTCCTGTGTTCTTTTTCTTTGCCTCTGATCTTCCATTTTCTGTGCAAATGCTTGGATCCTAGCTAGATCCATGTCTTTATTCAGTGCAGCAATAGTACAATCCCTAACCAAATACGGATCTAATCCATTCACATACCGATGAACTCTGTCATCCATAGTAGCTATAACATTAGGAGCATATCTGGACAAGGAATTAAATCGAAGACTATACTCTCTCACACTTGTATTACCCTGCCGAAGATTTAAGAACTGATCCGCACGGGCCTGATGAGTCTCATATGGAAGATAATGATCAATAAATGCCTCTTTGAACTCTTTTCAAGTAGCTGGGGGTGCATCAATGCCCCTTGACCGTTTCCAGTCTTCATACCAATATATAGCCTCACCTTTGAATCTATACGCGGCTAACTCCATTGTCTCTCTACCCGATACATGCATCACCTCTAGGGCCCTTTGGATCTGATCAATAAAGTCCTACGGATCTTCATTAAGATCGGATCCGGTAAAAGTAGGTGGATCCATCTTAAGAAAATCTTGCGTCCGAAGACTAGCCGCCCTATCAGTACCGCTAGAACCCGCGGCAGGAATAACTTACCCAGCAACTATACGAGTCAAAAGTTGCATTGCATTTCTAAGATCTTGATCAACAACATTAATAGGTGGATTTGGGGATATAGTTCTCCTCCCCCTTATTTCTTCCGGACTGGGGGAAGTTTCTGATGCATGCTCAGCTGGAGCCTCACTTTGATTAGCTGTATAGTGGGTGACTTACTAGTCCCCTCTCCGGCAGCCACATCTTGATTACCGGTATTCTTGCTTCTGGTAACCGGCATCATTACTATAATAAGATAAACAAACTGATTCAGTGGTCAACTATGACTTCATATACAATATAAGCTCTATCGCACGATCTAAGACATGAAGAAAAGAAACAATTCCTAAATGTCCATAGCCTCCTGTTTATAGATGTGGTGCACAACACACCGATAAACAAGACTCTACATAGACACGGCTTTGTAGACTCATTAGGACGAACCGCTCTGATACCACTTTTGTCATGCCCCAAAATCCTATCGGGCCGGACTGGCACCCGAAGCCGAGAAGGCCCGGGAGAACCCGTTTAAATACCTGTACTTTCACTTACATGTCACCAAAAATTTGGACAGCACTTCGTTGCATATAGAAGGGTCTAATTACCTGTATCAGTACAACACGCACAAATATATATATATAATACTTGGCCATCGGGGCCACCATATATACAAATATAACATCACTATATAAACTCCCATGACTTTACCCTTCCTTATGTCTACAAAGCCTCTAGGATATACATGACATAACTAGGGTCGGGACAAACCCCCGCCCACACATGACTCCTGTACAATAACAAAACATAAGGAACCGACTCGGAAAGCTCTGAAGCAAACTGGAGCTCACCAACAATAGCTGTATGACCTGACTCCTATCTATGCTGTGAATGAGCTGAAGCACCTGTGCCTGCAGCATGAAATGCAGGTCCCCCGTGAGGGACGTCAGTACGAAATATGTACTGAGTATGTAAAGCTGTAAATAATCATATGTGATATAGGGGATCAAGAAAATCAGACGCAAGTGAATAAATCATAATAGAAGTGAATCACACTTCATAAACACTTTTAGGATCATGTACATTATCATTAATCTGAATTGGGTTCTTGAATTCAAACACATTTTTGGAACGGTATACATTCGTTCATTTCATTCTTTACAATTATCATTCGCCATTACCTCCCCCTCTCGAACCTCCAACCACTTAACAATAATCAATACTGTATCGTACTGTGACCATTAGGCTGCCCCAGTACATATCAACTGGGATCGACCCATGCTAGGCTTATGCCCCTGGGATACCACCCATAAACACATAAATAGGGATCGACCCATGCTAGGCTTATGCCCCTGGGATACCACCCACACGTATATCAAGTAACACACATAAGATATCTTTCCAATAACTTAGTTCAAAAGCTTTTGAGATTATTACATTAGTGTTCATGCCAATATAGTACCTTTGGAACAATGATACATCAATAGGAATCAAGTAATAGACCTTCTATACAATAACAATGTCATAAAGACTCATTGGTACATCAACAATGTGTTTCAGAATCATCAATATCACAATAATGAAATAGGAGCCTTTTGGTATATCAATGAAACATTTTGAAGCTTTATAGAATGGAAACAACTTCGTTGGTAATGTAGAACAATACATGTTTTTGGACAACCTCGGAATCTTACTTGACGGAACATTGGTGTTTTCATGCCAAAGAACATCGTTAGAGTATGCTTTACATACCTCGTTGTAGATTCGGATACCAATTCAACACAACTTTCCGCCTTTACAAATCACTTATCTACAATGAAATGTTTGGCATCTAGTATTAGCAACCCAACACCATAATTCTCTTCCATAATTCCATACAACCAATATTTGCAAAACATTCCAAAAACCAACTTGAACAATAGGTTTATGTGAATATATATATATATATAATCATAATTTCAATACCACATCATCAATACCACATCATCACACCAAATCCCTTCACAATTCAACATAATCCAACATCATTTTCCAATCATCTTTCAACAACAATCACATAACATACTTCTTATGCTCACATGCATATATATATATACATATCCATATAAATAACACCAACATAATTTACATCCTTACCATAAAATGGCCCTTTTGATTTCGAAGTCCTGTTGGCACAAATAAGGGGTGCTTCTCGAAGCCCTCGAGCGGTGAACACAACTACGGAATCAATTTAGATTTTCTACGATTGAATCACAAGATAATTGGAGTTGAAATTAGGCTAGGGTTTCTTATTTTCAATAATTTGATGATAATTGATGGATATGAGACTAATTATATGTATATAATGACCAATTTTCGTCCATGAGGTGATGGAAAATGACCATATTGCCCTTAAAAATTTAAGTAAATCCAAATCTGTCCATGGTGGACTGTTTTGATAGGCTAAAGTAAATCGGCCATAACTCTTTGCTCCGATATCGGATTTGGGTGAAATTGGTATCGTTGGATAGATAATTCAAAGGGATTTCATTTTATATAAAGTAGGACACCCAGTTCGTCCTGTACAAGGAGTTATGATCGTTTGAAGTTGACCCTAAAAGTCTATTTTGAGAGGCTGAAGTAAAACTAGTATAACTCCTTACTTAGATGTTGGATTTGGATGCAACCAATTGAATTGGAAAGAGGACTCAAAGATCTTTCTTTTGATAGGTCGCAGCTCTCCCAGTTAATTATATTGAGGGAGTTATGATCGTTCAAAGTTGACCCAAAAAACTGGCAGGCCTCAGTAGTTTGTGTGCAGGAAATTTTCCTGCACATTTACTGTTCACAACATCCCGGCCACCGTTTTATAGTTTCGAACGTGCTCAATTATATCCGAAACTTATCCGTTTTTGGAAATCTTTATTTCGTTGGAAAGCTTATTCAATAACCTTCGTATGGAACCATCGACGGGCAAATTTCGGTATAAATAAAATAAAAAATTAATTCCATATAAATAAGACCAATACACGTACTTGAATACGCCAATACATGTACTTGAATACGGGGTGTCACAACAAAAATGCTTGTTTCTAAATGAAAATGGTATATGATCTTTTCGAGCATAGGTTTATGTATGAAAATAAAGATAAGATGGATGAGGTATGGATAAATTACTGGGTCATGCTTGTTTGTGTTGGTTAGAGGAGTTTGCCATAATTACTGAATTAAAATGTTATCCTCCTCCTTCTAAAGTTATACCTATTCTAACCCCAAAAAATCACCCCACACACCCAAAAAAGTCAAAGGCAAGTCGAGTGATCGTGATGACCTGGTGTCCCTTGTTGGTCCAAGCTTCAAAAACATAAATTTGATAGAAGTGTTAAAATGTAGAAGACATTCAAAGAAGCACAAGCAATCATTGTGCTTGGTTTGGTTTGTACATAATATTCTTTGGGCGGGAGATGTTAACAACAACATACCACTTGGTTTGATAAAGCTCTTCGAGGATCTTGATGAATTTAACAGCTATTCGTGGGGTTATGAAAGCTTCAAAATGACTGTCAAATAGTTTTTGACTCTGTTAATGTCAAAGACAGTCAACTTATATGGCTTTCCATGGACTTTCATGGTAAATATTTCTTTTATTATGACATGATTCATTTTTTTTTCAATAATGCTTTTGGTTTATTGACATTATTTTATAGGCTTGGGCATTTGAAGTCATTCCTTATTTGAGACAACAAGTGAACTACCATGAAAAAGTTTTCTGTCCAAGAATCCTAAGATGGTTGTCGGCCAAAACTGATAAAAATGAAAAATTCTTGATCTCTTCAACTCCCAAAGGAAGCAGTAAGTCTAATTCTAATTAAGTTTTTGTTTTAATTAATGATTTTTTAAATTATTTCATCATTATTCTAATATATGTACTGATTAATTTTAGACTGTCCATCCGTGGCTTGTTCCGACCAATCGAGAGTTTAAGATACCATTTTTCTTACTTTACGATCTGTACAAATTTTATTGGACCCTATGGTCATTGATAGAATAAAGAAGGAATTCTTTAGAGCAACAACCATCACAAGAAAAATAATTTTGGAAGGTGGGCTTGTTGTTGTTGATGATGGTAGTGGTAGTGGTGCTGCTGTTGGGGATAATGATGCTCCTCTTACAGTTTTTGAAACAATAAACCATTATGATTATGATCATACTGGTTATATAGATTTTGCCCCTTCTAGCGAATGTTTGGCATACAAATGTCAAGACTGCAATGCAAAATATGATGGAGTGATTAATGCTATTAATACATTAACAATTTCTATAAAGAAAATAACATCAAAGAGGGGTGTCGTTTCATCAAAGAGGATTTCATATTCATACACTCCACTAGAGATCAAGGTTTCTAAGGGAAGAAGGAATGAAATTTTCAAGGCAACATCAAGCATCGAAAAAAGCAAAATTAAAACTCCTTTGTCTTTATCTTGTACCTTTGATCAATGTACAAGGGCCACAAGAGAGTAGCATGAGCTGAAGAAGGTGAATGTATATCATCTGTTCTAACAAACAAACAGACACATATACGTTTTAACAGATATATCTGTTGAAAATTATCAAACAGATTTATACATCTGTTGGAACTGTTGTCTAACCTGTACTTCAGATGCGTTATCTGTTGCAATATATGTCTATCTGTTTCAACAGATCAAATAGGTCTTCGTACTATTTTAATTTGTACCAACATATGAGTTATATGTTGTAATAGATGGGCCATCTATTCAAAATTATCATACAACTCTTTTTTACTTGTTCGAATTTATCCCAATAGATGATCTATTTGATGCAACATGTAGATAATCTGTTGTATATCTATGATTAGCATTAACAATTCTAGCTTTTCAGGTGGATGTCACAGTAGAAG
This sequence comes from Capsicum baccatum var. pendulum, assembly GCA_030864225.1. Classification (NCBI taxonomy): domain Eukaryota; kingdom Viridiplantae; phylum Streptophyta; class Magnoliopsida; order Solanales; family Solanaceae; genus Capsicum; species Capsicum baccatum. The sequence goes on along the minus strand of CM061560.1, from coordinate 253,299,662 downwards.
CTACTGCTGAACAACATAATATCACAGTTGATAATCCATCAACTACTTCTATGAAAGAAGAAAAAGTGGAGCCTGTCAGTTTGGGAGAACAGAAGAATTGCCCATTTGAAGGGTTCAACAACTCGGACGAGGCTCCAATAAAACTAACAAAGTTGATCAATGACTATTCAGAATAGATTACCGATGGGCTGTTAAAACATCATGCCGGCAGGTACATAAATCACTTTTAAAGATATTTATTTATAAAATTCTTGTTGTAAAAACATAACATTAACATATATAAATCATATAGAAAATAAAATAACAAATACTACAAAGTGAACGAATCGAGTCTTGATTTTGATATATTCGACTTTGTCGTCGCACATCCTGGAGAGAAAGATTGGTTCTATTTGATGTCACAGTCCCAAACTTGATGGAGTGATGAGGTTTAAATGGCATACATATTACTATTAATTAATACTTTATTTAATTGCATCTGTATATTAATTTTACTGTCACGTAATCTAAAATATTTAATAATATGTGTAGCACATCGACGTCATTTATTACTACCTTCAAAAGAAAGCCAAGTTGAAAATACAAGAACAATACAGATACACGACTGATAATTATTTGTACTAATTTTACATCAATAATGCCTATGATAGGTTTTTTCAACAACATCCGAAAGTTTCCCAAAATGAGGAATGCTTAATCAACATCATCAAAGGTTTTAGCATTCCAGCTGGCTTACCTTGGCATTTGATCGACTAAGTGTACATCCTAATAAATTGTGGTGATGAATTCCATTGAGTGTTTGCTATCGTCGCTCTAAAAGAGAGGATCATCTAAGTTTATGACTGGATGTCGCGGAGGAGATGTTCTTGGCCAGAGTTTGAGATACAAAATCTGGCCAAAATATTGCCTACTTACCTTGATATAAGTGGCTTTTTGGATAAAAAGGTTCGTACTAATTGATCGACAATTGAAGCATAACAGGATAAAATGAGTAATTCATTTGATATAGAATATGTTGAAGGAATTGTTCAACAACACATTGGTAGCTTGTAAGTATCATGATTTAGTTTCATTTCATAAATTTTACAACGCTTACATTAATTGCAAGATATGGATTATCCATCTTTTAAAAAAGTAGGGATTGCGGTCTTTTTATTGTCGCTTACGCCGAGTATTTGAGCGATGGATTATAAGTACCAAATTATGGACTTGATGTCGGATTACTCCAAAAATAATATACTGCTCTTTTATGGAAACACGGAGAAGCAAAAGCCAGAAATCATACGCAAGCGACATAAAAGATCGACGACGATCAAAGCTGAATTTTGTAGCACTGGATGAAGAACAACTTGTTCATATTGAGTAGATCTTTATAGCTTGAGTGTGTCAAAGTAATAACCTCTCCTTGGGAATTGTTAGCACCAGTGGTTAAATTGTTGATTTGTTTGTAGAGTAGATCATTTGTACCCATAATAATTTTTTTACATTTCATGTATTTGTTGATTTATTTCATGTAATTTTTAAAGGATTTGATTTATTTTATATTTTCTATGAATATAATTTAATTCTTAGTTTTGAACTTATTAATTAAAATGGAATACTACATTCAAACATTGCAACAAATAATACATCTATTGCAACAGACGACATATCTGTTGGAATTTATCAAACTAATTTAGAAATATATTGCAACATGTAGGTCATCTGTTGGAAATTATCAAATAGGCCTTCTTACTGTTTTGATTTGTTCTAATAGATTACCTATCAGTTGCAACAGATAGACAATATGTTGCAATAAATTGTATATCTGTTGTGCTAGATAGACTGAGAAACATCTGCATAATGCAATAGATGACCAACCCATTTAATAGATAATCAATCTGTCACAATAAATATACTATTTGTTACAACAGATTGACAATCTATTGCATTATAAAAAATTCAACTTTTGTCAAACATAAAAAATTGTCACTACATGTAAAGTGAAGTGGCTTGAAATAAAAAATTGTTATGGTGTTTGTCTTTGTACATCTTCTTTATACACAGGCTCCAAGCATCTAGTTAGTAACCCATAAGCCCAGGCCTCTTTCATCTTTTCCACAACGGTGTCACATAGATCGATCATTTTTGTGCCGGTCAGCAAACATTCGATGTATGCAAGCGCGTACAACCTGCACGCGGCACCGGTTTTATTTTTTTGAAGGCTATGTCCTTTTTAGACCTTTAAAATCCCATGCTTTCTTCTTCAGCACTTTCGCTGGCAAATGATACATCAGTTTACTCTGCCTCAAAAAGCTGGGTAACAACTCCAACAGTGGCTGCATGTGGGTAAAAAAATTACAGTCGTCGAAGATTAGTAAGTTGCAGTCATAAACCATAATCTTTCACTCCTCGATACGTATCTCAATAGCGAGAAAATGTATGACTTTCATGTTTATGACTACAAGAGTTCTCTTTGCCTTGGTCTATCTCTTGCCATGTGGATGTGGCCTCTTCCCTCTAATATAGTTAATCAATTCTTTATCCCATTTTTACGTAGAAACTAACCAATCAAATCCCGAGCGACTGGGAGTTTTAGCTGGCCCAGTGAGCTCATTGTACCTATTCTTGAAATTGTTGTAGTAGTTGAGGTCTATTATCATATCGACAACATGATAAGCATCCGGGTACACTAATTTCCTGCCTCTCATGAGGCAGAGAATTTCATCAATATACTGTGATATAAGAAGACAATTTTTAAATAAATTAGTAATTATAAAGAAAAAAAAATATAGTGGGAAGATGCAATGGATGGTCCATATATTGCAGAGGGTTCTCTAAATCTGTTCACAGATTACCTAGCTAATGCAATTTATGCAAATTTGTTGCAACAGAACCACCATCAGTTGCACCAGAATACCCAGATGTTGCAACAGATTACACATCTGTTGTGTAGCTTCTTTTTCATGGAGTAGATTAGAAGGCTAGTTTAGGAAAAGTAAACTTACCTTGTCCACGTACCACTCACGCATATTTGTCATCATCTTGAAGTCTTGGGTGTCAAACATATGCATGGTGTATTTTTGTACAGATTTCTTCTTCTTGGCATGCGTGGTCTTTCGCAGTTCCTTCCTCTCTTCGTCGCCAAGTGCTACATATATGTCCACCTTCTTCAGTGGACCCTAAACTTCAATAACTTTTAGAGAGGAAGGAGTTGCAATCTTTTTAATTTTTAGACTGGAGAGTATTTGGCTAATTTTTCTTTTCTTCCTCTTAACTGCTACTGTAGGAGTGTATGGCTCCCTCACCTTCTCGGATGGTATGACACCCCTCTTAGATTTCAATTCCTCAACAGCTTCAGTGATAGGCTCTAGTTTTTCAAGGATTTTATCCTGTCTATCCTTGTATACTTTGTATTTACAATATGAACATGAGGGTGAAGAGGGGTAAGAGGGACCACTGTAAGGGTAGGAGAGACTGGTGTAAGGGTGAAAGGGACCTGTGTAAGAGGTGGTTTCAACTATATTTATTTTTTCTTGAGCATCAACATGCTAATCATCATGACTGGCTGCAGCATCAGCATCAGGATGGCTACCACCATCATCAACAACTCCACCAGCAATACCCCCAGAAGAAGCACCCGAATCTGTAGCAGTAGGTTGGTCCTGAAGAGCTTTAACATTAGGCTGACCTTGCCTAACTGCTCTTCTTATGGTTGTGTCTCCAGCCAATTCCTTCTTTATTAACTCCACCATTGGGTCTGCTATTGTATCAACAAGACCTAGAGTAATAAAAGAAGTCAACCCTAACTCCTGCTCAGTAGGCACGATCCAAGGATACAAAACTTATAAAAAAAGACATATACATTTAAATCATATAATAATAATTTACAGTCAGTTGGGTTACATATTAACATAGTCAAATTATGCAATAGATGATCTATTTGCCGCAACAGCTGATCTGTATGTCGTAACAGATTTACAATATATTACATCTGATTATCCATCTGTTGCATAACTTGCAGTAGATAGGTAATCTATTGAGTCAGGTTCAAAGAACCACAGCAGCAAATGGTTAATCTGTCGTGAAATACGGATTGTCTATCGCAACAGATTATCGATCTGCTGCACTAGTTTTAGTGGACGGGTAATCTGTTGCAACAGATGAAATATCTATTTCAATATCTTTCTTTGAGTCAAATTATTTTACTTGAAAGAAGACGTACTATATCATCCGTAGGGTTAAAGAGACCAGCCTCTTGAATTCTTATGCTGCTCTTTGTGGCTAACCACCTAAGGATCCTTGGATGGAAAACTTCATCCGAGTAATCCTTGACCTACTTTCGGAAGGGAGGAATGAACCATTGCACGATGGAACCAAGGCGCCGCACCAAAATCAAAAGTGCGTAAACCTAGGTGCCATGGTGCATCCTAATATTTTTCTAACAGTCATCCATATTCCTCACCGTTGCATACTCCTTTCTTTACATACACGCTCCAAGTATTTTTTTAAAATATATTTCAATGTTACCTCATATGTTGGGGCGGTTTTCCTAATGTCCTGGCCCTACATTATTTTTATATATTTTTTAAATTTTTATTTAATATCCTTAGATTTAAATATTTTATATCGTTGCGTTATTCGTAAAAATATGCACTCAACTATTGGTTTAAGGCTACTTCATTCTAATATGCTTGTTCTGGGGTTGTTACTTATCCGTTGCATTCTGGGACGTTATTTTTATATTTTTTAAAATTTTCATTTAACATCCTTAAATTTAAATATTTTATATCGTTACGTTATAAGTACAAATATGCACTCGATTGTTGGTTTAAGGTTAGTTCATGCGCTGGAAATATTTTTCTAATGTTTTTATATTTTTATAAATATTTTTCTATTTTTGATTTATTTTTACTTAGCTTTTGAATTTTCATAAATGATATTTGAAAAAAAATATTTTCTTAACAAAAATTATCGTTTACAAATTACGCGACTTTTTTGTGAGTGCATAGGCTTTGTCTCACATCAAAAAGTGTAGTTCGGGTCCGCATATGTCTAGGATGATTCACTGGCAAAATCATGTCTACTCCTGTCACTTAGGTTTTTTTTTTTTTTAAGCATATATAAGGGGTAGAGGTGTTGAAGGCACTTCAAGGCGACTGTCCCTAGTTGGCATAGGCGCTCAGTGGACATATCGGCGTGCAGTGTGGGCACATGGAAGCATGCATGGCTAGTCCGTGCGAGCCGTCGGTGCCCGTGAAGTAACATCGACCGCACTTCATTGTACACTCGTTTCGGTTATCGGTGGCGTCGTCCATGACGGGGCTGCTGGCGCTTGATTTCGGACGAGGCGGTGCTTTTGTTCATGCGGCGAGTCCTGCATGCTGCTCTCGGGGCAAGCTCCAGGCGCTGCACGCATGCGGCCGAGCCGAATTCGCGGCGAGCGCCGGCGCCCGGCGTGGGCGACGCCTGTGCATAAGCCTCGGCGTGCCTTCATCTCCTCTACTCCCCCCAAGGGCGGGCTATCGTGTCAAGCGGGACTTGTTTCAGCCTTGCAACGTTCGCATGGGCAGCAACACACGACATCTATTGCTGGGTGTTGGGGCGAGTGCTGGGCGTGCATCGACGGAATATTTGGACGCACAGCGCGTGAGTTGTGTTCGGTATGTGCGGTTAGGTTGGATCCCTGCTCGAGCAGCGATGTCCTGACCCGCATGCCATCTCAGTCGTGGGGCAAGCGCAATTTAGGCTTGCTCAAAGTCGATTTCCTGTGCTGCATACCTAATGCCCAGGCATTATCAATTTTACTGATCGCCTTTCGCCCCTCGCATTCCGTGCGCGGGGTGAACCGAAAGGCTGCCCTCGTGTCCCACGGTCTTCATCAGGTCCTATCTGCCCTGTACGATCCTCCTTGCAAACGACGGCCGTGCTCGCCTTGAACCCGTCTGCGCCCTTACGGGCAGGCCGGACTCATGCAATGCCGGCGTCGATGAGGAATGCTACCTGGTTGATCCTGCCAGTAGTCATATGCTTGACTCAAATGCTTAAGTGCCGGCGACTTTAAATTCTAGTGTTCAAAACCAAAATCCTAGTTTGTATGTGGCTATAAATATCAAAGCACAAATGTACAATGTACCGAAAGGGAAAGACATAAATATTGCAAAAAGTGCATGTCTTTTAACATTTCATTAACATTGGTCAATCTTGAGCCTTTATACCACCAAAAAGTATAGTACATCATGACACAGCCAGATGTTAACATTCTTGTAAAAGAACTTGCAGGCAGTTTTCTCAATTTTATGCAAGCAAATCAGCTCAGTATAGGACACCACAAATCTAATCTCAGCACAAAAATTCGCCACACGAGCAATTATTCTTTCTTTTCTTCTTTTTACCTCTATAAGTACTTAGCTAGCCTGATTTACACACCACCACCTTCAGTTATATCAGCAGGAACCTTTGATGAGACTTGCTCAAGAATGTCTTGGCCCTGATGCCTCTTGATCTAAGACTTATTCTCGCCATCCGCTGCTGGTGTTCCACTCTGGTCATCTAGCTGGACGAGGTCATTGTTGCTGCCATCTGTTGCCAGATTTTAAAATGGAGAAAGGAAAGAGACGGGTTGAGTTTTGCTTCCAGTAAGATCACACTACAGGAATAGCTTTTATGTACATACCTTCACCGGCATCTGTCAGTTTAGAAGCTGAGAGTCGAGTACGAAGTTGCTGGTGTGGTGTCGGCTGTTATCAAAGAATACATAAGCAATGCAAATCTTGTTATGATAATCGAAAAGAAATTGAACGTGGGGCAACTTGGAGCAGGCTGTGCATTCGTATTATCATTTTTATTTGTCGCTATTTTGAAGGACAAATTTCTGTAGCCATGTTGTAGTTGGAATTTAACTTCCTTATCTATGTATGCTTCAGGATTTACCTATTTTCCTTAACTAAGTTGGCGAATCAAAACCTTTTAAAACTGACAAAGACGAAAAGAAAAAACAAGCCATTACGACCAGCAATAGAAACTGGAAATGTGTTTCTCAGAGTAATAGGAATGCACCTCTAACTTTGGGCGAAGTGCCTCAGCAGGTGTTTTGGCCTTCTGTCCTCCTTGCTGCAAGATAAACGAAAACGAAAACATCATGGTTATAAAGATTCTCAAAACTTCAACATTGAACTTTAGCTAAAGACTGAAACAGCCAAAAGTTACACTAGAGCTGAGTACCTTTCCTAGTGCCCAATCCGCTGAATCGAAAAAAGCACGTTCATGGTCCTGGCAAATGTATAAGAGGTTGATAGAAAATTTGACGGGGACAGGTAATTGAAAGTAAAAATCAAATACATCGACGAAAAAGAATTTGAGATGCCAAAGAGTAATCACCTTAGTTATCAAGGGAGGTTTCTTTTTCACTAATCCACCATACTTTTTCTTCATTAGTTCCTCCTGCTCCTGGATATATGTAATGAGGAAACAAATTTATGCCCCGAATCTCAAGAAAAAATTCACAGAAGCACAGTAAATGTTTAGTATAGTTGCAACTAATAAAATTTAGGTGAGTTTCCATAACACTTCCATCAACCTACACTTATCAAATACCCTTATAGATGAATACCAGTCCTATGAATGGGATCTCATTCTCATGGTGTTATATGACACAGAAAAAGAAACAAAGTACATGGGAATTGTTTCAGAATATCTCCTGATGCTAAATGTATTCCCTAATTGCTATCACTTCAAATACGTTACATCGGTGACTGGCATTTTAAAATATTGGAGCTGTAAATGAAAGTACACAGGAATTATTTCTAGAAAATCTTTTGGTACAAAAATGTTTTCACTAATCCCGATCATTTTATTGTATACTTCATCATTGATTAGTAGTATAGAAGATTTGGGCTGCAAATAAAAGAACAAAGTACATGGGAATTTTTAGAAAAACCTTCCGTACAAAAAAGTATTCCCTAATCTGTATGGCTTTAACATATGCTTCATCGTTCATTAACATCGCAAAAGCTTGAGCAAATGGAATCAATTAGTTGCATATGAAAATATGTACCTCTTGAGACGGTTCTCGGCTTTCTTCTTCTGAACTCTTTGGATCTTCTGCAGGAAGGTCATCATTCACTTCACCTTTAGGAGGATCATTACCAAGGTTTGGTTCCTTGCCACTTTCATCTGAGGGGTTTGACATTTTGTGTGATTGTTTCTGCAAAAATAAAACTGGTTTCATATCACTCATAGCCAAAGTTAGGTTAAGCATACACAGCTGCTTTTCCGGATCGAGAACCATTTTCTTGAAAACGTTTTATTGGATATCAAAGCAAGAAAATACAAAATATTGGGCATCTTCCAGTTAAATTTTTGAAATTCAAGGTACTCTCTTAAATTTAAACTGAACGCGAAGAGTTCCAATCGATCCACATACCAGAAAATGACCATAAACAGACAAAGGCATTAGTAAGTAAATGAAAGTAAAATCAACGAATCTTAAGACATGGCATATATGATCTTAGGTAATGAACGAAGATTCACCGGTCATTCATGAAATCCACTGCGCTGGATAACATAAAACATTATATAAAAAGCATAAAGGATCTTGAACACAAATTCTAAATATCACAGATCACATAAACTGATTGCAGTCTACATACACTTAAGCACAGAATTGATGGAGATTCAATCTACTTAGCCAACACATATAAACCGAATCCTCGAAGAATCCCTAAAAATAATGAAAAACACATCTTACAACAACAACAACAACATACCTAGTAAAATCCCAAAGCGGGGTCCAGCGAGGGTAGGATGTACACAGACCTTACCCCTACCTCTTGGAGGTAGAGAGGCTGTTTCCGGAAAACCCCCGGCTCAAGTGAAGCAACGCAAAGTAGTAATGGAAAGGCAAATGACAATGAAGACAACACAACTAACAGGAAAGTAGTGCAGAGCATACACACAAGGAACTGAAACATCAACAACACAGTGGGATAATCTAAACATCGTAAACAACATATGATAACAGATACCAAAAGCCATAAACTACATGAATAAGACTAATACTACGAATAAAACACGGTGCTCTAGACTACCACCAAGTCCCATCGAAAAGCAATATAACAGACAACTATGTACTAACTTTCTATCCTTATCCGCGAACTCCATACCTTTCTATCTAAGGTCATGTCTTTGCTAAGTTGAAGATGCATCATATCCTATTTGATCATCACTTACCAGTACTTCTTCGGCCTATCTCTGTCTCTTCTTGTACCTAATACATCCAACCTCTCGCACCTCCTCACTTCCTCACTGAGGCATGACATCTCCTCTTCACATGCCCAAGCCGTCTCAGCCTCCCTTTCGTTATCTTGTCCACTACAGAGCCTAGGTTATGTTCATTCCTAATCCTATCACTCCTAGTATGGCCACACATCCGTTTCAACATCCTCATTTCCGCCACATGCATCTTTTGAACATGAGAGTAATAGATTAGCCAACACTCCACCCAATACAAGAAAGCCGGTCTAACCACCACTCCATAGAACCTTAACTTTAAATTTTGGTGGTACCTTTTTATTACACAAACTTTGGATGCAAGCCTTCTTTTCATCCACACTGCAACAATGTAATGTGTGACACCATCCTATATGGAATAATGTACAGCTTCTAGTCCGATAAGCAAGCCATATCATACAAAAACAACAAATTCTACAGAGTTGATTGAAACATTGAATTGTGTACAACGCTTACAGTGGGATCACCCCAAACACTTCAATTCTCACTATCCCCTTCCCGATCCCAATGTGAAAAAAAAAAAAACACATCTCGGAGCACTAAAGCGACCACAAATATTTATTGTATGCAACCTTAAACTGTATTTTTACTAGAGTCTGTTTCCACAGCTTGAACCCATGACCTCCTTGTCACATGACAGTAGCTTTACCAATCCCAATGTAATAGACTTTTTTATTTTAAAGAAAAGTTAAATTGATCCCCGAAATTCCAGAGCAAATAAAAACTTATCAATTTCTTTTTTTCAAGATTTCACTTCTATGTTAGCTTAACCAACATCAACATCACAGAGCCAGGCTGACAAAACATGCAATGATGAAAAAAAGAAAAAAAAGAAAATCAGGGGAAAAAATATGCTATAAAATTCCTTCCTAGTTCAAGAAATACGAAATAAAGGCATAGATTCAGCAATTCAAATCAATCATCATAAACAGAGTAACATCTCTAATTTTTTTGCATTAAAATTTGGATCAAATAGTAAAATCCCATTGAAACCCACAACATAAATAGTAAATTAACCAATAATAAACCTAATCACGACGAAAGAAAATAACAAAAAAAGAATCAAACTTTAATATAGGTACCAGAAAATCACCACCAATAAAAATGAAAATAAATAAAAATAAGAAGCAAAAAGGCAAGAAAATGAATAATTAGATGTGGGAAATTAATAAAGCATAAAAGGGAAGAAGAAAAAGGGGTACCTGGAATGTGAAGTGGAGATGGATGAAACCGATGAGTTACCAGAAATATGGAGCAGAAATAAAGAAGCAAAATAAACTGCAAAATTATAAGAATTAGAAGAGAATAAAAAAAAAAAAAAATATATAAAAAAAATATATATAAAAAATATATATATATATATATAAATAAATTAATTAAAAAGGAAAAAGAAAAGAAAGGTTGCGTTTCAATTCAATAGGAGAATATGGGCTTTCAGTTTTGGGCTTGAGGTGTTTTTGGGCTATGGTTGGGCTTTATATTTGTTGATGATCACATTCCATCTCAGTGTTGGTGTTGCTCTAAATAATGGGTTCCATTGAGTTGACATGTCCACAATGAAGAACCTTATCACGAATGACATGCCGCAAATCGTCTTGAAAGTAGGAGTGGACATAAAATACCAAAAACCGAATTATCGTATCAAATTGAAAAATTTGGTAATTGGTATTCGGTAATTTGGTATTTGGGAGTAAAATTTTAAAATTATGGTATTTGGGTTCGGGACTGGTAAAAAATATTACTACCGTTTGGTATTTGATATTTTCCGAATATCCAATAATAGTTAAGTGACCCATAGGCCACACTCCAAAGGTCACATGCTTGTGTGAATATTGCTCAAGCAAACTTTGAATTATTAAACATAGATATAAAGTAGACTTTTAACTTTACACAACAGACTTCCTTGCAACCAACATGTGACAACTTTTGATGAAAATATCACACTAAGAATGAAAATCAAGGCGTGGAAGGGAACAACAGAAAAGAAGTCTTCATGACATGATACATAACACCATTGCTGGCTGCACTTGCCCAACTCTAATATTCCTAACATAGATCGGAATATGGCTTTAACCAAAGGGACTTGGTCAAGCCTTCTTAATCCTTGTGTTTACATGTCAACAACAGATGGAAATTATCGAAAAACTCAGCACTTGGCAGACAACATAACATATATTGCTCTCCATATATTTATAAGAAGTAATATTATGACTTTGCATCACATTTACATCCAGTTCGTTACATTCAGTCCGTGTTACATCCAGTTTGATGTAAATGTTATTCGTGTTACATCCAGTTCTCCCCTTCTTGGAGTTAGATCAAACTATAATAACATAGGTTTTAAGGTGTTTCATTAATTGAGCCACACATATCAACGTGTAACAAGACCAAACAAAATTGATTTTTTCTGGTGTAAAATTATGTATTCAGAGGTGTAAAACTACCAAACAAAATTAAATTTTTCTCAAAATGTTGGATGGAAATCACCACTATTATCAGCAAATAGGATCACTATAAGCATGCCTGACTTTAATATGGTAATACCAAATTTCGTATCGAACTAAAATTTAATTTAACAATTACCGAATTACCAAATCGAAGTTTAATGGTATGGTATTTGATATCTATTTTCATTTATCGATTATCAAATTACCGAATTCAAATTATGAAAATACTCAACCGAATACCGAATGCCCACCTCTACTTGAAAGAGTGGGTTGCCTTTTGAATTAGGGACACGTGTGGTATGGGCCCAGGGTAATTAATAGGAGGTGGCTTATATAGCTTACAGCAGAAGGATTTAAAAAAAAAAATTGTTAGGATTTTTGTTGTGATTTTTTTTTTTATAAAATTTAAGTTTTTAAATTTAATTTTTTTTATATTTGGCTAAACTCTTTATCTATAATAATAATAATAATAATAATAATAAAAATAATATAATATAATAATATATTAAAAGTGTGAAGACTTTTAAAAAAGTGATTTGAATTTTTTACCCTTCATTAAAAAATTCTTCTTTAGGCAAAACTATCTTTTCACTATTTATTTAATTTATATTTAATTAAAACTCTATTTGCATTCTTTCTACCGAAAATAAAAAGAAATGTTATTAAACAAAAAACAAAAAACACCGACATAAAATATTTTACTACTTCCGTCTATTACCTTTTATATACAAATTTACTTTTTAAGCTTGAAGGTTCTTATAATTGATATTTTACTTAATCTATATTATTTTAAAATTTTATTTTTATTTTTAGAAAGAAAATAAAAGGAGCACGATTATTTTCAAATTTTACCTTTCTTAGACAAATATTTTCAGAAATCATTAATATTTTTCTTTCTGCTTATCAATTAGAAAAATACTCCTAAAATATGACTCTATTAATGAACTACTTCTATAATATTCTGATGTACGTTAAACTAGAGAACAAACTGGTCCTATTGAGAGAATATGATTGATGCTCATCTAACTTGATTCGACTGCATGTACCCTCAATTTCTTTACAGTTTTTGTCAGCATAATAGAATTCAACATGTGTATATATATATATCTTCTTTATTTTCATTCAAAATCATTCTTTAGGGTCAAAATTTTCGATCAAACATGAATTAGTTGGATCAAAATTGAAGCTTTGTGATCACTATCATATTATTTTTTTTATAGCTTACAGGTCATAGATGAATGTTGGTCGACTTTAAAGAATTTCTTGTTTATAGGTGGTAGATGAGTGTTGGACGACTTTGAGAATTTCTTTGTGTGTAAAAATTAAATTTAATTGTATTATTTTGATGTCTCTATCATTGTATTGTTTTATTGTAATTTACAGATGGTAAATGAATGCCGATCGACTTTTAAAATTATTTTTGGTAAATGTTAGGTTTAGTAAATAAATTCATCATCTTTATATGCTAAAAAGATATTAAATTTAATTATTATTTTCATCTTTATTATTTAAACAAATATCCTATTTAGTGTAATGAACTCATCAAAGTGAGGTACACGCGCCACCTAAACTAGTTAAAGGAAATGTTTTGGAACTCTATAAATAGAAAAACGCTTTCTCATTAAGTAGAGTAATACAATAACATCCACAATGTAGTCATTAAAGAGTTTGTTTAGGGAAAAATTTTCTCCGAATAGATTTTATATTTTTCAATATTAGTTTTTCATATATAGGTCGTTTGACCAAAGATTAATAATATGTTTTTTATTATAATTTTTTTTTTTTCATATTCCTGATTTGCAAACTTTAAACTTCCGCATTATAGTTATAGCTACAGCTATAAAATACACTACTACTAATAATTAGCAAAAAAACTTGGACAAATTTATACCGTATCAAGTAAATTTGTTAACAAGTGCATAAAATGCCAACGAATCAAAATCAGCGAAAAGAAAATTGGTTAGAAAAAAAAGTTGAACTAGAAATTAGTTAGATTGATTTGACCTACTCCATAAACTCTTTCTTTGCTTTCTTTCTCATTGTCTATTATTAATCATTCAACTTTCCTATATTCTAAATCTTATTCCTCCTCCTTGGTTCTCATGTTCAAGTACAACTTTGTGCCTAATCCAAAAAACCATTTAGGAGTTAGAATCATAGTCATTACTATTACTATACTATCATTTAAGCTAGTATAACAAATTAACAATTCAATGATCATGAAGTACGTTTGCAAAACATTAAGGGGTCATTTGGTAGCTGGTTAGAATTATGTAGGGATTAGTTATGCGATCTGCGTGTATTAGTTATTGCATCTTTTATCCCGCGTAAGATATACATGAATTTCCAACTTACTTCCTAACTAGCCACCAAACGTGAGATAAGCATCTAGTAGCCCCTAACTATGATCAAATTTGTTGTGACATGCTCCAACTTCACGGGGTTCTATTACATCGAAAGTAAATTTTAGCGTATTTTTGTCAACTTTTTTAGCTGGCATGACATATTGCAGTCCTTCACGCGCCTCGGGTGTTTAACTTCATGCAAGGTGCCACATCAACACAGAAGGGTGACAAAAATACGTTAAAATTGAGTTCAGGGGTAATAGAATCCCATGAAGTTGGATTATGTCGTAGCAACTTTGGGTTTAGTTCAAGGGGTACTGGATGCTTATCTCCACCAAACGTTTATATAACTTATGCAAAAATTAATATACGGGTAAGAATCTTCAAACGATCCTTAAAAAAGAAGAAAAAAATAGGAGAAAGAATGATGCGGTTTCTATTAAAAACAACCTCTCTACCATACAAAGGTAGGGGTAAGGTACCCATACACTTACATTCTATCCTCTTCATACCCACTTATGGGATTACATTAAGTATGTTGTTTCGTAATGTTGAGAGTTTCTTGTACATGATACATTTTCTTGAAAAAAATATGCTTTGGAGTACATGTTATGAAGATAGTAGAGCAGGTAAAAAGTCTAGCAAGTTAATACAAAACTTAAACCACTTTGAGGAATATCATGTATTTAACCATAAAGTTGTACAATTCATTGATTAAATAAGCAAAAGCAACAACTAATATGTGTCATCCAAACCTAATATCCACTCTAATAACTTCTTAATTATTGGTAAAATTTGTTATAAATTCGCGGTCAATCACACTTAATCTCAGAACAAGCTTAACATACAAATTTGATCTAAAAGGGAAAGATGAAGGCAGTATCAATTGAAGCTGGAGAAGCATCAAAGGCCAAAAAAGTTCATGGAGTGAACAGAGGGATATCTGTATTTGATCTAATATTACGTGTCGTTGCACTTGCTGCAACCTTAGGAAGTGCTGTGGCAATGGGTACTGCAGATCAAGCACTTCCATTTAGTACACAGATTGTAAATTTTGAGGCTCAATATGATGATATCGACGCGTTTAAGTAAGCAAAATGCCAACATATTAGTACATGAAACATAAGTTTTTAACCTTTTCTTGGATTGAAATGTTGGCAGAATAACTCTTCTTTTTGTTTGTTTTGTTACTTGTGATTGAAGGTTCTTTGTTGTTTCGAATGCTATAGCTTGTGTATATCTTGCACTTTCTATCCCTATTTCGATCTTTCACATTATGAGAAGAAGGGCAGGAAAGAGCAGAGTTTTGCTCATTGTTCTAGACGCGGTAATAGACTTAAAATTTCTACTAAAGTTTTCGTACATATAATTGTTGTATGTGTAGTTATGAAGTTGTTGCTGATATCTTTGTGACTATTTTTGAAGATAATGCTGGTTTTTCTCACATCGGGAGCATCTGCAGCAGCCGCGATTGTGTATTTGGCACATAATGGGAACACTTCAGCTAACTGGTTTTCGATATGCCAACAGTATACAGATTTCTGCCAGCGTTCTGCTGGATCGCTTATTGGCTCATTTGGTGCAATGGCGTTGATGGTTCTGCTTATTATTTTGTCAGCTATCGCGTTATCCAGGAGATAAAAGTGCCGAAAAATGGAACCATATGCACTAGCAATTGCTAGCCTTTGCGTCTCTCTCTGTGTGTATTGTGTTTGTAAAGGTTTAATTCATGATTTGCATTTCATTGTATCAAGATTGTCATCAATTGTTCACAAATGAAAAGATTTCCTCCTTTCTATAATGTTTTCATCTTCAAAAATCAAGTTAGCAATCTTGAGTTCAACAATTCATTTCGCAGATGATAACTCAACTAATAGTTGTTATCTTTTTTCTTGATTCCAATTTTCTTCAACAAAGAATCTGACTTTATGAGATAATAACTACTCCCCCGTCCCAATTTATGTGGTACCGTTTAACTGGGCACGAAGTTCATGAAATAAGGGAAGACTTTGTTGTATTTACCAAATTGTGATTATTAAAATCACCTTAGTGCATACTTTTAGTTAACGTTTCTTCACAATTAAGTGTCAAGAAAAGTGTGCCACAACTAAATAGTAGTCAAATAAGGAAAAACGACATCCTCTTTTGGACAGACCAAAAGGTAAAGGGGTGTCACATAACAAAAAGAGTATTAGTTGAGTGGTTGCATGAGAAATCAATTAGTAAATTGTGATTATTAAAGTCACCTTAATGCTTACTTTTAGTTAACGTTTCTTCACGATAAAGTGTCAAGTGTGTCACAATTAAATAATAGTCAAATAAGGAAAAGTCACATTCTCTTTTGGACAGACCAATACAGAGGGTCTCAGAAATGGCTACCAAACTTATGTACTCATAAGCTTTAATTTGCTTATTGAAGATAGTCCTTTTTTGAACAAACTAATGAACACAAACTGAGACTATTTCAGTTGCTAACAGGTTCTTCACATCTGTTAAACCAAAGGCCATTTTCGATACACCATTCACTCACATCTGGCTTTGATTTTGCAAATTCTTAACACTATGCTAGCAATGCCACCAATTCATCAATTGATTTCAACGTCTTCTCGTAGAATACACGAGATTCGTATATCTTTGGAGTTCGGATGTAGTAATCAAACTGCAAACGAAAAAATACGTATAAATACAAGTACTTGCAAGTCTTGGAAATTTTTTCTAAATTAATGAGTGTTACCTCAGCCATGTTATCAGTCAGCTCATTGGCAGTTTTAATATAAGACTCTTTTCGACTTTCAGGCACCCTGGACAAGGCATTCTTCATGTCCTGTTTAAGATAAGCTGATTTAAGACGAATATAAAACAAGACATACCTCCATGAATTGGTCTCCAACATCTCTTTAATGCTATGTAGTCCATCTGCTGTTTGGCGAATTCGTGCCACTGCATCTTCAGGTGACAATCCAGGTTCAAAGAAATGTTCCCTTAAAAATGATCGAACGCCCCAATTTTCAGCCAATGCTAACGGGGTAGATTGTAGGCCTAGTGTCAGTGGCGTGGCTAGAAATGTCGCGATGAGTTTTCGTCTGCATGAAGATTTTTCTTCATCACTTGATAAGTTTGATTGGATTTTGGGTTGTGTCTTGTATTGTGTGTGATGATTTTTTGTTATGGTGATTTTTGGATGGAACAAAGTTGTGGGATTTGTGAAAGCGCTCATGTTTGTGTAACAAAGTTAAAAGAAATGTTTGTTGTTTTCAGAGTTTTGGAGTGCATTTGGATGGATAACAATTGATTTCCCTAAATCCAAAATGGACCTTAGCTTTTGGTGACTTGGCAACTTTTTTATCCTCTTTTATTTTGTTTTTGAAAAGTGTCCTTTCTTCCAATAGAGTTGGTGTTGATGAGTCAATGTTTAAGAGACTTTGTTCTTTTTGTTCTAGTTGTTTAGCCCAGTTAGCTAATAAATTGGCCCATTTTTGGAATTGTTAACTTTGGGCTGGCCTGTTCACTTGAAAATATTCTTCCTTGTTCATATTTCTTTCGAAGCAACTAAGACTCAACACTAACTACATTTTGTAGATGGATTGGGATGGGACCAATTTTCTATTCTGACGAACAACGATTCACTAATTAGATAGGAACATGATTCGAACCTGCAATATTTAGGTCATGAGCTTGATGAGCTTACCAATTTCTTTGCCCCACATTCTCTGTCGTTGTTGTCAAGTGGATGATGGCCCAAACTGTTTTATAAGTGGCAAAATATCACAAATAAATAAGATTTAGTCCATAATTACAAGGTCATGGTTAAACTTTGCATCATTACAAAACATAGTTATGCTTTAAATCTCTCCCTTTCTCTTGCCACTCTCCTCCTTTTCTCTCCCAGTCTTGCTGCATCCCTACATCCCCCTCCCTCTATCTCGCTGCCTCCCTCCCCCCCCAACTCTTTTAACATTTTACGGAACTTGTGTATCTGTATAAATTTTATATTCAATTTACATTTTGCAAAATGTTTATGTACAAATTTAAAGTTATTCAATATACACTATGATAGTATACAAATTGATAATACATTTCTTCAATCTTTTCCAGTGAATATACACTATGATTATATACAAATTGCATTCAAATATACATTTGAGAAAGGGGAGTCAGATATAAATATACAAAAATACATTCACATATTCATTGCAAAAGATACATTCACATATACATTTGACATATGCGGTATAAAATTAAAACATAGATACAATTACATCTTTCCTATGCAATGTAATGTTGAATTAGTATACAATTGATACATATACAAATACAATTTAAACATATATGAATTGAATTATATACAACTGATACATATATGAATATTAATTGAAACATATACAATTGAAGAATATACGGATATTGAATTTAATATACAACTGATACATATACTAATATATAATTGAAACATAATACAATTAATAACAATTTGTATATTTTTTTTTTTGTAAAAAAGAGAGAATGGAAATAGATCGAGAGAGGAAGAAAGAGAGAGAGAGAGAGAGGGAGAGATATTATGAAACTTAAGTATAGATAACTATAGATGATTATTATTGTAAACATTTACAATGTGTTATGTAATTTTTAACCCGCGCAATTGAAAGACACACTAGTAACTTAGTAGAATGTCCGCGTTTAAGACCACAGACCCTTAACATGTAAGCTGCGTTTTCAGTTGGAAAAGAAAATGTTTTCCAATCTTTTATTATGTTCAGTTGAACATAATTTTTGGACAATATTTTTCCCATGGAAAATAAATTTTCTAGAGAAAAATAACTTTTCTAATGAAAATAGGGAAAACAAGTTTCACAAGTAACATTCCACAGATTGTATGTATTCTCCCGCCCTACCTCATCTTCACAAATCTCTGTATTC
Source organism: Capsicum baccatum var. pendulum (assembly GCA_030864225.1). Taxonomy (NCBI): domain Eukaryota; kingdom Viridiplantae; phylum Streptophyta; class Magnoliopsida; order Solanales; family Solanaceae; genus Capsicum; species Capsicum baccatum. The sequence goes on along the minus strand of CM061560.1, from coordinate 253,280,683 downwards.
CTGTCCCCATCACCCCACACACCTGTCCCCGCATCACCTTTCCTAGTACTTGTTCAGGTTATATATAAATATTTTTTAGGGTAATATTTTTTTTACTCGTGTTTAATTGTGTACCGAATACAAGAAATTAAATAAGAAAATTACTTTACTAAAAAAAACATCTTTCAAGGAAATTTTTTTCATGAAAAACAGTTTCCTTCGTGACGAACAAAACCTTAATGCTAAACATTTTAGTTTCCTAGAAGCAAACTCAAAACAAGGTGGCTTCTTTTCTATCATCCAAAGCTCATCCATCATTCACATAAAAATGCCATCCCAAGCCAAACATACATCTATGAATTGAATACTTCACCCTAAATAAACATAAATCATTTTCATGCATAAAGAGAATTGAAACAATTTAGGCTAAAAGATTGATTGTGCATGAATGACACCCCACAAAATATCTAATGTCTTCTAGCTCCCACAATGTTAGACTAATAATATTTGCTTTATAGCCACACCTTTAGTGCCATTCAGTTGGACTAGATATTCATAGTACTTAAAGAAAATGACAGATAAGAAATGAATGGATAGTGATGACAAAATCATTTAAAGCAAATCATAAAAAACAATCGAGTTAGATTACCTATATGAATTCCCACTAATTACGATTTCATTAAGTTCATGTTAATCCAACATTTTACAAAGTAAATGGAAAATTTACTTGAAGTTTTGTGTATGTCCTATTGGCATAAGAGTTTCTAGCGGTCCTATAGTTTGTTTCGCCAAACTTTTAAAATGTGAAAAATGTTTATTCGAAGAAGGAACACTTATATTAGAAAATAAAAGCATTCGACCAAACTTTAGGTAAAGAAATAAATGCTTTAGCTAGTAGCATGAGTTGTTTTTCATATGGAAAAAATAACTTCTATCAAAATAAGTGTTTTTGATATTTGTGAAATAAGATTTAGCTATATTAAAAAAGTTATATTCATCAAATTATTGACACGTAAAAAGTGCTTCTTGTGAATATTGAGCCAAATACCTCCTGCGATTTTAGATCTACCTCCTGTTCCCATTTGAACACCTTTGTTCATCTTTTCACAAAATCATTTCAAAATTTAAGTGACTTTTTCTCATTTTATCCTTTACTTTCTCGTTAAAGGGAAAAAAGCAAACACCTTCGGATAATTACCAAATTAGATTTGTGTATTTTTAAGTAATACTTTCTTCGTTTCATCATAAATGAATTGTTGAATTTTGACACACATATTAAGGAAAAAATATTAAAGACATGAATTTAACACAACTTTCCATTTTTACCCCAAAAACAAAGAAAAAATTGATCTTGTAACACCTTTTTAAAAGTTAATTGGTTGTCAAATCATAAGGGCAAATTTGAAAAAAAATCCAATGATTTACTTATTTTAAAATACCAATAAATACCCCAACAATTCACTTATTTCGAAACGGAGGAAGTATATGTCATCAACGGCAGCACTAGGAAGTACTAGAATTGTTGACTGATGAAATAGTACATGCATGCATCTGGACACAATTTACAAAAATTTTTCTAAAATACGAAATTATATGTTAAACGGAGATACTTTTTTTAATGAAAAACTAATGATTCATATAAATCACTTAATAGAAAATATATCGTTCTTCGTTTTTTTTCAGCACGTGTTTATGGACATCCATCACAACATTATCAAAATCAATAAAAAGTTAGCTGTACTCTCCCATATTGTTGTGCTCAATTATTATTGAGTAGCCAAGTTACGTTATCAAAAAATAGAATGGTCCCCTTTTGTATAACTGTCATATTGTGCATGTGTCAATCTCTTATCATCATAAATCTTGATTAATGATTAACTTTACACGGTTAAACTATAATAGTGATTGTTATAGAAAGATTTGACTCTATAAACTATCAGCGTAGATAATCTTTAGCTAGCTTTACATATAATTTAATCAACTATGATAGGTTATTTTTCTTCTAATTTTTGTTGGTAAAAAAGGGTTGTTTTTCTATTTTTCAGGTTAGTATATCAATTTTCTTATGAAGAATTACTTCTTGTGGTGGATTAATTAAGCATGACGTTATAAAGAATTTACGAGCGACTTCTCGATCTTATGTCATGCTTCGGATTGAAAAAAAAGAGAAAATACATTTTTAATTAATTTTGCATGAATATCAAGACCAACTCATTTTAGGTTCATTATTAAACTTACCATTCTTACATGTCCATATTTATTTTGAAGCAACTAAAGCTTAACACTAGCTCTATTTTGTAAATAGGGTGGGACCAATTTTTTATCCCGGCGAATAATAATTTATTGATTAGATACGAATATGATTCGATCAATATTTCAGGTCATGAGCTTGATGAGCTAACCAATTTATATACCCCAAATTCTCTTTCGTTGCTGTCAAGTGGATGGCCCAGTCTGTTATAATAATTCAGTTCGTTTTAACCCGCTTATTTGAAAAATGCTAAAACTTAATTAGTAGAATGTTAGATTCTAACCACAGTCCCTTAAGTTTGTGTTCGGATGGAAAAAAAAATGTTTTTTAAAACTTTTTTTTTTTTTTTTTATGTTTGATTGATCGAAATTTTTGAAAAACATTTTCTCTAAGAATTATTTTTTAAAAAATGGAGAAAAATAACATTCCTAGTGGGATTAGATAAAACAAGTTTGTTTCACAAATAGTATTCGAATATTGATTGTATTCTCCCTACCCTCCAGCACTCTCACGTTCACCCCATATCCACCACCCCACATTTCTCCACATTCTTATGTCCCATAATATTTGTCCAAATTATATAGACATTTTTTAAATAATATTTTTTACTTTTATATCGGCACTATAAAAAATGAATCAAATTGTGAGGGTTAATTTTTCGGTTTGCGGGGGTTTAAAATCCCCACAAAATGTAATTCCGGCGGTTCTCAAAACCCCCAGAATACGAGCCGTCACAAACAATTTGCAGCAGTTTTTTTTGATCCCCCATAATTAATTTGCGGCGGTTACGACCCCCGTAATTAATTTGCTGTAGTTACGACCCCCATAATTAATTTGAGGTGGTTATTGACCTCCGTTATTTTAAATTTAATTTTTTTTATAATAAATTTTATTTAAAACTTGCGGGGTTTAAAACCTCTGCAATTGTTTTTTTTTTTTTTAAATTTAATTGGGCCCATCAACTTTCAATAACTAATTATAGATCCTAATTTTAACTCAAATTTAACTGTTCCTTTAGGCATAGCCTACAATCCAATATTTGTTCAATTCATATATCATTAATACAACAGAGTAATTAAACATTGTAATTGACAAGCATATCAAAAATACATTGAACATTACACTTCAAAATTAAATTTTCAACATTAACATCTTCAAACTTCAAATTTCCAACATTAACTAGTATCTTCAAACTACAAAATTAAATTTAAACACAAAACCTTCAATATTCTAAGATTCACTCCAACCACACAATTACATCATCATAATTGAATATCCAAGACAAATGCAACGAAATCAAAGAATATCATTAGGATCATTATCATCACTTGATCTCCTTGCATCCATAGGCGTAATGGGTCCACTAGTCGCATCACTTGGCTACATAAAAATGTAAAGTATAAGAATCAAATATTTTTGTACCACAAAAATGAATCTTGTAATCTTAAACTAGAGATAGGTAAAATGGGCCAAAATATCCTTAAATCTTGTGTCTTAAAACATGCTAGAAAAAGAGAGACATTCATTTTTGAAAAACAAATTGAAACAGATTTACTAAGCAATATTTTAGGATTTCTAACTGGACAGGAAAAAGTAAATGAGATGGATAAGTTTCCTGCATATTCATTCACTAATATGTCTTGTGTTGGATAAACATCACAGTTTTCAAGTTTCAGAAAATAATGTGCTAGATGAGAAACATTGTGTGAAACACTATGCTTATTACCATGCATTAACTAATCCTTCCTAGTAATTAGGTGCAGATCAGATGAATGAAAGCAGTAATGATATATGAATAACTAACTCCGCTCGACAAATAAAAAATAAACAAGATTCAAAGTCTGAAAACGCCGGAAAAATGACATACAAAATGCAGAAAAAACAGTACTGACTATACAAAATGCATAAAAGAGGCACTCATTGACATGTATACTTGTAAATTGTGAAGTAAAGACAATCCTATTGTATGTATTGCAAGTGGTAGTGCAAGAATAAAGTTCAGTTCACAAAGATTACAACATTTGCTTTGTATATGGTACATTTTCGTTCAAAGAGTTGCAAAAATATGCTTTTACCAATTGACTTTTACATGCAGTTTGACAAAAAAAAGGGTTGCCTTCTTTTTTTTTCAAGTGCGAAACCAAATGCAGCTTTAAAAGTTCAGCAAATATACAAGGTACATCAGCTCAAGGGTTTGGGACTGAGAGCTTCTGCTCATGGAAATGTTGCAAGAGAAATATATACGTCAAAATATCAAATTTTTAGCATGAGTGCCCAAAAGCTAAATTATATAGATCAAGTCAGTCTTTTTTTTGAATAAAAGTAGCCAAAAGCTAAATGATGAGTCATTCACAGGCTGGTTTTGGGTCAAAGCAGCTCAAGAAGATTGCGAAAGCTTGGAAGGCAGAAAGAGGTGATTTTTACAGCCACTTAACTATCACCAGGTATCTGTTATACATGAAGGACGATGCAACAAGAATTGCCAAGATCATGCATTCATTTATTAGAATGATTGGATAGATTCCAATAGCTTTACATATCTATGTAATAGCTTTACAAATTCCAAGCACTTCAACATCATTGTGAGATCATAACAGTGAAAGAGGTGAAAAACTTTGAAACTTTGGCAAACTTTCTCAGGTGTACAAAGGCTCCCTTCTGACTAATTTGGTTTCTCATCGGGTGCAAGACACAAGAAAAGAGCGGCATGAAATGCAGTGATGCATCAAGCGGAAATAAGGTTAACATAATGGTATAAGGGAAACATATCAAAAGGGGAGAGAGACACTGCCTAAGAACGCTTTGTCCAAAATTTTGACCTTTTGTGTTTAATTAATGACAATCATAGCAGAGTGATTTGAATACAATAGAATGCACAAGCATGAAACAATTGCAAAATCAGTATTAACACACTAGGAATGGCCTAAAAAAAAAGTAAAGAGAACTTTACTTACTGTTGTGGAGAAACCATTAAAGGAGAATCAAAGAGCCCTACAAATTGTTCCGGTATCGTTTGTCACACCCCTTTTTTTTAACTTTAAAAAGATTAGATTTTAAGTTTCGAAAGGATTTTGTTATTAAAGTGTCAAAATATTAAAAATTATTTTGAAAAAGGACCTTTTGTATTCAAAACTCAGAGTCGCCACTTGGCATAAATTGGGTATGCCAAGTCACTCTTGGATATCCTTTTTCAAAATGAGTTTGACTCTTAAAAACTGATCCGCGAATAGAGATTCTGGCTAAGGACTTCTGTTGACCGAGGGAAAGGTGTTAGGCACCCCTCGATCCCGTGGTTCGACCAAGGTTGCTTGGTGGAGCATTTCGGCTAACTTGACACTACGAATGTATAAACTACATCAAACACATAAAACAGGAAACAAACACATCAAATAACAATCCAAAATCAAAATAATAATGTCCAGTCCAGTTATACAGTCAAAAGTAGAAAAATGCAAAAAATATAAATCCTATTCTAGGCTAATCCTAAACTATGCTCCAATGTTTTACCTGATGCCTTGGGCCTTGATCACGAACGTCTTCCGCCAACATAATACGTCGGGGCATCCCCCGGTGAATAAATACAATGAACTTTGGTGCATTCTCCGGCTAAATAAATACATTCAATGAAATACGATAAAACTAGAAAACATTTAACGCAGACATTTAAACATTCAACGCATTCAACAACACATCACTCCTAAATTTTGCCTGCCCGAAACTAAATATTTTTGCCTATCCAATTCGACCTATCATGATATTATTGAATTCACAATTAGACGCCAAATAATAATAACAATGAATCGAAGCAACTAATTTATCCATCTTTTATCAAATTTCGATCCCCCAACCCATTAACCAAATTATCATATGCTTCAATTATCAATTTAAGTTTTCAAAGTCCGAATTCAACAACAATCAACATTCATGATTCAAACATCACGAAATCAAACAAAAGTAAGATCCACACATTATCAATTTGCCACACAAAATATCAGAACTTAAAATTATTTAAGAAAATGGATGAGAAATGGACCTCAATTTGAAACTTTCGAAGAATATTGCTTGATAAAATAAAAAAACTCCACTACTGATAGCCTCGAACCAAACCTCAACCAAGACAAAGATCCAACTCGATATCGCAAATTCCCAAACAAATTTGAATCCAGAATCGACCCCAAACAGTAAGCAACTCAAAACAGCCTTACTTTCCTTATCAAATTAGAAACCCCAACAACTGGATTGAATCTAACCAAAGAAACAGAAAATTGCTGTTTTTAGCTCAGAGTGTTATTGGCGTCAACAGATTACAGGTTCACCTAAAAATAAGAGGCGACCAAGACGATGTGGAATTTTAAACTGGACCGTTAGGATTTCGCCAGAGCTCCGACAAATCCAACAATGATGTAAGCCGCTAAGTTGGACAGAGATTGGGTCGCGAATTTTGGTATTTGTGGTTGGTTAGTGTTTTTCGACACCTGGAAGAGGGTTCTTGCCGAAACAAACTTTCCGTCGAAAGGGGAGAAGACTAATGGAGTTATTCCGGCGAAAACTCATTGGAATGGATTTATCCTCTACTATTTCTCACAGTTTCTCACTGATTTCTCACTCTCTCGATCTCTCTAATGGTGTGTGTTGCTGTGAGGTTGTGAGGAGTGTGTGATGGTGTATGTGTGTTGCAAACCAAAAAAAATGAAGAGAAAAATGGTGTTTTCCTTTTCGTGAGTTTTTTTTATCTTCCTGAATGATGGACGAAGATGATGATGAAAAAAATAGTCCTTTACCCTCTTTCTATATTGCCCCTAGTCAATATGTAATGTAGGTGTATATATTATTTTATTGTGTCCCTTCCCCGTGGGCCCATGGTTTTGTGTGTATATAAATCTGTTAAGGGAGAATAAAAACATGAATTTGAAAGGGATGGGGACCATGTGGTAGGGGTAGGGTATGGTAGGTGGTTAGGATAAGGTAGAGGGTGTTGAGATTTAATTGGTTGAGTGGTTAATTTGTTATTTTTTATATTTTTGTGGGATATAATCACATGGGTGAGAGAACACAGTAAGACGAGGGTAAAAATGGTAAAAATATTTTCGGGGAGGGACAAAATTACGTTTCTACATCATGCCCCTCTTTGCATGTTTTCATACAAATAAGAAGATAACGAGACAAAATTTTGACCCGACCATTATTCAAAAAAAGAAGGACAACCGATTCTTGACTTAGGACATCCTACCTACCCAAGTTTTGAGGGAGTCAAGTCACAAGTATCTCAAAGGATTGGAAGAGAAGTGGACTTTACCGTGTTGGAGAGTAGAGTGAGGTTCCATCGAGGTTACAGTCCGCGACTCTGTTATTACATAAAAAAATAAAAATAAACATTTAAAAACCTAAATGAAATTACAAAAACTCTATCTATGCAGCTTTTATTGATTCTTGACTTGCTACTTCATCACCCTATTCTTTAGGCGGGTTCCTGAGTTGCAATTTCTTCACTTGTTGCTTGATTTTCAATTTCTTCACCCTGTTCTTCAGGCGGGTTCCTGACTTGCTATTTTTCAATCTGTTAACTTTTAGTTTCTTCACCTTGTTGCTTGACTTTAACCTTTTTCACCTTGTTACTTGACTTTCAACTTTGTCACCATGTTGCTTGACTTTTCATTTATTCGCCCCGTTCTTCAGGCAGGCTCCTGAAATTACATCAGAACTGAAAAAAAAATTATCCCAAACAAAGATTATTATAAAGAAATTTCATTTGCTAGAAAAGTGAAGTTCCAAACACAAGAACTAAATGTTTCCCCAGTTTATCATCAAAGGACTTTTGTGCAAGTCACATCATTTTGGGAATCAAGGAGAATGACTCGACTAAAGGTACTTCTTATAGGAATCAAGGGATAGTTTGACTAAAAGGTATGTCTAATAGGGATCAAGGGTGAGACTCGACTAAAAGGTACGTCTAATAGGGATCAAGGGTGATGACTCGACTAAAAGGTACGTCTTATAAGAATCAAGGGTGATGACTTGACTAAAAAATACGTCTTATAGGAATCAAAGGGTAATGACTCGACTAAAAGGTATGTCTTCTAGTGGCCAAAGGGAATGACTAGACTAAAAGGTACATCTTATAGGAGTCAAAGGGAATGACTCGACTAAAAGGTACGTTTTCTAGGGGTCAAAGGGAATGACTCGACTAAAAGGTACATCTTATAGGAATCAGAGAAAATGACTCGACTAAAAGGTACATCTTATAGGAATCGAAGGAAATGACTCGACTAAAAGGTACGTCTTTTAGGGGTCAAAGGGAATGAATCGACTAAAAGGTACGCCTTATAAGAATCAAAGGGAATAACTCGACTAAAAGTATGTCTTATAAGAATCAAAGGGAATGACTCGACTAAAAGGTACGTCTTATAAGAATCAAAGGGAATGACTCGACTAAAAGATACGTCTTCTAGCGGTGAAAGGGAATGACTCGACTAAAAGATACGTCTTATAGGAATCAAAAGAGATGACTCGACTAAAAGGTACGTCTTATAAGAATCAAAGGGAATGACTCAACTAAATGGTATATCTTCTAAGGATCAAGGGGAATGACTTGACTAAAAGGTACGCCTTATAGGAATCATGGGGGATGGATCGACTAAAAGGTACGTCTTATAAGAATCAAAGGAGATAACTTAACTAAAAGGTACGTCTTATAGGAATCAAAGGAGATGACTCGACTAAAAGGTACCTCTTATAATAATCGAAGGAGATGACTTAACTAAAAGGTACGTCTTAATAGGAATCAACGGAGATGACTCGACTAAAGGTACGTCTTATAGGAATCAAAGGGAATGACTCAACTAAAAGGTACGTCTTATAGGAATCAAAGGGAATGACTCGACTAAAAGGTACGTTTTATAGGAATCAAAGAGAATGACTTGACTAAAAGGTACGTCTTATAGGAATCAAAGGAGATGACTCAACTAAAAGGTATGTCTTATAGGAATCAAAGGAGATGACTCGACTAAAAGGTACGTCTTATAGGAATCGAAGGGAATGACTCGACTAAAAGGTATGTCTTCTAAGGGTCAAGGGGAATGACTCGACTAAAATGTACGCCTTATAGGAATCATGGGGGATGGATTGACTAAAAGTACGCCTTATAGGAATCATGGGGGATGGCTCGACTAAAAGGTACGTCTTATAGAAATCAAAGGAGATGACTCTACTAAAAGGTACATCTTATAGGAATCAAAGGGAATGACTCGACTAAAAGGTACATCTTATAGGAATTAAAGGGAATGACTCAACTAAAAGGTACATCTTCTAGGGGTCAAAGAAAATGATTCGACCAAAAGGTACATCTTCTAGGAGTGAAGGTTCAATTTAAGAAGTATATCACCCAGTAAATAAAAACTGAAATCCCTGGACAAGAAAGTGTGTCTCCGAGGGATATAAGATGATGAATTTTTACCATGATTTAATTATCACACCTGTGCAACAACATTGCTTCCTGTATTTGTAAAAGTGAGAAATTACGGGCCTTGATGTTTAGGCTTTGAAATTCTTGATTTGAAGGTAACATGTGTTCCTGTTTCATGCAAAGAAAGGTTGTGAGTTTAAAGATATGGTGGTTGGTTTGTGGCTTTGGCTTTCGTGGCAAACACTCTTGCCGTCATCACATTTAACCTTACTTCCAACCATTAGCCTGTGTCATTGACTTGCTGCTTCATTGACTAAACTCAGATTATTAAGAGTGACTGAGACAAACACAACATCTCTGCTTTGCCATGCTTCTCAGATAGACCCCTTGGAACCTTGGTATTTCATGAGTTCCCAGACTTATTTGTTGACAAAACTTTCTGCTTGCCTCATTTTGGCTCACAATCATGTGTCTTTCATGTGTTGGCCTTTTGTCTTGCTTTGTGCAATTGAAGAAGCTGGTAGCCAGTTTTGAAATCTTTTCTCACTTGTTTTGATATGGACTTGACTCATAGACAAGAGAAAAATAACAATGATTTTTATTTGAATAACTGACTCAAGAAAGATAAAACCAAAAATAAAGAGAAGAAAGAATAGACAATGAATGTCCCCATTTGAAAAAAGAAAGAAACAAAAATTTATCTAAAAATGACAGTCCACTCTAATGATTATGCCATGCATTTCGGATCAGGCTGCCTGATCTTTCCATCCAAATTTTCTACCAATTGTTGTTACGGTCAATTGCATTTAAGACCTCATTTGGCTAGTGACACCTTGAAGGGCTTTTACCAACAAGCCTCTCTCATTTTTCTGCCAGCTCACTATCGCCTTATGGTGCCCGTGGGGGTTTTCACCAATAAGAGTCTCTCATTTTTATTTCTCTCAACTTACCATCACCTTATGGTGCCCGTGAGAGTTTTCACCAATAAGACTCTCTCATTTTTATTTCTCTCTTGATTTCTTATGCTGAGGAAGACAATCAGTTCCCAAATTGCGTCATCATATGCATTGCATACATAGCCTTAACATTCTTAAAGGTTGATCTGAAGGTCTTTCTTTGGTTGTAACTTCACTTTTGGATGGGGTTAGAAAGAAAGGATGACATGAGACTCAAATGACACTTAAAGTGGGGTAGGACTTACAACTTTTAGAATCGACTCAAACAATGAGGATTAACTCATGCCTCAGTTTATTTTAATTGGGCGACTCTAAATTGTTTATTTGGTTGGATCGAGCCCTAAGTAGGGCAGCCTACGTATCTCACCCTCGAAAGAGGAGAATCAGGTCATGCATAGTTCTGGAAGCTTGTTCTTTCACTTGATTCTAAATTTTTTATTTTGTTGACTCTTTCTCTTTGGGACTTTTCTGACTTTATTTTTCTTGACACTCTTCTCTTTTTTTCTTTTTGACATACTTTTTCTCTCATTTCTTTTTTTGAAACTTTCTGACTTTTCTTTTGCTCGACACTTTTTATTTTGAGTTTTACTGATTCCATCTTGATTCCAAAAGAGGGGTATGAAAGAAAATAACACTAAAGCTCAAATGAGGTAAACAAAGGATGACACAATATTTGGATTGCAGAATGAAATGCCTTCATCATATCAATCCTTGAAAATGCCAGTACACATCATGTAATATGAAAATGAAAGATGAAGATCATTTGTGACATCTTTTAATTATTAACTTTGACTGAGTCTGTGCGTCACTACTTCTTCTGCGTTTTTCTAGCATACAACTCCACTTTCGTTGTACATTCCTCACCTTGAATGACTCATGATTTTGTGGAGCTGAATTTTTTTCTGTTCATACAGACACTATTTGACCTAATTGAGACATGTCTTTCAATTGATGACCAAGTTATTCTTGTGATTCTTAAAACAATTGTCTTAATTTTCGAAGAAGGCTTCAACTTTTCACGAAATGTCTGGGCATTCTACATATTTTCTCGGATGCTTTTTCTAACTTTAGCCCTCTGATTCAAAGTTTACGCTCAAATTGGATTTTAAGATCTAGCTGAAAGTTTCGTCTGTATGTCATATCACTAGAGCCAACATAAAAATGTACTATGTAAAGAAAACAAACAAATGACTTAAAATGAGACAAAACGACAAGGGGCACCACGTTTTATTAAAAGAAAATATATAAGGGTTTAAACAAAGATGACAGAGAAATAAAACAATATAGATCCCGAACTACAACCTTGAAATAATTCGGATAACAGAAAATAAAACAAAACAAACTACTAGACCTCTTCCTAGTAGGGAGAGGGGTGACTTCTCAATTGCTCAGCCTGACAACTTAGCCATTGGTTTGTATATCAACATGACTAGAGCTTCCACCACTGTCAGACAAATTCTCTTCAACAAATAAGTTTTGGATCTCCGTACTTGACTCATTGTTTCCCACATATCATATCATGCATTACCGTATGTGGGTGAAGGATTCTGTGTGACCTTCGTAGTGTCAATGTTTTGCACTACGATCAAATTTTCTTGAATCAACCATTCCATTTCAAAGCACTACAACCTTCAACACTGTAACCTGAGGAGCTAGAGAATGAATGGTGGATGGATTGAGATGTAGCTGACGTGGCATAAATTTTGAGGCATGTTGTGGTGAGCCAATCAACAATAGGGAACTGACTTTTGCAATTGTGATGGAAAACTCAAGATATTGGCAGGATCAATAGTGGGGAATGGAGGAGAAGGTAGCCCACTAGCCCAAGCTCGATACATTTTCATCATTTGTTGTCTTAGTCTCAAATTCTCTTCCTTTAAACTCTCATTTTCCTGCCTCTTTGTTTGATCCACGAGGTCACTCTCCGTATTCTTATTGAACACAACTTAGTCTTCTTTAGATTTGGTGTGATGTGGAGGACCAGCTAGGATGCCACAAACCCACCACCTTAAACTAACTGAACAAGAGGAAACAAATATGTTAGAGTTCAACATTTTCTTCGAAACCTTTTTTTTCTTTTAGAAAAGATCACCGAACCCAAGAAGGGCGCCTACGTATCTCACCCCTGAAAGAGGAGAATCAGGTGTGCATAGTTCGTGAAGTCTTGCCAAAATGACCAATTAATTCTTTTTCTTTTTTTTCTTTTTCAGAAACTTCAAAAATAACAAATTATCAAAAGAATTGACGAAAATCTTTTTGTTGTTTTCAGGTTTAAACTCCCTATACAAAACGAAACCTATGATTATCAAAGAAAAATCTTTTTGGGTTTTCAATTTTTGAATTTCATATGAAAATGAGACTTGAAGCTATTAACAAAAAATCTTTTTTGTGATTTGCTTTTAAAGATGTATAGGAAACACCTACTTTAAAGGAAAAGTGAAGAATTTTTTTTTTTTGGGATTTTCAAATAAGATCCCCGAACCCACAATAGGCTGCCTACGTATCTCACTCCCTAGAGAAGAGAATCAAGGGTGTGTAGTTCGTCCAGATTGGACAATTAACGATTAAATAACAGATTGCACCCTAACTTGAGACACGACCAAAGACAAATGATGAACAACATAACAAAATCTCTTTTTGAGTTTTCAATTTGACACTTCGCATAAAAAATGACACCAACAGCTATGAAAAAAATCTTTTTGGTATTTTCGTTATATGAAATGTACAAAACTTCTACCACTTTTTTTCTTTAAATTTTTATTTTATAAAAAGCTCCTAAAAAAATCTTTTTGGAGTTTTCGAATTGTGAATGCTTGCTAATGAAATAAAAGGAAAATCTTTTTGATGTTTCTTTATTTTTGAAAAATTAGTGCAAAAAGTAAAAAAAAATCCTTTTTTTGAATTTTTGAACTGTGGAAAACAAAAGCCATAAAGAACCTAAAAACTACGAAACTCTTTTTTGATTCGCCTTCTCTTTTATCCCCTTTTTTTCCATACACACCTTTCTTTAATTCTAGCACATGCTTTCCCCAAATCAGTCCGTCAAATGACCCTGTTACCCTGAAAAATGTAACAATTAACATGTAGGGATGCTTTAGAGGAGAGTCATCTACAAAGGACCAAGTGGGCCCCGCTAGGTCTCAATATGATGTACATAAGCATGACCTAAAGGCTGACCTGCATTTGGGTTTACTAACAAGGCCGTTCGGGGGAACATATGGTCGATAGTGGCTGTTTTTCTTTCCACCTACTCCATACATCCAACGGCTCCCCCTCCTAAAATAAGGGTGACTCAACTAGAGTTCGTGCGCACGACGTGTACTCCAGGACTTGTTGTAGAAAGAATTGACTCGGGTTATGGACATGATGCCAAATATAAAGTGGTAACACACAAGAGAAAAACTGTAAACACGTAACACTCAACCATGATAAAATAAACAACAAACGATAACACAAACAATGTTTATACACCCATAATGTCAAACTAAGCCGATACAACTCCAAAAATAAACCAGAGATTCTGGGTTCGATCCCCAGCAAAGTCGCCAGAGCTGTCACACCTTTTTTTTTTAACTCCAAAAAGATTAGATTTTAGGTTTCGAAAGGGTTTTATTATTAAAGTGATAAAAGATTGAAAATTATTTCGAAAAAGGACCTTTTATATTCAAAACTCAGAGTCACCACTTGGCATAAATCGGGTGTGCCAAGTTGGATATCCTTTTTCAAAACGAGTTTGGCTCTTTAAAACTGATCCGCGAACCGAGATTCCGGCTAAGGAATTCTGTTGACCGAGGAAAAGGTGTTAGGCACCCCTTGATCCCGTAGTTCAACCACGGTCGCTTGGTAGAGCATTTTAGATAACTTGACACTACAAATGTATAAACCACATCAAACACATAAAACAAGCAACAAACACATCAAATAGCAATCAAAAATCAAAATAATAATGTCCAGTCCAGTTGTATAGTCAAAAGTAGAAAAATGCAAAAAATATAAATCCTATTCTAGGCTAATCCTAAACTATGCTCCAATGTTTTACCTGATGCCTCGGGCCTTGATCACGAACGTTTTCCGCTAACATAATACGTCGGGGCATCCCCCGGTGAATAAATACAATGAACTTCGGAGCATTCCCCGGCTAAATGAATACATTCAATGAAATACGATAAAACTAGAAAATATTTAACGCACACATTTAAACATTCAACGCATTCAACAACACATCACTCCTAAATTTTGCTTACCCGAAACTAAATATTTTTGTCTATCCAATTCGACCTATATTATTGAATGCACAATTAGATGCCAAATAATAATAACAATGAATCGAAGCAACTAATTTATCCATCTTTTATCAAATTTTGATCCCCCAACCCATTAACCAAATTATTACATGCTTCGATTAGCAATTCAAGTTTTCAAAGTCCGAATTCAGCAGCAATCAACATTCATGATTCAAACATCATGAAACAAAACAAAAGCAAGATCCACACATTATCAATTTTCCACACAAAATATCAGAACTTAAAATTGGTCAAGAAAAGGGATGAGAAATGGACCTCAATTCGAAACTTCCGAAGAATATTGCTTGATAAAATAAAAAAACTCCACTCCTGATAGCCTCAAACTTAACCTCAACCAAGTTAAAGATCCAACTTGATATCGCAAATTCTCGAACGAATTTAAATCCAGAATCGACCCCAAATAGTAAGCAACTCGAAACAGCCTTATTTTCCTTATCAAATTAGAAACCCCAGCAACTGGATTGAATCTAACCAAAGAAACGAAAAATTGCAATTTTTAGCTTAGAGTGTTATTGGCGTAACAGATTACGGGTTCACCTAAAAATAAGAGGCAACCAAGACGATGTGGAATTTCAAACTGGACCGTTGGGATTTCACCGGAGCTCCGACAGCTCCAACAATGATGGAACCCGCTGAGTTGGACAGAGATTGGGTCGAGAATTTTGGTATTTATGGTTGGTTAGTGTTTTTTGGCACCTGGAAGAGGGTTATTGCCGAAACGAGCTTTCCGTCGAATAGGGAGAAGACTAACGGAGTTATTCCAGCAAAAACTCGTCAGAATGGATTTATCCTCTACTGTTTCTCACTCATTTCTCACTCTCTCGATCTCTCTAATGGTGTGTGTTGCTGTGAGGTTGTGAGGAGTGTGTGATGGTGTATGTGTGTTGCGAAACAAAAGAAACAAAGAGAAAAATGGTGTTTTCATTTTCGTGAGGTTTTTTTTTATCTTCCTGAATGATGGATGAAGATGATGATGAAAAAAATGATCCGCTCCCCTCTCTCTATATTGCCCCTGGTCAATATGTACTGTAGGTGTATTTATTATTCTATTGTGTCCCTTCCCACATGGGCCCATGTTTTTGTATGTATATAAATCTTTTAAGAGAGAATAAAAACATGAATTTGAGGGGGGTGGGGACTATGTGGTAAGGGTAGGGTATGGTAGGTGGTTAGGATAAGGTAGAGGGTGTTGAGATTTAATTGGTTGCGTGGTTAATTTGTTATTTTTTGTATTTTTGTGGGATATAATCACACAGGTGAGGGAACGCAGTAAGACGAGGGTAAAAATGGTAAAAATATTTTCGAGGAGGGAAAACATTACGTGTCTACATCGTTCCTTCTTTCATTATCATATATGCCTTCAAAGCACTCATTATCTGATTGTGAGAATTCATTATTTCAGCAAAGTTTTCTCGACATTGGAACAAACAAGAACCTCCACTACTTGAAGCACTTGTACCACCAAAATGAGGTTTATCTTTTTTAAAAACTCTACTAGGAACAACTCCTAATCCCGAGTATCTCACCCCTCCAGAGTGCTATGGCGCTTTGGCTCAAAGCTGACTCAATTTTTTCCTGCATATAGAAAATTTGTTGTCAAATAAATTAAAAACAGAAATTTATTTGGCATACTGTGGTTGATTACTCGGCAAGAGTCTATGGCACATAAGTATAACTCACACATATTTCTTTTGCCGCTTCCTTAACATATACTCCATCTTGATTCTTATGAGTAGCAATGTACATTTGTGCTCGTCCAGGCTATTGTCCAGTCTCATCCATCTATAAATTAATAAACATGATCAAAATAATTTACTAGTTAGGAATAATTACGTTCGAGGTTTATTCACTCACTATTTCAGCCCTTCTTGTAGCATTGGCTTTGGAGCCACCAGTGTGTCGAATTGTTTGTTTCTTTCGATTTTCACGATTCCTTTGACGCATTTTCTTACAAAAATATATTTAAACCTCAATTATAAAAAAATAATTATACAACTATAAAGAAATTCATTTACATAAATAGTTTGTTGTTTCTTTAAAATAGTATTCAATAAAAGAAATTCATTGATCCGGTGTGATCCCATCCGACACCTTATCCATAATCAGAGCTTTACTTTTAAGTGGATCATCAACTTCATTCCACATGTAAATCTTATTTTCAGCCCACTTTTTTTCAATAAATAAAGAAACATGTCGTCGAGCAATTAATTCGGCTGTGTCAAAGAAGAATTTGGGCATCAAAATGAAAATATTGGTTAGCTTTTCTACTACATGTAAATATAAAATTCAAAGACAAAATTAACCAGTGGTATAGTCATCAGAATTTAGAGCTTATACCTTTATAATATGTTCAAAGACGCGGTTAAAATATGTCATAGGTAAACTCGACCATTTCTCAAAGTTGATTGGAAATAAAGAGCAATCACACGCTAATATTTCATAAAAACGTGAAAGTAGGCTACGTTCTTTCTTAAATGGTTCATGATAAACATCAAACTTAACCACAATACGTTCTTCACCTGTTAAATTCTCTACCTCCTTAGCTTTCACTTTGATTTTCTTGACATTATTTCTTGAATCTGTTATAAGAAAGAGATTGAGTGAAGCTATGAGAGACATTACATTAGCTTAGAAAGGTATGTTGAATATGTATTGATAGTCTTAAGTTTTTACCTATTGCGTCTATGACCCAATGTGTATTTGATTCACGTCTAGAACATTTTTGGGGTGCAGCCCTATCTGTTGGAGCTGGTTGTGATGAGTCCTGATTTGTTGGAGTCAAATGTCATGTAGAATGAACTGATCGAGATAACTGCGATGAGTTCTGATTTATCAAACCCAGATAGGATATAGAGTGACTTAATCGAGATGGTTGTGATGAGTCTGGATCAACCGAATATGGATGTGATGAGTCCCAACCAATAGGATATGGTTGTGATGAGTTCTGACCAACAAGCGATGCCTGTAATGAGTTTCGACCAATAAAGGATGGCTGTGATGAGTTTCGACTAACAAACGATGGCTGTGATGAGTCCTGACCAACAATAAATGGATGTGATAAGTCCTGACCAATAGGAGATGGCTGTGATGAGTCCCAACTAACTAGAGATGGATATGATGTCAAGTGATCTATTGGAGATGGTTGTGATTCAGGGAAAACAGTCGGAACCAGATGTGGAGTGTCCTGATCTATAAGAGCTGGATGAGATGCTGAATAAATTGGTCGAGATAGTTCTGGTGAATGTTTAATTGGCGGAGACAGATTCGTTTTGTCCAGAAAAGAAAGTGCTGATTCAGTACCTTGTGATGTAGATACCGATGGACCTAGTTTTTTCTTTTTTTGGGAAATTACACCTCACAGTAGTAACATTATAACACAACTGCAGTAGACTTGAATTGAGCATTACAGAGAATCAACTCTGGGGTTTTGGGAACTACTGGTGGGCAAATTTTACAAGAATTGGGCATTTCTTCCAATGCTAACTTTTCTTATTCACATAATTGAGCATTACAAGGGTTCACAGCAATTCATGCTTTTACTATTTCTAGTTTCTGTCTGGCAATCTCTAGATTTTTTTTAGTATGCTAAAAAGTATTTGTTCAGGTCTTAATAGATATCTTCATAGCCTTTAGCTTATTCGAGACAATCTACGTAGGATCACCAGTTACCCTTCTAGACTAAACCTTTTGCACCCTCTTTTTAAACTCAGGGTGATTCATAATAGTAGAGTACAATTTAAAAGGTTTTGGATAACGGGCTTTGGGTGATTGTGTGCAGTAGTTGATCATAATTAGAGTGTGGTATGAAACCCCTGGTATCATATAATTAGCCTAAATATGCCCCTGATTTTGCATCCACCAATAGTTCCCAAAACCCCAGTCAATCTTAACTCTAATTTAAGCAAATCTTAAATGGACATTTCTACATATTTTAAACACCAGACAAATTGATAAAAGAAAGGGCATAACAGTTGGCATCTCACACAAAACAAACGGTGGATGCAACTTGAAAAAGCTATCAAGTCACTCAGATATGAGAGAGATATACAGAAGAAACTTTAATTAATACCTCGACTGGACTGCTTAATAACTAGTCCAATTGGGCCGTCTGCCATGGAACTGATTTTGTAGTGTTGTTCTTCCGAGAAACAATCAACAGTTTCTCTCTTGTCTTGTTTCAGACCTAAAATAGGTCATATATTTATATGTCTTTACATTAGTGAGCTATAAGGCAAAGAAAGGCTAGATTCACAAAGGCACCTTTTAACCCACATAGGAAGGTCTTGTTGAAAATCAGTATTAAACAATACATACCTTGTTAGAGGCAAGTTAGATACATGACAAACTTATATAAAATCACAATGTCTATGTGATTAGCTAATTCATTTCTAGGTCATTTGACGACAATGAGTGATGTATACAACTTTGAGGTAGTTCTGTTGGAACTGTTGATTGGTAAAAGGTATTTAGATAAATCAAGAAAAGAAGAAAAACAAAATTTAGTTAAATGGATAAGGACATATCTAAGAGATCCAAAGAGAGTTTCTCATGTGATGGATAGAATACTTGAAGGTGAATACCCTATCAAAGGGGCACAAACAACAGCATTAGTAGCATTCAATAGGATGTTGCAGCACCAGAAAGGAATAGAAATGACAAGTTCTTGAATGAGAAAAATCAAGGTTATGGTTGGAGACATCGAATCAATAGACACAGAATGGTGGTATCTTACTCAGATACAACTCTCTATAGAAAATATTGAAATTGCAAATACAGTTTGTAGTGAAGAATATAAGTCGTTGCACTTCACATTAGACAAAAATGATAATAATTAAGAAAATAAGTCATTGCACTATTTGTGCATGAAGGTGGAATTTATATATACTACTAAATATTAATGAAGTAAGCAGTATAGTAAAGGTATAAGCAGTGTACGAGTTTAATGTTAAGGAGACTGATTTAAGGTATAGAATTATATTATAATTTTCTCATTTTTTCTCTGAATTCTTCAGTAGTTAGATATGGAATTGAAAAAGAAAACAAGACTAGCCAAACAAGACAAACTCTATAAAGACACAATCAAGACAAACAATGTAGGAAGGTTTACAACAACAAATACTCTTATCACAAACAATAACCCATAAAAGCAGAGATGCTAACTCACACAAATGTGAATACGACAGAGCAAACAAGACAAACTCTTTTCCTAAAAACCACTCCGTTACCTGGATCCCAAATTCTTGTTGTTGATATGGCTTATTCTCATATATTTCCTCTTCATCAACCTCTCCTATGTCAAAAAAATCTCTTGGTTTTAGCTGTACAGCCACACTCCATTATTTATCATTTTCATCATCAAAATAGTAGACCATATTTGCTTGTGATGCTTCAATATATGGGTCATCATCCACACAATCACCGATATGAATCAATTTAGAAAAGTTAACACAATTAAACTTTCAAGCATCTATTTTGAACCCTCTGTTTCGAGTAGTGTCAGCCCACTAGCATTTAAAAAGAACAACCCTAAATTGTCCATAGTAATTAAGCTCAATAATATCTTTTAACTTTTCATAATATAGCAGGTCTGCTTGTGTTGTATGTCTATCTGCACTAGATGTGACACAAAAAGTGTTAAGAGACAAGAACAACTCCACTATTTTGAGTTTTTAATCCGTGTTCTCTAGACGAAGTTCGAAATTTGAATCCATTAATGTTATAAGCGCTGAATCTTCTTGCATCTCAGGCTAGACCTTGTGCTACAAACTTCATCTCATCAGAGATAGTATCTACTATATCCGGATTCATAATCTAAATATATAAAACACTTACATCATAAATTATAAATTGATATACGAAAGTTATATTAAAAAAAATTCTAATATCATTCACTTACTCGCTTAGGAAATCAATCAGGGAACACTTTACTAACTCTTCTCTCTACTTTTGTTGCTGAAACTCATCGGCCTCTTGTACTTCTTTTGATGTAATCTCAAAATTCACTACAACGATAGTATAATTAGTAATTTTAATCCAATTGCTCAAAATCTATCTTACAAATCAAATCAATGTAGATTTCTTACTCAATAAATGACTTCACGACCGCACAATTAAGTAACACATATTGATGAGCTTGCATTTTCTCCAAATGAGTCGGTGATTCTGTTCTGAAGCCTCCAACATGCTTAGCTTGTTGAGGGAGCATACTTGACTTTTCAAAAGCCTCCAACATGCTTACCTTGTTGAGGGACCATACTTGACTTTTCAGAAGCCTCATTTTGGCTAGGTTCATGATTTACACGTTTAGGTCGATTTAACCTTGACTCAATTTCCTCAAAATAACGAAAATAAAGAGTAAGAGCTTATTCTACTATGTAACCTTCAGCTATGGAACCTTCTGCTTGTGATTTGTTCCCTACAGGGGACTTAAAATGGCCCAACAATCTATACTAAAAATATTAATGTATAAGACAAAGCATTTACGTTGAAATACTACAGCAAAATCAACTAAAATGATTTTGAATAATGAATATCTTACCTTTCAGCAAAATAAATCCAGCGATAATGTACCGGGACACCTTTTTTTACCTCATCAACTAGATGAACAGTTAGATGAATCATTACAGTAAAAAATGATGGAGGAAACAAAATCTCTAAATGGCAAAGAGTTACCACAATTCAATTTTGTAGCTTGTTTAAGTCTGCAAGACTTAAACTTTTCAAACAAAGTTGCCTGAAAAAGGAAGAAAACTCAACCAAAGTTGCAACAACCTGTATTGAAAGCACATTGTGAATTGCTATGGGTAACAACTGTTGCATAAGAATGTGATAATCGTGGCTTTTTAAACCAATTTTTTTTCTGATCCAAATCAATACGATGACATATATTACTTGAATAACCATCCGGCACTGAGATATTCTTTGAAGTCTTGAGGAAAGCCACTTTCTTGTTCTTTGGAATTGCAAATACACTAAATTTACACTGATCATTCTCGTCGACCCAAAGATTACGCCTTATGCCCATATCTTATAGATCTCTTCGAGCCTTAGCATGATCCTTTGAATTTTATTTATCATTTAACAAAGTGTATATAACATTGTCACACACATTCTTTTCAGTATGCATCGGATCTAAATTATGGGGCAACGAATTAAACTCCCAATATGGAAGATCAAAGAATATGCTTTTCTTCTTCCATTGTTGAGTTGCATCTTCCCCAAAAATTTTTCCCTTTTTCTTTTCTGTAACTCTGATTGTCTTCCAAATGTGACATTGATATCTTTCACCTGCTGCAAAATTTCTGACCCAGATAACTTCTTTGGAGGGGCCCTCTCTTCTATATTTTCATCAAAATGATGTCTCATCAATCTAAATTTATGATTTCTTGCCAAGAATTGATGGTGGCCAATAAAACAACATTTCTACTATGACGAAGTCGACAAAGCTCTGCATCAAAATTACAAGAAGGACATGCAAGACCAGTATGCGTCAACCAGATAAGATATCAAGACCAGGAAAATCGCTAACTGTCCACATAAGTGTTGCTCGAATTTTGAATATTTCATTCTTTGATGAATAAAAAATATCCACGCCTTCACTCCACAACTCACTCAACTCCTTAATAAGTGGTTGTAGATATACATCTATGTTATTTCCTACTGTACGTGGATCTGGAATGATCATTGAGAGGACAAAATTTGATCGCTTCATTCACAACCAAGGAGGAAGATTGTATGAAAACAAAACCACGTGCCAAATGCTATAGTTAGTACTTATTGTTCCAAAAGGATTGAAACCATCACTAGCTATTCCTAATAGAACATTTTGAGGATCAGAAGCAAATTCAGGATAATTTATTTCAAGCCTTTTCCATCTAGAATATTTCGAGGATCGAGGGTACCTTAAGATTCCATCTTTGTTACCATCCTCTGCATGCCATCTCATATGCTCTGCAATTTTAGAGCACATAAACAATCTTTGTAATCTTGATTTTAATAAAAAAGTAGCGCAAAATTTTTACAGTTTTTTTTTGCTTCTTCTTTTGCTTTTTTTTGTTTCTTACTTGTACTAGGAGCATGATCAAGATTGCTATCCTTCTCAGGCTTCCATCTAGAAGTGTGACAATACATGCATGATTCTGCATTAACATCATCTTCCCAGTAAAACATGCAATCATTTGGGCAAGCATCTATCTTGATATAATCAAGGAACAACTTGTTGATGGTCTTCTTAGCCTCATAAAAATATATAGAGATCTTTTCAAATTTAAATGCATCCCTGAGCAGATCTAGCAGCATTGTTATTCCCTCACTTAATCCAGACAAGCACTTTATGTGATAAAGCTTTAACAAAAATTCCAACTTTGAATACTTGGATCCTTCATACAAATCTTCACTTCCATCTTTAAGCAATTCAAAATAATCTTTGCTATTTGAACCAGACAAATCATGTAAAGTTTCTTCTTCTCCCACTACTTGTGATGTGCCTGCATCAACAGCCTCATGCCTTAAATCCCCGAATACTTCATTAATCAATAATTCAATAGGATTTTCAAAAGGTTGTGCATCTTGAGTGACCTCTATGTTTTTGGAATTAGGCAAAACATCTATTTCCCTATGCACAACCCAAGTGACGTAATGTTTAGGGAAATCCTTATTCATTAGATGGTGAAACACCACTTCTTTTGTTTGCCATTTTTTAAAACCACATATAGGATATGGACACTTTATTTTATCTCCTACAGATCCATTGGTAAATGCAAAATTTAGAAACTGATTCAAACCAAGCAAATACTCTGGTGTGTTTCTTGGCATTCTAATCCAAGATCTATCCATTAAAGAATTTGATGAATATGTTAAATATCACCTATAAGATTTCATAAAGAAGAAAAGTGAATGTAATAGAAAATAAATAAATTAATGAACTCTAACAAAGAGCATACACAACAAAATATCTTATGAAAAATTATTCTAACATATAATTATGATGTCTGGGTCAATTTTTCCACAACTCAACTAACTTTACAGACATAGAAAACAAGTTCAACGACCATAATCAATTAACAATGATGGAAAATCTTCTCCCTTAAAAGCAAAACCAGCACGTTTATTTATTTGGTAACTAAGAAATCTCCGGACTAATAGCACACAATTCAAAACCTAGTGATTGAATCACAGAGTAAATAACAATGTCAAATAAGGCAGTACAACTAGAATAATATTATGTTATACAAGTATTATTTACTAAGTTCAAGAATAAAAAATGTTGGTTTACATGTTCATTGGCCCTAAGCATAGCTAAAACATACACAATAAGCACATCCCAATTATACAATAATAAGAATGAAGAAGCTGACCTTCAAATTGTGATTCACCTCAAGATAGAGCTTGACTCAAGTAAAACAATCCAAAGTCTTCAAGAAAAGTAACGGGAGTACAAGAACTTAATAATGAAATGGATTAGAATCTATGTCCTCGATTTTGTCCAGGATCTCCTGCAGGATTAAACCAGAAGTTATGTAATTTCCAACATCTGTTCATCATGAATCATTTGAAAATAAACATGACTCTTTGAACAAGTCTGAGACAAGAATAATAAAACTTATGTTCGACGTATTATTAACAAGTTTATGTATTATTCTTTCCAAAACATAAGAAGTAAACAAATTAGAAAAATTCGTACAGCAACAACAACGTAAGACTACTAAGCCTAAATCAAAAACAAGTCAGAATCAGCTATATGAATCCTCACTGTATGTGTCATTTCATTTAATACTATAACAATATCGTTAGACTACTACGCATCAATCATAAATAAGTCAGAGTCAACTATATGAATTCTCACTGTTCATGGGATCCCATTTAGTACAACAACAACAACATCAGACCTACGCATCAATCAAAAACTATTGAAGCCTATTTTCTAAAATATTTTTCAGTTATCCACATAAATATGATAATGCAACAGAAGAGACGCATAATATTTATAATTATCATACGACAATATGAGGGAAGTGAGACATATGAAACAGCTAAAAAATGTAAAATTTTGATCGTAAAGTACCTCCGACCAAAGAAGGAGATATAAGTTTAGCGAAGAAAGTACAAACAATCAACTCCATGACAGAGAAACAAAGTGCTTTTACTGTTACTGTAGAACCATTCTAATTCATTTATCCTGAAGAAAATAGCAGTAAAAACTCTACCAAAACAAATAAAGAAGAATCACCTCAAAACCAAAACCTCTCCAATCACGATCTATCCGAGCCAGCACATTCCCATCAATGTCCTTGAAAGGAAATATCCAATTCCAAAAGCTAGGATTTTCAACAATAGCAAACTGCTTATTTCTACAACATATGATAAAAATATTCTAAGTCATAAAATAAGCTAGAGCATCCACTGAACAACATTATTTATCTGACACACAAAGGATGATAGTCACATTTAAGAGTCAGAAATATTTCCAACAGCTAAACTTGGAAATATTTAAATGCTAAAGCAACCGTAGATCTTTTCTGATAACTGGTAATATCTCAACTTGTACATTTGAGGTATGTTAATGCAAGAATTGATGATCCTTCTTCGCTAGCCAAATTATGCAATCTACGGACCATAATTACTTATTCAGTAATGAAAAATGTGCAGCTTCTAGCGGAGATCTGGACAATGTCGGAGTTAGATCATGTGGAAATTCAAGATGTGGATATGCCTAATCCTATTGAGGCAGAAAGGTATCTTAATATTGGAGAGCAACAACGACCTTTGTTTCTTGATAACTTGCAAACACTTGTTTTCGATTTTTTTATAGAAATCCTAATAAGAATACCCAATCTAGATAAACTATAGATTAGAGATGTTATCAAACAAAGTGAGTGGTCTGCTTTTCTTGATTGTCTCGTTCCACTATAGAGGCTTGAAACGCTAAGTATAAGGGCAAAAACAGACAACGGTCACCTTGTTCTCTCTCTTGAGATATTTTCCTACCTAATCTGAAGGAATTGAGATTATTTTGGACTAATTTGGCATGGCAAGATATGACTATGCTCTCTAATTTGCCCAATCTTAAGGTTCTCAAAACATTTTCTGCATTTAATGAAAATGTTGTGTTTCACAAATTAAAATATCTACGATTTTGGTTGGAACATTTGGAAAGCTGGTAAACATCTAGTGATAATTTTTTGATGCCTGAGCAACTCTTCCTTCGGACTGTAACAAAATTGGAGGAGATTCCACAAAGTTTCAGAGAAATAATAACATTAGTTCGAGTGGAAAATTACAGCTATGCAGTAGAGACTAGTGCAATGAAAATTCAACAAGACTGGGGAAATTCGAGCTTCAAATTCGAATTACAGGTTAATTAAATTCAATCTTTAATTATTATCTGTAATTAACCATACACTACTATAATACTTGCTAGCAGCACTGACTGGTAATACAACCCTTTTTTGATAACTGGTAACATTCAAACCATACACTAATCTTTAGACATTATTACACTAATCTTTCCCAAAGTTTTCACAGAACTTAAACTCTTTACTAATTGGGAGTACATGGGAATTATCAGTACTGCCTCATAGGGAATTTTGCTAGCAACACTAACTGGTAGTACACTAATATTGCTATTGTGATTGTCACACCCCTTTTTCGCTCGAGGGAGCCGAGTCGAAGGGTTTTCCAATTAAAGTGACAATATTGAATAGGGATTATTTTATTTACAGAGTCGCTACTTGGAATTGAGTTATGGTGTTCCAAGTTACCTTATTAAATCCCTCATCAAAAGAAAATGACTCTTATTATGGTTTGCGAAAATAGAAGATCGGGTAAGAAATTCTGTTGACCAAGGGGAAGGTGTAAGGCACCCCTCGAATACCGTGGTTCTAGCACGGTCGCTTTATTGACTTATCTTGACTTAAATTATTTTAATAAATTATGTTAAGGCCTAAAATCGCTCATTTTTAATGTTTAAAATTATTTTTAAAACTCTTATTTTTAATCGAGAAAAAATTATTTTTTATGAAAATATTTGTCAAAGTGTATTTTTATATCTTTGAATTTAAAATATCTCAAAAGATGTATATGCCACATCTTAATTGAGACGAACAAATTAAATATATATGCTTAAAATTTGTTTTAATATTAAAAACATTGATATAAATTTTCTATAACTCAGAACAATTTTTTATTTGAAATGCTACTTTATCTTATCAATATATTAAAGCAAGATTCAATTAAAATAATTAATTAATTTAATAACTAAATTCTATTTATAACAATGAAATAAAAAATAAATAAAATAATACAATAAACAATCTTCTTACTATTTTGGACATAATCATACAACAGTACCATTTTTCAATATAAAATGTTAAATAATATTCCCTAAAACAAACAACTTCTCAACTAATCAACCTAATTCTATAAGAAATAAACAGTATATACTCCTCCGCTTTAACTCTCGTTTGATTGGCGTCGTAGGGCTGCCAGTGACGCTATGACAGAGATGAGAAGGTGAGTAGCTATCCGACGTAAATTTTATCGGAATAAAGCCAGCGATGCTATTTTTCGATAAATTTTACCATAACAATGACCAAATAATGGTCGTCGTTGGCCGGATCTAATTTTTTATTGACTTTTATTTGATGAATTTGGATGGATTACCGGCGGAATGTCTTTGCCGATGAGAAAGAGAGAAGAAAAAGGGGACGAGGGCGGCGCAACTAGGCTTCGCCGGCCGGTGGTGAAGGTAGGTGGCGGTGGCGATGGTTTCAGGGAGGTTTCCGGCGATGTTGGTCCAGTCGAAAGTCGCGGAGTTAGGGAAGAGGAAGACGGCGCAGGCGCGGATGTTTTCGACTGGTGGGTGGCAGTTGGGTCATTTTTCGTCAGTTTCCAGCAAGAAACTCGCCGAAAAATTCAAAAATAAGAATTTCTCTCTTCTCCGTTCAATTTTTGATTTTTCCTCTCTCCCTCTCGCTATCCTCTCTCATTCTGTGTATAATATAATTTTCAATATATGGTGTTATTGCGTGTGAAGTGTGTGCATTATTCTCTATAATAATAGAAAGAATAAAATAGAGTGTATATGTGATGTATTCACGGATAGTGGCTAATTATTTTTAATGTATGAAGATTCTATCTTTTATAGAATATGTATGCATGTAAATATGATAGATGTATGATGTGTTATTATCGGTGCAATAAATTCCTTTTTTTTTTGTTTAACTTGAGATTAACAGTTAGCACATAATATTTTGACATTCGATCCTTTGCATATAAATATATATATATTCTTTTAACTTGAATGCTAAACAATATTCAAAATCACTTTAACATTTAACTTAATAGTTTTCACAAAAAATTTACATTATAAATGGTACAAAATTTGAAATAGAACCTGTTAATGTATTAAGTGAAATTCAAACGTTCTCACCGAAAATCTTGATCCCACTTTAACTTTTCATTCTCTCTTTTTACTGATGTTTTTTCTTACTCTGTGTTTTTCTCTGCTTTTTTTTGTTCTGATTTTTTATGCAGAAAAGTACGTTTTCTTTTGTTTTTTTTACTGGTTTAGAAGTCCTTATATATGGGGACTTTTGGGGAGGGGGGGGGGGGGGCGGGGAACAATTACTTTAGGGGGGGGGGGAAATTATTCATCAGATAAGGCAGATAAGGGAAGGGTGATTTTAAAATTCAAATTAATTTATAAAAGATAATACTAATAATAAATCAATAAATAAATAATATAATAAATATAAAAATAATAATTAATTAATTTTATATTTAAAAATAATAAAAAATAATAATTAATTAATTTTATATTTTAAAAAACATAATAACAACATAGACAAAAACAAATATAATAAAATAATATTTAAATTATTAATTTATTTATTAAAATTTATAAAATAAAACATATATATTTTAATTTTATATTAAAATTAAAATAAAAATAGAAATAAAAATCAAAATAATATATGATTAAATATAAATATAAATATAAATATTTAATATTGATAGACAAGTTAAAATTTAGGGAGGATCAAAAATCACGTGTCTACATTTTTGCCCCTCTTTGTGTGAAATCTCGAAGAGGTTTTCATATAAAGAAGTAGACCAGATATGATTTTTCACCCTCCAATTATTTAAAAGGTAAAAATAAAAAAAATAAAAAAATAATATGATTGAGTCCTGTTTTTGGACATCCTACCTATCCCGGGTTATAAGAGAATCAGGTCACGAGTAGTTCAAAGGTAGTATAGAGAGAAAAAGAGTTAAAGTTGAGTGAGATTTCATCCAATTTCCAGTTAACAACTTCTGCTTTTACATTCAATTGACTAATAAAAGATCAAAAATGAAGAAATACAAAAAATTGCAATCTCTAGAATCTTGATTCAAGCCTTCGCGACTTGAATTAAAAAATTCACCCTATTCTTCAGGCGGACTCCTGGACTTACAGCTTCTTCACGCTGTTCTTCAGTCGGGCTCCTGGACTTCCAATTTCTTCACCCTGTTCTTCAGGCGGGCTCATGAATTTGCTATTTCTTCACCCTGTTCTTCAGGAGGGCTCATGGATTTGCTATTTCTTCACCCTGTTCTTCAGGCGGGCTCCTGGACTCAAAGCAAATAGTGAAACAGAAAAATAACATCCCATTCTTCAGGAGGGTCCTGGATATAAAATAAATTTTCATTCTTTAGGAGGGTCCTGAGCATAAAAATAAATTCCCATTCTTCAGGAGGGTCCTGAACATAAAATAAATTCTCATTCTTCAGGAGGGTCCTGAGCATAAAAATAAATTTCCATTCTTTAGGAGGGTCCTGTCCCATTCTTTAGGAGGGTCCTGAACATAAAATAAATTCCCATTCTTCAGGAAGGTCCTGAGCATAAAAATAAATTCCCATTCTTCAGGAGGGTCCTGAACATAAAATAAATTTCCATTCTTCAGGAGGGTCCTGAGCATAAAAATAAATTTTCATTCTTCAGGAGGGTCTTGAGCATAAAAATAAATTCCCATTCTTCAGGAGGGTCCTGAACATAAAATAAATTCTCATTTTTCAGGAGGCTCCTGAGCACAAAAATAAATTTCATACAACAAAAATAAAATTTTTGCCCCAATTTGTACTGGAGAAATTTATGTGTCACTGGATCTTAATAAACCTCGCAAATAATAAAGTTTATCATGACCGAGATCCAGTTTTGGATGTTCTAACCATATTTCTTGCATTGAGAGAAGTGTGAAATTGCATCTTTTATCTGAAAACAATTATTTCATCTCTGTTCCAAACAAAGAAAAATTGTGAATTTTAAAAAATGTGGTGGTTGGTTTGTGGCATTTGTCTTTTGAAGTGGCCGCTCTCGCACTTGTCATGCTCAACTCTTTTCCAATCCATGATAATATTCATTGAATTGGTATGCCTCTAACTCAGAATTCTGACTACTGAGATCCTCAAGTCAAATCATATTTCTGTTGTATGATGTTTCTGAGTTTAGCTTCCAATACATCCCTTAGATTTTCATGAGTTTAAAATGGTTAAATCACAATCATCTTGAGTACCTTACTTTTACTTTGAAATGTTATCTCTATGCATCGACCCTTTGTCTTGCTTTGTACACTTAAAGAAGTTGGTAGCGAGTTTGGAGTCCTTTCTCACTTGAATTGACGTGAATTTGACTCAAAAGACAACGAAATTTTTTTGTTTAATGACAAGGACACAAAAAATCAAAAATTAAAATAAAACAAAAAGAAAAAGACAATGGGCATCTCTTCTTCAAAATAAAGAGAAAACTTATTTGAATATGGAAATCGATTCTGGTGATTATGACATGCATTTTGAATCAAACAACCAGATCTACCCACACCAATCATTACAACTTTTGTCCACTTATTGAGCTTGAAATTAAGTCAATCTTGAACTTGTTCCTTCTTGATAACAAACTTTCTTTGGCTAGTGGCACCTCAATGGGTTTTTACCAACGAGCCCATATCCTTTTCATTTCTGTCTCAGCTCACAGTCGTCTTTGGTGCCCAAAAGGGTTTTCACCAATAAGACTCTCTCATTTTCTTTAAAAAAAAATAAACACCCAAAATTTGAAATATCATGCACTCATAACATTGTCTTGACATTCTCAAAGATTGATCTAAAGGTCTTTCTGTG
This sequence comes from Capsicum baccatum var. pendulum, assembly GCA_030864225.1. Lineage (NCBI taxonomy): Eukaryota > Viridiplantae > Streptophyta > Magnoliopsida > Solanales > Solanaceae > Capsicum > Capsicum baccatum. The sequence goes on along the minus strand of CM061560.1, from coordinate 253,249,639 downwards.
ATTGTAACTTGGCTTTTGGATAGGGGTTAGAAAGAAAGATCGGCGTGAGGCTCAAAAATTTATATAACATTGGGTGAAACATACAAAGTTTGGAATCGACTCCTATTACGGAAATAAACTTTTTGCCCCAGTTTTATCTCATTCTAGGTAATTTGAATTTTCTTTTGGTTGGAACGAACCCCGGAGTAGGGCTGCCTACGTATCTTGTCATAACAAGAATCAGGTCAAACGTAGTTCAGGAAACATCATTCTCTTGTTTGATTTTAATTTTTGATTGATTTCTTTTTCTTTTTTTTCAATTTTTTTAATTTTAATTTTCTGACTTTAATTTGTTTCCAAAAGAGGGGTATGAAAAAATAAAAGCTCAAAGGGGTAAGCAAAGGTTGATATATTATTAGGATAGTAGAACAAAATGCCTTCATCATTTCAAATCTTTAAAAATGTAAGTACAAAACATACATAACATAATTGTACATGAATATCATACATAATATCTTTTAACTGCATCCACATTGATCGGCATTCCTTCCACTTCGCCTTCTATATCAATCAAATATAACGCGTCATTAGGTAACACTTTCTTTACCATAAATTGTCCATGCCAATTAGGAAAAACTTTGCCTTTGGCTTCAATCTGATGAGGTAGGATGCATCTTAGTACCAACTGACAAACTTCAAAATGTCTGTGACGCACCTTTTTGTTATATGCTCGTGTCATTCTCTTCTAGTACAGTTGTCCATGACATACTGACGTCAATCATTTTTCATCTATCAAACTTAATTGCTCCAAACAAGTCTTGACCCATTGGTCCTCATCAATTTTAACTTCTACAACTACTCGAAGAGACAGAATTTCAATCTTTGCAGGTATAACTGCTTGAGTTCCATACACTAACAAGTAAGGAGTTGCACCAATTGAAGTCCGAACTGTAGTACGATAACCCAACAAAGCAAAAGGTAACTTTTTATGTCATTATTTGGAACCCTGCACCATCTTATGGAATATTTTCTTTAAGTTTTTGTTAGCAGCTTATACAGCTCCATTCGTTTTTGGACTATAAGGAGTTGAATTCCAATGCATAATCTTAAATTGCTGGCACACTTCTTGCGTCAGATGACTATTGAGATTCACAGCATTATCCGTGACAATTATCTTTGGAATTCCAAACAAACAAATGATATTGGAGTGAATAAAATCAACCACCACATTCTTGGTCATTGACTTGAAATTTGTTGCTTCCACCCACTTTGTGAAATAATTAATAGCTACCAAGATGAACCTATGTCCATTAGAATCTTTTGGTTCAATTGGTCCAATTAAGTCCATTCCCCAAGCCACAAAAGGTCATGGATCAGTCGTTGTAGACAACTTAGATGGAGGGGAATGTATTAAGTCTCCATGTACCTGGAATTCATGATATTTACAAACGAAATTGATAGAATCTCGCTCCATGGTGAGCCAATAATAACCTGCTCGGAGTATTTTCTTTGCCAAAACATACCCATTCACGTGTGGTCCATAAATCTCAAAATGTACTTCAGTCATGATTTTTGAAGCTTCTTTAGCATCTACACACCTCAGAAGTCCCAAATCAGGAGTCCTCTTATACAAGATTCCTCCACTTAGGAAAAATCCACTAGACAAGCGTCGAATATTTCTCTTTTGATTACCATCGACATGTATAGGATATTTTCCAGTCTGAATGTATTCTTTGATATCATTGAACCACGGCTCCCCATCAAGCTCTTCTTTAACAACATTGCAATATGCATGTTGATCATGAATCTGTATATGCAAAGGGTCAATATAAGTTTTGTCGGGATGTTGAAGCATCGAAGATAAGGTTGCCAAAGCATCAACAATCTCATTATGAACTCTGGGAATGTGTTTGAACTTTATTGATATAAATTTTTGACAAAGATCTTGCAAACAACCTCTATATGGTAAGAGTTTTGAATCACGAGTCTCCCAATCTCCTTGGATTTGGTGGACTAATAAATCTGAATCTCCCAATACGAAGAGTTCTTGAATCCCCATGTCAATGGCTAATCTCAATCCCAGAATGCAAGCTTTGTATTCTGCCATATTATTGGTACAGTAGAATTGAAGTTGGGCTGTTATAGGATAATATTGTCCTGATTCAGAAATAAGAACTGCTCCTATCCCCCCTCCTTTTACATTAATAGCTTCATCAAAGAATAACTTCCAGCCTGAATGGCAATCTTCAGAAATAAACTCATCAATATACAATACCTCTTCATCTGGAAAATAAGTCTTCAATGGCTCATACTCCTCATTAATAGGATTTACAGCCAAATGATCTGCCAACGCTTGAGCTTTCATTGCAGTTCGTGTCGCATAAACAATAACAAACTCTGTGAGCAATATCTGCTAGTTCGTGAGTCTGCCTGTGGGCATAGGCTTCTGAAAAATATACTTTAAAGGATCCATACGAGAGATAAGGTAAGTAGTATAAGATGACAAGTAATGTTTCAGCTTTTGGGCTACCCAAGTTAAGGAACAGCACATCTTCTCAAGAAGAGTGTACTTAGCCTCATAAGTGGTAAACTTTTTGCTGAGGTAGTAGATGGCTTGTTCTTTTCTGCCCATGACATTATGTTGGCCCAATACACAACCAAAAGAATTATCTAACACAGACATGTACAATATCAAGGGTCTACTTGGCTCTGGAGGAACCAAAATAGGCGGATTCGATAAATATCTCTTAATTCTGTCAAATGCCTCTTGACATTCTTCAGTCCATTCAACTTTAGCATTCTTCTTCAATAACTTGAATATTGGATCACAGGTTGTTGTAAGCTGAACAATGAATCTACTGATATAATTTAACCTTCCAAGTAAGCTCATCACCTCTGTTTTATTTTTTGGTGGAGGCAGATCTTGAATAGCTTTTATTTTTTAAGGATCTAACTCAATGCCACGTCGACTGACTATAAAACCCAAGAGTTTTCCTGATGGAATTCCAAATACACATTTTGCTGGGTTAAGTTTGAGATCATACCTCCGAAGTCTTTCAAAGAATTTTCTCAAATCTTTGACATGATCAGATTTCTCTCTCAACTTAATGATCACATCGTCTACATAAACTTCAATCTCTTTGTGCATCATGTCATGAAACATTGTGGTCATTGCCATCATGTAAGTTGTCCTAGCATTCTTTAGTCCAAAAGGCATGACTCAATGATAATATGTTCCTCATGGCGTGATAAATGATGTCTTTTTAGCATCTTCTGGATTCATAATGATCTGGTGATACCCCACATAAAAATCCACAAAAGACGCAAGATCATGTTTGGCACAATTGTCCAACAAAATATGGATATTGGGAAGTGGAAAATTATCTTTTGGACTCGCCTTATTTAGATCACGATAATAACACACATCCAAACTTTGCCGTCCTTCTTTGGAACAGGGACAATAGTCGCCAACCAAGTAGGATACTGGGCCAGTCGAATGACTTTAGCCTCAAGTTTCTCGTGATTTCCTCTTTAATTTTTACACTCATGTCAGTTTTGATCTTTCTTAGCTTCTGCTTGACACGAGGAAAAGCAGGATCAATTGGCAACTTGTGAACTACCAAATCAGTGCTCAAACTGGGCATATCATCATAAGACTACGCAAAGATGTCTTTATACTCATGCAAAGCTTCAATTATAGCTTTCTTTTATTGTGGTTGAACATGTACACTTATCTTAGTCTCCCTAATATTTTCATGATCTCCTAAATTGATCGCCTCAGTTTCTTCCAAACTGGGATTTGTCTTATTCTCAAACTGTTTGAAATCTTTGCTTATATCCTTAAATGTTTCCTCTTCATCGTATTCAACCTACTTATTCATTATTTCAAAATTTGATTGGGTTTTTAAATCTGGTTGACAATTCTTCATACATGTCATATCATTAGAATCAGCATAGAAAAAACTGTATGATAGAAAATAAATAAATAAAAATCAATCTAAAACTAAAACGAAGGGAAACTACGCTTTATTAGAAACATTGATAGAAAGAGTTTTAACCTAAAATACCAGATTTAAAGTTCTGAATTACAATCCTAGAATAATTCAAATTACAGGGGAAAAATCAAACAAACTACTAAGATTGTAAGAAAAACAAACAAACTACCAAGACTCCTTTATAATAGGGAGAGGAGTGGCCTCCCAATTGTTAAGCTGGACATCAGGACCGACAAACTGCACATCTGCATTGTTGGTGCCTTCCCCAATTTTAATCATATCAGCTTCATTGAACATATTCTTAAAAAGGTCAATCAACTTTGTATCATCATCATTTATTGATTCTGCGGCAGGTAACTTGGAGGATCCAACAACACTGAATTTGATGAAAGACTCATAAAATGGCGGTATCGGCTTGGTAAGTGACCACGACTCTTTCTTACAATTTTTAGTCTTCTTTATATATTCAGTAGTAAGCTCGTATCCCAGATAAAAGTACCAAAGTTCTCATAGAGGTTTACCGGATGAACAATGCCTTGCTAAAACATCCTTAGACCTTTTCCTGGTTCGAAACCATGCTTCAACATTTTATTCAGTACTATAACAAATGCAGAGGAAAATTGTGGTCTTGCGATGAGATTCCCCTCGAGGATATGCTCAACATCCACTACCTCAGAAGCTTGATGAATTAACACATTGGTAGTATCTGCTTCGATGGAGGAAACAGAGTAGTCTTTACACATGGATAAGTCTCCTTCACCATGAACAACTATCACTTGTCTGTCACATTCGAATTTGACCATTTGATGCAACGTTGATGCGACTGCTTTAGCCCTATGAATCCATGGCCTTCCCAATAACATATTATATGAAGTAACAATGTTTAGCACTTGGAAATCCATAGCAAAATCTACAGGCCCGATTGTCAATATAAGTTTTATTTCACCAAGGGCATCAATTTTTGATTCGTTAAAACCCTTGACGCATACATTGTTAGGTCGAATTCTCTCCACATTAACATTCAACTTTTGCAAAGTTGACATAGGACAAATGTTAGATCCTGGTCCTCCATCAATTAACACTCGAGTGATGATGGAGTGCTCATATTTTACAGTAATGTAGAGACCCTTATTATGTCCAGTACCTTCCACAGGCAATTCATCGTCTGAGAAAGTAATCTTATTTGCTTCAAGGATACTTTCAACAATTTTTTTCTATTGATTCACTTTAATCTCACTGGAAACACATGCTTCATTAAGAATCTTTATTATAGCCTTGCGGTGTTCCTCTGAATGTATCAATAAAGACAACAAAGAAATCTATGTTGGTGTCTTCTTCAACTGTTCTACAATAGAATATTCTGGCAATTTCATTTTCTTTAAAAATTCATCAGCTTCTTCTTCAGTAAAAGGTTTATTTAACGTCATTCGTTCTTCACGGCTTTGTTTATTCTTTCTTAACTCTACTGGAGCATAACATATTCCAGATTGAGTTAATCCGCTTACTTTATCTACATCTTTAGTCACTTCTTTCCCCTTATGCATCACCATACCGTGATCATAATTCAAAGGGACTACCTTGGTATCAACCATAGGCAGCTGTGACACTGGTTTAATAACAATAAAAGCTATGAGATCTCCTTTTATGATTAAAAGAGGATTACTGGATCTTTCGAGAATAATGAGTTTCGGCTTTATTTGACTTGACCCAATATTTTTTGAAATCTCTTTCCCCACCACCAAGGGAATATTCGATGATTTGGGCTTTGTTATCACCATCTCTGCTTCTACAAGCTTCTCTTTTGTCAAATCCATAGCATTTGCTGATTTTTCTGAATCAGTTTTAATTTTAATGATCGTCTTAAAGGAAATCTTAGCATCTTCACTACTAAGTATCACTTCGAGCATGTTTGTTTTGTTATGATCTGGCAGTGGATTTTGATTGATATTTGGAGCGTTTGGACTTTCTACCATGATCTGTTGGGTATTAATCAACTCTTGAATGGCTCTTTTCAGATACCAATACTTCTCTGTGTTGTGCCCTGGGGCATCAGAACAGTATTCAAATCTTCTAGAATAGTCCAAGTTCTTTGGAGGAGGATTCGGGATCATCTCTCCATTGGGTTTAGAATATTCATTTTTCTCAGCCTATGAAATAAACTGGTGTAAGATATTCCAATAGGAGTGAAATTATATTTTACCATGGTATCCCTTTTAAAGTCTGCTCTAGGATGGAAATTAGACCTTGGAGGGCCTCTTTGAACTTGCGAGACCGGTAAATAATTTTGGATGGCTGGTACACGCCATTGCAGGTAAGAAGGAGCCCACGCATATGGTTGTGTATTGTAAATAGGATATAGGAGAGATGGAACGAAATATAATGGATTCTGTGCGTATGGTTGACGCACACCTCTCCAATTTTGTCGTGGACCTTCCACGACAGTTGCTACATCCTCTTTTCTTTTCTTTCCCTCGAAACTTTCTGCACCACTTTAAATTGCCTATGTTGTTGCTTTCAAAGCGGCCTGACTGATGATCTTTCCTAATTTGATTCCGTTTTCTACCATCTCTCTAACTTTGATAACTTCGGCAAATGTGCTTCCGATAGTAGAGAGCAAATGATGGAAATAATCAGGTTCTTGTGCTTGCAGAAAAATATCAATCATTTCAGATTCTTTTTATTAATGGTCTGACTCTTGAAGCCTACTCTCTCCATCTGATGGTATATTCTCAAAAACTTTCGATCATCTTTTTTCTCATGTTGGCAAGCGTAGTGCCATCTGGCACTATCTCAATGTTATATTGAAATTGTTGAATGAAATCTCGAGCCATGTCATCCCATACGTGGCAACGGGAAATGTCTTGATCGATGAATCATTCAGAAGCTATCCCTGTAAGGCTTTCTCCAAAGTAAGCCATCAATAATTTTTCTTTTCCTCCTGCTCCCCTTAATTGATTGCAAAACTTTTTCAAATGAGCTACAGGATCGCCGTGTCCTTCATATTTGTCAAATTTTGGTATTTTGAACCCTATCAGCAAATGAACATCAAGAAACATATTTAAATCCTTGTATGAAACACTTTTTGGTCCACCTAATCCTTACATATTTCTTATACTCTGTTCTAGACTTCTAACTTTTCTAGCCATCTCCTCCTGTTCCTCATTCTTGGCAATCTTCTCAATCACGATAGGTGTATCTTATTGATTAACATGATAAGGTGGATTTTGGAATTTGAAAGTCATTTCAGGAGGATATAACATATCATGATTTGGTTTTCCCATATTCTTCGGTACTGTCGGTTGAGTACCCGCAATAGCTGGTGCTACAGAAGTAAAAAGAGGGTTATTTACGATAGATGGATTTGGTGGGCGCATGATAGAAGTACTAGCAACTCCAGACATATTAGCAAATGGGCCAAATCCTGGTGGGTAAAATGGATCACTAGTTTGAGCTGGGTCAGAATTTGGATCATTTGAAGTTGAAAGTCTAGGGATTGAAGAAGGCGGGGCTTGTCCATTCAACCAAGCTTGGTACATCTCCGCCATCTTTTGGTTTAATTACTTTATTTCTTCCATTGATGCAACTTCCTGCGAAATCAACTGATTCTGCTCTTCTTCACTATCAGACCCTATACCTTCTCTTTGGGTCATTCTTCTTTTACCCTTGTATCTGGTGTTATACGGATGTGATGCCACTTTAAACCACAAACCAACCACCAATAACTTTATCTTTCTGTGATCATGTAGTAAACGGGTGAGTGTTATATATTTAACACATTATAATGTCACGTTATATGTCATGCTTCTATATGCATTTTCCAACCTATCATGGAAGCTTTGTGTTTTATCCCGGCTTTTTAGGCGTATTTTTTTAAAAATTATGATTGAACCCTTTGGAGGGTTGCCTACGTATCATGCCAGGACATGAATCAGATCTTATGTAGTTCGGGAGGAATTTAACAAAATTGTTTTATCTTTTTTTTTTATTATTGAAGAAACTAAATAAAGTAAGTGAAGTAGAACATATGTAATATATATAGAAATAAACAATCAACTTCATTACATTCTATAATATAAATACGACAAAATAACTGACCCAACTCCTAAAATAAAACCTACTAACTGATATCTGAAAACTAAAAGACATAATATCTAAACAAGAAGTTTTCAAACTGAAAATAAAAAACTATGACAAAGAAAACAACGATCCATTCAAGGAGACTTCGGTTTAATATGTCCTCCCAAGCTCAAATATATGTCCTCCAATGAAGTAGTGAGTTGTTGTGCAAAAGTTGGTACTTGTGCCAAAAAGTCCTCGCAATCCAACTGCTGATAATCCAAACCCATTCTGGCAGTATCCTGTGCTACACGGCGGACCTTCCCTCGGAGGGAACTGAAGGCCTGATCCCATTCCTGGTCTTGTCAATCTCGGAAATCAACCATTTCTCTTTCTTGTTGTTCACGAGCAGAAGCAACCTCCAACTGTTTGTGCAATATTCCTCTTTCATGGATCCATTGAGATCTCTCTCGATCGAATTCTTCTTACATGTTCCGCTCAACTTCTTGCAACTATTGTCGGCGAGATGCGGGAAGTTCTGCAACGTGTGACCCCCTAGTGGTAGAAAGCTTGATTTGTCCCCGAAGTGCAACCTCAATATATGCTGACTTAGCTTTCTCTTCAGCAAATTCCCTTTGTTGTTCGTCTATTTTTGCCCTGGCATGCTCTAATTCTGCTCTCAAAACTTGGTTGGCTTCATGATGTTTTTGCATGGCTCTTTTAATTCCTATCCTGATTGTAGCTTTCTGATCTATAGGTCCGCTAACCAATCTTTCTGGTCTGACTGGCGGACTAGACTGTTCTTCAAACCATTCACGATAATTTGAGTGAACTTCTCCTTTCTCACGCTCTATGACCATTGTTTCAATCCCCATAATATGGCAACCCTCCCAAATCTGCTGGGCCAAATCTTCTGGAAGTGGAATCTCTGGTCTGACCTCAAATACAAACTCAGTCATGTTTTCCGTTATGAGAATTATTTTACGTCTTCCTAGCTGACGTAGAACGCTCAATGTAAAATACGGTTGAAAACCTCTAATACCCATTAATAACAAGAACGGGCGAATGATAGAACTATGTATGACTTGCTTACAAGGGAACCAATGGAGATTCCATGTGATTTTATCTACTGTCAAAGAATGAAAAAGTTTAACCCAATCTCCAATTTCTTTTGGACATTTATATTTCTCCATCTTTTCCTCGTAATCGTTGATGCGATTAAATCGCTCAGGATTGAACCTTGTCAATGTAGGACTTTGATAAAGATGCTCCACAATCCACATTTGTAACAAGATATTACATCCCTCGAAAAAACTCTTTCCCTTCTGACAAACAGTCAGAGCACGGTAAATATCAGCTAGGATCATTGGTACCATAGTGTAATCTTTCTTAATCAGTATCTGTACCACTCCTGCTAAATGAATATTAATTTTTCTTCTCTTCTTGGGAAGACCATAGTGCCTAAAAAGGCTACCATGAATGCAAATCATCTGTGAATTTTTCAAGCCTCAAAACTTCCCATATTACAAAGTTGTTTACCGTACTTTTGAAACCCCTCTTGCTTTCCGTATTTGTCATACAAAAACTACAAGCTTGCAAAATCTGGTTATCGAAATAAGTCCTAGGGCTATAAGTTTCTTCCGATGCATATCCCCATATCCAACATAGCTCGCTATCTCTTCTAAAGTCGGTGTTAACTCAAAATCTGAAAAGCGGAATACATTATTTCTCGGGTCCCAGAAATTCAGTAATGCAACAATCACTTCCCTATTAGGGTTGATTCTCATGATACTCATCAAAAAACCCAAATACTTATGTATCTCGCCATAATCGAATGTATCCATTGCATTCCACCATAACCAAAGTTGCAGAGGGATTTCATCAACAACCTGAAGTGGTACACTCCCATCCCTCTTTCTCTTTTGACGCTTTCCATGAACCGGATGAGACATTTTATACCTATTGATAAGGACGTGAGATTAATAAATGTCTAGACTTTGGCAGAACTTAATTTATTAATTTTGAAAGAATTTAATCTTGACTCATGAGATCTAATGCGACCATTATTGGGACTTAATTGTAAAGAACAATTTTATCAAAGTGAGAGAAATATGACTGATAATATTTTTAGGAAAATCATTTATTTAAATTGACTCTTTTAAAAAGTTTGCAATAACAAACCTCTAGACAAATTTAAACTATATGTTTGAAGACAATACTCCTAAGTATACTTAAAAGAACAAAAATAAAATAAAATGACTTAGAAGTAAAGAAAAAGAAGAATGATTGTTTTATGTATGAAGTTGAATAAAAATCTCACCCTCATAACCCCTAAAGGTTCAGGACTGTTAAAATATATGTTTACATATTTTATTACTTTGCAAAAATTCAGCTCACGACCCCTAAAGGTTCAAGCTATTATGATTTTTATGTTAAAATTAATTTTGAAAATAAGAATGAAAAGTAAAATAAAGATAATAATATTCATAAAAACGATCATTTTTCTTTTTCTTTTTTTCTTTTCAAAAATATCCTTCAATAAATTTGAGAATAAATATACTATTATTATTTTTCAAATAAATGATCGTATCCTAGGTAGGACTTCCTACGTGTCTCATAAAAAGTGAGGATTAGACTCTCGTAGTTCATGAAGATTGTAAAAACTATGTTGTTGTTCATTTAAAAATTTTCTTCATTTTTTTAAAAAAAAATAAAATAAAAATTTCCTTTCAAAAAAATGATTAACTAAATTTGAGGATAAATTAATCTCTCGTATTTTAAAATTGCCTAAAGCCGGTCAACAATTAAATAGCCTTCCAAGAAAATGTCAAATAGCACGTAGAATGAACATGTTGGTCTTTATAAATTAAGTCACCTGTCCTAGATAGACCCGGCCCCTGTGCCGAGTCCCGCTAAGTCAAATGCATATGATGCAAATAAAGCGGTACCTAATAGGGATAACCAGATTCTGAGTTTTCAGTTCTTCTAAGTTTAAACCTAATAGGGATAAGTGTCTAGACTAGCTTACTCAAGCGGACACTCGAGCCGAGGAAGGACAAATTGGTCGGTAGCAAGGCAACACTGCCTTCGTTGTCGATCCGAACCCCGCCTAACATGTGTGACTATATCCTTCACCAGGTGTCTTGACACTCCGGCTATCTCAAAAAGAAGGTGGGATGCATATGTTGCATTCCCTCTATCCTATTTCAGAGACTCAGAGGGGGTACGCGAGAGAAAATAATATATAATACCGTTCAAATAATATCAAAGCGGTAAATAAGCGACAAGTAGCACATAAGGCCAATAAACACAATATCAACAATATTAAAGCAAGTATAAGTCAATATTAAAAGCTCGAATTCTTATTATTCCCCAGCAGAGTCGCCAGAGATGTCACACCCCTTTTTCGCTCAAGGGAGCAGAGTCGAAGGGTTTTTTCAATTAAAGTGACATATTGAATAGGGATTATTTTATTTGCAGAGTCGCCACATGGAATTGAGTTATGGTGTTCCAAGTCACCTTATAAAATCCCTCATCAAAAGGAAATGACTCTTATTATGGTCTGCGAAAATTAAAGATCGGGTAAGGAATTTTGTTGAGCGAGGGAAAGGTGTAAGGCACCCCTCGAGTCCCGTGATTCTAGCACGGTCGCTTTATTGACTTATCTTAACTTAAATTATTTTAATAAATTATGTTAAGGCCTAAAATCGCTCATTTTTAATGTTTAAAATTATTTATAAAACTCTTATTTTTAATCGATGAAAAATTTTACTTTATGAAAATATTTGTCAAAGTGTATTTTTATATCATTGAATTTAAAATATCTCAAAAGATGTATATGCTACATTCTTAATTGAGACGAACAAATTAAATATATATGCTTAAAATTTGTTTTAATATTAAAAACATTGATATAAATTTTTTATAACTCACAACAATTTTTTATTTGAAATGCTACGTTATCTTATCAACATATTAAAGCAAGATTCAATTAAATAATTAATTAATTTAATAACTAAATTCTATTTATAACAATGAAATAAAAAATAAATAAAATAAACAATCTATTCTTACTATTTTGGACATAATCATACAACAGTACCAGTTTTCAATATAAAATGTTAATAATATTCCCTAAAACAAACAACTTCTCAACTAATCAACCTAATTCTATAAGAAAATAAAATAGAAATAAACAGTATTTACTCCTCCACTTTAACTCTCGTCTGTTTGCTGTCGTAGGGCTACCAGTGATGCTATGACAGAGATGAGAAGGAGAGTAGCTATCCGACGTAAATTTGATAGAAATAAATCCAGCGATGTTATTTTTCGATAAATTTTACCATAACAATGACCAAATAATGGTCGTCGTTGGCCGGATCTAATTTTTTATTGGCTTTTATTTGGTGAATTTGGATGGATTACCGGCGGAATGTCTTTGCTGGTAAGAAAGAGAGAAGAAGAAGGGGACGACGGTGGCGCAACTAGGCTTCGTCGGCCGATGGTGAAGGTAGGTGGTGGCGGCGATAGTTTCAGGGAGGTTTTCGGCGACGTTGGTTCAGTCGAAAGTCGCGGAGTTAGGGAATAGGAAGACGACGCAGGTGCGGATGTTTCCGGCTGGTGGGTGGCAGTTGGGTCATTTTTCTGTCAGTTTCCGGCAAGAAACTCACCGGAAAATTCAAAAATATGAATTTCTCTCTTCTCCGTTCAATTTTTAATTTTTCCTCTCTCCATCTCGTTATTCTCTCTCATTCTGTATATAATGTAATTTTTAATATATGGCGTTATTGCGTGTGAAGTGTGTGCATTATTCTCTATAATAATAGAAAGAATAAAATAGAGTGTATATGTGATGTATTCACTGATAGTGGCTAATTATTTTTAATGCATGAACATGCTATCTTTTATAGAATATGTATGCATGTAAATATGATAGATGCATGATGTGTTATTATCGGTGAAATAAATTCCTTTTTTTTGTTTAACTTGATATTAACAGTTTAACACATAATATTTTGACATTCGATCATTTGCATATAAATATATATATATATATATATATATATATATATATATATATATATATATATATATATATTCTTTTAACTTGAATGCTAAACAATATTCAAAATTACTTTAACATTCAACTTCATACTTTTCACAAAAAATTTACATTATAAATGGTACAAAATTTGAAATAGAACCTGTTAATGTATTAAGCGAAATTCAAACGTTGTCACCGGAAATATTGATCCCACTTCAGCTTTTCTTTCTCTCTTTATACTGATTTTTTTCTTACTCTGTGATTTACTCTGCTTTTTTTTTTTTGTTCTGTTTTTTTATGCAGAAAAGTACTTTTTTTTTTTACTGGTTGAGAAGTCCTTATATATGGGGACTTTTGGGAGGAATAGTTAATTAAAAGGGGGGGGGGGGGGGAATTATTCATCAGATAAGGGGAGGGTGATTTTAAAATTCAAATTAATTTATAAAAGATAATACTAATAATAAATTAATAAATAAATAATATAATAAATATAAAAATAATAATTAATTAATTTTATATTTAATAAAAACAATAAAAAATAAAAAAATAAAATAATAATTAATTAATTTTATATTTAACAAAACATAATAACAACATAGACAAAAACAAATATAATAAAATAATATTCAAATTATTAATTTATTTATTAAAATTTATAAAAGAAAACATATATATTTTAGTTTTATATTATTTAAAATTAAAATTAAAATAGAAATAAAAAGTAAAATAATATACGATTAAATGTAAATATAAATATAAATATTTAATATTGATAGACAAGTTAAAATTTAGGGAGGATAAAAAATCACGTGTCTACACTGATATCTGCTTTGGAGGATGATTCTGGACCGGAGGCCTTGCTTAGGTCTAGTTTGCTTATCAAGGGGCAGACGCAAGTTGGGCTATTGATATTTCTTGGATAGACTATTGGGATGATATGTGTGGAGGGTTTGTTTGAGCATAGAGTGAAGATATTAAGCTATGGAGATGGATCTTCAAAAATATGGGAAGGGCCACTTTTGGTAATAATGTACTAGTTCGTGATGCTTATCGCACTACTAAAAAAAAAAAAGAAAAATCGACCACACAAAACCGCCCACGTGTTGTGGTTGGAAAAAACCGACCACATGTGGACGGTTTTTCTTAATATTTTATAATTTTTTTTTTTTTAAAAAAAAGCGAACACAAGTGGTAGCTTTTTTATTTTAAAAAAATAAAAAAAATATTTCATTAATTTTTATATTAATTATTATTTCAGTAACTAAAAAAAATTAAAAAGTAAATAAATTTCAGTAACCAATAATTATATATATGTAATGTAATTTATATATAAATTTTTGAAATTACACTGTTCACACGTAGTCGATAACCAGTATAATAATAATAAAAATCAATCATTCTTAAATCTTGTGAAAAAAATTACACTAAAAAATATATCAAATAAAATTAAAAAATTACGTTAAACATAATATTTATCTTATACTTATGTTTCGGTATATGGAATAAATATTTTCCTTGTATATACGTTAAATGACGTTAAACATGCATAATCTTTGTATAATGAATATGTGTGTGTATATATATACACGCATATATATATCATACCGTTGAGATAATGATATTATGTTACTATTTCAGTCATAATAATGTAATATATAACCGATAATTCATCAAAATATAATAAACGTGTTCTATTATAAGGTAATATATACTAGTGGATGTGATATATATACACGCATTCAAGAGTTTCTATATATAAATATCTTTTATATATATATGTGTGTTTGTGTATAATTAATCGATCACTCATTTGAGTTTGTACAAGAAACACATTGCGTTATATTATTGGATAATATACTTATGTGCGCATGTGATATATATAGTACGTATTTAGAATTTGATATAGTCGATAGTGTGTATATGCGTGTATGTGTGTGTGTGTGTGTGTGTGTGTGTATATATATATATATATATATATATATATATATATATATATAGTATATACATATTATATGGTGAAGGTATACTAATGACATACATAAGATAATGTAATCTATAATTCATCTGAATATTTGTGAAATACGTTGTATATATATTATTATGGGGTAGTAGAATCGTGTATGTGATGTTTATAGTACGTATGTGAAAGCTGATAGACAATTGAATATATGTATACATACGTATAGCTTGTATAGTGACTTATGTAGTAATCAAAAGCTAGATAACTAAATGTATATATCTATATAGTTAGAATGATACGTTGATATATATCATACTATTGAGGAAATAGATATACTATTTTGGGTCAATGTAGACACGCGTATGTTGTTAAAGTTGTAATAACGCAAGACTAGTATTACGAGGTATATATATATAATATCGTATTTAAAAGCTAATTAACCAAAAAATTATCGTAATTTGTAAAAATCATTGATATTATTATACGATTGAGGAAATATACTACTCGTATTAATGCGATGATAAAATAACTATTATCTAATTTATATATGTACGAATTGTATTAAATTAATTGGATGTTGTCCCGGTACCATACACAGTGTATGTACTGTGTATTTATATATATACGAATTATATTAAATTAATTTAATGTTGTCATAAATATTATCAAATTTATTAAAATTTTAATTTGTTAAAAAATAATTTTAATTTATTAATTTATTTTTGTAATTTATTAATTTATTAATTTATTAATTATAATTTATTAAATTTTAATTTCAAAAATAATTTTTTTAATTATTACAAAAACCTACCAGATGTGGAAGGTTTTCAAAAATAATTGAAAAAAATATAAATCTTTAACCCGACCCGACCCGTAATACATAATAAAACACAAAATCACTCCAAAACCTCACCCATTCTTCGTCCAAAATAGTCACCAACCCCCAAAACTTCCAAATCTCACACTTTAACAATAAACTCCTAATCTCCATTGTTCTTTCTCTTTCAAGGAAGTTTGTACTCCATCCTAACTTTCAATTTTAGCTTTAATTCATTTTCAAGGAACTATTCCATCCTAAGTTTCAATTTTGGGCAGGGTAAAAATTAACTTTCATTAACTAAATTTAGCTTATTCTTGTATCCACAAACTCATTTTTTAATATCTAAAAATGTTAAATGTCTACATACAAATATCTTAGTGTTAATTTAGTCAAATGGTTGTGGTTTGAGTTCTATGGTTTGGATATTTATTTTATTTAGCTAGATTTTAGCTAATTTTTGAAATTTGAGATTGAATTAGCTCATTCTAGGCTTGTTCCAATATTAATTTGATTTTGAATTACCTAAATTTTAGTTAGTCTTGACACTTATTTCTCTATTTTACTCATTAATTGTTTAGTAGGTTTGGGGAAAAATCTTATTCCTATTCCTTTACTAAATTGTTGTAAATATTTAAGCAAAAGAGTATTCTTTGTTAATTTTACTATTTGACATATTTCTAATTCGATAAAAGGATTGTTGTGCTATTTTTTTGAGTGACCGCTTATCTCTTTCATTTTAATTTACACCAAGCATAGGTAAGTTGATTTATCTCTATTTTCTTATAATTAAGTCTTGTCTTGTTATTGTACATTTGAAGTCTAGTGAAGCCGTGTGTGGTTTTTTTTGATTCACTAGCATTGTTGTTATCTTTTTGTTATTGTTCATATTGAAGTCTAGTGAAGCCGTGTGTGGCCTTGTTCGATTCAATAGCATTATTGTTGACATATTGTCGGTCTTATTGTTGCTTTTTTGGTGACATAATCATTTAAAAATGGTTAAGTGTAGGGACTGTAAAGGAGATTTTTTGTTTTGAATGTGGTTGGGTTGGTGACTTAGTTGCTTGAAAATGGTTAAGTGTAGGAACTTTAAAGGGAATTTTTTTGTTTTGAATGTGGTTTGGTTAGTGACTTAGTTTCTTGAAAATGGTTAAGTCTAGGAACTTTAAAGGGGATTTTTTATTTTGAATGTGGTTTGGTTGGTGACTTAGTTGCTTGAAAATGGTTAAGTGTAGGAACTTTAAAGGGATTATTTTTGTTTTGAATGTGGTTTGGTTGGTGACTTAGTTGCTTGAAAATGGTTAAGTGTAGGAACTTTAAAGGAATTTTTTTTGTTTTGAATGTGGTTTGGTAGGTGACTTAGTTGCTTGAAAATGGTTAAGTGTAGAACTTTAAAGGAATTTTTTTGTTTTGAATGTGGTTTGGTTGGTGACTTTAGTTGCTTGAAAATGGTTAAGTGTAGGAACTTTAAAGGAAATTTTTTTGTTTTGAATGTGGTTTGGTAAGTGGCTTAATTGCTTGAAAATGGTTAAGTGTAGGAACTTTAAAGGAAATTTTTTTGATTTGAATGTGGTTTGGTTGGTGACTTAGTTACTTGAAAATGGTTAAGTGTAGGAACTTTAAAGGTTTTTTTTTTGTTTTGAATGTGGTTTGGTAGGTAACTTAGTTTCTTGAAAATGGTTAAGTGTAGGAACTTTAAAGGAATTTTTTTTGTTTTGAATGTGATTTGATAGGTGACTTAGTTGCTTGAAAATGGTTAAGTGTAGCAACTTTAAAGGGAATTTTTTTATTTTGAATGTGGTTTGGTAGGTGACTTAGTTGCTTGAAAATGGTTAAGTGTAGGAACTTTAAAGAAATTTTTTATTTTTTTTGTTTGAATGTGGTTTGGTTGGTGACTTAGTTACTTGAAAATGGTTAAGTGTAGGAACTTTAAAGGGGATTTTTATGTTTTGAATGTGGTTTGGTAAGTGACTTAGTTGCTTGAAAATGGTTAAGTATAGGAACTTTAAAGGGATTTTTTTTGTTTTGAATGTGGTTCGGTAGGTGACTTAGTTTCTTGAAAATGGTTAAGTGTAGGAACTTTAAAGAAAATTTTTTCATATTTAATGTGGTTTGGTTGGTGACTTAGTTGCTTGAAAATGATTAAATTTTTGTCACTTGATCTAATTAGTTGAATCTAATTGATTGCGTAGATGGAACCTGATTATAGCTGGATATATCAATGGAACAATGATAATAGAATGGATATTAGGGAGAAATTTGTTGAAGGTGTCAAAAGATTTGTTGAACATACTAAGACACTTGATATGTGGACACGTTATCGGGTTATTCGTTGTCCTTGTGTTAGATGTAATGGGATAAATCTTGCAAGTGAAGAAGATGTAAAGGAGCATCTTTATAGAAAGGGGTTTCACGAGGACTTTTTAAGATTGCGTGACATTCATGGGGATGTTGCGCAAAATAACTTTATTATTGGAGAAAGTAGTAGGCCTGCAGTGCATAATGAATATCAAGATACTAGGATGACAGAAATGGTCCACGGTGCTTTTGGGATGCAACACGGGGTTGAGTTTAGGAAAAATGTTGAAGATGTCCCTAATAGCGAAGCGGAATTTCTACAAAGAATTGCATGCTTCTAGTCATCCTTTGTTTGATGGGTGTTCACACTCTCATTTTTCTGTTTCTGTTAAATTATTAAGTATTAAATCAGACTGAAATATTGCTGAAGGAAGAATTGACTCAATGATAGACCTTATTAAAGAGTTAGTTGACCCCGACTTGGAGGTTCCTGATTCTTTCTATAAGGCAAAAAACTTGGTGTCAAAGTTAGGTCTCTCCTCGGTTAGAATTGATTGTTGTGAAAATGGTTGCATGTTATACTTTAAGGAAGATGCTAAGCTAGAGTTCTGTAAGTTTTGTCAGCACTCTCGATATAAGTGTGGTTCTACTGGAAATAAAATTTCTATTAAGGTGATGCATTCTTTATCTCTTATACCAAGGTTGAAGAGGTTGTATGCTTCAAACAACTCAGCTCTTCATATGAGATGGCACAGTGAAAATAGAACGCCCACTGGTGTTATGTGTCATCCATCTGATGGAGAGGCTTGGAAGCATTTTGATGCAACTTATCCAAATTTTGCAGTTGAGCCACGAAACATTCGATTGGGATTATGTGTGGATGGATTCTCTTCTTTTTCAGTTGGTGATGCTCCATATTCATGTTGGCCTGTATTTATCACTCCTTATAATCTTCCTCCTGAACTGTTGATGACTAGTCCCTATATATTTCTCAATTATGTTATTCCTGGCCTGCATAATCCAAAAAGCTGAATAGATGTCTACTTTCAACCTTTGATTGATGAACTTTAAATTTTATGGCATGAGGGGGTTGAAACTTGAGACATCTCTCTTAAACAGAATTTCAATCTGCGTGCATATCTAATGTGGACTATTAATGATTTTTCTGCTTATGGAATGTTGTCTGGGTGGATGACAGTTGGAAAGATGGCTTGTCCATACTATATGGAAAAAATAAAATCTTTCACATTGAGACATGGCAGGAAACATTCATGGTTTGATTGTCATCGTTGTTTCTTTCCACCTGATCATGAATTTAGAAGACTTAAGAATGCATTCAGAAGGAATAGAAGGGAATATGATGGTCCACCTCCAAGGATGTCTGGTCATGACGTCTGGGAAATAGCTCAGGATTTGCCTAAAGCCGGCGAGGAACGATTGTACTGGCTTGATGGATATGGCGCGCATAATTGGACTAAGTAAAGTATATTTTAGGAGTTAGAATAATGGCCAGATAATTTACTTACACACAATGTTGATGTTATGCATACTGAGAAGAACTATTTTGACAACTTGTTCAACACAGTTATGGATGTCACCGGCAAAACAAAGGATAATTCTAAGGTCAAACTTGACTTACCTAAATATTGCAACCGCAAAGAATTACACTTACAGTAGGGGCCCAACGGTAATGTTCTTAAGCCCAAGGCTAGTTTTACATTCAAGTTGGACCAAAAGTGTCAAATATATGAGTGGGTTCAAAGTTTGAAGATGCCCGATGGGATGCCTCAAATTTGGGAAAGAGGGTTGATATGACACAAGGAATCTTGCATGAAATGAAAAGCCACGATTGTCATGTTTTCATGGAACAATTACTTTCAATTGCTTTTATTGGTTTACCTGAAAACATATGAAAACCAATAGCAGAGATCAGTTTATTCTTCAATGACTTATGTGCCGCCACATTAAAAGAAGAAAATTTGGCGCGAATGAAAAGTATTATTGTTGTTATCACCAATAAGATAGAGAAGATTTTCCCGCCAGCGTTCATTAATGTGATGAAACATCTTCCCATTCACCTTATGTACGAAGCTTGGCTAGGCTGTCCAGTTCAAAGTAGGTGGATGTATCCATTCGAACGGTAAGCATTTGCAACATATTTAAATTCATACATATCTTTTTTAAATATAGTAAACATCTAACCTTAACATTGTACAGGGCAATTGAAAAATTAAAAAGGGGTCCCAAAAACAAATATAGGATGGAAGACTCTATAGTCGAGGCATATCCTGCAAGAAAAACTTCTCAATTTTGTTTATACTACTTTCGTGATGAACTGACCGAATCGTCATTAGGACGATGTGAATGAGCCATATTTGCAACCGATATCAATTTTCAATCAATCTGGTTGTAGGGCTAAAAATACCATACCTCGCCGGCTCACTCCCACGGAGCGCAAGTCAGCAACTTTGTATGTCATGCTGAATTGCCTGTAAATTGAGCCAGTAAGGAGATTAAAATTTTAACATATCTTATTTGTTTACTCATTCCCTTAAAGAAACTAATTGTGTTTCCCATGTTGGATGTTCAGTTCATTTAAGACTCAATTCCACGAAAATCAAGTGTATGCATCCTTTGCAATGTGGTTTAAAAATAAGGTTCGTAAGTGTATTAATATTTCTACAAAGTTTAAACATTTACACATTGCTCAACTAAAATATATATATGTATAATATTTTTAGGTACACCATTCACCAAATGCAGCTGCATACGATCAGCTCTTGAGAGATATTTCTTTGGGTCCAATTGAAGCTAATGCAATGTCCCAATACAAAGTAAATGGGTTTAAATTTTCCACCGAACAACACTCCAGCACAAGGAAAACAAACAATAGTGGTGTTTGGATTAATGATGATGATGATGTTGATTACTGTGGCATCATACACGAGATCTTAGAACTAGAGTATGCTGGTTTTCCAATAAAAAAATTATCCTCTTTCGATGTAAGTGGTTTGATCCAAGCACAAGAGGCACAAGAGTACATAGGGAGCATAACATCATTGAAGTGAAGCACAATAGCTCATATCCTATTTATGATCCATTTGTTCTAACACAAAATGCTAAACAAGTGTATTATGCTCCTTATTTGTTGCGCAATGACAAGTCTGATTGGTGGGATGTAATCAAAACAAAGCCTATAGGCCGGGTGAAAGTTAAGAATGTGCTGGAGACTGCGTATCAAAATGAAATGCAGATTGATCACCAGCTAGTGGACGTTGAATTAATGGACGGTTTGAATCACCCAAAAAATATATTTAGAGAAGTTAATATTGTGGAAGAAGAGGCTGAGTGGGTAGGAGTTGAGAAAACCTATGAAGAGGGTGAATGGTTTAGTGGAGAGTTTTCAGAAGAGAAAAATTAGTTGTGTAGGTTGTATTTATTATGTATTGATGTCTTTATACTTTGTACTATATATTTACCTTTATGTTTCTTGTTTAAGACTGATATATAATATATTGTTTAAGTTTGTTGTTTCCACTTTTTCATGATTTATATAATAATAAAAACATTCTTGTCTATATCTTGTGTTGTATTAGAGCGATTTGAAATGTGAATTAGTAACTTCAAATTAGTTACTTGGAATGTTTTCTTATATATTCATTTTGTAGGAACTAACTACTTGTTAACTTAACTTAATTTAGATGTCAGGCAAAGGTGACAACGGTAAGGGAAAAGTTGATACTATGAAACCAAAAAAGAATAGACAACCTTTGACTTATAGACAACCCACAGGTATTCATATATCTGAGGGTCGATTTGCTGACGCGACAGCACGACCCTTATATTCTAGGTCGTTCGAGGATTCGATACCTACTCCTACGTATGTGGAGCCACTAAATGGGTCTACACCGGTTCATTCTTCTCCTATACCGTGCCACCGCCAGCACAGTACTATCAGATGACCGTTGTTCCCTCCAGACATCTACCATCATCGATACCCTCCTGCAGCAGTCACGCAGCTTTGCACAACGATTCTGCTGGATCTATTGGGTTGTCGGATCTTCTGCTTGGAGGCACTCCATATAGTGCTTCAGATCCGCCCACACCAGTGCTTCCATCATCACTTATTAGGCAGCCAGGCGACAGAGATGATTCTAGGAGGATTTATCTTATTCCAGTTGCAAGAGGGTAAGATTTCTAAATATAATAATGTTACTTATTTTTTCATTACAATACTATTATACTCTATGAAATTACTGTTTGATCTTGTGTTGTAGGCTTAGGCCGGATGGTGGAGTTGGACAAAAGGCGCGAATATGCATTACTCGGCACTTCAACGGCTACTGGATCAACTGGCAAAAGGTTCCAGAACTTGACAGGGATAGAATGTTTGAAGAATTTAAGGTAAGGATTTATGTTTGAAGAATTTAAGGTAAGGATTTAACTTATCGACTACTTATTAACACTTTGTTAGAACAAAAGATTGAATATTATATTTTTGTTGTAGAAATTTTATTGGTGGGATGATGCAAATACATTTATTATAAAGAAGAACTTTTTTATAAGATGTATAGCCAGATTTAACGATCTCTTGGATTATGTCTGAAAGAAATTAGTAAAACCTAAGTGGATTTCTGAACCCGTATGGCAACTGTAACTTCGCCATTGGAGTAGCACGCAGAATACCAATTGTTGAGTAAAAAAGGAAAGAAATTTCGGGCATCATCCAAGGGTCGCTCCCTACATACTGCGAGTGCCAGAAGTACTCTTGTTGTGATGGAAAAAATGGTATGTAACTTTTATAGTTTTAATTTTTTGTTTCTATTTAAATTTTGTTATTATTTGAACATTGATAATTTTTTCATATGTAGGAAAAAGTAAAGGGTAGGGAAATACCACATTATGAGCTATACGAGGAGACTCACGTGATGAAAAAAAAGAACCCGAGTGATGAAGATGTCTGGGTTGATGCTCGTTCAAAAGTTGTCCATGTAAGAAACAAATTCTGAATTTATGAATCTTTTTCTTAAAGTTAGATATTATTCAATTATAACTACTTTAATATTTTTTTACTTTTAGTATTAATTTTACTTTGAATATAGGACGAATATATGCGTCTTGTTGGTGCTTATTGTAGTAGTCAGCCTCCTGAAAGTCAGGGTGACCCAATACCCCAACATGTAGAGGAGGAGTTATGGGCAAAAGTTGTAGGTCCTGCAAATAGAGGCCATTTGGTCGGATAACACAAAAACTTTTTTGGCGATAATGTTAGGTGTTCGTCCAGCCTTTCCTACTCTAGCTCTTCAGTTGATAGAGAAACAATTGACAGGCTACAAAATAAGGTTTCTCAACTTACTGAAGAGCTTGTTGAACAGAGAGAGAGGCAGAAGAAGACGGAGAAGGCAGCAACATCACAATTCAAGAAGCTGCAGCAACAGTTGAGCTCTTTTATTAGGACTGCAGGGGTTATTCCTCCGTGTCCTAGTGATGCAGTTCGGGCTGCAAAAGTTTTAGGCCCCCTGGATGATTTCAGCACGGATGATGATATGAAAGACAAAGACGAATTCGATGATGATGACTTTTAGTTTTTTTATTTTTGTATGTGTTGTACTTTGAATTTAGACATTTTGTTGTATGAAACTATTGTTGCAGTATTTTCATACTCACTTTTGCTAGACATTTTGTATGTCTTGTATACTTTTGAAAGTATTTACATTTGATTTTTGGTTGTTATTGCTGCTGTATTTGATTTGATACTGTTGTATTGCATTATTGTTGTTGCATGCCGTATTTGGGTTTTGATTTTTTTTTAAATTCCCAGAAAAAACGGACCACAAGTGGTCGTTTTTTTTCCTAAAATTATTTTTTCTAATTTTAATAAAATAATAATGAATTTTAAAAATATATTTTTAAAAAAAAATGACCACTTGTGGTCGGTTTTTAAAAAACTACCACAATTTATCGACCACACATTTTGATCGATTTTGTGATCGGATTTTGGAAAAAATCGATCACACATGATCGATTTTTGTGGTCGATTTTCTCCTTTTTTTTAGTAGTGTCGATTCTATGATGAGTACTGTTTTTTAATTCAGCTGTAAATCATATAGAATGGAAACGTCAAATGAAGAAACTTTACCTGTATTAGAAGCCTTGACGATTTCTTCAGCATTAGTGGAAGTCCAATAACAGCGTATTTGAGAAGTACGGCTTGTAAAGAGAGATGTTTCTATAGATGATAGTTGGAAGTGCAGAATGTTGATTTGGGGAAAGTGAGAGAGAGATAAATGCTTTTGGGGAAAGTGAGAGAGAGACAAATGCTTTTGGGAAAAAAAAAAAAAAGGGAAATACTGCGGTATTTTTTTAAGGATAGCGGGGATAAAATGCTTTTGGGGAAAGTGAGAGAGAGAGACAAATGCTTTTGGGGAAAAGAAAAGGGAAATACTGCGGTATTTAATTTGGAGCTGTATTTTTTGGGATGGACAGCGGGTGTTAAAATCCCCGTAAATTATATAATTTTTGACGGTATTTTTTTTTTATGTTAACCCCCGCAAATTATATAATTTTTAGCGATGAATTTTTAATCCTCACATTAATATAGTTTTGTAGGGATTAAAATAACCCCATAAATAAACCCCTGCAATTATACTCATTTTTTTTGTAATGCGGACATAAAATAATAAGTAGACTGAAAAATATCTTTCAATAAAGGTCTTTCATAAAAACATTTTCCTTCCTGCCGAACACATGCACCCTTATTGCTAAAATTTTAGTTTCCTAGAAGCAAACTCAGAACTAGTGGGCTTCTTTTCTATCATCCAAAGCTCATCATTCACACAAAAATGTCATCCCAAGTCAAACATACATCTATGAATTGAATACATCACCCTAAATTAACATAAATCATTTTCATGCCTAAAAAGAATTAAAGCAATTTAGGGGGGGGGGGAGGGGGAATACATGTTCTTGATTGTGCATGAATGACTCCCCACAAAAAATCTAATGTCTTCTAGCTCTGACAAATCAATGGATAGTAATGAGAAAATCATCTAAAGCAAATCACAATAACAATAGAGTTGGATTAGCTATATGAATCTTCACTAATTACGATTTCACTCAAATTTGTGTTAGTCTAATATTTTCTTGAAGCACTTTTTCAAGAATTACTTAAATTAGATGTGCTTATCAAAATAAGCTGATTTTAACAACTAATTTGCCAAACACGTTAAAAAGCATCGAACCTAAAGTAATGTACGTACGTATCACCATACAAAAAGCCAACTAGCTAATTGCTATATATTGTCTGTATAATTCTTTTTCTCCTCTACTATATTCTATCTTCCTCTATAATGCTATATATACACATTAATTGCAACAGATTGAAGGTCTTTCGAGATGATTTTTTTTCATGTGATTTTAGATCTATCTCTGGCCCCAATTCGAACACCTTCACTCATGTTTTCTTGCCTATAGACTAGTATATCTACGTGTACGTTACCATTCACGAAAAACACAACTAAACCATCTCAAAATTTAAGCGACTTTTATCCTTTATTACTTGCTCGTTAAGGGGAAAAAAACAACAAAGACCTAGTAGTTTGTCTTGTGTATTTTAAAGTAGTATATGTCGTGAACGGCACTAGGAAGTACTAAAATTGTTGACTGATGAAATAGGCCATGCATGCATGTGGACACAATTCACAAACATTTATTTTGAAATACGGAATTATATGAATAAAAGAGAAATTATTGATTCGTATAAATTGCTTAGTAAAAAATATATCTTTCTTCATCATTTTTCAACACGTGTATATGAACATCCATCATAACTCAACAAAAAAAGTTAGCAGTAATCCCATGATGTTGTGCTCAAGATTATTGAGTCACCAAGTTATCAATGGTCATAAGGAGTTTTCTTTCTCCTTTTGTATAGTTGGAATAGCGTGTGTCTGTCTCTTATCATCATTAATCTTAGTTAATGATTAAGTTTATACGTTCAAATCTTATTATATTAATGGTGCCATTATTTGTCTCGATATCTTTTTGTTGTGATAGCAAAATAATAGAGAACGTACAAATAATATACTAACCTAATATGAAAGGTCAGTTTCAAAAATTATTTCAGTCTTATAACTTATAGACAAAATGATCTATTACCCCCAACCTTTAGTCGAAATCTCAACTACACACTTAATCTTTAAAAGTGACTTATTACTCCCCTAAACTTATTTTTACCGAATTTATTATCCCCCAGTTGCTGACCTGTCACTGGACGTGACTACACTCGCCCATGGACGCGTCAGTTGACCCCATTTCACTTTAAATTCTTTATTTTTTGATTGCCACGTCATTATTTTTAATAATATAATAAATATTTTAATTATTACTTTTTCTTAATGAATTTTAATTGGCACGTCATGTCTTCTTCTTCTCTTTTACAAAACAAAAATTCAAGAACTCATTAATGGAGTTCTTCATCTTCCTCATTAATGGATTTCTCCGAAATCAAGAAATTCTTTTTGCTCCGAAACCGAAATCAAGAAACACTCGAACTAAGGAAACAATAAGATTTCTCCGATTAATGAATTCTTGAATGGAAAAGTTGGGGAACTCCGATTCAAAAAACTTGAAAAAATTCAATAACTTCGATTTGCTCTCTTTTTGCTCAAGATCGTCATTAATGGCGAGCTCAAAGCTTCAAATTTCCACAATGCCATATATAATTTTCAACATAACTCACGCATAATTTTCAACCCATTTTTTCTATTTTTTCTATTTTTGCTCAAGATCCGCCATTAATGGCGAACTCAAAGCTTTGAATTTCCACAATGGGGAAGAATTCGCCATTAATGGCGATCTTGAGCAAAAAGAGATGAAATTGGGTTCAAAAACTTCATTAAAACGCCATTCAAGAACTTCATTAACCCGTCATTCAAGAACTTCATTAATCCGCCATTTTTTTTTCCCAAGAATTCTATATTTGACCCAAGAAGATGAAATTGGTTGAAGAAGAAAATAGAGCAAAATGGAAAATGGGGAAGAAAAAAGAAAATAATAAAGTTAAATAATTAATTTTTTTAGAGTAAGAAAAAAAATGGCGTGGCATGACGTGACAGCGCGTGCGTCACACCACATTCCAAATGACTGGTTGTCAGTTTTCGAGGGATAATAATTCCACTTTAAAATAGTTCAGGGGATAATAATTCTACTTTAAAATAATTCAGGAAGTAATAGGTTACCTTCAAAGATTAAGTGTGTAGTTGAAATTTGGGGAAAAAGTTGAGGGGTTTTTGATCATTTTCTCTAACTTATAACAAAATATTATTGTAATTTCTTATGAAGAATTACTTCTTGTTGTAGATTAATTTAATATGACAATATAAAGAATTTACGAGTGACCTTTTTCATGTCATGTCGAATTCGCATCGATAAAAGGAGAGAATAGATTTACAGTAATTAGTTTTGCTTCAATGATAGGCCAAAAAATCCTCATGTTTGATTTTCCCACATAGTTGGATTAATGATTAGATTAATACGTCATAGTGTAACTCACCTTTAATTTACAACCATTCAGTGAGGATTAGCTATTCATAGGACTTGTAGAAAATGACAGTTATTTCAGGACAATGATTAGAAAAGTATTTTTAAAACTGAACAAAAAACCTTATTAGCATATATATATATATATATATATAAAAAAAATTATTATGAGCTTAACTTATACACACCCATATATATATATATATATATATATATATATATATATATATATATATATATATATATATAGTTAGTCTTAATAATTTTTACACCCTAGCTCCTATTAGATTTATATATGGTATAGTAAGTAACCTCTCTTATTCTTTTTTATACTAAATAAATATTTGGACATAGATTTAATGTGATTAAGGAATTGAAGTTGTTTTAGAACATACATAAAAAAAAAAATATTAAAGTATCATGAGTTCAACATAAATCAAACAATTTCAAGAAAATATTTTCTTAAACAAAAGAAAACAGTTATATGAACAAATGGGACTTAAATCTCACAGTTTTAGAAAGTTACTAATAAATCTTCTGATATGATTGACTTTACATACAAAACACTGTTTTAGAAAATTTACTACTCCCTCCGTCTCATTTTATGTGTCGTCATTTGACCGGACACGAAATTTAAGAAATAAGGGAAGACTTGATAATATTTATCAAATTGTCCTTTATAAAAAAATGTGCTACTATCTTTTTTTCAATTAAGTGGGCCCAATAAAAATAAAAGTGTAATTATGTTTTAAAATATTTACCAAATAAAGAAACATGACATTCTTTTTAGGACAGATAAAAAAAAAATGATGACATATAAAATGAGACGGCTAATAAAGATCTTCTTGTAAAATAATTGACTTTACATACAAAACATTTATTTTTTATATTAACTCAACTTTACTAATTAAATAGAACGCGTGTTCAAAGGTAGGTGGAGAACAATGTTAATAAGTCGTGTACGCCATCAAAAATACATTTTTTGAATGGGATCGATAGGGACGGTAACTAAAAAGAAAGCGAGACTGACCACAATTTCAAGAATATTTGACCAACCATTCGTGCAATCAGTCTTAATTTGCTGTTTGACGGCTGACCAAATGAGAGGCCGCCATTTTTTGAGTCGACAGTATTTTGAAAATGACGTCTCACTTGTGAGACTCAGAGACGATTATAAAATTTCTAGAATATGGATGCACCACTAAAAGAAAAAAGAACAAATGTATTTAGTGTGAATTGATCCCTAATCCTTAAGGTAAGTAACTGAATCTTTAACCAAATGCACCATTTAGTCTTCCTATAACATGAGTGATAACTAGTAGTTTATATATGAGAAAAATTATCTTCCTAGTGGAAGGAATTAGATAAAACTATTAAATAATGGCACATTTTTTGGTGAAGTATTCAATTCAGAGATGTATGTTTGGCTAGGGATGGCATTTTTAATTTTTATGTGAATGATTAGCTTTGGATGATAGAAAAGAAGCCAACTAGTTCTGAGTTTGCTTCTAGGAAACCAAAATTTTAGCAATGAGGGTGCATGTGTTCTGCATGAAGGAAAATGTTCTTATGAAAAAACTTTCTTTCAAAGATATTTTTTAGTTTATTTATTTCTTTTATGTTTGATACACAAGTAAAAAATATTATTTAAAAAATATTTATATAATTTGGATAAATATTATCGAACATAAGAATGTGGAGAAATGTGGGGTGGTGGATATGGGGTGAAGATGAGGCTGTTGGAGGATAGAGAGAATACAATCAATATTCGAATACAACTTGTAAAACTTATTTTATTTAATTCCACTAGGAAGATCGTTTTTCTCATTTACAAAAAATAAATTATTTACTAGTTGATGAACTCAATCTTTTGTAATGTTCCGGAGCCTGCCTGAATTGTAGTTAGATTATTGATTTTGTGAGATTTTGGTGGTGAAAATTATATTAAAAAGATAACTCATTATTATGTTGAACAAACTTAAAGAATTTAGTCCGAATTCTTAACCAGGATAGTGAGAATTTTTTATTAAATGCCATTTTAGATTTGTTGAAAATAATCTACATAATTTAAGTCATATTGAACAATCTTGTAACTGGAAAATTCAGGAGAATTTCATCTTTAATTTACATTTATAGCTAGCAATGTGTTATATATACATGAATTTTATACACCATAATAACTACATTTTTATATGATAGTATGTGCTTTTGTACAAGATAAAATACATTAATTCATATGTGTTTAATATTAATACTTCGCATATATTATTGCATAAAAGTATAGAACAACACTCCAAGCAAGCTGTAAACTAAAAATATAACATCATATATCGGTGTAAAATATAGTATTAATTGGATTGTGTATATTTTTTAATATCCCTTTTCTCAACAAATAAAAACAAAGGAAGATTTTTAAAATTCTATGGTGATCTAAAATAAGTTATGAAAATATGTGACTATAAATCATTAGAATTTTAAATTTTAATTATTGCTCAATATAAACAAACACTTTTTTTTTTTTTTGAGATTGAGTAAAAAAGAATGTCACATAAGAAGGACCTGTTCAAAATTCGCCTCACTTACCCATTCTTTCTTCATATAACATACCTGTAACCAATATTCCCATATTATTATCTCAAATTGGAAAGGTCAAAAGGGGGTTTTCTTTCCCATTTTGTGTAATTGGCATGCACAAGTTGACATTATTGTGTTACTCTTTTCATCACTATATATCTTTTTTAGTTGAGACGTGAGTTATTTGTGAACTTTGTAAACAAAATTGATCAATAATATTATCTTTTTAAAAAATTTGACTTAGTGTTTAATATTTATATTGAAACTTAATAGATCTATATTTGCACATTTGCAGGGTTATTTTTGAATATGATGCTCTCAAAAAACATTTTTCTTATATATATTCATAACTTAAATTAGAGATCTATGATTAAGGGTGAATCCCTCCCAACCACCCTATCATTATGAGATATTTGGTCAACATTATTGGAATGCTCCAATTTGTTAAGTTTGGTGTATCGTCGGTGTATTTTTTTTTTGGCACTACTAAAAAAAAAAAAACCGACCACAAAAATCGACTACAAGTGGTCGGTTTTCCTCAATTTTCGAACACAAAACCGACCAAAGTGTGTGGTCAGTAAAATTGTGGTAGCTTTTTAAAACTGACCACGTGTGGTCGGCTTTTAAAATATATATATATATATATATATATATATATATATATATATATATATATATATATATATATATATATATATATATATATATATATATATATATATTTAAAATTCATTACTATTTTATTAAAATAGAAAAAAGTGATTTTAAAAATATTCAAAATAAACCAACCACAAGTGGTCATTTTTAAAAAAAAATTAATTAATTAATTTTAAAAAAATCGACCACAAGTGATCGTATTTTTTTAAATTAATTAGTTTATAAAAAAAAACTGACCACATGTGGTCGGTTTTCATTAAATTAATTAATTAATTTATAAGAAAAACGACCACTTGTGGTCGGTTTTCATTAAATTAATTAATTAATTTTAAAAGAAAACTGACCACATGTGGTCGGTTTTTTGTAAAAAAATTCAGAAAAACCGACCACATATGGTTGATTTTTTTGATAATTTTTTTAAAAAAATATTAAAAATTTTAAAATACAAACATTAAATATACAAATTATTTACAATACAGTCCACCAATCATTTACAAACATTAAAAATCAAATCAAATTATTTACAATTTAGCCCACCAATCATTTAATATACAATCAACCAACCAACATAAGAATACAAACATTAAAAATCAAATTATTTATAAAATTTATCAGAGGTTCCAAATCCAAACTATAAAACATACAAAAATCTAAAAACTACAACTTACTGTTCAAGTCATAAAAGTTCACATTTCAAATACCTACACCTAAACATTTTCAAGTCACCAATTCACTTCACAAATTACCAAACTAAACTTAATTCAAAATGAAAAGTTCACGTTTCAAGTACCTACACTTAAATATTTTGAAATCACTAATTCACTTCTCAAGTGACCACACTTTACTAAAATCAAAACGCAAGTTCACATTTCAAGTACCTAAATTCAAAACAAAAGTCACTAATCCATAATTCAAGTAATTACACTTAAACATTTCAAGTCACTAAGTCACTTCACAAGTTACCTAACTAAACTAAATTCAAAATGAAAAGTTCACATTTCAAGTACCTAACACCTAAATATTTTCAAGTCACTAATTCACTTCGCAAGTTACCAAACTAAACCTAATTCAAAACACAAGTCCACCTTTCAAGTAACAACACTTAAACATTTTCGACTCACTAATGCACTTCTCAAGTGACCACACTTAACTAAATTCAAAACACAAGTTCACATTTCAAGTACCTACACTTAAACATTTTCAAGTCACTAACTCACTTCTCAAGTGACCACACTTAACTATATTCAAAACACAAGTCCACCATTCAAGTAACTACACTTAAACATTTTCGACTCACTAATGCACTTCTCAAGTGACCACACTTAACTAAATTCAAAACACAAGTTCACATTTCAAGTACCTACACTTAAACATTTTCAAGTCACTAACTCACTTCTCAAGTGACCACACTTGACTATATTCAAAACACAAGTCCACCTTTCAAGTAACTACGCTTAAACATTTTTGACTCACTAATGCATTTTTCAAGTGACCACACTTAACTATATTCAAAACGCAAGTTCACCTTTCAAGTACCTACACTTAAACATTTTCGACTCACTAACTCACTTCTCTAATGACAACGCTTAACTATATTCAAAACACAAGTCCACCTTTCAAGTAACAACACTTAAACATTTTCGACTCACTAATTCACTTCTTAAGTGACCACACTTAACTAAATTCAAAACATAATCAAGTACCTACACTTAAATATTTTCAAGTCACTAACTCACTTCTCAAGTGATCACACTTAACTATATTCAAAACACAAGTCTACCTTTCAAGTAACTACACTTAAACATTTTTGACTCACTAATGCACTTCTCAAGTGACCACACTTAACTAAATTCAAACCACAAGTTCACATTTCAAGTACCTACACTTAAACATTTTCAAGTCACTAACCTACTTCTCAAGTGGCCACACTTGACTATATTCAAAACACAAGTCCACCTTTCAAGTAACTACACTTAAACATTTTCGACTCACTAACTCACTTCTCTAGTGACCACACTTAACAATATTCAAAACACAAGTCCACCTTTCAAGTAACTACACTTAAATATTTTTGACTCACTAATTCACTTTAAATATTTTTGCGTCACTAATTGAATACTCAAGTGACCACACTTTAGTAAATTCAATTGACAAGTTCCCATTTCAAGTACCTAAACTTAAACATTTTTGAGTCACTAATTAACTACTCAAATGACACACTTTAGTAAATTCAATTGACAAGTTCACATTTCAACTACCTAAACTTAAATATTTTCGAGTCACTAATTCAATACTCAAGTGACCACACTTTAGTAAATTCAATTGACAAGTTCACATTTCAAGTACCTAAACTTAAACACTTTCGAGTCACTAATTAACTACTCAAGTGACACACTTTAGTAAATTCAATTGACAAGTTCACATTTCAACTACCTAAACTTAAATATTTTTGAGTCACTAATTCTATACTCAAGGGACCACACTTTAGTAAATTCAACTGACAAGTTCACATTTCAAGTACCTAAATTTAAACACTTTCGAGTCACTAATTAGCTAATCAAGTGACACTCTTTAGTAAATTCAATTGACAAGTTCACATTTCAACTACCTAAACTTAAACATTTTCGAGTCACTAGTTCACTACTCAAGTAACTAAATTTAGTAAATTCAATTGACAAGTTCACATTTGAAATACCTAAACTTAAAAATTTTTGAGTCACTAATTCATTACTCAAGTGACCACACTTTAGTAAATTCAATTGACAAGTTTACATTTCAAGTTTCGAGTCATTAATTAACTACTCAAGTAGCCACACTTTAGTAAATTCAATTGACAAGTTTACATTTCAAGTACATAAACTTAAATATTTTCGAGTCATTAATTAACTACTCAAGTTGCCATACTTTAATAAATTCAAAACACAAGTTCACATTTCAAGTACCTAAACTTAAATTGTAAGAAAAGAAAAATCTTCTTTTACCAAAATTTCACAGCAATCAAGAAAACAATTTCAACCATGCCAAATCAGTTCAAAATATAGCCGCACAAAATTAAACGAATCGAGTCACAACATTAAACGAAATTAATAATATGGACTTTGCAATTTGTAAAACATTGTCTATTTCAAGTTTCAACTATGATTTTTGCAGTTACATTTTAGTTAGGTCAAATACAAGTAAACATGTAGAAGAGAATCAAACACATAATAAACTAGACAGCCCAAGAAGTACATCTAGAAATTCAGTCATATCATCCCAAACTTTTGATAAATCATATGAAGACAAAACAGAATAGCTCGGATGGTAAGCACCCCTCAACAACAACTCTCAGATTGTCGAGTCAATAAGGTAGCAAAAATGGTGGAGCTCGGGTAAAAAATGTTAGAAGAAAATGACAAACCATATGAACTAAAACACAGTTTCTTTGAAGGCTTTTACGAAAACATTGATTTTGCATTTCAGGTTTCTTCCTTTGACATCTCTACTTACTCTCACACACACAAACTCATATAATCACAAACACGAATTTCGAGAGTCTAACAATTTACTCCCTCAGTTTTATTTTTACTTGGCACATATTATACTAAATTTAACATTATAAATAATATTTTGAACTATAAATTTGACTATCCTTACTTTATACAGTTACTTTAATACAAAGGATAAAAAGAAAATAATACACACTTGGAGATGCCACTAAGGGAGGGACTGTTGGCTGGAGGGACGGGAGGGACTGTTGGCAGGTGAGGGAGGCGCCGGAGGCGGCCGACGGGAGGAGATTCGCCGGTCAGTGATGGAGCGGAGGCTGGTTCGTCCGGTGGCGGAGGCTGGCAGTGATGAGGATGAAGAGCCCGCCGGTAATCACATCCGGCGAGGCTTGTCAACGGGAAAGGGGGATGAAGGCAGCGGAGAAGTGGCTGGTCATGACTCGACGGTGATGGAAAAAAGCGGCGGCAGGAGAGTTTTTTAGAGAGAAGGTAGAGAAAGAGAAGGGGGGTCGGTTGTTGGTGACAATGAAGGGATTAGGGTTTAGGTTTTGTTTAAAAGAAAAGAGGAGAGTTATGGGATCTCAATTGTTGGATCAGTTTTGATCAACGACTGAGATTAAAATTATTTTAAAAGGGATCAAATATCAATTTGGTTAGAATTGACATTAATTGTGTACAAGATGGCTAGAAAATCAACAAATTGAGAAATTAGGCCTACTATTTTATTGAAATAATAAGACGTTGATATCAAAATAAACTAAGCATGTAAAATTAATGTTACGTAAAATTATTATATAAAATTATCAAATTTGAAATAAATTAATAATAATAATAATAATAATAATAAACTAGATAATGTATTTTGAAAAATGTGAATGTGCATATTTACGAAAAATAATTTAATAAATATAAAATTATGCAAAATATCGTATTTGAATTAATAACTTACTTATCTAGTGACCACACTTAACTATATTCAAAACACAAATCCGCCTTTCAAATAACTACACTTAAACATTTTCGACTAACTAATTCACTTCTCAAATGACCACACTTATATGTCAAAAGTCAAAAATTTATTTACCAATTAAATTTTTTCGTCTAAAAAACTAATGTTACTTCCTATGTATCTAATTTTGACTATGTATTACGTATATCACTAAACAAGAGATATACATATATATACATAAGCTTTGAATGTATACATTACATACACGATTTTACTATCCCATAATAATTACAACGTACTTCACATATACTCAGATGAATTATCGGTTTACACACATACATAGATATACACACTATTGACTATCAAGTTTTAAATATGTACTTTTGTACACGTGGCATTTTTCAAATTTTCATTGATACCAAATTCGCTCAAATCCGACACCCGGGTGAAGAGTTAGAGCCTTTTTAGTGAGACGGTGTATCACCTGACCCTTCAGCGCGTCACGGAGATAACTCAAATGGCAATTGTCAATCTTCAGTGTTGCTCCGCGATAGTGGCGCGTTGCACCAAACTTTCAGGTCGCAGACAAGGTGGCAACGTGATAGCTGCACATCACGCCACCATGTAATTTCCCATTTGTTACTTT
Organism: Capsicum baccatum var. pendulum; assembly: GCA_030864225.1. Taxonomy (NCBI): domain Eukaryota; kingdom Viridiplantae; phylum Streptophyta; class Magnoliopsida; order Solanales; family Solanaceae; genus Capsicum; species Capsicum baccatum. Next base: position 253,213,636 of record CM061560.1, on the reverse strand, counting down.
CCAGAGACACGGCGCGATAGCGCCGCGTCGCGCCAAGGATGAAAATCGAGAAATTTTTTCAAAAATTAAAGACGCGTCCAGGGTTAAAAGGGTCAATTTTCCACCCCTATATATACCCAATAGCACTTGATTTAGTCATTCTTCACCCAAAATGTACTAGTTTCTCTTAAGTTTCTCTCAAGAACAAGCTAGGGTTTCTATTGGGGATTTAAATGCAAGAAGGTTTCACCGTCAATCTTCAAGAAATCACATCTCAGGTATGCATAGTGTTCATTTATGGACTCCTTTCGGCCATGAAGCCCGAGAATCTCTTTTCTAAGTTTAAGTTTATGGATTTCTTTAGGAATTTCATGTTGGGTTTGTTTTGTTTATGTTGAGTATGATCAATTGAATTCAAATCCATTTTGGGTGATCAATTTTATATGGAATTGATTTGTATAGATGTATGTTCATGTGAACCTATAAATAAACCCTAGGATGATGAAATTAGAGATGAATCATGATGATTAATTGTTGTATAATGTTGTCTACATGTGTTATGCCTACCATGTGTATGATTAAATGCCTAGATGAAGGAACAATGCCCAACTAGTATGATATCATGAAATTCCCATGTATGTACAAGCTTATGCGTATCACATGTTTGATGAAGTGCTTCAATATATGAATTATGAATTGTGTTGTTGGTCATGTGTTCAAGTAAGCCATGCTATGTCAGTTTCTTCTCATCGAGTCCTTGGGGTACTTATACCCGAATATTTAACTGTGTGCCTAGAGCCATGTCATATTTTCATGATCTCCTCAGTCAAGCTTTGATCCTTAGAACTCAGTCAGTCATGTGACTCGGGAAATCTCAGTAATTTCAGTAGCTCAGTTTTCTCAGTAACCTCAGTATTCCCAGTCAATCTCAGTAACTTCAGTATTCTCAGTAAGTCCTTAGAACTCAGTACATTTCGTCAGTCAATGAAACTCAGTAAATTCAGTTTAGCTCCGCTAGACAATACCACTAGTATCAGTTCAGTTCAGTTAATCAGCTTAGTTTAGTTAATCAGTTCAGTGTCTTTCATATGGGAGTAGGATTCAGCACCGAGTAAGCCTAGGGATGGGGACTCACCCGCTAGATAGGACTGAGATCCCTAGAAGCAATCTCTAAGTTCCAGCAATACGTAGCCAGCGTAAGTATGAGATGTCACCCGTTAGATAGGACTGACAGACTCAGGGATCACCCGTTAGCGCATTTAAATGTATAGGACTGATCCTAGAGGTCACCCGCTAGATTAGGACTGACTCCACAACAGATGTCTATGCCAGTGGCGAGGTACTGATATCCTTCCAGCTGGGGTTACAGGTTGGACCCCAGTTAGCTTAGTATGGGGCATGTTGGTTAGATAAATACATCCCACAGTTTCAGTTACAGAATCAGGATTGTCAGATTTAGTCAATTCAGCTGAGTGGTATAGATTTAGGACTGCCAGATATAGTCAATCCTTATCATTATAAATAGACCCCGGGATCACCCACCAGACAGGACTGATCTCAACTATGGTCGATCAGTAGCAGTATCATCAAATGTAGAGATCACCCGCTAGATAGGACTGATCTCAGATTCAGTTACTCAGATATAGTACGGAACTCAGCTAGTTCCATCAGATTCAGGACTGTCAGATTAGTCAGTCAGTGAGTATTGTTCATGCATATGAACCTATTGCATTCAGCCTACCTCACTTGCATACCAGTACATTCAAAGTACTGACGCATTTGCGAAATGGTGTCTTATACCATAGGTTTAGAAACACGAGCTCTAGAGAACCAGTAGCATCCTAGTTCAGCGATCAGAGTTAGCAGTAAGTCCTCATCTTTCGAGGACATGATGATCACATTATCATTTTATTTTTTAATTTATTTCAGTAATTGGAGTTAGTTGGGGACATGTCCCATCAACTCCTTATTCAGACAGTTTAGAGGCTTTTAGACTACAGTATGTTCAGACAATTTTCTCAGTTGTTTGGGTATTGCTATACCATATTTTTCAGTTATGTACTATTATTGAACCTTATGGCCTTTCAGTTCATGTTTCTGCATTTATGATATTATTACTATTATTCAGTGCTCAGTTTACAGATATCAGTTATGGGTTAGCTTGTGGTCCTTCGGGGTCATGGGATCGTGTAGCGTTTCGAGTACCAGATTCGGGGCGTTACGATACATCACATACATATACGAGTATATTACCCCGTAATATAAAGCAACGTATTTCATATACATACTTTGACGAGTTATCGATTAATTTGATTATTAGCTTACATTAATATAACTTCAACGTACAGTATATTATTACTTCGATCGTTTTAAATCAAGGTGTTTAATATGTTTGGATAGATTCTGCTAATTTTTTACTACATAGTTCATCGATCACTACATCATATATATATACACACATACATACACACACGTGTGCGCATCCATACACACACGTGCGCGCACAAACACACACACACACACACACACACATATATATATATATATATATCAATTCTATAATACGTACTACATACATTACATACACGATTTTACTATCCTATAATAATTACAACATATTTCACATATACTTAGATAAATTATCGGTTATATATATATATATATATATATATATATATATATATATATATATATATATATATATATATATATCGACTCTTGAATACGTACTATATACATTAGTACACGATTTTACTATTTTATAATAATTACAACGTATTTCACATATACTCAGATGAATTATCGGTTAGTTTATCTTATGTTATTATACCTTCACTACATAATATATATATATATACTCTCTCTCTATATATATACTATATATACCTAGACATACACATAAATACATACTATCGACTATAGCAAGTTCTAAATACATACCATATACATCACATACGTACACGAGTATATTATCCAATAATATAATGCGACATATTTCATATACATACTTGGATGAGTTATCGATTAATTTGATTAGCTTACATTAATATAACTTCAACGTACAATATATTATTACTTCTATCGTTTCAAATCAAGGTATTCAATATGTTTGGATAGATTCTACTACTTTTTGACTACATCGTTAATCGATCGATCACTACATTATATTTATTTTATATATTGAAACATAAGTAAAAGATAAAGATTATAATTAAAGTAATTTATTTATTTTATTTGATATATTTCTTAGTATAATTTTTTTTATAAAATCTAAGCTTGATTGATATTTATTATTATTATATTGGTTATCGAATACGTATGATCAGTGTAATTTCAAAAAATTATATATTAGATTTTACATATAATTATTTTTCAATAAAAATCGACAAGTGGTCTCTTTTTTATAATATTTTATTTTTTAATACAAAAGCGACCACAAGTGGTCGGTTTTTTAAAAAGAAAAATTTAATTCCCAAATCGACCACTTGTGGTGGCTTTTATAAAATATTTCAAATTTAATTTTTAAAATAAACCGACCACAAGTGGTCGCTTTTTAAAATACTTTTTAATTATATATATAATAAATTTTTAATAAAAATAATATATATATATTTGATTACATATATATAATTATTGGCTTCTAAAAATTATTTACTTTTTTATTTTTTTAGTTCAAAAACCGACCACAAGTGGTCGTTTTTTTTTTAAAAAAAAAAGATAATTAAATTAAAAAATCGACCACAAGTGGTCGATTTTTAAAAATTATTTTCTTTTTATTTTAATAAAAAACGACCACAAGTGATCGATTTTTAAAAAATATTTTTTTTATTTTAATAAAAAACAACCACAAGTGGTTGATTTTTAAAAATTATTTGTGGTCGGTTTTTAAAATTTATTTTCTTTTTATTTTAATAAAAAAACGACCACAAGTGGTCGATTTTTTAAAATTAATTTCTTTTTTATTTTAATTAAAAACCGACCACAAGCGGTCGGTTTTTTAAAAGTAATTTCTTTTTTTTTTAAATAAAAACCAATTAAAAAAGAATTTTTAAAAACCGACCACTTGTGGTCGGTTTTTTTAAAATATTGTTAAAATTTTTCTTTTAAAAAAAAACTGACCACAAGCGGTCGGTTTTGTTATTTTTTTTTATTTTTTTTTTTAAGAAATAATAACTAATACAAAAATTATTGAAATGATTATTTTGATATTTTAAAATATAAAAGCAACCACATGTGGTCGCTTTTTTAATTTTTTTAAAAAATTAAATTAAAACCGACCACATGTGGTTGGTTTTTTCCGACCACATGTGGTTGGTTTTTTCCGACCACAATGCGTGATCGATTTTTTGTGGTCGATTTTTTCAATTTTTTTAGTAGTGTGGGGAAAGGATAGAAACGACACTTCAAATTAAACTATTTCCATGAAAATGATTATGGAATTTAAATTTCACTTTCTAGCCATTTCAATTTACTGTCTTGTACTATACCATTTCTACATACCTTCTATACAGTTTCTATACATATCTTATACATATAAATATTCTATATGAAAATTATACAGTTTTGATACATAATTTATACAATTACTGTACACTTTTTTTACACGTTTTATTGAACAATTATATAATTTTCATACACTTTCTGTATATTTTTTATATATATTTTATATAAATACATATTTGATAGAATTATACAATTTCTATACAGATATCTTTTATAGATACATGTTCTATTTAACAATTATATTATTTTTATACACTTTAATTATTATTTCTAAACAATAAAAAAAAAGAATATTTGATCAGTTAAAAAATTTATAACAAAAAAAATTTGAAATATTTATAAAAGGGTCGAATTGCCCAAGTTGAATACTGTATCAGTATTGTATATAGACTGTATCAGTATTGTATATGGACTATATACGGATTACATAAGCCAAAATGACCCAAATTAAGAAATGACTATAAAGCAAAAATAGTATATCCGACTGACCACTTTTTGAAAAAATTTCAAACTTGAGTTATTTGTTTTAAAAAGTCTTATAGAGTGTCCTTTTCCCTTTTCTTTTTATACCGTCATGTGACTTTTACATGCTGTAGCCAGTAGCAGGTCATTTATTTATATATTTTTACCTGAGAAATGGATGATCTGCTATAGCAGGTAATAGTTACCTGATAGTGTAAAAAAAGATACACCAACAACACACCAAACTTAATTTTTTTTTTTGAAGAATATGGACACATTTTTTTTCTCTTCAACCTAACTTTGAGCTACAATACAATCACACGAACTCTCTTTTTTTCATGTAAATAAAATAAATATAAATAAATTAATATATATATATATATATATATATATATATATATATATATATATATATATATATTATTTTATAAAGGATATTAAATAGAATAAAAACATATAATGAATACACTTCACATGACTAATTTCTATATTAATTTACAATCTGCGTAACTTTACCTAGCAATCAAAACAATTCTTAAAATTTCAAAGTGCATTTAATCAAACTACCTTACATACAAATGAACGAAGCTAGCTAGAGAATATTATTTACCTTGTACAATGATTTAGTTCCAACCTAAATTTTCTTTGCCTCTATCTTGAGAATCCTCGTTATCCAATGGAGGATTAAGTCTATGTTTTATGTGGAGAAAAATATTTTTATTTTTTTTTAAAATAAGAATAATGACTTTTTGTTAATTGAAAATAGAAATTTAAAAAATTTGTATTTAATGATATTTCAAATTCATTATCTTCTTTTCATCTGCCCACACATTGACCATCCCACCCTTTTTATATTCTTGAACCTCCACACTACATCCAACCCTTATAATATTTTATTAGATAGTACTTTTTTTCTTTTTTGACTATTTACGAAATATTAAAAGATAAATAGAAACCCAAAGTATTTTTAAGGGAAAAAACATTTTACTTCATATCTAAGTCCAACACATCCTGAAAGTGAAATAAAAATGCACATACCTTTATTCATTGAATTGAAATTTTGATCTTATCCAAAAATCTAATAAAAGACTTTGTCCTTTTTAGGAGAAATTTCGGCGGAACCTTAGCCGTTAAAAAGAAAAACCAAAACTAGTAAAACAAATTCCAATTGCAACTAATATTCACGTTAAAATTCAATTAATTTAAATTTATATCGCATAAAATTTATTTGGGGAAAACATCAATTATCAAGAATTTTTTATATTTAAAATTCAAACCTAAAACCTCTAATTAAGAAAGAATCAACAACAACTAACTGTTTCACCACTTAAATTATTTACTTTGGTATAACTTATTATTCAGTCAGTTTTAATTATGTGATTATATTTTTCTTTTTGAGAATCAAACAATTTTAGGCTTCATTATAAATTTAGGTATGAAATTCTCAGTTTTTTTTTTAAAATAAAATTTATATATTTAAAAACTATATAAAATATACTTTAAGTCATAATAATTGATAACTCAAATTTTTTAAAAAAATATATAAAAAATTATCGTTAAAATTAGATTTGTTTGAATCTCAAAATTTAAAAAGTACCACATCACATTATTTCAAAATTAATATTTAATCATAAAAATTAAAATTCCTCTTGAAGTTATACAAGTTTTACCAAATTCTGAACACAATATTTTGTTTTACAAAAAATATAATTAAAAACACTTTAACTTTAGCCCTATAAATTTTAAGCAAAATAAATAATCATTGAAAATCTATGACCAAACGCCTATTCCGTTAACAAAATAGTTCAAAAAATGTCACCATCGAGATGATGGGCGTATTTTAAGCTTTCAAAAAGGACATGCATGCACCTAACTGGTTCTTTTATTTTGGCCACTACATCCCACAACCTTCATTTCTTTGTAAACTGTCTAAACTTTAAAAAAAAAAAAAAAAAAAAAAAATTGAATTCACGTATTATAAAGCTCATCTTTTGGGAGGAATTTTGGGTCAAATTTTTTTCATTTTTAAAGCTTGAATCTATGATGTTAAGGACAGAGAAATGACAATCATCTCACTATAATTCATATTGATATTTTCAAGGTTTCTAATTAAGTTACATACATACATTATCGTACTTACATCATCGGATTATTTTATCTGTTGTATATAATAAGTAATTTTCTTATTTATAAATATTAGTATAAATTTATAGAGATTTAAATACGGACATTTTCCTTGAATCATCTTTCACTTGAAGAAACACGTTCATGTGGTAGAAGAAATTTTGGACTATCAAATATTATTATATTCAGTAATTTTAAATTTGAGTTTAAGTTTTATATAAGGATAATAAATTGATAATATAAAGATTGTTTGCACACTTAAATTTATCTAATTAAGAGATAATTACATAGTATAATTTTAAATATTTTATTAATCATCAATTAAAAATATTAACCAATTGTTTATCAGATAGTTCGGTTCCATTCTGTATGTTATCCAAAAAGTCTTATTTAGCTTGTAGCACAATTATATTTTTTTTTACGGAGATTTGCATTTGAAGCTGATTAAATTTATTGAAGAAGTCTCCTTTTGTTAGCCTATACTTCTATCGTTCGCTTTTATTTATCACTTTTTGATACGATACTTTTATTAAAAAATAATAGTAATTGTTATAGTGCACACTTATTAAGAAAAATAACAAATGTTATAGTGACTTTATCATATTATCTATATTAAATTATTAATTGACTTTACAAGTATTGAAAAATAATTTAAAAAATAAGTAATTAATATTAAAGATAAAATATGAATTTTTTTTGTCTTTTCTTGAATAGTAAAAATGACAAATAAAAATGAAAATTAAAAGTAAAAAAGTATGAAAAGTAAATCCAAACGGAGGGAATTATTAATTAGGCAATTCAATGAAAACTATCCGTTTTCCACCAATCAAAAGACAAAAAAACATATAAAATTAATTTGAAGAACAATAGAGTTGAAGTTTGATTCCTGATTCCAGATTCCAATTTGACATTTCATTGTAAAATTAAATAAAGATAGACTGCTGATAAATATTCATTACAATTTCATACACAAGCTGGGAAACTAAATTCTACAAGTAATATATAACAACAATTATATTTTACAATTGTTGAAAACTTCTGCTAGCTGGTCACATTTTTCATCCAATAGCTAGCCTCCATATAATATAATATTATTGTCACTGGAATTGAAATGCTGGATTCACAAAAAGTGGCTGCTGATAATTGAAATAAATATTACAATTATTACTAGTAATATTATTCGCATTTTGTTGTTGTGATGATACTTGGTCCCCTAGCTGAAATTTCTCCATATTTGTGTTATTAACAATATTGTTCATTGTGTAAATTTGGTCATCATGATCATATGAATTATTATCACCTAGTAATTGTGGAATTGATCCAAAATAATCCAACTCCAATAGATGTGACAATGAACAAATTCTTGGTAATTTCATTGTTTGTGGTCCACCAATAACTTCAATTGAATTATTTGTAGTACTCACAATTTGATGATGACTTTCTACTACATCTTCTTCTCCTTCAACTTTCATCATTTCCATAGTTTTTCCCAAATTCTTCTTCTTATAAATTCTACAAAGTACCCAATCATCTAACTGAAAAAAAAAAAAAGAATATTAGTATAATTTATCAAATAAAAAAAATAAGTCTGAATAGAGCTGACCGAATAACTTTTGTCGCTAAATAATAAAAACTATAGATTAACGACAACTTCTACCGCTAAACAGTAAAAAACTGTTTCTAATCCTCTTTAGCGATAAATTATCATTTTACTGAATATTTAGAGACAGATTAACGATGAATTTCATATTAATTTGGATAGGAATTGCTTACCCTCATAGAGCCACTGTGCTTAGTAGTTTGGGACTTTGATTCACTCAAACGATATTCATGCATGATCCAATCAGTCTTGACACCTTTAGGAGGTTTACCTTTGTAAAAAACAAGTGCTTTTTTAACTCCAACATATTTTGATGCACTATATATTGCTTTATCAGTCCCTGTTGCCTTCCAATAACCTGACACTGCTGCTCTATTTGGCCTAACACCATTTGGATATTTTCTATCTCTAGGGGTGAAAAAATACCACTCATTTTCTCCAAATTCAGCTTTCTCTACATTTTCACAAACGCACATAATTAGTCTATCAATATAACAACAATATATTTCTACAGAGTAGAGTCTGAAGAGAATAGAACATATGCATATCGCACCACTACTATCTCAGAGGTGAGATAGAGAGGCTGTTTCCAAAGACCCCCGAACCAGTCTATTGTATAATATAATCATCAATAATATCATATGCAAAAACTTTATCATATATTTTTTGCATTTAAATAAATTTTTTGAATATGTATGTATGTTTACTAACCAGGTAATTCCCAGGGATCGAACTTGTAGACATCAATTTCGGGTATAATTGAAACGGGGCATGGCCTCGATGTAGCTTGATATCGAAGATAATACATGATTAATTCTTCATCAGTAGGATGGAACCTAAATCCAGGAGGAAGATCAGAGCTAATTTTTCCAACCATTTTTTTTATATAAAAAAATAAAATATAGCTAGTATAAAAATGAAAAAGAATTGGTAAGTGTATATTAATTATATGATTTTGAAGTATTGAATTAATTAAAGAGAAAAGGGAAGGGTGGGAAATTTTTTGATTGTATAGGGAGGAAAATGTGAAGTGTGAGTGTTTGAAATGTTTGCAAGGAGAAGGCTGCCCAATTTATAATTGTTGGAAGTTTTTAAAATTTGTCATTTTTTGATTGGTTTTTTAATGACTTGCATACCTAGTATGAGTATATATTAATTATATATAAAATATTGCAAGGCCATGCTTGTATAATATTTTAGGCAAAATCACTATCTTATTCTTTCTTCATTCAATGGATAACATGATGGGAGGGGGGGGGGGGGGGCCCGGCCCAAGTGGAATATCCTTTAGTTCTTATCTTTTATTTTCTTGTTATGCTACTTTAACAAACTATTATTCCTAGATAGACTCTTTCTAGTCAAAAGTTATATATGGTCCTAAGCCAATAAGATTGGAGTATGAAGACAATAAGCAAACAAATTTTGGACCTTATTGGTGTTATTGAGCTCTTGGAATTTTTTTCCATATGCCAATTGGCTTTTGTTAGATAGGGATGAAATTAACCCCATTCACATATGTGGATCCAATTGTTCAAGGTAATAAAATATAATAGACCATATGGTGGGATAGATGAAATTCTTCATCTTTAATTAGATATTTTAGATTTGAATATTGAATGTGAAAAAAAATATGATAAAAGTACTTCATTACTTTATTACTTGAAAAAGATCACAACACAAATCCAAATTAGTTGAGTTGGTTAGTTTAATAGTTTTAGTCTTATTTATTAGTGTAGATCAACTACCATTTTATTTAAGTAGATAGATAAGAATTTAATTAAGAAGATATATTAGAATCAGCTGACTTTTGCATACATATTTACTAACACTTCATGTGGTTCGATATTGACTAACATAAGAGACTATATTTGCATACGTAAGTTTTATATCATAATCAAGGTATAATAATGTAAGCATGTTAAAATTTGTCAATATATTTAAAATATTATGTAGATATATAGAGTTACTTACTGAAAAAAAAAAAAAAAAAGAGATATAGAGTTACTCGAATCCTCGGTAAAATATTACTAAGAATGAGAATTTTCATCAAACTTATCTGATAGAATTGGTTAGAATTTGTCGAAAATCAGTCAGAAACGTTATCGACGAGTTAAATTTTAATGAATTTCCTACTGGACATAGGTAGAAACTTCTCATTTTTCTATTAGAAAATAAATATCACAATATCAATGCTGCAGTGACTAGAATTTGAATTTGGAACATCAAGGTAACACCCTCCCGCCTTCTTAGATCAGGTCAGATTGTACTGTCTTTTTCATTGTTTTCGACATGACTTCTTCGCAGGTGTACTTGCTTTACGTATTTGTTTTTGTTATACTTTACTTGAGTCGAGTATCTGTCAAAAATAATTTCTATCTTTAAAAGGTAAGATTAAAACTGCAGACTTAAAATTCCGCTTATGAAATTACATTGAATAAGCAGTTACAATTGTTCATCTCTAAGCTGCATGAGCACACTACGAAGGGTCCACTGCATTAAAGAAAAACAGTGTTTTCAATAATGCATAGCTTTCTTTCTTTTATTTTTTTCTGTTCCACAATTATAGGAAACAAACTTATGTGCTCTATTAGAAAGATCCATTGTATCATAGAAAAATGTGTTAAGAAAAAAATGTCACACGTGATTTATAATATGGTTGTTATAAAACACGTTACTACATACACATATATTATAAAAATATAGCTAATAATTAAGTTTCTTTAGAGATTTCTACCACATTTTTAATTTAAAAATTTAAATAGGTGAGTATCATTTGGCAATGGATATTCCGTGTATTTATGTGTGACTATGCATGGCTTCTTTAATTTGAAGACATAATAATTCAATGTGTTTTAAAAAGAGATTATTTATTTAAAAATTCCTAATCCAAATTACTATCTTTCTGTATGTGAAAGAATTCTAAATGTTTTAGTAAAGTTCATAACCAAACATATAATTCATCAATTTCCGCACTTTTACTTCTCTATTATATTAAAAAATAATTGTTTATTTTCACTTATTCAGTGTTAAAAAATCAAGTGATAATTAGTTAACTCCTAATTTACCTTTATTATGAATTATAAGATGAGTCATCTAATAACAAGGAGTAAAATTCATCCAAAAATATAATGGGAAACAACATTCTACTTTCTTCTCCAAGTATAGAATCAATTGATTTACTGTTTTATGCCAAAAAAAAAAAAAAAAGATTTCGTACTTTTCAACTTAAGTAAATGATGGTAATCTTAATTAAAATTATATTTAGTAAAAAAATTAGTTTTGAGTAAATAATCAATTGCCAAAAATAGCTAGGGGTCCCTACTTTAGAAAGTGGACAGCTGTCAAGTCAAAAGAGGTTAGATAAGATAAGAACTAGAGAAAAATGTAGGTGAATATTAAACTTGTGGTTCTTATCTAACCACATCACAAATGAGCCATTAAGTTTATTAATCATGATATAAAAAAAATATTAATCTGAGTTAGAGATACTTAATTGGCTTTTCAATAGTTAAAGCTCATTAGATATAATTAACTAGTTTTTTCTCTCTCGTCGTGGAAGCAATCACTTCTCTCGAATAGTAGAAATAGTTTCGAGTTGTGAAAAATGTTGGGTTTTTTAAAAAAGTTGAGGTGGCAAAAAGGGGTTAAAATGGCTCTCAAGTGTAGGAGGGCTTTAAATAGCCAGCTAACAAAGAAAATCAGCATAATTCAAAATTCAAAATAATCTAAAATATCTCAGCTAACTAAACAAACTAACAACCTAGTTAGGGGTCGTTTGGTTTGAAAATAAGTTATACCGGAATTAGTTATGTTGGGATAAGTTATGATGGGATAAGTTATACTGAGATTAGTTATGCTGAGATTACTTTTTATTGAGTGTTTGGTTTGTTGTATTCAAAGTAATATGCATGGTATAATTTCTCTGAATAAATTGATTGATTACCAAAATACCCTCCACCTGATCCTGACTCATGGTCGCTCCACGGGAAACAACCACTAGGAGACGAAGCAAGCAGAGTATTTCGAGGCGAATATCGCCATGACATGGTAGTAGGGAGCTAGGTCCTTTTAAACAGCACTAGAGAGGGGATAGAAACTCGAGATTTCAAACTAATGTCCTTCTTCCTCTTAGCAAGGTTCCTTGTTGAGTCTATCTACTAAAGACATTAAGGGTGCTCATCGGGTTGGGAAAATTCAATACTCAAATGGAGAGCAGGCGCGAAATATAATAGCTTGAACCGCTTAGGCTCTTTGCACCTAAATAAATAGTAGACATGCAAAAAATAAGACGCGAAACTTATAGAGTCGTAGCCTTCTAAGACTTTCTTCTCCAGCTCACTCAATCGATAGGTTGAGGCAATCAACTGGAAATTGACCAAAAGGACCTGTCAAGCCTTAGAAGTCAAAGCGTGCATCACATATCATCATGCATAGTATTTCTTTTTAAGCTTTAAATATTCATTCTTAAAAATCTTTATTATTTTTTAGAGAAATTAAAATATATAAATAAATATAATTTATATATTTTACAATCATTTTGAACGGTAAATATTTTTATACTTCCTAAAATATTTAATTGCGAAAATAGACTAAATTATGCATTCAAATTATAGTACGAATAATAAATTATAATAAATTATGCACTCAAATTATAGTTGCTTCACAGAAATATTTTTAGTAAAAATTTTAAATTATGCACTCAAATTTTAGCACTCAAATTATGTGTATGGAAGTGAAAAATCAAAGAATTTAAGGGTAACATTGTCATTTTATGGTTTTATCCCATGTAAGAATAATGTTGGGATTGTTATCCCACCAATTGGAAGGATAACTTATCCGGGACTAAGACTAATTATTAGTCCCGGAATAAGTTATCCCAAATATTTACAGCCAAATGCCGAATAAAATTTTTTATCCCGGTATTATTTGCAAACCAAACGGCCCCTTAAAGTTCAAAATAAATAAGTAAGTAAATAAATACCAAGTATAAGTAACACAAATACCAACCCTTTTGGAAGTAATTACATTCTCTCCCACTTTTTTAATTACTTTACTCTCTCTCCCTATTAATATACATAACATAGCCGACATACATATACATATCATTCTGTATATATGTTGGGATTTTTGTAATATGTTTAGGGAGCTGGGATTTTTTGTAATATTTGAAACATTAGTTGTGTATTTGTGTAATTTTTAGTTTAATTGATCCTAATCTAAATAATTTATTTTACTAAAAAACTAGTGCAGTAATAACTTAAAGCAATTTTCGACACTCCTCTTTTGCTTTAGTTATTGCGATTTAAAAAAGTTGATCCTCCTCAATTTTTGCTTCCACAAATTGTGCTTGAGGATTTTTTTAGCTTGCATACTTTTGTAACATGACCTGCTTATTTGCAATTTCCACAAATTGCATCAGGTCTCCACCAATAAAAATTCTCCAAGTGTGTTTTCTTTTTGCAGTGTCTGCAAGGAGGAAAATTACTTTTTCCTTTTTTGTTTTGTGCATAAAAGGAACTCTCAGTAACATTGTCTTTTCTGAAGGCTCTTCTTTGCTCTTGTGCTTGAAGAGCACTAATTAATTCTTCAACAAAGATAGTAAAGAGATCTTTAGACTCTTCCAGAGATAAGATTTTAGACTCAAATCTCTCCAAAATTGTCACAAAAATTTTTTCTACTATTCTATCATCTTTGAAATCCTCGCCAAGCAACTTGATTTTACTGACAAGCAAAAAAATCTTGTCAGAATACTTAGCAATAGTTTCATCCTCTTACATCCTAAGAGATTCAAAATTCCTTTTCAAATTCAAAAATTTGTATTTGTCTAACTCAGTCACTTTCTTGATATTCTTGTTTTAATTTTTCCCAAGCTTCATTTGCTGTCTCACAAGCAATGATTTAAAAAAAAATCTAATTCGCAACTGAATTTTGAATTACAATTTTAGCTTCGAATTTTTTGAGCTTTTCATCTGAATGAGATTTAATCTGAGCAACGATAGAATTTTCAGGGAGTGGTTGTAATGGTATATCTTCCGATACAACTTCCCACAGATCATAGGCTTGAAGATATGATTTCATTTTCACTGACCAAATTTGGTAGTTTTCGCCAGTGAAAATTTTTGAGGCATTCAATGAGAAACTATTGCTTGATATCTTTTTGATTGAAATAGCCCTACGCTTTGAAAATAAGCACGGATTGAAAATGGTAGCCCTGACGGATTAAAATAGGTAGTCTTGACGGGTTAACAAGGTAGCCCTTACAGATTAAAAATGATATGGTAGCGCTTTGGAAAAACTCACAGATCCCGAAAGATCAATGAGGCTCTTGATACCATTGTTAGTTTTTAAAAAAAAAGATGGGGTAGCAAAAAGGGGTTAAAATGACTCTCAATGGATTGAAATCTTTTAATAGCTTTCAATGATTTTTCTTAAGTATAAGAAGACTTTAAATAGCCAACTTACAAAGAAAATCAGCATAATTCAAAATTCAAAATAACCTAAAATATCTCAACTAATTAAACAAACTAGTTAAAATTCAAAATTTAAATTTATCCTAATCTAAATAATTTATTTTACTGAAAAAGTAGTGCAGTAACTTAAAACAATTTCCAATAAAAACAACTACTGATAATGTTTGCATTAAGATAAGTTGTCTACATTAAATTCTTTGAAATGCGACTTTTCTTCTAATTTCGTTAACGCAAAATATTTTGTAAACTGATCAGTGATCATCCTTAGATAACAAAGTATATTCCATGACGTTAGGTTTTGATCTAATCATGTAGAGTTCACAAGTATATTGGTTTTCTATTTAAAATTCCTCAATAAGAAAACACAATTGGTTTCTTTATAATCTCGATTTGATATGATCGAACTTTACCTTTATTATTTTTAATGTACATATTTGACTACAACTTCTATATATCATTCTTCCCATAAAACATTGTATATTGTATAATCATAAATAAAATAAAATTTCTTGCCTCTAGGTGATGTAATAGTGATCTAATTAGGCCATATGAATTAAGAAGTCGAATCATGACTAAAGCATTTGAAAATCATACAACACATTAGAGGAATTTCTAATAAGGCAGCTTAAGTAAAAAGTAATTTCTTATCCTTGGGGACAACCTGGTTGGTTTGGAGGGCGGTTACCCACTCGGGTGACTAGGGATCGATTTCCCCTCAATGCCTTCTGGGTTTGAACCTGTCGCACAGGGCTTGTCTAGTGCGGTTTACAATCCCCATGTGGTTTGCAGGCTATTGCATCGGAGGAGGGGGGGGGGGGGAGGGGAGGGGGAATTTACCCAGTGCGCACAGAGTGCTCACCCGAAGGGCAGAGGCTGTGACAGAGGGTGTAGCGGTTGCGGGTTTTCCTGGAAAGTTTCCAAAAAAAAAAAAAAATTCTTGCTAATTTTCATTTATATGATATAAATTCTCGTTGTTATCTTTTTCAATCAAGTAAGTTTAAATTATATCACATAAATTGAAACTAACGACTAATGAGGTATATGAATAGAAAAATTAATTAGATCGATAAACACTTCAACATACGGTCTTTTTCTTTTTTACCCCTTTCTAGGAGCTCCCACTTTTTTTAAGTACTTGGTAACTCAAACTCACGACCTCATGATTTAAAGTAGGGTAATTTCATCCATGATCACTTAACTTTGTATTTATTACGCAAAAGTCATTTTTCTTTCATTCATTTCATCCATAGTCACTTAACTTTGTATCTATTACGCAAAAATTATTTTTCTTTCATTCATTTCATCCATGGTCATTTAACTTTACTCCAATCATCACAAAAGTCACTATGATCGGATTTTACAATAATTCCATCGAAAAAATGATGTGACAACCTTAATTAGTTCTTAACTTTAATTTAAGTTTAATATATACTATATTACTCATATCTTGACCTTTTTTATATGTGCACAATCCAATTTTTCTCATGGATTATTTAATGAAAGAATACTAATTTCTTAATAGATTAGATTAGCTAATGAAGATTATTTTTTTGGTTGATATTTTTATGAAACATTTCATAATATTGCATTCATCTGCCAAAAAGGTGCATCGAAAAAGAATGATAAACAAGATAAATTCTCCAAAACACATAAAATAGAAATACATGTATGATATTAGTTTTTTTAAAAAAAAATATTTTAATTCTTTGAAGATAAATCAACATGCTAAAGATAGTTTTAAAATAAAATCTTTTTAATTATGTCATTGAATAAGTCTTGTCAAAATTTGTACAAATAATGTTATATTAACGTACAGTTTTGTTGATAAAAGCTATAAAATATAAGTACTTTAATAGATAAAGAAATTATAGGATATCTAATTTTTATATTTATCAATTAAATTAATTAAACAATATGTAATTTATGAAAAATTGAATATTATAATAAACATTTTAAGAGAATTAATCGATTAGTTAAACAATTAAAAATACAAAGACAAACTCAATAAATAGAGTAGTTTATCATATTATTATGATATACCGAATGCAAAGACTCAAGTGGCAAGAAAAAAAATGTATGAAAAAAAATAATTTTATCAACTACATATCACAGTTTTAGCGGTAGAAAAATAATTTTATCAACTACATGCCATAATATATTAGTGAAAAAAATAATTTACCAACACATGTCTCAACTTTAGAGAATTTTAAGAATATATAAGTATAATTTTATTTCATAAAAATATCAACCAATTTTTTTTTTATGAAAATAGTCCTCATTAGATAGTCTAATCTATTAAGAAATTGGTATTCTTTCATTAAATAATCCATAAGAAAAATTGGATTGTGCATATATAAAAAGGGTCACGATATGTGTAATATATTATATATTCACTTAAATTAAAATCAAGAACTAATTAAGATTGTCACA
This sequence comes from Capsicum baccatum var. pendulum, assembly GCA_030864225.1. Taxonomy (NCBI): domain Eukaryota; kingdom Viridiplantae; phylum Streptophyta; class Magnoliopsida; order Solanales; family Solanaceae; genus Capsicum; species Capsicum baccatum. Next base: position 253,196,068 of record CM061560.1, on the reverse strand, counting down.
TCATTTTTTTGATGAAATTATTGTAAAATCTGGTCATAGTGACTTTTGTGATGATTGGAGTAAAATTAAATGATCATGGATGAAATGAATGAAACAAAAGTGACCTTTGCGTAATAGATACAAAGTTAAGTGACCATGGATGAAATGAATAAAAGAAAAATGACTTTTGGGTAATAAATACAAAATTAAGTGACCATAGATGAAATTTATCCTTTAAAGTGAGGGATACTTACAGCAGCAACGAAGCCAAAAATTTGATGAAAAACATACAAATTTTCTTCTAAATTATGTTAAAGTACAAAATAAGTACACACTTATAATAACTAACATTAATCTATATACATAATATAATTTTTCGATAAAAACTATATACCTTACCACCTTTATATATAAATGACTCCACCTATAACTTACGCAACTTACCATTCGAACAACTCACTCATGTTAACACAATTATATTACATGCAATGTCTTGACTGGGAGGTTTTTCTCCCAATAATTAGGGTCATTTGTAGATGAGCACAAAACAAAGGATGAGGACAACACATGCATATCTTTCTTTGAGGTTTATCTACAAAACACAATAAGTAGTAAACAAAATAAAAATAAAAATAAAAAAAAACATTTAGTGGTCCATTGCATTTAAAAAAAACAAAAGGAAAATGCAATGTTTTTTACTGGAGGATAAGGTTTCCTTAAGTTGCAAGTCAGTTCTTGAGGTCATGTAATTGTCAATTTGGTGAAAGAAAGGACTAAATGTGAAAAATATTTTTTCATTGGATTAAGTGTTTCCAACATAATTAAATTCATTGAGAATTGATTTTAACCACAAATTAAAAAAATATGAAGAAATAATAATTTTATTGATAAATGAGGTGGTTACAAATTTGTTCCTCCCTGATTCTTCTCTCGATTTTCTCCGTAATTTGAAGGCCGTTAGTGACGTATTTCTCGAACATCCTATCCATGATTTTACGGGATATTAGAGATCCCGGTCTTTTTACGAATATCCATCAGTTTATGGAATATTCAAGATGCCTGTTTCAGGGAATATGTTACCATTTAAATAGACGGGATTTAAGATAAAGTACTATAACTCTAATAAAATTTGAATTCTTCTTAAAGAGTCCCACAAATTTTAGATGCCTACACTAAGAATTTACTCTACTACCTATATATATATTTTTTTTTCTTAAAGATTACAATTTTTACTAGTAGGCAGTAGCAAGGTGTATTCCAAATAATTTACCATCAAAATTTGGGTGCATGAAATTGATAAAATTCATCCATTCTTAATTATATATTTCGGACTTCAGTCTTATTATGAAAAGGATATGATGTCGATAATAAATATTTTCTCCTTTAACGAACCTTGCGCAATGTGAATCTAATTAATCAAAACCAATATAATTATAGAACAATAAAAATAATAGTACTCCATCCATTTCACTTTAGTTGGTCCTCTATTTAAAAATATTTATTTCAATTTAATTGTCCCGTTAATAAAATCAAGAGAATTTTATTATACTCTTTCAATAATACCCTTATTATTAAATAACTAAATATAATGTATTTATTCAAATTTATATTTTTAAAATATAATTAATAAAATTAATTTAATAAAATAAATTCTTAATAAATATTTTCTTAAAAAAAAATATTAAATTAATAAAGATCAACTATTTTGAAACAAAGTAAGTAACTTTAATTAACTTCTCAAATTGGTGCATTACATGCATCTATATGTGCGGCAGCCTAGCTAGTGGAATATTTATATTAAGGGTGTGTTTGGTATGATGGAAAATATTTTTCATAAAAAATATTTTTCTAAAAAATAAGTTAATTTTTTACTTATTTTCTCATGTTTGGTTGGTGAGTGGAAAATATTTTTTTAAAAATATTTTATGGTGTTTGGTTGGTGAGTAGAGATTATTTTAAAAAAAAAATATTTTCTAGTGTTTGATTGGTGAATGAAAAAAATATGTTTTTTAGAAAATACTATTAACTGTTAACTAGTATATCAGTGTCTATAGCAACTCAACAATTTATAAAAACTAATTTAAGCATAACAAATAATATCAATATCGAATACTAAAATATTACAATCACTAAATTTAAGCAACTATTAATTAGCAAATATAGAAGACACTTTCAATATTTTATCAGGACAATCTCAAGATACTACAATCAATAAAAATATAACGAAACGACAAGCTTATTCAACCTCGTGAAACAAATCACATCGATGACAAAATGAAATATGTAATTAGCAAAAATAACATAGGTAAGTCTTCCTTTATGCATATGAAAATAACAATACATTCAACGAACATTGAAAATGAAAAAAACTCAGGCTTCACTATTTTTTATTTCAAGCAGTGAAAAATTAAAGCAATGTACAGTGAAAAATGATTTTTTTGAGTCATGTGAATATGAGTGTTGTTGGGGTGTAGAAGAGGGATGGGGGTGGAGTCATAAGTCATATTTGTCGAAAATGACTTCCCTTAGCCCATGAAAAGTCATTTTTCCTCAAATTGAGAAAAATGAATTATTGTGAAAAATATTTTTCAAATATTTTATTACAATCAAATAAGGAAAAATAAAAAAAACACACCCTAAGAGGACCAATGACTAATCAAGTCACCAAACTTAATTATTTGATCAACATGACATAGACTTGATAGTTTCTTTTTCCCTTTTATTTATTCTTATTAAAATTATTATTGTAATTATAAATAATTAAGGAATTCCATTTATTTCCTTTGGAAATAATAGTCAAAGATTACTTTATAGTTTTAGCTTTTAGGGGTTGGCTGAAGTTTATCTAACATTAAATAATTTGCTTGATTAGGTGTGCAAATTTTGTCATGGATGATCTCATTGTTTATTTTTGTGGCTCAAAGTATTCAAAGAATTCATAACCTATGTAGTCTTACAGAATATACCCTCCTATTTTTTTTTCTTTTTAAAAGTGAGGGAATAATCAAAGCAAAGAGAGTAGGAGTGATTTGTTTTGTGGTGTGTACTACTATTGGTAATGTTTTACTTGTAATATTTTTATTTTTAGATTTTTTTTGGATGATATTTATTATTCCCGTTAGATCGATTATAGAATTATTTTGTAATTATCTTATTTCTATTACTATATGTTATTTTGTTGCTGTCTAATATTTTTTGCTTTTATACTACATTTTATTCTAGACTTATTTGTGCTGAGCTGGAGATTTATTGAAAGTAGTCTCTCTACCTTACCTTTGAGATCGTCGTGATTTGGATATCATTTTCAAACCCACTTTTTTGAGAATACACTGAGTATATTATTATTGTTGATTGATTAAAATATTTTAAAATTATTTTTTGAAAATAATAAGTATTTTAAAAATGAGAACAACGACTGAAAGTAGAAAAAGCAAGTAGTATTTCATGTTAATTGGGGTAAATTTCATTCATGACCACTTAACTCTGTATCTATTACGCAAAAGTCACTTTTCTTTCATTCATGGTCACTTAACTTTGTATCTATAACGCAAAAGTCACTTTTCTTTCATTCATTTCATCCATGGTTATTTAACCTTACTCCGGCCATACCGAATTTTACAATAATTCCATCGAAAAATGATTAGTTCTTAATTTTAATTTAAGTGAATATATAATATATTACTCATATCTTGACCTTTTTTTATATATGCACAACCCAATTTTCCTTATGGATTATTTCATGAAAGAATACCAATTTGTTAATAGATTAGATTACCTAATGAAGACTATTTACATAAAAAAAATTGGTTGATATTTTTATGAAACATTTCACAATATTGTATTCATCTGCCAAAAAAGGTGCATCAAAAAAGACTGATAAACAAGATAAATTCTTCAAAACACATAAAATAGAAATACATGTATGATATTAGTTTTTTTTTTAAAAAATATTTTAATTCTTTGAAGATAAATCAGCATGCTAAAGATAGTTTTAAAATAATTTTTTTTAATTGTGTCATTGAATGAGTATTGTCAAAATTTATACAAATAATATTATATTAACGTACAGTTTTGTTAATAAAAGTTATAAAATATAAGTATTTTAATAGATAAAGAAATTATAGGATATCTAATTTTATATTTATCAATTAAATTAATTAAACAGTATGTAATTTATCAGAAATTGAATATTATGATAAAAACTTTTAAGAGAATTAACCGATTAGTCAAACAATTAAAAATACAAAGACAAACTCAATAAATAGAGTAGTTTATCATATTATTATGATATACCGAATGCAAAGACTCAAGTGACAGGAAAAAGAATGTATGAAAAAAATAATTTTATCAACTACATGCCACAATTTTAGAGGGAGAAAAATAATTTTATCAACTATATGTCATAATATATTAGTGGAAAAAAATAATTTACCAACACATGTCTCAACTTTAGAGGATTTTAAGAATATATAAGTATAATTTTATTTCATAAAAATATCAAATTTTTTTTTTTATGAAAATAGTCTTCATTAGGTAATCTAATCTATTAAGAAATTGGTATTCTTTCACTAAATAATCCATAAGGAAAATTGGGTTGTGCATATATAAAAAAGGTCAAGATATGAATAATATATTAGATATTCACTTAAATTAAAAATTAAGAACTAATTAAGATTACCACATTATTTTTCCGATGGAATTATTGTAAAATCTGGTCATAGTGACTTTTGTGATGATCGGAGTAAAGTTAAATGACCATGAATGAAAGAAAAGTGACTTTTGCATAATAGATATAAAATTAAGTGACCATGGATGAAATAAATGAAAGAAAAGTGATTTTTGGGTAATAGATACAAAGTTACGTGACCATAGGTGAAATTTACCCTATTCATTGTGATTGTATTCTCCCCTCTCCAAACACACCTCATCTATACCTCCACTCTCATAACCCTCCTACCCCACCCTCATATGACTAAATTCTTTCTTGTTACTCCCTCCGTTTCAAAATAAGTGAATCATTGAATTTGTTTTCAAATTTACCCTTATGATTTGACAGTCGATTAACTTTTGAAAAGATATTACAAAGTCAGTGTTTTCCTTTTTTAGGGTAAAAATGAAAAGTTGTGTTAAATTTATGTCTTTGATTTTTTTTTTTCTTAATCTGTGTGCTAAAATTGAATAATTCATTTATTATGAAACAGAGAAAATATAAAATCTCTTTCTTGAATAATATAATAGGTGATTTCAAAAATAAAATACGAGGTCTTGCTTCTAACAACAATATTCTTTCATTCCACTTATAAGGTCAAATGAATAAGTATTTGTCCAAGTTAGATGCAAATGTGTTGCAGTAATTTTTTTTATTTACATACTGAATACAAGAAAAATAAATAATTAAATTATTTTCCACAAAAAGTATTTTTCTTTGTACCAAACCCAGCCGTAGTTATTGTTTTGGTGGATTATATAAAGTACAAACACACAGCTAGTAGGAATAAATAGATGTACAAATTGGACTGACTATATGCCGCCAAACAGATAAACCACTTACTTTTTTTTTTTTAATTATTCACATATAACACATGCTAAATAGTCTGGATAAGTTTGTTATCATTGTAACGAAATTTTGTACCATATTCATATTTTAAATTTTGTTATTTGACCTCTCAAAATAAAAAAATTAACTACATACAAATAAATATAAGCCAAAACTTTGTAAAAAGATTGTCTATTTTCTTTTGGGCAAGTTACACATTTAGCCAATTGGATAAAAATAATTAAATCTGCTCGCCAAATATAGATATATACATGTAACTCTCAATGGGTGTAGTCAGATAGGATCAAGGGGTTCATTCGAACCACTTTTGGTAGAAAATTACATTATTATATTTTAAACACTCTTAATGAAAATCTTGATTCCGCCACAGTAAACTATACACTAGTTCTGTATAATTTATGCATATTCAGTGTAAAATTCCAATAACCATTTTGTTTGGACCATTGACTGGAGCCCAAAAATCTCAAACTTTTCAGCCTTGACTTCTTGCCTTTGAATGGGCCTTTCTTTCAGACAATGTGCACATGTTTTAATAGCTGTCATTTACATGTTGTGTATATGATATACAAAAGTATTAATATTATTACCAACTAATGCCTCCAATGCTACAGCTGTAGAATATAGAACCAATAACACTATAACAAACGCAAAAGATAAGTGTAAAATAAACTAACACCGCTAGCAGCAAGATAACAATCATAACAAGTGAAGATTTGGGGAGGGTTAGTGTATATGCAAGGCATGAGAAAATAATACCAAGAGTGAAGAAATCAAGACAAAAAATTATGAAAAAAACAAGTAACTACAACAAAATAATACGATAATAGAAGTACAAGGAACAATGAATAGTCACAGAAATTGAAGGATCAAGAACAATCCATTCCCATACTAGTAGAAGTAAACAACTACTACACGAGAGAGAACCCTCAACTACCTACTAACCTTGTACCCTAATCTGCGCGCGTCCAACAATATCTAAAATACTTAGAACTGAACAAGAAAGAATGAAAACATCAGCATTAGTTACCACCAAGCTGAATTAGTATAGTCTTCAATGTTTGTTTCTTCATTATCTTTCCATACAATCCCCTTCCTAACTTCATTGCTTTTTCCATCTCAAGAATTCCATTCCCTTTATGTCCATTTTTTCTCTTCAATCCTCTCATCAACAACTTCACAATTCTCTCATCACTTCCCACTGCATCGACAACGCTATCCAACACATTTTCCATCATCGGTATCTTGCTCCCCCACTTGCTCGACAATCTTTCTGAATCATATACATCCGTATACGCTTGCCAAAACGATGACCTCAAGTACCCTTTCCCTTTTCCCCTTACCATCCATCTCCTCATACTTTCCTCCAAGCGATAAACTACGCCTCCGTTGTCTACTCCTTTACCAAGAAACATCTCCATTTCCATCATTTCTTGATTTGAACAAACACCCTTTTCAAGATTACACCTTTTGCATTTGCACACAAAACCCCAGGCTTTCGCCCTCTCCTCGCGATCCCTGAAGGGCGAAAACACATCAAAGTAGGCGAAAGTAAGCTCTTCGCCCGCTTTTATATCTCTAGTAGCATGAATCATCACGTGATCACCAATGTGGGAACGCCTCACATTGGGATCACAAGAATGGTTGATGAAACAAGCCAATAACCACAGTCCAATGCCATGGACGTCATTGTGTTTGCCAAGAATTTTCGCGGAAACCAACTCCTCAACAAGGGAATTAACATCAAGAATGTTAAGCAACTTCTCCTTATCATCAATCTTCGTATTACAAAATCTACTATCTACCGCCTCAGGCCTAAACATATCGATATCAAGAACCTCCAAACCATCCTCATTCTCACCATTCGATAACCTACACATCAAATCACGCGTGCGTTTACATCTCTTGATACATTCCATAATCTTATCAATAAAACTCTTCCACATATCTAACTGAGCTTGCTCCTTAGCACCTTCAAAACTCGATTCAGGTACTATCGCCCTTTCAATAGCAACCGCCTTTGTAACCAACAACAAGTTCCCACAATCAACATTCTTCGTTGCAAACAAGCCCCGGCCACTGATCTCCGATTTCTTGATCTCAATTGAACCAATGTACTCTGCTAACTCAGGTGATTTTCCTTCAAACTTGTTAACTACCCAATCAGATACATCAAGCGCGCCAGTTCTTGATAGAAACTCAAACTTCTTACACTTATCTAAATACAGATTAAGTATTTCAGAGTTTTCTAACTCGTGGTTATCAAGATTTGCTTCTTTAAAACACTCTAACGCCAACGCGTATCTATTGAGACTTAGCCAAATCTTACCTTTACAAACAAGAGTCTTGAAATGGGTGTTTTCTACTCGTGATGCTTCGTTACAATCCTTTAAGGCTTGAGCAAAATCTTGAAGATTTAGTCTAGCTTCAGCGCGATTACAGAGAGCTAAACAGAGGGATTTTTTGAGCTTTTCGAGATTTTTTTGGTGGGGGTTTGAGATTTTGTCATGGTAAAGGGATATTAATTCAGTGTAAACATCAATGGAGTGTTTCCATTCTTTTCTTAGGAAAAGTTCAGTGGCTTTGGATCTGAGATCTTGGATTCTATCTTCTTCTTGCTCCATTTTTTTTTTTTTTTTGTATCTATCGGAAACAAACAGTCTCTCTATCTAATGTAGTGGTACATCTGCCGTACACTCTACCCCTCCCGATCCTACTTTGCGGGATTGTAATTGGTATGTGGTTGTTGTTGTAAGTAATTTTTTTTTTTGTGAGTGAGTTTTGGTTTATGTTGGTTGAAATTATTTGAATGTTGATGGAATGTAACGGTCGAATTTATTATGTTTCACGGGTGATGTGGTAACGGCTAGTGTTGTTTTTACTTTCTTTACCTAACTTTTCCTTTTTATATGATTAGAGTCCACTCCGGGATATGTGAATATCTGATTAAAACAAAGAGAGGAAAACAGGGAAATCAATTTTTTTTTCTCGAAGAATCCAATGATAAAATCAAACTAGCATCAAATTACTTTAGAATCTAGTTTAGATAAGATTTTAATAACAATGATAGAAAAGATTTCACGTTGTTCGAAAATAGTTTCTTTACCCAACATATATTTATATATATATATTATTTTTGATAAAAAGATTTGACATAAAACAAAAATTCTAAAGTAACTTGTAATCACCTCCTCCATACGAGATTAAAATTGTGGGAGTAAGCTTATCCCATAATTACTTAATCCATAATTTATAGTAAAATGATGGGTTAGCTAGCTCATATAAAAGGTGGGATAGCTAATCCCATGGGATACCCCTATCAACCAAACAACCCCTTAAATGAAAAACTATGGCCAAGAGTTTGATCACATTAAGAGTAAATATAAATGAAAAATCACAGGATGGATAGTTATATTAAGCAGAAATGAATGAATGAATGAACTTGCTAATTTTGAGGTTACCTTAGAAAGCAATAACCATGAGATAAACTTCATTTTTATCAGTTATAACAATGAGAAAAACTAGATACCAGTAGTTTTGGATAAACAATGGCACCCCTTTTCTTTTGAAAGAAAATGTGCAATCTACACAGTTTACATCATATACAGAGAACAAGTTATAATTTTCTAACTGACTAGTAAACTCTATATAGAGCACCATATCTAACGTCTTCTCTTGACCGTCTTTGTTTCTTCCTCCTCGCGAAGGATCTCTGCTAATAAATATTACTATTTACTAACACTCTTATGCGTTTAGCATAACAAGTCATTCTGACCCACAGCACACAAATGATTGACTGCACGGTGAGTTTACAGATATTTCTGCACTTGAAAAGAGTAGAGAAAATGAGATCTCTATGCAGCCAGATGTTGTTATTTCCTTCTTGACGGCTCGTATTGCATTTCATCCGCCGGGGACTAGAGGCGATAAGACTTATGCCACCAAGACAATATAGAAAGAATTGATCACTTTTTCAAAAAGTACATTCCATCTCTGAATTCCAACTTCTCCTCAGCAACTAAACCAGATAAGAAGCTTTGCAGTTGTTGCAGTGATTTGTCATATGTAGGATCAGCAATGCAGAACATCTGCAGCAACGATTAGTAGTTTTAATTCTTCGGTATTTCATGGACTCAAGCCACAACATAGTTCCCAATTCAATCATAATTAATATGAGTTATAAAACAAATAATTACCTTGAGAGTATTATGAATACGGTCCAGCGCCATGCTGCCAAAATTGGTAAGCATTCCACTGATAAATTTCTGCAGTTAACACCAGCACCTCGTTAAAAGAAAACACTAGTGTTTCTTTTCTGTTATTTTGTCCTCTGTTCTTTGCAAGAATGGTTTCTGTCCTTAGAACAATGAACTAGCCTTTCCAATTTAAAATTGAAGATAACAACATTTCAGATTTGTACAATAGACATCCAGTTGGTGGTAAGGTTTGATAATGGAAGATAAAAACACGGCAAGCCAACAGGGTACCATCTCTGTCCTGCCTCGTAAAAAGTTTCACAAGGAGTTCCCTATCTACTGATGTTTAAGCTTTTGAAACCCATTAGTAATTATTCTGTATCACTAAGGGAACTATGCACAATATTTAAAAAACCCAGGTAGCTCATTAGCAAAGAGAAAGATTGGTGGCTTATTATATGATGATGTTAACGCAACTCAGCAGTTTCAAAACCACAGCTTCCATAAGAATTAAAAAAACAGCTTTTGAGAAAAGGAAAGCTTCTACTGTCGTTGACAACTGTTAAGAGTGTATCAGATTCAGATACAAACAAGCTCCATTTGTATGCAAAAGCAAGAGAAAGGAACTCGAATGGAATACCTCATAGACAGTCATCTCTTTCTGCAATTGATCTTCAACAGAGGCCACAGAGCGTTCCCCGTCCTCATCACCTGCCAATAGCTCCTCACAGCCTCCATCAATAGTTCCACTTTTACCGGTATCATTCATGGTTTCCACCAGAGTAAAAGCATGATCGGCAGAGTCTGCCCCCATTGACTCTACCAGAACTCCCTAGTCAACCAAATGAAAAAAAAAATATCAAATAAATATTCCCACCAGAGAACCATATACCGATGAAAATGCAAGTGAAAGGAACTAACCTTGCTTATCCAAAAATTTATTCTCCTATTCAACACATCAACAGGTACTCCAACTGCAGCTGCAAGATCCTTAGATGTCCACCTGAAACATGAGGTGTACATACCCTTTATAGCCATTGCCAAAACTTTACTGAACCAATTGGTAAAATAAAAATACAAAGCTGATAGCAGAAGCTACTTTTTCTGATCTTGAAACTGCATAATAATTGAAGCATGCAAAGGAGTAACATTGAACTGCATTGCTCTGTCTTCAAATTGGAGCTCCAACTACAATAACATGGCAGTAACAACAGTCAGTCATTTGGTAGTATCAAAGGATGCAGAGAACCCAGATCTAGAGATTATAAAATCAACTGTTTGTGTAGACTATTTAAAAAGACGCACAAGTCCCAAGTACACTGTACAGTGACTGACCTTTACGCTGCCCAGATTTTTTTTCCATATTAGCTTACGAGGTGTCTTGATTTCAGTATACCTTTTAGCATAATCAGTCAGCAGCTGCTCCACAGGCTCTGGTAAGTTGACTGCCTCATCCTGCCATCAAATAACCAGATTTTGTTACTTTACCAGCAAAAATGAAACAAAGAAAGCTGCATAAAAGCAAACAATTGACACTATTAACTGAAGGCCTGCACGAAGGATTCGGCGGGGGGGGGGGGGGGGGGGGGGGGGGGGTTGAGATCCAAAAGAAAGGAAAATAAGATCACTTTACGGTCACCGACGCACAAAAAAAGAAGATTCGAAAGTCTACTTCCTCAGTTCTTTCCTTTTCTCTCCGTGAGTTGCAGAGGTGGTGGTTTCACCTCCTAATTTACATGAACTAGTACATAACTTACGCAATCTCTATGAAAGTAAAACAGCTATTCATCTGTTGACATCATGCTGCAGACACAACAGCATCTAAACTCTTTGCAGGTTGCAGTATGTTCAAAGGCAGAGGCAATGACAATAGGAAGCATAAAAGGAAAGATTCGTCAACACATCAAGGATGGCAAAGGGGACATTACTTGATTCAGACTAAGACCATGAATTATGAATGTAAAGGATCTAGAACTCGTTAATTTATGATTATTTTGGACGAAGAAATCACAACTAAAAAGGGCAGCCCGGTGCACTAAAGCTACCGCTATGCGCGGTGTCCGGGGAAGGGCCCCACCACAAGGGCGTATCGTACGCAGCCTTACCTTGCATTTCTGCTAGAGGCTGTTTCCAAGGCTTGAACCCGTGACCTCCTGGTCACATGGCAGTAACTTTACCAGTTACTCCAAGGAAGAAATCACAACTAATATCAATGAAATAAAATGATGCAGTTCAGTTTGAAATATTCCGCTTAAACAGTTCATTTTAATGTTTTCATATTTAACTTCCAGTAGGGTAAAAGTTTTCATGTCCAAAATGGATCAGGACGCTCCACTAGATAACTAAAGATTTTTACTACAAATAGCTAGCAAAATAAAAATTATTGTATCAGTAAATCTAAGAATAGATGCATACCTGAATAGGAGGCCAGAAATTTGAAGATATGATGGTAGCATTAAGATTGTCTAGAGATACATCAAGGTCCCTTTGCTCTGTATTTGGACAAATCCAGTAATCATTGAGACTGATTAAAATAGTGGGAATCCTAAGAACGGGACATATAACTCACAATCAATACCTGGCTGTGCTTGATGCTTGATAGTTGCTTTTATATTTGTGTTTGTCCTCTTTGAGTCAATCAAATCATTAAGCATTATTTCACATTTCTGCATGCTGCTTTCCCCAAAATGAATCTGCAAATGACAAAAACGTCAAGCTGACTATGTAAATCAAGATGAAAACATATAGCAGAACTAAGTTGCTCGGACTCTTCAAATATGTCTATGGGTGCGTGTCAGATCCTCCAAAAATAGTGTATTTTTGAAGAATCCGACACGGGTGTGGCAACATTTTTGGAGAGTCCGGACAACTTAGTAGCAGAAAAGGTGTCTATTTACGAGTACATCATGACTGATTTGAGACGATCGAGAACTCAAACTCAGAGGCTTGACCACTTACCTTAAGAAGCTCTAGAGTACGTATTTCGGCATCGATATCATAATCAGATTTGTTCAAAAGCTTTTCAGCCAGCATTACACGATATTCATTAACCAGCTGATCTTTGGAACCAATTATGCCAACTATCATACCAAGTATGTCAACCTTCCTTCGATATCTGCTTCCCTTCGATGGGTCAGCCTCTACAGGGTCGGGCTCCCAGCTTAAGGATTTCAGATCATAAAAAATATATGCATAAGATATAAAAGTACAATGTGCCCAAAAAATGATATGAAGTACAAGACGAAGTATGTCCTCCAATCATTTCCAAAACAATAGAGACAAAGATGGCATACTTTTGTGCATTAATCCATGCTTGCTTGTCATCGGTGTTAATATCATCATCGACAATAGTGTTCTCTTGACTCTCTTCATCTCTATTCAATTCCTCCAAGAGGCTATCCCCAGAACTGCCTGGTCCATTGGGATTTCCGCCAGTTCCATCAGTAAGCATGGTCACAATGCATTTAATTGTATCTTTTCTCCCCCTCAGGTATTCCCTTATTGGCTCACCAACAGCTTCAAGAAAAACACCTGCAGGATCTATAGTTCGAAGTGCTTTGATCGTTGAAACATATTGGTGTAATATATCATTCGTTGAGGCACCAGCTGTTAGCAATCTATATCTCAGTGATGAGATAAAAGAATCAACCAGCTTTGAATGTTGCCCAGTATACTCAAGACATTGTTTCAAGTCTTCAATAGCAGGAGCACTGTCAAATTTTAACTTTCATTAACACGCAAGTTGAAATATTGAATCTTATATGAATAAAATATTTACAATGTTGGTGATTGATAAGCGAAGAAAACATAAACTTCATTCCTTTCATTTCCAACTTAATTGGTACTAAAAAGCTTAAATAGTAAAGATAAAACTAGGAGAATGTTGCATCAAATTTTATTTGTAGGATGAAAGAAAATGGGGCCAAACATAGTCAATTATTCACAGGGAGACTGGTAGAAACATAGGAAAGAGAAAACATCGGGAGTCCTGAATACCACTCCATCCTCTATGCATGTCATATCCACTTAAAAAATTAGTGACCTAATTAACTAAGTAAATGTTGCAGTCCAAATGGAACGGAAAGGAGAGAAAGGAGATCAGAACACGGATGAGTTTAGTTCTTTGCTTTGACATTGACTTTTTGGGAGAAAAGGGAAGGGATAAAGTTATGCACAAAATCTAAAATTTTAATTCCATCCATAAGTGGGCGGAAACAGAGGGAAAGACACTTTCTAATACCAAAAAGACGCTAAATGTATTAACAAGAGAAATAATTCGCTAAGGGTACCAGAGTCCAATGATATCTCTTCCCTTCTCAACCTAACGAGGGTACCAGTCCAATGATATCGCTAAGGGTACCAGAGTCCAATGTATTAACGAGGTCTTCATTCTTTCTTTTCATTTCTTTCCTTTCAAATATCTGAGTTTTCTTGCTTATGAATCTGCTAGAATATACACTCATGTGCAGAGACTGAAGTTCAGTCTGACTTAACACGAGGGGTGGGATGCCAGGGGAGAAATGCAGAGAAGAACATGGAATAGTAAATCACCTGTCTGGATAGTCCACAATGATTTCAAAAAGTTTGGCTATTCTGAGATCCTGCAAGGTTTCATAAGCATAATACTCTAAGCGCAACTGCCATCTAACAAGCCCCTCAGATGGAATTCCAGTTCCAGAATAGCACAAAGAGGGGTGGGATGCCAGGGGAGATTTCAGTCCAGAGGAAGGGCCATCACAGCTAGTAAAATCACCAAGGTAATCAAGAAGTGCTCGTAAGAACTGAAGGGGCACAGCCTGCACAAATCAGTCCTCAATGTTAGAAAATTGGACCAACAGAAATTTCCTGTGAAGTCAGATTGGTCTAAACATAAGTCTATCCATGTTCTTTAAGTTTGAACAAAAATTCATATGGAATTAATATTTAAGATAATATAGTCAACCTTTCACAAAGTTATTATGTCATTTATAGAATACCTCTCAAGCTATCGACACACAAATCACATGAGTGAAAGTATCAATATCAACAAATTGGTTAAAAGCATAAGAAAATCCATTGGATCTATCAGACTTATAATGTCTGACTTGTCAAATTGCTGGGTCAATGGAATCCAAACTAGTGCATTAGGCAAGGAAAATATAGTTCTTATTTCAGGATGCCAGTCACTTAATATCCTCAATGAGTCAAATGACCACCACAAAAGAAGTGATTTCAACTCTATTAGTGCTGAAGAAGATAAATTTCAAACTACCTTGTACTGCAACTCCAAAATAGTACTCTAAAAGGACCTTTGTCACTGTAATTTGAGAGTGAAATTGGATCATGCAGATGAGACCAACCTGTATCCATGCTTTGATGGACTCCAAAACAGAGCTCCTATAGTCATCACCGGCCAAATCATGTACTTTGTCCTATCACCCACATTCAAAAGAATAATTTTGTACAAGATTAAATTAGAGTTTAATTTATATAATTTGAAACGAAAAAATAATTTATTTTTGTCAAATTAACAAAATCAAGAATCTGAAGAATCATCACGACATGATTGACATCAACTGAAAATGTAGAAAGATAAACTTAATCACTATAGGCCATATACCTTTAAAAGGAAAAATATAGCAGAAGCATATGCATCTTCCGCCATAGATGTAAATCCAATATTTCTCAGATTACGAACAACCATTCCAATGTTCTTCACCAACTTATTGTTCTCTGAAAATACAGCATATTTCTGGTTTATATCACTATCCATATCACCACATTTGTAGGGAAGTTTGGTTTTCTCATCTAAATCCATTTTATCATTCATGCCTAACTCATCTTCGTCCTCAGAGTTCGCAGCTGCAATTGTACTCAGCTCCTCCAGTCTTCCTTTGAAGTACCAGTGTAGTATCCCTAAAAATATAGTAAGGGAAAGCATAAGCAAGAATTAAAAATGTATGCTTTATATATCATAGACATAGAAGCATCTTTTGATATCAAGCTTCCCTTAACCATTCTGTCTCTTCCAAAACTTGAAGACAAAATGCAAATGTTTAAGAGTTTCAAACTTCTTCCTTTGCCAAAATGTGTGTGTTGTGTATTGTAAAGACATGTTCAACTTGTAAATTCAGAAACCAAAGCAGTAAGATCAGTGACTAAAGAACTATAGTTCTTCTGTTGCAGCAGACAATTCTAGCCAATGGTATTAAACATTTCAGTGATTTGCTACATGAATAGCCCAAGTACGAAACTGATTTAAATGGAACATAGAGAAAAGAGAATTATGTAACTTCAAATAGGACAAACAAACAATCTTAGAACCTCACAAAGCTACCATATCCATGAAGAGTCAGTAGTTACATCATTTTATTTTGAAAATTCAAGAGCTAATTGAATAGGGTTTGATATGAAGCACACAGGTCAGTAACAAAAGAGAGTCCAAATGTGAGTGTTTCCATCAATGAATACAAATTAAAGAACAGTTGTTTGAACTTCAAGACACTGAGGTTGCTGTTCTTTTATCCCCAAGAGACATGCGCATGTGATATACGTTGTTCAAGAATTTTCACATAAATTATCAATTTGCAGTAAACAACAAAAAACAATGATCAACGAAGTATAGGTTTTTATATATTATGTTGAATAAATAAATCTCCACACCCTTACAATCTCAGTTTAACCATTCCTTGAAGATCACAAAGAACAAATTGTTCTATAAAGCACACTTAATGCCTTTCAGCTAAAGAATTACCGCCAATTAGCCATTTGAGAGAGGAAGCCAAATGAGAAAAATTCTATGATCGAGATAGCGGCTACATTTATTGGCATGACATAAGGAAAAAAAAAAGGAATGAGATTTAGAAGTGGGCAAACATTTAAAAAGGATCAACTAAGAAAAGCTCCTGAGCACCGTGTACTAACATTCTA
Organism: Capsicum baccatum var. pendulum; assembly: GCA_030864225.1. Lineage (NCBI taxonomy): Eukaryota > Viridiplantae > Streptophyta > Magnoliopsida > Solanales > Solanaceae > Capsicum > Capsicum baccatum. Next base: position 253,179,430 of record CM061560.1, on the reverse strand, counting down.
TGAGTTAATCCACATACCTGGAAAATGGTGAGGAAGGCTAGTCAAAAGAACTGAAGATACAATTAGTTGATATTTCGAGAACAGATAATCCCGAATAGAATCTGGGTTTGCTTTTTCTTGCAACTTGTCTTCTTCATAGGACTGTAAAGCATGAGCCAACAATGATAGGCACTTCTCCTGGAACTGCTTTTGAGATGATATTTCTTCCAAAGCTTTACATATTACTTGCTGAATCTCTTCTTCTAGAATCTGCATCAATGTAAAAAATTTCAAGCCCTAAAACCAAGTCTTCTAGAATCTGCATCAATGTAAAAATTTTCAAGCCCTAAAACCAAGTCATCGCTTGAGCCACATTAAAATTGGTAACATGCCAAATGGAAACAGCACAATAATGAGGATATAACCATCCACATCAGCTAGCTAGACAAGATAATATTGACAATATTTTCCATGTAAATTACTTCCCAAAAATAATAAAATAGTTACCTATAAGGTAGCTATGATTCAAAAATATAAGCCTATTGTGGACAGTGTTCAATAAATTTGTAGCAATGGAAGAAAGAAGTAAAGACCAAGAAAATTATGGTAATCATACAATACCAAATCTAAAACCATTAAGGAGTTTAAACCACTTACTCAAAAAAGGTGTGTAAATGGGTTGTTAGGTCGTGTAATGTACACATACTCTATCAAAGAAAGACTGGATAGGGAACAAAAGTGTAAAACTTTACAATAAGTTATCTATTTTTTTCAAATTCGAAAGAATAAGCCTTCTCTTTAATATAGACAAATATATGACACGACGAAGGACCGTATGCACGTACTGGATCCTTATTCGTTTCAGATGGTGCAAAATTGCTGTAAGGTTCAAAATAACTCCAGAACCTTCTTGCTCCATTTCTCTCGAAAATTTCCTGTTCCAACACAACATTGTCACTGTGAGTTCAATAAAAACACCTAGTAGAGCCATAATGGCCACACTGACTTTAAAAATCCAAAAACTCGGTTACATCATAAATTTGGGAAATCATGAATCATAGTATGCATGGTGTAGCTGAAAATGTGTTCACGGAAATATTTTGATTGATGAAATCAATTGCAAATATTTTGATATTGCCCTTGGAGAAAACATTTTCAAATTCAAGGTATTCAAATATTTCAGATGAAGAGATGGAAGATTATGGAGAACATCTCAGATCAATTATGGAGAATATTTCAGATAAATTATGGAGGGTATTTATTTGCCTAAGGAAGATAAACTGGGTGAAACCAGGTAGCATCAGAGGTGTTTTTGAGTTCCTGGAACAATGATGGCAATGCAAGTTCAAAGGAGGAGAGATGGAAGATTGTCCAGAGATGTTTTGAAGACAAGCAGAACGACATTCAAAGTCTCAAGATGAACTGCTTAGCTTTGTTTTATTTTTGGTGTACGCAGGATATATTAGTGCAAACCGAAGACATTTTGGATGTACATCTAGACTACTTGTAAGAAATAGAGAAGGAAGAAAGACTGATGCAGTATGTAATACTTTTGAATAGGTATTGCATCTTTTGGATGTAGTGCCTCTCAGACTAATTGTTACCATCCTTACAAAAAGAAAAATATTTCAGATAATTTCATCTACCAAAATACTATTTGCGATAACACATTCCCAATTTGAATCCCTTGAATAGTTGAAATTCTCTTCTCCAAAGACAGAATTTTCCAATAAGAGAAGAATTATAATTCAGTCATTTTCAATTATTCTCCTTATATCTTTTTCTTTAATCTTTATATAACCATGGTGTACCAGCTAGCTCGCACACACCTCGACTAGTTCCACATGATATCTGTCAACTCCCACCAATAACAGATACCACATACACCAAGGCTAGGACACATGGGAAGAAATCACCTAGTGTTTTTTAATCTCTTTGGGGATCAAACCTGAGACATCCCACACCATTGACACTAGGACATACACTGGGTGCAATTATTCTCCTTATCTCCAATACTATAACTTGGACTAACCAAAATGCAACCATAAGTGTCGGTCAGCTCATCCTTCATCTTTGCAACGCCGATTCCCTCTCGGACCATCGAATAATAGCAATTTCGGTGGTCCTCAACCTTCCCCTTTACCTTTCCACCTGCTCCCATCAACATGGCAGCTCCTCCATCAACTCTATGTCTATTCTATCACCCTTTTTTATTGTCAAATCAATTCCCCAAAGTTGTCCACCGCCACTCCACTTCTGTAAAAGGTGAGGGGAGTGAACATCCATTGGATTTGAGTTTGTTATTTCATAAATCTGGTGGTTGCAGTCCTTTCACCTTTAAACAACCTTTTCTCCCATTCACATCAATCTAACATTCCTGATTTCTCTATTATGCCATCCATCCCTTTGTTTACTGTTCTTCATCTTGAGTCGGGGGTCTATAACAGCCTCTCTACTTCTTCGGAGGTAGCGGTATGGACTGCGTACATCTTACCCTCCCCAGACCCCATTTTATGTGATTACACTGGGTTTGTTATTGTTGTTGTATCTCCAATACAATAACTTGTATAGTTACCATATATCACTTACTATTATACCCACTTAAATGCAAGAAACAATAATCCACGTGACAAAGGTAAAACATTTTCCTCCAAACAAAACCATCCCCCCCAAAAAAATCTTTATTTGAGCTTGGCGAAATAGGTAGTTGTGATTGTTTAGTATTTTAATCTACTTTCGAAATATGCACGTTTTATTCAGAACAAAACAAAACACTATGATATACTCCCTCTGTTCCTTTTTACTCGTCATTTTTCACTTCACGAGGGTCAAATTTGACCAATTTTTGGAGCTAAATGAAATTAAAATAGTTCAATATTTAAAATTTAAAATTTAAAATTTAGATGTTCCAAAACTATATATATAAAAAATACTATATTGTACTCGTTCTCAGATTTATATGATGAAAAGGTACATCTTAAAATACTAGTCAAAGTTCATCCACTTCGGCTCTCGAAAAGCAAGACATGGCAAGTAAAACTGAATGGAGGAAGTACTACTTTATGTAGTATTTAATACTAACAATAACATCAGTAAAAGTTAATGAACTGAGTAAAGTCAAAAATCTATTTTGGTACAGCATCCAGGTAAAATGAACTGAGCAAACCTCATCGGAGCGAAGAAAGTGTTGTTCAACTAGAAAAGCAAGGCCTTGTTTACATAGATTCTTAGCTCGCATTACGAACTCATCGCTGAATGACAAATTAATACTAAACTAACCTAGTTAATGATATACTCTACAATTCCAAATTTGACTACTACTACTAATTTATGTAGTTATTTAATACTACGTCTATTATGAGAAAAAGTTAATAAAATTCTCTCAATTTGCTAAAATGAACAGGTAAAATGAAAATTCTATTTTTAGTACAACAGTCAAGTAAAATGAATTCAGCAAGCCTCAATGGAGCGAACAAAGCGTCGTTCAACTAGAGAAGCAAGGCTGTGATTACATAGATACTATAAGTTGCAATCCTTCTCATATTAATACAATTGAAAGAACACATCTTAAAATGTTGGTCAAAGTTCATTTAGTTTCTCTTAGAAGCAAAATGTGACAAATAAAAAGGAATCCGGCGAGTATATTAATTCACACTAAAGTAAAAGTGAACAGAGGGAGTACTACTTTATGTGGTTATTTAATACTAAGAATATCATCAGAAGAAAGGTCACAAAATCCTCTTAATTTGCTAAAATGAACGAATAAAACAAAAAATCTACTTTAATTTGCTAAAATGAACGAATAAAACAAAAAATCTACTTGTAGTACAGCGGCGAAGTAAAATGAATTGAGCAAACCTCAATTGAGCAAATTGTTATTCAACTAGAGACGCAAGCCCGTGTTTACACAGATTCTTAGCTCGCATAACAAACTCATTACTAAATGACAAATCATCACCGCTGCCTCTAAGAAGTGTTTCCAAACTGGAGCAAAATCCGTTCCAGTTTTCTGATATTTCTAATATAGAATCATTACTCAGCGACTCCAGTATCCCCAACTCACATCCCAATGAAGACGTATCGCTACTACTTACTTCATTTAGTTATTTAATACTAAGTATAGTATGGGGAAAAAGGTAACAAAATCCTCTTAATTTGCTAAATTAAACAAGTAAAATGAAAAATCTATTTTTATTATAGCGGTCAAGTAAAACGAATTGAGAGTACCTCAATGGATCGAAACAAGTGTTGTTCAACTAGAGAAGCAAGCCCGTGTTTACAGAGATTCTCCGCTCGCATTACAAACTCGGCGTTCAATGACGAATCATCACCATCACTGCCTTTAAGAAGTGATTCGGAACTGGCGCAAAATCCGTTCCAGTTTTCCGATATTTCTAATATAGAATCATCACTCAACGAGTCTAATATATCCAAATCACATCCCGATGAAGACGTATCACACGTCATTGTCAAGGGATTAATCTTCAGTGATGATTTAGAAACCCTAATTGGTTCAAATTGTGTGTTTAAGGATTTGGAATTGAGTTGAAGGTGAGTGTGGGAGGCGGGGGTTGACGGTTTAATGGTGTGAAGAATTTTAGCTTACTATATTTGCCGCCATTTCTATGTTTGAGTGCTACTGTAGAGTGTGACTGTAGTCCATGTTCGTACCCGACCCGAATGAATAATGTCTATTAAAGTAGGTTCATTTTGGTCTTCAAATATAATTTAAGCATTCGAAGAAGTATTGGAGAAGATAATTAGACGGGACATGATGCATATTTAAGTTACCAAAGATATTACCTTAGGCTTAGAGAGTGGATGTGTGTATTAGAGAAGAAGATCAGTCGGATAGGAGTAATATCGTGCATTAATCGTAGTGTGGTAGCGTCAGATTTAGCTATAGATATCTATTTTTGTTGTTATTTATTGTATTTTGATTGATTATTGCACTATCATGTGGTTTATTATTATTTTTATGATAGATTATGTACTATACCGTGTTGTCATATTATCTGCATTATGTTTCTCTTCTTTGTACCTTAATTTGCTACATTTAAGCCGACGGTCTTTCGGAATCCATTTCTCTACCTTTCCGATGTAATGGTAAAGTTTGTGCACGCTTAACCTTTCCTAAAATCTAAATTAAACTGAGTATATTGTTATTGTCTATTTAATTCCTTTGACTTTGCTAAAGTGGAGCATTTTTGGTCTCCTTACTGTAACAATGTTAAAAGCTAATGGAAAGGACAATTTTTCTATTTTGAGAGAGTGTATTGAGCGGTTAAATATATTTAATTTTAGCTATTCCGAATGACTTATTAACTACCTAAAAGATTTTTCATGTTCAAAACTATACGCCTATTTAATCTCTTCCGACTGTCCCTCCCTGCTACTCAGATAAAAGCATAAGATTAAAGTGATGCTTTCGGCTACTAAACTTTCGCTATCTAGGATGCAACACTCATGTTGCTTCACCTTGCAACACAACGCTTGTATTGCTTTACCACAACCCCGTTTTCATAGTTTAGGCTATTTGTGATTATATCAAAACTGGACATTCTCTAAAAGAGTCTTCGGCACATAAAAATGTCATTTGAGTCCTTAAATATAAGGTGCATTTTGTTACAATTGATAAAATGGTCGTATCATACCCGATACACAAAACATCCCGCACTAGCAGGGTCCTAGGAAAGGCTACACCCAAAACTCAAAAGTGTGATAAAGACAGCCTACCTAATACAGGCATTAATAACCGGAAAAAAAGAAAAAAAAAAAAAAACCAACAAAATTTCTTCTTTTTCTCATCATTTCAATATGCAAAAATATCATAGAGAATAATGTTGCATAACACAGTTACAATTACAAGTGAACATCTCTACGAAGCCTAGTATCCCCGTTGATCAGTAGGCGGACTTTAAGTGAGCAAGATCCACAAGGAAGCACAACAGATGTTGGCAAAGATTTAGATGTTAGCAACGATACCGTATCCCCATCTCTTGATTTTGAACAACTCCTATCTGCCAACTCGAAAGAATCAATAAAGTAGTAGTCACCACATCTACAAGGATAGAAACCTCTATAATATATCACCAGAATCTTGAACTGTAAGGTCCTCTAAGCTGACATCTTCAGCAGTTGCTGTATCGTGTCTCAAAGTAAGCAATTCAACGTCATAAAGTGCACGTGACTTTGGGTTGCCAACGGAACGGTTTCCCAGGCTCTCTGTATCTCCAATAATTGTTGTCTGTCAGACACTCAGAATGGGATGTTTCTGATGCATTTTGCTGCTTGTCTGGATGAAAACAAAGTATGGTTGAACGATAGGGTTTACGGACTTCTTCCAAATTTCCATCTTTCTTTACACCTAGGATCTCATAGTGAGTTTTATGAAACGAGTTGCTGCTTGAAATCATGGCTCCCTATATCAAGAAAAATCTTACTGCAAATAAGCACCAGGAAGAAAAACGAAATTAGGAATGGAATCTTGAATGAAGTTCAGTTTCTTTTTTTTTTTTCTTTTTTTTTTCTTTTTTTTTTTTCTGTTTCTTTCTTTTTTTCTTTTTTTTCTGGTCAAGTATCAAGAAGATGTGCATACAAAAGACTTCTTAACAACGTTCAAAAGAATAAAACAAAAAGAAAAGTCTATTCTTCTGCAGTTTGGGATCATTCCTCTAATTGAGCTGCAGGACTTGAATTTTAATCCGTTAATATGCCCTATCACTCAACTCGCTCCTAGCCACGCCCCAGATTTCCCCCGCCCCAAACAAGAGAGAGCGAGAACCAATAGGGGCAGCAGAGAGGGAAGCTCAAGTGCCGGAGCGCTAATTACGGCATACGTTGTCTGTAACTCTGTATCCTATATGTTGTACATTTTTTTTTTTTGGATAACCCTGGTATCCAAGCCAGCTTTCGCGCACCTCGACTAATTCCACGGAATACCTGCCACCTCCCACCAGCAACAGGTACCAGGTAACTCTATCCATACACGTTGTGCATTCTTGGGTCCTTAATGTTACTATATAGAAGCCATTGCTAGAAAAGAAAGCCCAGCGAGGGAACTTAAGCAGTGAGCGAATAAGCAACCGAAAGAAGCAAGACTACCAAATCCGTTTTTCTAAGTTACATTAGACAAATTAGAGATAGCACGTGCTAGCACCTAAAGTGTTTCCCTTCACTTATAGTCTGCATGAACAGACAACAATTTATCAACGAAAAATTTACAGAAGAAACGCAAGCAAGGTACAGAAAAAGTAAAGCACCAAGCAATATAGACATTGTATATCAGATTGGGAATGGTTCATATGGCCCTATAGCAACAACAACATACCCAGTATATTCCCACAAAGTGGAATGGCTCAGATGGCCCTGCAGAAGCAAATGTTGTGTGTCTTAACTGACCATCTTAAAATACTAGACTTATTTCCTCGTAAGCTACAATTTCAGCATTTGAATTTAAGGATCTACAGAAGGACTCAGCAATCATGGAAAACAGATCCAGAGAGAGACCAACAGAGTTGTACAGAATATAGATCCCTCATCCTTTCAAAGCTCGAATTCCTTTAACTTTAAGAATAAACTACAATGGCATAAATTAATGTGATAACTCCTTTGCCGCTGTTCATCATCCTAGCGTGTTAACTGTCAATAATGCCTTTCAGCAATAAAATAATGACGCCTAGTTCGATCCTCTCAAGATGCAAACTTTAACAGGTAAAAGTAGAGACTAGCGGACCCTTGTTCACACAAGAAAGAAAAAAGGATAAGAAAAATAAAGGATCTTCCGGATGATAATAGAGAGATAATATTAATTATTACCTGAAGATTAGGATCTTCACCAATAATCCCGACAAGAGCACAATCCGTCTTTCAAATGATGAAATCTTTTAGCATCTCGCATGATAATTTCCCGACCAACAAGCCTTGAAGCAATCTTCAATGCATTATGGCAATCACCACAGACACGCAGATTCTTTATAATCCGGATTGGTGATCGTGCAGAGCTATTCATAAGACCTTGAGCAAAAGCCAATCTCTCGCTGTGAGCCATTAAAGCGTCCTCTTTAGTTTCTTGGTCTACATCATGCAACACAAACTTAGTCTCTGGTATATAACCGTCCTCCTTCATTAGCTGCTTTAAACCCCTAAGCAATTCATATATCTTCTCATGATCGGGATGTGACCTATCTCCAGCACGATATTCATGAACTTTGCTTCTAGCCTCAAGAAGACTTTGAGCAGATTTCTTCTTCTCTTTCTCCTTTGCGATGTCTGACGCTTTTACAGCCAAAAAACCTGCCTTTGACTGTTCATCCAAACGAGATGGGTCTAGGAGCTCAACAATCCCAGCACACCGATCCCCAAGCTCCAAGTTCCCATGAATTCTACAGAGATTCATCATGATTTCCCATACTTCAATACTTGGCTCTGTAGGCATCCTTTCAATGAACTCCATAGCTTCATCAAGATATCCCGCACTTCCCAACATATCTACCACTCCCACATATTGCTCTATGGAGAGAGCAATGCCATAATCCTTGCTCATTGATTCAAAGTGTAACATGCCCTCAACTATATCACCAACAACACTACAAGCATGGAAGACTCCCAGAAACATTTGGCCATCAGGTTTCATCCCAGTTTTCTTGAATTCCCCAAACAATTCTATTGCATCTTCTCCAAGACCATTCTTACCAAGCCATGTAATCATTGTGTCCCAAGAAGTCAGATTACGCTGGGGCATTTTTCGAAACACCAAAAAGGCATCATTCATGGAACCACATTTTCCATACATTTCAAGAATTTTATTGTACATTTTAATTTCAAGATGAGGATGAGATCTCACAAGGTGCTCATGAACTGATTTGGCATCCTCAAGGGATTTATCCTCACTACACGCATCCATCAACATAATATACCGAGACAAATCGACTGTGACATGTTGCTGCTCCAACAAATGCAAAACTTCAACTGCCTCCTTCACTTTGCCTTCTTTACAGAAGTCCTCGAGCTCATCAATTGACCCTTTTTTATTGCTGCTATCAGCATAATCAATCGACGGTTCAACAGGTGCTGAACTTCTCATTTCTTGATGACCTACTATTCCATTCTGAGATTGATAGGAAGCTTCAAAGCCGCTTAAATTTTGCTGATATTGCCCCATCATCTTCCTTGAGTGGCCACTAGAATTAGTATGACTTTCCATATAATACCCACTTGCACTTTGTGGATACATTCCAGAGTTTCCAGATTGAACATTCCTTACATTTCCGGGATCATAAATGGGAAGGTTTTGCTGAGACACTCCTACATTTCTCGTGTAATTGCCACTGAAATTCTGCTGTGACATTTCACTGTTTCCACCATAATAACCATTTCCATTCTGGTGATACTGTCCATATACTCCACTGTGACTCGGCTGAGCTTCTAAACCTCCCTCAAACCCCGAACTACGCGACAAATTTGACGAATTTCCACCACTGTAACCACTATCATTTCTATTATCAAATAAAGTACTTTGATAATCCTTTCGAGACCCGAAATCACTACTTTTTGAGGACAAACTCTCATACCCAGATGAAAAGTTCCCATTTTGCGCATGTGGGTTCTGCTTAAACCCTTCAACATCGTTTGGAAAGTAACTTCTACCACCACTAGCAGATTCTTGAAATCCAGTTTTACGTTCTTGAAAATCAACCCCACTAGTATTCTGCTGATTATATCCCCATTCTTGACCTTGCCAGTTTGGTTTATTCAAAGAACCCAAATTTTTTGAGCTATAATCAAAATCCCTATCTGGGTTTCGCCGAAAATCACAGATATTTCCCCCTCCTAACTCAGATAATTGAGTAACAGTGCTAATATTTCTTGAAAAGTAACTTCTTCTTCCACCACTAATTGATTCTTGAAAATCAACCCCACTAGTATTTGTCACCTGATAATCACAAACCCCATCTGGGTTTTGCTCTAAATCACTATTATTTTCCCCCTTTAACTCAGATAATTGAGTAGCAGTGCTAATATTTCTTGAAAAAGGGACAATCTTTAATGGTTCAAAATGAAGAGATTGTCTACGTACCTTTGTTAGATTTCTCAATAAATTAGATGTGAGTACTGTAGCTTTTCTCCTATACATTTTTTTTGGTGATTATTTGACCAGCTCAATCAACAAAGAGAGGAGGCGGTTGTAGCAGTAAAATGGTTTTCGTTTGCTTAAACCCTCCCCTCTCTCGGTCAGGTTTTAGATATGCGAGGAAGAATAAAGTTTGTTGAATGTGTGTTATGACCCCGTTTAGTTTTGAAAAAATAATAAGGGACCCTTAAACTTATTAAACTTGTTAGATTATACTACACCATTTATAACATAGTAATAGAATAATTTATTCCTATACTGAAAAAATTAATTAATGGTGACAAAAAAGTTTTAAAACTTAGAAAAAATAACACGAGTCTTAATTATTGAGCATAGGTAACAATTTTAATATCAATATTAATGACCCAAACTTTAAATCCTCAAGTTTTATTGTTTACACAAAAGTTCTATTTTTCCACCCTCACCCCACCCCCTTTACAATCCTCCCATCGCCGCCACCAGCACCAGCACTAGCACCTTCTCTCCACTATCATCAACGCACCTCCTCCTCTTCTTCCATAACCACCACTTCCTCCCTATTACACAACTACTTATTCTCCCCTCCTCCTCAACCAACACTATCATTTTCTCCTCCTGCACCACCAATACTATCACCTCATTATCTGCCATAACAATCATCTCATTCTTCGACAACTTCTCCACCACACATTTTGCTAGATTAGCAAGCAACTGTTCAAGTTGTTGCAAAAATTGTAGTAATTGTTACAACAACTGTCGTAGTTGTTGTAGCAACTACAATAATTAGCGTAGCAATTATCGTAGCTGCTACAATGACTACAAATGCTGCAATATAATAATTATAATAGTTGCTACAACAACTATTGAGTTGTTGCAGCAATTATCAAGTTGTTGCCCGCAGTTGCTGAAACAACTACCGCAGTTATTGTAGCAACTATCAAGTTGTTGCTCGCAAAAGCAAATACCACATTTGTTGTAGCAACTATCACAATTATTGTAGCAATTACTTCAGTTTTTGTAGCAACTATCGCAGTTGTTGAAGCAACCAGGGGCAAATTTCGTCGAAAAATTACACTAAATATATACGATCAAAATTTTTTTCTATGTTTATATATATAAATTTGAACCCCCTTGACACGAACAAAAGACTTAGTTCAGTGGTAAAGGGGGTTCATAATTTCACATGTGAGACCCCTGCATCGTGCGTTCGAATCTGCTTGAAGGCAGTTTTTTTTTTCTTACTTCAAGAATTAATCTGGAACAAAAATAAGTTTAGAAGTTTTTTTTTTTAAATAACCTAAACAACGTCATTTTTTCTTTTGAAAAAAGAGGAAGAATGAATTTTTTATTAAATCCCCAATTCAAAGTCAAATATTAAAAAACCCTATTTTCTAACACAATTATCTCACAATCTCTCTAAGTCTTTAACCCGACAAATTGAGTTTTATTCGCCCCTGGTTCTGATCATCGCCATCGGGCATCATTTTTCGAGTTTCAATCTCAACTTCTAGCCGATCTTTCACAATTTCACTATTTGTTATGGCTTCTTCGGTAATTTTTAATTTTAATTTTCTAGAATTCTATTTCTATATATTTGCTACTTGATTTTTGTGTTTTTATTTGTGTAAAAACTTTTTTTTCAGCTTATGTAAAAAATGATTGATTTTTTTGGATGATTTGATGTGCTACTTGATTTTTTATTATTATCTATGTGGATTTTTGATTATTATCTATGTAAAAGCTTTTTTTTTGGTTCATTAAATATGGTATAAGGATGGCTATTTTCTTTTTATGTTGATTTATAAGTTTTAACTAAGTTCTTACTTTACAACAATCTCAACTTTCAGTGAAGAAATTTTTTACTGTAGTACCAAAATCAAATTTAGTCTCTCATAATGATATTCAATCTAACCAAGAAGAAAATACCAACCATTCAAAAGTAGCATTACCTTCTCAAGAAAATGCTCAAGAATTTGATTTGAGTTCCTTAAAGTTTGATCTGAGCAAAAGAATTTCAATATTAAGGTATCCTCCAAAGCATCGTGATCTTATTAGAAGAGCATATCTTCTGACTGGTCCTTGTCAACCTAGTCTCCAACTTCATGACTATCCTCAAACAGATATTTCTGAATCAATGCGTTGTTTTAATCATGAATGATTCGATGATGTGTATCATAATTGGTTAGAGTATAGCGTTAGTAAAGATGCAACCTACTGTTTGTATTGTTATCCTTTTAAAGATAATAACATTCATCAAAGTGGAGGCGAAGTATTTTCAACTACAAGATTTATAAGCTGGCATAAAAAGAAGAGCCTTGAGAAGCATATTAGTCTACTGAATTGCGTACACAATCAGTCAAAGAAGAAATGTCAAGATTTATTATGATAAAATAGTCTATTCAATATGTATTTGATAGGCAATTAAATCAACTTGAGCATAGATATTGAATTCGCGTAAATACTTCGATTGATGTAGCTAGACTTATAATAACTCAGGACTTTGCATTTCGAGGTTACGATGAATCTAAATCATTACTTATTAGGGAAAACTTTATTCAAATACTTTCATGATATGCAAAAAAAATGTAATAAAATTCATGCTTATGTGCTAGAACATGCTCCTCAAAATGATCAATGACTTCTCCAACAATTCAGAAAGATATTATGAGTGCATATAAAATAGAAACTGTTAAAGCTATTCTTGAGGAATTAAATGATGACTACTTTTTCTTACTAGTTGATGAATCTTTTGATGTGTCACGGAAAGAGCAAATGGCTATTGTATTGAGATATGTTGATAGGATGGGATTTGTGATGGAGTGGCTTATTGATATTATTCATGTTTAAGATATTAGTGCTTTATCTTTGAAAAGGGCAATTGTCAATTTACTTGCTCAATATTCCTTAAGTCTATCATCTGTGCATGGACAATGTTACAATGGGGTAAGTAATATGCAAGGTGAGATCAATAGTTTTAAAATGTTGATTAGGCAAAAAAGTAGATTGACTTATTTTATCCATTGTTTTACTCATCAACTTCAACTAACTCTGGTTAGAGTATCTAAAAAGTGTATTAAAGTGAAAAAACTTGAAGTGTTGGCCTCAAATATTTTGAATGTGTTGGGATCTTCTTTTAAGCGTAAGGATGAACTTCGTGATTCTCAAAAAAAAAATTCAAGAGGCATTAGATATTGATGAAATTTCTGCCGGTAGAGGCTTGAATCAACAACTTGGTCTTTCAAGGGCTTGTGATACTCGTTGGGGGTCCCATTCCTTTAGCAAATTATTCTTATGTTTGGCTCTATTCTTGATGTTCTTAAATCACTTGTTCTTAATGCACATAATATGGATGAAAAAGCCAAGACAATGGGATATCTCGAAGCTTGTCGAACATTTGAGGCTGCGTTCATGTTACATTTGATGAGAGATATTTTGGCTATCACAAATGAGCTTAGCAAATGCTTACAAAAGAAGGAGCAAGATGTTGTAAATGCCATGCTACTTGTTAAAGTAGCATATAGAAGGTTGCAAGTTTTAAGGGAGAATGGATGGAATTCTCTTAATGATAATGTATCTCTATTTTGTAACAAACATGATATTTTGATACCTAACTTTAAGGATCCATATGTTAGCTCTCTAAGATTCTGCCGACAACTTGCCGACTATACAGTCTTACATCATTACTGCGTTGAAGTATTTTGCAATATTATTGATTGACAAATTCAAGAATTCAATGATCATTTTGGTAAGGTGCCAACGAATTTGCTCCATGAAATTATTTTTTTGAATCCAGTTAACTTATTTTCAAGTTTTGGCACTAGAAAAATAATGAGAATGACCAAATTATATTCAGATGATTTTGATGAAGTTAATATAGGTATTCTTGAGAATCAACTTTTAAGTTACATTGTTGATGTTCGTGATGTTGATGAAAGATTTTTCGATGTGAATGGGCTTTGTGATCTTTTCAAAAGATTATTTCACACACAAAAATATTCAAATTATCCTCTGATATTCCGCGTTGTGAAACTTGCTTTACTTCTACCAGTTGCCAAAGTGTTCGTTGAAAGAGATTTTTCGACAATAAAGTTTATCAAGAATGACTTGCGGAGTCAAATGAGTGATAGTTTTTTTAGTGGTTGCTTGGTGCGTTCTTTGAAAAAAGATGCATTTGATAATAATTTCTAATGATGCTCTTATTAAGACATTTCAAGATATGAAACCTCGTAAAGTACAATTGTAATAATGTATGTAGTTGCATTTTCAATATCAAAATTATGTTTTGATTAGCTTCTTCAAATATTTTATTTTTTAAGAATATTTTGATTGTCTCCACTTATATACACTTGAAGTGTAACAAGTTTGCAAAACATACATCAAATTCCTTATAAAGTACCCTAAAATTTTGCTATCGGGTTTAGCAGGTAGTTGCTGCCATCAGGAAAATGAATTTAGTATGTCTCAGATTTGGGTTCTTGCTGGTTCTTTTGGTTCAGATCTTAATATCATTGAAGTTGGATGACAGGTACTGTTCTTTTTCTTTTTTCTAGTTTATCTTTTTTTATGATAAGTTTAATTCTTCATGGAATAAACATCTGGCAAAAATGTTAGGTAAGGTTGTGTATAGTTGATAAGTCGTCAATTTGATGACTTGCTAACACCTTTTAAGCCTAAATTATCATGTTTTTTTATTGATTTGATGGTACTCTCTTAATTAATGCCCATTTATGTAGGTAAAAGTAAAAAGAGAAGATTGGGCAAGTTATTCAAGTCATCAAGAGGCCAAATGTGAAGGAAATGAGTCATCCCTTTCACATCCGCTTTGCATCCGTTTCACATCTGCTTTGGAGCTGCTAGCCATTTTCTCTCTGTTTGCTCTTCATCCACTTTGGATCCGCTCAAGTAGATCAAGAATAAGGTGGCAGTTTTGTAATTTTCATCAAATGTAGAGTGAAGTTTAAAAGGGGTCTTTTAGCTCATTTTTCAAACCTAAGTTTTCATCTCTTAGCAAGATAGCCTTCCTTTTAGCTCTTAGCTTCTCTCTTTTCTTTTAGCACTTATCTTTTCATCTTTTGAGATTTTTGTACTAAGCTTGAATGAAAAATACATGGTAGTGATTTTCCTTTGAAGAATTATTGAAACTCCAAGTGTGGAATTACATTGTCTATCTCTCATGGATGAGGTTAATGATAACTTTGGTATATTATTATTCCTTTTATCTATGAGTAGCTAAATTTCAATCTTGTAGTTATGCTTGCTTAGGTAGCGGTAGTGTATGGATTTTAGCTAAATATTTTTCTTACTAGTTAATTGTGATGGGTGTTGCATTTATTTCATAAATTAATTGAGAGTTGGGGTTGCAAATTTCAACCACCCTAGATGTCAATGTATTGATGGTGGTTGCGGTCTTATGGTTGGGATCTTTGCCCGCGGGATCTATCACTACATGGAGTGAGCTCACGGAGGCATTCTTGGAAAGATATTTTCCTCCTTCTCGGATGTTACAACTAAGGGATGAAATCATCAACTTTCACCAACTTAATGGCGAACCGTTATATGAGGTTTGGCAACGATTCAACAACAAGTTAATGCAATGCCCAAATCATGAGGTTCCGGATAAGATGCTTCTACAAAGTTTCTACAGGGCATTAGATCAATTGAACAAGACGGTAGTCGATAATGCGGTCGGGGGTTCTCTTGTTAGACTATCGTATGGTGTTGAGCCAACTTTATTAGATCAAGTGACCAAGCAAAGTAGAGGGTGGCACACAAGAGATACCGAGGTGGCCATGGGGGCTCCCTTCGCATCTTTTGTGAGCCAAGAGCAAAAGAAAAAAGATGAAGAAAGAAATGCAAATATGACTAAAGTGATGATACAACTTGATCTTCTTACCAAGCATGTGATTGGGGCTCCTCCAAAGGCGGTTAATGTCGTTGTTTCTAAGAGTGCTAAAGCTTATGATAATGAGGAAACAGAGTCTCTTGATGAAGAAATTCGATTCTTGTCGAACCAATTGGGGGGTTCCTGCCCTACCTACCAAAGGCAAGGTGGAAATCAAGGTTGGAAGGAAAGAGATCGTGATAGAGATTGGCGTGATAGAGATCGTGATTGGAGAGATAAGGAAAGATATTATGATCGGTATGTACCTTCACATGATCGAGCAAATGGTAAAGAGTCAAGTTCCATTAACCTGGATAAGCTCAAAAGTGAAGATATCCTTGCTCGGATTTTAATGGGTATTGAGGAGACCGACAAGATGGTGAGAGAAATGAAAAGTGACTTCTCATAACTAAATCAAACGGTGATATCTCACTCGGCCTTTATTGTTTTGTGAAAATTTTGACTTTTGAAGAGAGTCGCCACTTAATTTTGAAAAGGAATTAAGAAACCTTTATAAAAGTTACTTCAAACGATTCAAAATAGGAAAATCATTTAAAGTTAGAGATTCTGAGTAAGCGGTTCTTATTAACGTTTTAGGAAGGTGTTAGGCACCTAAAACGTCCGCTAACTTGCGGTTATCCAAACTGTTTGAAAACATCTTTTGATTAACTTCTGAAAAGATTAATTTGTTGAAGTAGTGATTTGATTTTTTAAAGACTTGTGTAAAATAGATTTAGGCAACTTAGTAAAGATTTTAACTAAGTCTAGACAAAACTAATAAACACATAAAAGGGGAAGGGAGGAGAAAGTAAAGGATTTAAGCCATTGGGCCTAAATCAACGAGACCTAGTCTAATTGGGCTTCCGACCCATTTCACCTGTCCTAAACTATTTTTTGAGCCTTTGGCTCGGTCTTGCTCCACCTGTATTAAATACAACTTCAGCTTCGAGGCCCAAATGAATGGATAATGAAAGAAAAAGAGGAAATAAACGATAATAAAATGACAACAATAGGTAGATAATGACAATAAATAAAGAAACAGAAATGAGGCTCGGGCTTCGTCGTCGTTTTAAGTATGGGATTTTAACCCATTATTCCTCTTTCGACTTCTTGTATCTGTATGCCATGAAATTTGCTTTTCAAAGTCTCCTAAAGGATGAGCCTCCATGGCCCACTGCGAAACGCAAGGGAAAAAGTCCGTTTGGACTCTCAAGCGGGTTCATGCAAAGTAAGAAAGTAATGACCATTAATATGTGATCAGCTAAGAAAGAAAAGGAAAAGGTAAGTTAAAGGAGAAAAACACAAACATTCAATCAAGGAAACAAATATATATATAAAAAATAAGATGCATGACATATGACTATCTGAAGGAAAGACATCACAGAGCAAACTAACTCCTAGTCAGTCACAGCAAAACCACAAGGCTAAAGAGAAGTGTGAGGGTGCGTTCATATAGGCAAACAACATGCTGAGTCAAAATCTTCCCTATGCGTACCCTCAAAATCCTATAAGATTAGTTGGAAAATAACAAATAGAAAACTCAAAATATTGGACCATGGAGAGGCAATCAAAGAAAATTAGTTTGAGCAAAGCGGGAGAATTTCCCTTACATCAAATGCACTGCCACCTGCTTAAATCTTTCATATTAATTAATGAGTTAAGGAACTTTAGCTAACACTAGCAATCCACACAAATAATTGACATAAAATACATCGTCAGAACACTATATAAAACATCAAGAATGAAATACGGGGAATCCCAAACATATAACGAAAGACTCGTTTCTCTTAATGGTCAAAATAATCTTTTCACGTATTATAACCTCAAAATTTAAACATTCAGGCTTCGAACGAAATGCGATGGATGTTCATAAACTGGGTCATTTCAAAGTCAAGATCATATCTTCATTATACAATATCATTCAGACTCAAATACAATGTCGAAGGGACCCTACCCATAATCTTTTCAATAAGACAATTACATTTTCCTTGGGGATCCAACAAATAGAAATATCGAATTAGAATGAACTCGAAGGAGAAATAACAAGTTCAAACTTTACAATCCCATAGTGACAGGAACACTGAGATTAGGTAAACGAACACTGGAAACCCAAAATTTATCAAACGGAACCAAAATAGGCCACCTTAGTCATAAAAAGATCAACAAAATTCCAACAGAACTTTGATAAGTGCCAAAACACGGGACTCTAACCGTTGAGTCAGGTAAACAAAACTCTAGCAGCTCTACACTTACTAAACACGTCAAAATACTGAACCTTACCCTCGAGATCAGATAGAACAGCATACCCGCACCCTGAAACTATGAAATAAATGCAAAACACGAACTTGACGTAGGATCATTTGTAACATGATATTATTAGCCCTACAACTATTAACACGTGAAACTTGTATGTAATACCAATTATAACACGATACGTCGGCTAACCAGTGAAGTAAAACAGTGGATTAAATCCACGATCAATACCAATACACAGCAGCGAATCAAAAAACTAATTAACAAGGTTAAAATCAAGTAGCAAATTACGAAGTTGAGACAGGCATGTGAGACTCAAGCAGTATTCCTTAACAGCTAAGCTGGCGATTTGACACCACACATAATTATATGACAAGCAAATATTTTAGCAAACTATGCTCTGTGGTCTTAAAGACCTCTACAAGACAGCCCAAATAGACAACCCACAATCATTCACGATACACAGATAACTACTTCTACGAAGAAAGAGGGATGAAGCAGGAAACATCAAAATGAAGCAGAAAGGGGGACGAGCGTGCGTTTACCTCTTTCGGGACAGCAAACGGGACGATGAACTATCAGCAAACTTATTGCTACTAGAATCTCACGACGTTGACCACCAACAGAGTGTCCTTTTGCTTTTACCTCTTAGAGATTTTGAAACCCCCCCAGATTTTCAAACTAAATATCTTCAACCCTTAGCTTTTTTTTTTTCTGAAAATATTTCGAACCCACTTTGCTTCTAAAACTTCCAACTCAAAAGGCAAAGAAGAGGAGAGAATAACATTCCCAAATTTTCTCAGCAGAGAACCTAACCCCCAGATTTCCCCCCCAACTAAAAAAAATTCCCCCTATTTCCTACCCTAGAATTTTTTGCCCTAATTCTCGAACCCTGACTTTTATCCTCAGAATTTCTAACCCTAATTTTGACTTTCCCCCCTCCTCTTATCTTTTTTTTTTAATGAACGAAGGGCCTTCTTATATAGGAGATGACAAGGGGTAATTTAGGGACTTGAAACAAAAGGATGTTTCAAATTTGAAATTCGAAAATCCCCCTTTGGCTTGGGATTTCCTCAACAAATGTACCCATTTTGATAGAAATGATGGACCAATAAAAATGGAGCCAAACGAATTCCATTCGAGAACCAATTAAACCCCCCAGATATGTACGAATTCATACCACCTTATCCAAGAATAATCAAACTTAGACGTTGGGGAGGACATGTACACGAGTTCTAGAAGGCTCTCAAATTTTACTTGTACGGACTCGTGTGAGAGTCATGTGACGCATACAAGAGGGCAAAAGAGCAGTTTTGGGGTCGATTTAGGGCCTGAAATCAGATCGGGTTGGGGGAGCCATGATAGAATTTGGTCGATAGTTCAGGACGGGCACAGGTGAACTGCGCGTGGATAGAGGTTGTTTTTCTTTGTTGAGGTTGGAAGCTGATCTTATTTTAGAGAGGAAGAGGAATGGATGTAGTGGGTCGGGTTAAGTATTTGGGTTTGGGCTGGTTGGATAGTTTTGGTTGGGCTGATATGAAAAAGAATAAAGGGGTTGGTTTGAGTTTTTTTAAATAGTAAAAAAAAGTTAGGTTGATTTGGGTAAATTAGGGATTTAGGCTATTTATTAAATAGCCATTAAATGACAAATTATATGATCGTATTTAATTTAGCCTAACCCCAAATTAAATTGACCAATTGTTATGGTCAAAATAATTTTAGTTGAGGTTTAATTCAATAAATTGACTAAAATAACGACATCTGAAATGAATTAACAACCAATTCAATTTCGAAGTTTCTTGATTCAATAAAATCGAACTCATATTGATCAAAATAAATTATTTTGGAGAATAAATTAAATTTAAATCAATATCTTAATTATTTGAAATTATTTTCAACACGAACCTTGATTAAGATCCGATATTTGGTAAAACAAATATGCAGGTATCAAAATTATATAACTTCATATAATTGAATACGATAATGTATAATCGCTTCTTAAAATGACGAAATTACGTATAGAAAATATTTTAAAAAATCTTTTATTCGACTCAGATAAATTGTCATGCCCTAAAATCTCATCGGGCCGGACTGGCACCCGAAGCCGAGAAGGCCCGGGAGAACCCGTTCAAATACCTGTACTTTCACTTACATGTCACAAAAAATTTGGACAGCACTTTGTTGCATATAGAAGGGTCTAATTACCTGTATCAGTACAACACGCACAAATATATATATATAATACTTGGCCGTCGGGGCCACCACATATACAAATATAACATCACTATATAAACTCCCATGACTTTACCCTTCCTTATGTCTACAAAGCCTCTAGGATATACATGACATAACTAGGGTTGGGACAAACCCCCGCCCACACATGACTCCTGTACAATAACAAAACATAAGGAACCGACTCGAAAAGCTCCGAAGCAAACTGGAGCTCACCAACAATAGCTGTATGACTTGGCTCCTATCTATGCTGTGAATGAGCTGAAGCACCTGTGCCTGCAGCATGAAATGCAGGTCCCCCGTGAGGGACATCAGTACAAAATATGTACTGAGTATGTAAAGCTGTAAATAATCATATGTGATATAGGGGATCAAGAAAATCAGATGCAAGTGAATAAATCATAATAGAAGTGAACCACACTTCATAAACACTTTTAGGATCATGTACATTATCATTAATCTGAATTGGGTTCTTGAATTCAAACACATTTGTGGAACGGTATACATTCGTTCATTTCGTTCTTTACAATTATCATTCGTCATTACCTCCTCCTCCCGAACCTCCAACCACCTAACAATAATCAATGCTTTATCGTACTGTGACCATTAGGTTGCCCCCAATACATATCAACTGGGATCGACCCATGCTAGGCTTATGCCCCTGGGATACCACCCATAAACACATAAATAGGGATCGACCCATGCTAGGCTTATACCCTTGGGATACCACCCACACGTATATCAAGTAACACACATAAGAGATCTTTCCAATAACTTAGTTCAAAAGCTTTTGAGATTATTACATTAGTGTTCATGCCAATATAGTACCTTTGGAACAATGATACATCAATAGGAATCAAGTAATAGACCTTCTATACAATAACAATGTCATAAAGACTCATTGGTACATCAACAATGTGTTTCAGAATCATCAATATCACAATAATGAAATAGGAGCCTTTTGGTATATCAATGAAATATTTTGACACTTTATAGAATGGAAACAACTTCGTTGGTAATGTAGAACAATACATGTTTTTGGACAACCTCAGAATCTTACTTGATGGAACATTGGTTTTTTCATGCCAAAGAACATCGTTAGAGTATGCTTTACATACCTCGTTGTAGATTCGGATACCAATTCAACACAACTTCCCGCCTTTACAAATCACTTATCTACAAGGAAATGTTTGGCATCTAGTATTAGCAACCCAACACCACAATTCTCTTCCATAATTCCATACAACCAATATTTGCAAAACATTCCAAAAATCAACTTGAACAATAGGTTTATGTGTATATATATATATATATATATAATCATTTCAATACCACATCATCAATACCACATCATCACACCAAATCCCTTCACAATTCAACATAATCCAACATCATTTCCAATTATCTTTCAACAACAATCAAATAACATACTTCTTATGCTCACATGCATATATATATATACATATCCATATAAATAACACCAACATAATTTACATCCTTACCATAAAATGGCCCTTTTGATTTTGAAGTCCTGTTGGCACAAATAAGGGGTGCTTTTCGAAGCCCTCGAGACGGTGAACACAACTACGGAATCAATTTGGATTTTCTACAGTTGAATCACAAGATAATTGGAGTTAAACTTAGGCTAGGGTTTCTTATTCTTCAATAATTGTATGATAAATGATAGATATGAGGCTAAGTATATGTATATAATGACCAATTTTCATCCATGAGGTGACGGAAAATGACCATATTGCCCTTAAAATTTTAAGTAAATTCGAATCTGTTCATGGTGGACTGTTTTGACAAGCTAAAGTAGATCGACCATAACTCTTTGCTCTGAATCAGATTTGGGTGAAATTGGTATCTTTGGAAATATAATTCAATGGGATTTCATTTCATATAAAGTAGGCCACCCAGTTCGTCCTGTACAAGGAGTTATGATCGTTTGAAGTTGACCCTAAAAATCTGTTTTGAGAGGCTGAAGTAAAACGAGTATAACTCCTTACTCAGATGTTGGATTTGGATGAAACCAATTGCATTGGAAAGAGGACTCAAAGATATTTCTTTTGATAGGTATCCGCTCTCCCAGTTCATTATATTGAGGGAGTTATGATCATTCAAAGTTGACCCAAAAAACTGGCAGGCCTCAGTAGTTTGTGTGCAGGAAATTTTCCTGCACATTTTCTGTTCACAACATCCCAGCCACCGTTTTATAGTTTCGAACGTGCTCGATTATATCCAAAACTTATCCATTTTTGGAAATCTTTATATCATTGGAAAGCTTATTCAAAACCTTCGTATGGAACCATCGACGGGCAAATTTCGGTATAAATAAAATAAAAAATTAATTCCATATAAATAAGACCAATACACGTACTTGAATACGCCAATACGTGTACTTGGATATGGGGTTCTACATAAATATTGTAATATTATTTGAAAATAGAAGAAACTCCGAATTGAGCTTAGTTATGAAGGGCAAAAATTAGGTGTCAACAACTGCCCCCTTCCTTTGCGTAGGGTGGATGTAAGTAACCCTGGGCAAAGTGAGGTTGACGTGCCTAATTTTTGTCCGACCATAGATTCAAATCTGGAAGACGCTGGTTTCCGCTCGAGTTTCATAGATTCATGGACGAACCTCGATATCAGGTTTCCTACAAATCTCAGGTTACATGAGAATTCAGGTCACTTGTAGTTCATAGATCTTGATTTAAAGCACGATTTTCAAAAAATTCACAAGCTATCTCAGTTTTAGAGTTTTTGATAAAACCGAGAAATTGGGGAATAGAGGGATTTGGGGGGAGGTTGGAATGCAGTTGAGTTTTCTACATAAATCCCTGCCTATATATCCCCAAGACTCAGGAAATTAGACTGCTTGTAGTTTGACTCAACCAGTAGAAAAGATAGTCTTTTATTTCAGACGATCTTTGGCTCAAGATGGGTGACCAGTCAATCGAGTTGCAGAAAAGAGGCGTGTAACCTCTTAACCATAAATGTGGATATCTTCATATCCATAGGTAAGAACTTACCCGGATGTAATTTCCAAAACTCTAAGTGTGTTGCCACCTGAATTTGAAAGGAAGAGAAAGTTCCCTTCGATATGAGTTAAGAAAACATCCCAGAGGTAAAGCTGAGACCATAATATCTAAAAATACCCACATGCCTTCTAATAGAGGCGTGGTTGGATGGTGGTGGTGATCATAATTTAGCTCGCGTCTAGAGAGTTTGACATTCCTCTCCAGATTATGTCCCGTTTTACTGCTGAGAAAGAGTTCCACGTTGTGCTGCGTCCTTTTTAGAGTCGTCCGCACCTGTGGTTTTGATTTGAGATTTTCATCCTTTCGGATGCTCTCAACAATTTCTCACACAAAAATCATTATTGATAAGCTCAATTCATGAAATAAGTATAGAGTATTTTGCCATATCTACGCGTGAGTTGTTGTCTAAAAAGCGAAGTCATCCTTTCTTGTACCTTCAGAGTGGGGTGGCCATTTTGGACACCGATGATACTTTTGCAGAATGGTCCCTACAACTGTGTAATCTTATGTGGGTGTGGCAACCATTTTGGTTACCTATATCACTTGTTGTATGTGGAATAATGAACTCTCCGATTATAGCCGATGATTGATTTATAAATTTTCCTTAAATTGTCAATCTTTGGATAATCTTGCGCATTATTTGATTGTTGGATACGAGGAGACTTACAGATATCCTTTGAATTTCTAGCTTTTAGGTAATCCTGCACATCATCCGACTCTGGATAAGAGATGACTTACAGATATCCCTCCAATCGCTAGCTTTCAGGTATTTCTGCACATCATCCGACCTTGGATACAATATGACTTATAGATAATCCCTCAAATTAATCATCTTTGGGTAATCCTGCATATAATCGATCTTGGATATGACGCGGATTATAGAGAATCCTTGGACGTATCAATTTGACAATCTTGCATATCCTCCGATAAGGATTTAGTTGGGACTTACGGATAACCTTTGAACTATCAACTTTTGGGCGATCTTGCACACTATCCGGTTAGGATGTTATTGTGGCTTACGGATGACCTACAGGCTATCAACTCATAGGTGATCTTTCACACTATTTTATTTCAAATAATATGATATATAGATGACCTTCAAATTGTCAATTGCTAGGAAATCTTATATATCATTCATCCTTAGATAGCGACTTGAAGGCGTCCCTCCAAATCATGTGCTCTTAATGTATTCAGATGCCGATTCATGAAAATATGATGATATCCTCAACGCCAGCGTTGTGTCTTACGTGTCAACAGATATATTGAATCCTGATGATATCCTCAACGCCAGCGTTGTGTCTAGCGTGTCGACAGATATATTGAATGTTGATGATATCCTCGACGCCAGCATTGTGTCTAGCGCATCAACAGATATTGAATGCTGATAATATCCTCGACGCCAGCATTATGTCTAGCATGTCGATAGATATATTGGATGCTGATGATATCCTCTACGCCAGCGTTGTGTCTAGCATGTTGATAGATATATTGGATACTGATGATATCCTCGATGTCAGCGTTGTGTCTAGTGTGTCGACAGATATATTGGATGCTGATGATATCCTCTACGCCAACGTTGTGTCTAGCGTGTCGACAGATATATTGGGTGCTGATAATATCCTCGATGCCAGCGTTCTGTTTAGCATGTCGATAGATATATTGGATGCTGATGATATCCTCGACGCCAGCGTTGTGTCTAGCGCGTCAACAGATATGTAATGGCCTTTGCGGCAATGATATGTGATGGCCTTTGGGCAATGATATGCAATGACCATTGTGGCAGTGATAAAATAATTTTACCTGGCTTCATTTGTCAGTGTCCTGCTTTCTACATGTACATGTACTCAAGGTAGACGATTAGTAGACACAAAGTAGCTTTTACTAGCGACTATTTTTAGGAAACTTCTAAATACGATACGTGTAAATAAGACAAAGTGCTTTTGTTTGTCGCCTACTATCTCAAGAAATGAGATGGACAAATCAAAAGGTCCTCAATAAATGGGCATTAAACCTGTTTTTAGGGCTGCCCTAAATTACCGTTTTTGGGCATTAATGATCTGTTGTGGCTCCCAATTTGCTCTGAAATTTTTGAAAGAGACTCTCATTTTGCGTATTGATCCCTACATCCAAAGAAAAATGATTAGTTGAATGAAATTACTCCATGTTGACCTTCTTCGATCCTTGATTTTCTCCTTGCCATCTCTTGGGCATTCCACCATATTGAGACTTTCACCCTAACACTCTATCCCAAATGATGTCTAGGCAAGTACTAAGTAAGTGAGTCGTAAAATTTTTGAAAATAGTCTTAAATTTTTGAAAATAATTTTGAAAACTTCTGTAAAATTTTAGAAAATTTCTGCCAGTTATGTCATGTACTAGCTCAATGAATGCCTTCCTCGCGGTTCTGACTATATCCGATGGATGGTTTCCAAAACTCATGATTATTGTTGGAGGGTTTCTTCAAGTAGTTCTATCATAGTCAAAAATTGAGTCTACCCAGACTTTGTTACAGTTGGTGGTTTCAAAAGATTTAACCTCTGGTGCTGGAGAATTTGGAATATGTTCTGGCATTTTGTGGAAATTTTGAGGTCTTCCTCAAAATTTCTGCCCCAGTTTAAACTTGTTTGAGATAATACCAATCTGAGTTGATCTGAAGTCTTTGCTGATCTTCCTTCTCTTTGTTAGATGTCGATCTTCTCTTGTGAATTTTTGAGATTCCTTCTCAAAAATTCTACCCAGTTTTCCTTTCCTGGGGTTATATGACCGAGCCGTTGGGGCTCCTACGTATCCCGTTGAAGCAGTCAAATGTAGTTCAGACCAACGCTAGGGATATATATAGAAAAATCTAATGGGTTGACCGAAGCCGACATAGGCCGTCTACGTATCCCTTTTATTGGGAATTCAGGTCATCACGTAGTTCATACATAAAGGGAAAGGATTCTAGGAAGTTACACACTAACAAACAAAATTATTACAAAGGCGATTACAAACAAACTAAGAAAACACAAAAACTTGAATGTCATTCAAACATAATATCTCTTTACTGTATTAGAATTGATTGGTTTGGTCTACTTCGTGCCATCCATCTCAGACAAAATCAGAGCTCCTTCAAATAGCACCTTGCGAACTATGTATGGCCCTTGCCAGTTTGGAGCGAACTTGACTTTGTACTCCTCTTGGTGAGGGAATATTCGTTTGAGAACCAGTTGCCCCACTTCAAATGCTTGAGTTCTTACCTTCTTGTTAAAGGCACGAACCATCCTATGTTGATACAGCTGACCATGGCATACAATGACCATTCTCTTTTCATCAATAAACATGAATTGTTCATAGCGAGCACGGACCCATTCTTCGTTACTCAGTCCATCTTCCTGAATAATCCTTGGGGAAGGTATTTTGACCTCAGCGGGTATCACAGCTTCATTCCCGTAAACTAGTAAATAGGTAGTTGCTTCTGTGGAGGTTCGGATTATTGTTAGATACCCTAGCAAGGTGAAAGGTAACATCTCATGCCATGATCTATCATTTTCGACCATCTTTCTCAAGATCTTCTTGATATTCTTGTTAGCAGCTTCTACGACTCCATTCATTTGGGGATGGTACGCCGTCGAGTTGCGATGCACAATCTTGAACTGATCACAAATTTCTTTCATCAAGTGACTGTTCAGGTTTGCCCCATTATCAGTAATAATCAATTTCGACACTCCGAATCGGCAAATCAAGTTATTCCTGACGAAATCTGCAACCACTTTCTAAGTGATGGTTCTGTGCGAAGCAGCTTTGACCCACTTAGTAAAATAATCAATGGCAACTAAAATAAATCTATGCTCATTCCGTGCTAGTGGCTCTATTGGTCCGATGACATCCATGCCCCTCATATATGTCGCACCTGCGTTCTTGAGACCAAACGGCATTACCCTGTAATGATAAACACCCCATGGCGTAATAAAAGTCATTTTTCTGCATCTTTCTCATCCATCAGTATGTGATGATAGCCGGCGAAACAATCAACGAATGACTGCATTTCATGTTTCGTACAGTTATCGATGAGAATGTGGATGTTGGGCAACGAAAAATTATCTTTAGGACTGGCTCTGTTCAAGTCTCTATACTCAACACAAATTCGAATCTTGCCGTCCTTCTTTGGCACAGGGACGATGTTGGCCAACCATGTCAGATATTTTGTGACCTCGACAACCTTAGACTGGATTTGTTTTTTCACTTCTTCCTTGATCTCTAGACTTAAATCTGGCTTGAATTTTCTCATTTTTTGCTTGACTGGATCAAACTCAGAATTTATTGGCAATTTATGTGACACAATGCTGGTGCTCAACCTTGGCGTATCATCATAGGACCAAGCAAACACGTCGATATACTCCTGCAACAGGTGGATGAGCTCTTCCCTTTGTGGCGCCGCAAGGTGGACACTGATACTGGTCTCTTTAATTTCATCGTGATCTCCCAAGTTGACTGTATTAGTTTCTTCCAGATTGGGTTTTTCGCGATTCTCAAATTCCTCCATATCTTCAACTAACCGTTCCTCGTCATCGTCCTTCCAACCATTATCGTCCCCTTCATTTTGTTCGTCCAAGATTTGACATGACACAACATTGGTAGGTTTTAAGCTACTGTTACTATAATGGACAAACAAACTAAGTTAGATGATAAGAAAATAACAAAACATATGGCTAGGAGCGTTTTAGAACTAATATAGTTTTCCAAATAAATGAAGGCCTTTTCATTGAAATTTGAGAAATAATTACAAAACCCTGGCTTGTGACTTGCACAAATACAAGCCCCCGCCTTTTTTGAAAGTAGTAAGATACAAAAATAAAGTTGTGACATATAAAAGGTGGATCGCGGGGCCTCCTCCAGATCATCACCAATTTCAAAACTATTATTAATTGCCCTTTCATCTAACACGATGGGCGACGAGTTATGTGTGGAGTGGAGGTCCAATTTTGCAAAGCCTCCACTGGCGCAATCTGCTTCACCCCGCTGAACTCTGGGAGATTTTCTGGTACATCATTGCATCTTTCAAACAAATCTCCTATCCCATCCCCAATACTATCATCATCTGACATCTCTCGTACAGGAAATGACTGGAACAGGAGTGACAAGGGAATAAACAGACTCTTTTCTGGCTCATCCTCAACCCTATCTTTTCTAGTAGGCTGATACCCTAACCCGTGCTTAGAGCTTCTCTCTGGGATCACAATAGGCTTAATAGTTCTGTATAAATTCTTACCCAAGCCTTGACCAGGTTCGAACCTATTTCTTAACATCACAGTTGCAATCATTTTGTAGACAGAAGGCATTGATATTTTGGGTGTTGAATCTTTTTCCGCAGCGTTTACAATTTCCACTGTATAGAAATTGATACCTTTTAGAACATCTTCAATCACCAAGACATAACCATTGGGACGGTCCGCTCGACTTCCTTCTCCTTGGATAACTACTTCATGATCTTTCCAAATGAACTTCAATAATTAATGAAGGGGTGATGAAATTGCCTTTGCCCTGTGTATCCATGGCCTTCCCAAAAGCAGGTTGTAGCTAGGATGGATATCCATAAAATGAAACTTAGTCTTAAACTCAGAAGGCCCCATTTGGATGTGCAAATCAATCTCTCCTATGGTATCTCTCTGCCCTACATCGAATGCTCTCACATTTACGTGGCTTTAACATATTTTCCCCAGATCATATCCTATTTGGACCAATGTGGAGAGGGGACAAATATTCACACCAGATCCATCGTCTATTAATAAATGATTAATTGCATAATCTCAACAAATGATAGTGACATGCATGGCTTTGTTGTGCATTGCTTCTTCAAATGACAACTCCTCGTCACTGAATGATATGCGATGGTTCCCCACAACATTCCCTATCATTGCAGCCAAATTCTCAACTCTCGTTCCTGCGGGAACATATGCTTCCTCCAAGACCTTCGACAAAGCCTGTCGGTGGTGTTGCAAGGTCAATAATAGTGCCAAGACAGAGATTTGGGCTGGCGTTTTCTCCAAGTGTTTGACAATTGAGTAATCCTTTGGTTGCATACGCCTCCAAAATTCTTCAGCCTCTCCTTCAGTGATTGGCCTTTTCTGTGAATCTTTCTTGTTGGTCAATTCCTCAGGGATGTAACATCGTCCTGATCACATCATCCCCTAGACAGCAGTGGTTTACACAATAAATTCCTTCTTTGGAGGGGGAGCGTACACTTGAGTCGGTGCAGTCATCACTATAAATGGGGCTTTCTTGCTGATACTTAAGGCAGCCATAACTTTCTCTATTTTTCCTACCTCTTCCGCCTTTTTGAACTTTTCGGAGTTCATCTGGGTAATGGTCTTGTCAGATGCCCATTCGCCTTCTATTTCAATCATGTTAACTGTAGGTCCCCCATGGTTGGGCAGCGGATTACTACTAACATTCAGAGTAGGTGCCTGGAGCGTGATGACCTTTTGATCAATCAGATCTTGGATTCTGTGTTTCAAGATAAGACAGTCCTCGGTACTATGCCCAACTGCTCCTGAATGATAGGCAAAATTTTGATCAGGGTGATAAAACTGGGAGTTAGGATTGACAGGCTTTGGCTGTACTGGTTACAAATGACCAGCATTCTTCAATCTTTCAAACAATTGGGTGCAACTTTCAGCTAGTGGGGTGAAGTTTCGGGGAGGTTTCTTTTCGTGGTTTGGACCTAGGGGTTATATGGGCTTAGGTTTGTAGGAGGGGGTACTTGGTGGTAATTTGGAGGTGTTTGGAAATTTGTTCGGCTATTTGGGGAAGTAGTTTAGAAATGAGATTGATAATTTGGAGGTGGAACTGGGTATTGGGGAAAGATATTTGGCTGTGGAGCTTGGTATGATCGTGGGATATTTGGGAGTGGAGTTTGATATTGGGGATGGACGTAGAATACGTGTGGAAGGTTAGTTGATGGTGGGGAATATAAAACATTTCTAGAGTTGAACCATTGTTTCAATTTTGTAATAGAATTGGCAGAAACCCCACCTACCTCTTCCTTCTTCTTCTTAGAAAACATGGCAGTTCTAGATGATGTCAGGGTTTTGGCAATTTTTCCTATCCGAATACCTTCTTTCAATGATTCTCCTATTTTTACCAAATCCGCAAAGGTTGCTCTGACAGCGGACACCATCCTGGTATAATATTCTCCTTCTTGAGCGCGAGAGAACACTCATACTATTTCCTCCTCGGACATGCGGGGTTGCACTTTGGCAACTTTTTTCCTCCAACAAAAAGTATTTTCTTGAAAACTCTCAACGTTCTTTTGTTTGATCCGATCAAGTGAATACCGATCAGGGACTATTTCGATGTTAAATGCGAACCAGTCAAGGAAACCCTTGGCCAATGTTTTCCAACCAGTCAACTTTTTCGGCTCCTAAGACATGAACCATTCCAAGGCTTCACCATTCAAACTTCGACTGAATAGGCGCATCAATAGCGCCTCGTTTTTTCCTATCCCTACCAATTGCTCATAGTACCTTCTTAGATGGGCCATTGGATTTCTGGTACCGTCAAATATCTAAAACTTAGAGACTTTGTACCCTTCTAGTAGATCTACTCCCGGGTGAACACATAAATCATCATACCCCAAACCGTCGTGGTCCTTGGCTCCATGAGACTCTTTGATCCTCATGATCTCCTCCTTCATAGCTAGTAAATTCTTTTCATGCTGGGCCTTCCACTCTTTCTCCTTCTCCTCATAATGGTCCATCTCGGGATTAGGAAGAGGTTCATAGGTGTCAGGGGATACAATAACCTGAAGGGGATTTGGAAGGGAGGCTTGATTTTGTGGATGAAAGGAATTTGGTTGGTAAGTGGGAAGGACGTTTTGGAAATTAGGAAGGCTCTGCGGACTTCGTGAGTATTTTGGCAGAATTTGAGAAGGATTTCGCAGATTTGGACATGAATTTGGTGGATTCAAAGGTAGGTTTGACGTATTTTGTGGATTTGGGAGTGAATCTTGAGAATTTGGGAATGGATTCGAAGGTGGGTTCTGTAGGGTTACGGATGGATTTTGTGGATGGTAGACGTTTGAATTATTTTCACGATTAGTATTTTGGACAAATGGAGAAGCGGAGCCGAATGATACGTTATTCGGTTGATCCCCAAGAATAGGTGTGCTGAGGGGAGAAATTTGGAGTGGAGTCCCATGTCCTCCCGGAGCGGGAGCACTGACGGTGATGGCCAAGTTAGCCAAATCCCGAGTGCGATTTATTTCTTCCTGAAGCATTTCTAACTTTCTTGCAAGTTTCGCAATCATCTCATTTTGTTCTGTTATCACATTATTCCGGATAGTCAGTGCGCTTTCTTCGTCATTTCCCGTCATTTTTGAATGATGGTCAGAGAATAGGATTTTGTGCGCTTACGATCGTGTGAAGTGGGGGATATTCTGCCAGTTTATATCAACATGGAGTAATTTCTATTATCTGTAAAGTAAAACAACTCAAAGACAGATGTGTTAGTTTTCGGATGTGATAAGTAATGCAAAATATTTGACAGAAAATAACCATATAGAATTGTTTGAGTCCTAGACAAATTCATCCATAGGATCATAGTGGATAAAATTGTCTTTTATCCAAACAAACACCACAAGCACACAAAACATTATAATAATGCATATCCTAACTGGGGTGACCCTTTTTGAGCCAAGGGTTCAGGCCTAACGATTTTTGAAGAAAGTATATGCTTCTCTAAAGTCAATCCATTATACCCTAACTTATATAGATACAAAACGGGAATAAATGCGTACAAACGATAAAAAAGAGGGATACAATCTTTGGGGGAAAAGGGAAATAACATGAAAAAGGAAAAGTTCCCGCGCAGGGGAGAATAGAAAAACTAGCTACTGGAGGCTCCTTCGTCTGCCTTTGCCTTCTTAGTTTTGTCCACTTCTCATATTGGTGACATCTGTCGGTGCTCAAATTGTGCCTTAGATGCAACCTTCCAAATCGATCAATTTCTTGCTTAACTTGCTTCAATTCTTCTTACGAAAGTAAGCAAATTAAGCTTTTTCCTTACCCCCAAAGGATAATGGATTGAATTAGACAGGCATAAATTTTCTTCAACACATAAATATGGTTCGTCTATAATTCACTTGGGGTCAATAGATATAGGGCAGGTATTCTAATGGGCCCAATACCCCGCTCAGGTATTGGGTCGTCCTAGGCTCATGCCTAAAATAGGGTTTTGGTTTCGTTTTATCCTAGGTGTCTAGAGTGGGTTTGAACATTGGTTCTCAAGTGAACAACTTGAGTTTGAAAATACGAACAGCGTCAGACGACTCATGTGATGATAAGCTGTTCGTATTTCCAACACATTTTGGAATTGAATAACAGGGGCCGGGACATCCACGAAACCCCAAAACAGTTTATAAAATGCAGGAATATGCCATGAGATGTGATAATTAAACTTTACATAATCGGAACACATAAACAGTTAATCAAAAGACGAAATCAATCATTTGGTTAGAACCTAGTTAAAGATCCCCAGCAGAGTCGCCATTTCTGTTTTGCAGAAATTTTGACTTTTGAAGAGAGTCGTCACTTAATTTTGAAAAGGAATTAAGAAACCTTTATAAAAGTTACTTCAAACGATTCAAAACAGGAAAATCATTTAAAGTTAGAGATTCTGAGTAAACGGTTCTTATTAACGTTTTAGGAAGGTGTTAGTCACCTAAAACGTCCGCTAACTTGCGGTTATCCAAACTGTTTGAAAACATCTTTTGATTAACTTCTGAAAAGATTAATTTGTTGAAATAGTGATTTGATTTTTTAAAGACTTGTGTAAAATAGATTTAGGCGACTTAGTAGGGATTTTAACTAAGTCTAAACAAAACTAATAAACACATAAAAGGGGAAGGGAGGAGAAAGTAAAGGATTTAAGCCATTGGGCCTAAATCAACGAGACCTAGTCTAATTGGGCTTCCGACCCATTTTACCCGTCCTAAACTATTTTTTGAGCCTTTGGCTCGAGTCTTGCTCCACCTGTATTAAATACAACTTTGGCTTCGAGGCCCAAATGAATGAATAATGAAAGAAAAAGAGGAATAAATGATAATAAAATGACAACAATAGGTAGATAATGACAATAAATAAAGAAACAGAAATGAGGCTCGGGCTTCATCATCGCTTTAAGTATGGGATTTTAACCCATTATTCCTCTTTCGACTTCTTGTATCTGTATGCCATGCAATTTGCTTTTCAAAGTCTCCTAAAGGATGGGCCTCCATGGCCCACTGCGAAACGCAAGGGAAAAAGTTCGTTTGGACTCTCAAGTGGGTTCATTCAAAGCAAGAAAGTAATGACCATTAATATGTGATCAACTAAGAAAGAAAAGGAAAAGGGGAGTTAAAGGAGAAAAACACAAACATTCAATCAAGGAAATAAATATATATATAAAAAATAAGATGGATGACATATGACTATCTAAAGGAAAGACATCACAGAGCAAACTAACTCCTAGTCAGTCACAACAAAACCACAAGGCTAAAGAGAAGGATAAGTTGTTCGTATTTCCAACACATTTGGAATTGAACAACAGGGGCTAGGACATTCACGAAACCCCAAAACAGTTTATAAGATGCAGGAATATGCCATGAGATGAGATAATTAAAGTTTACATAATCGGAACACATAAACAGTTAATCAAAAGATGAAATCAATCATTTGGTTAGAACCTAGTTAAAGATCCCCAGCAGAGGCACCATTTCTGTTTTGCGGAAATTTTGACTTTTGAAGAGAGTCGCCACTTGATTTTGAAAAGAAATTAAGAAACCTTTATAAAAGTTACTTCAAACGATTCAAAACAGAAAAATCATTTAAAGTTAGAGATTCTGAGTAAGCGGTTCTTATTAACATTTTAGGAAGGTGTTAGGCACCTAAAACGTTCCCTAACATGCGGTTATCTGAACTGTTTAAAAACATCTTTTGATTAACTTCTGAAAAGATTAATTTGTTAAAATAGTGATTTGATTTTTTAAAGACTTGTGTAAAATAGATTTAGGCGACTTAGTGAGGATTTTAACTAAGTCTAAACAAAACTAATAAACAAACAAACACATAAAAGGGGAAGGGAGGAGAAAGTAAAGGATTTAAGCCATTAGACCTAAATCAATGAGACCTAGTCTAATTGGGCTTCCGACCCATTTCACCTGTCCTAAACTATTTTTTGAGCCTTTGGCTCGAGTCTTGCTCCACCTGTATTAAATACAACTTCAGCTTTGAGGCCCAAATGAATGAATAATGAAAGAAAAAGATGAAATAAACGACAATAAAATGACTACAATAGGTAGATAATGACAATAAATAAGGAAACAGAAATGAGGCCCGGGCTTCATCGTCGCTTTAAGTATGGGATTTTAACCCATTATTGCTCTTTCGACTTCTTGTATCTGTATGCCATGCAATTTGCTTTTCAAAGTCTCCTAAAGGATGGGCCTCCATGGCCCACTGCGAAACGCAAGGGAAAAAGTCTGTTTGGACTCTCAAGCGGGTTCATGCAAAGCAAGAAAGTAATGACCATTAATATGTGATCAACTAAGAAAGAAAAGGAAAAGGGGAGTTAAAGGAGAAAAACAAAAACATTCAATCAAGTAAATAAATATATATATAAAAAATAAGATGCATGACATATGACTATCTGAAGGAAAGACATCACAGAGCAAACTAACTCCTAGTCAGTCACAGCAAAACCACAAGGCTAAAGAGAAGTGTGAGGGTGCATTCATACAGGCAAACAACATGCTGAGTCAAAATCTTCCCTATGCGTACCCTAAAAATCCTATAAGATTAGTTGGAAAATAACAAATAGAAAACTCAAAATATCGGACCATGGAGAGGCAATCAAAGAAAATTAGTTTGAGCAAAGCGGGAGAATTTCCCTTACATCAAATGCACTGCCACCTGCTTAAATCTTTCATATTAATTAATGAGTTGAGGAACTTTAGCTAACACTAGCAATCCACCCAAATAATTGACATAAAATACATCATCAAAACACTATATAAAACACCAAGAATGAAACATGGGGAATCCCAAACACATAACGAAAGACTCATTTCTCTTAATGGTCAAAATAATCTTTTCACATATTATAACCTCAAAATTTAAACATTCAGGCTTCAAACAAAACGCGATTGGTGTTCATAAACCGGGTCATTTCAAAGTCAAGATCATATCTTCATTATACAATATCATTCAGACTCAAATAAAATGTCGAAGGGACCCTACCCATAATCTTTTCAATAAGACAATTACATTTTCCTTGGGGATCCAACAAATAGAAATATCGACTTAGAATGAACTCGAAGGAGAAATAAAAAGTTCAAACTTTACAATCCCATAATGACAGGAGCACTGAGATCAGGTAAACAAACTCTGGAAACCCAAAATTTATCAAACTAAACCAAAATAGGCCACCTTAGTCATGAAAAGATCAACAAAATTCCAACAGAACTTTGATAAGCGCCAAAACACGAGACTCTAACCGTCGAATCAGGTAAACAAAACTCTAGCAGCTCTACACTTACTAAACAAGTCAAAATATTGAACCTTACCCGCGAGATCAGATAGAACAACATATCCGCACCCTGATACTATGAAATAAATGAAAAACACGAACTTGACGTAGGATCACTTGTAACATGATATTATTAGCCCTACAACTATTAACACATAAAACTTTTACGTAATACCAATTATAACACGATACGTCCGATAACCAGTGAAATGAAACAATGGATTAAATCCACGATCAATACCAATACACAACAGCAAATCGAAAAACTAATTAAAAAGGTTAGAATCAATTAGTAGATTACAAAGTTGAGACATGCATGTGAGACTTAAGTAGTATTCCTTAACAGCTAAGCTGGCGATTTGACACCACACATAATTATACGACAAGCAACAATTTTAGAAAACTATGGTCTGTGGTCTTAAAGACCTCTACAACAGACAACCCACAATCATTTACGATAAACAGATAACTACTTCTACAAAGAAAGAGGGATGAAGCAGGAAACATCAAAATGAAACAGAAAGAGGGACGAGCATGCGTTTACCTCTTTTGGGACAGCAAGCTGGACGACAAGCTATCAGTAAACTTATCACTACTAGAATCTCACGACGTTGACCACCAACAGAGCGTCCTTTTGATTTTACCTCTTAGAGATTTTGAAACCCCCAAGATTTTCAAACTAAATATCTTCAACCCTTAGCTTTTTTTTTTGAAAATATTTCGAACCCACTTTGCTTCTAAAACTTCCAACTCAAAAGGCAAAGAAGAGGAGAGAATAAAATTCCCAAATTTTCTCAGCAGAGAACCTAACCCCCAGATTTTTCCCCTAACTAAAAAAGAAATCCCCCTGTTTCCTACCAAAGAATTTTTTTCCCTAATTCTCGAACCCTGACTTTTATTCTCAGAATTTCTAACCCTAATTTTGACTTCCTCCCCCCCTCTCTTCTCTTTTTTTTTCAATGAATGAAGGGCCTCCTTATATAGGAGATGACAAGGGGTAATTTAGGGAATTGAAACAAAAGGATGTTTCAAATTTGAAATTCGAAAATCCCCATTTGGCTTGGGATTTCCTCAAAAAATGTACCAACTTTGATAGAAATGGTGGACCAATAAAAATGGAGCCAAACCAATTCGATTCGAGAACTAATTAAACCCCCCCCCCCCAGATATGTACGAATTCGTACCACCTTATCCAAGAAGAATCAAACTTAGAAGTTGGGGAGGACACGTACACGAGTTCTAGAAGACTCTTAAATTTTCCTTGTACGAAATCATGTGCGAGTCATGTGATGCATACAAGAGGGAAAAAGAGCGGTTTTAGGGTCGATTTAGGGCCTGAAATCAGATCGGGTTGGGGGAGCCGTGATAGAATTTGGTCGATAGTTCAGGTCGGGCACAGATGAACTGCGCGTGGATGGAGGTTGTTTTTCTTTGTTGAGGTTGGAAGCTGATCTTGTTTTAGAGAGAAAGAGGAATGGATGTAGTTGGATGGGTTAAGTGTTTGGGTTTGGGATGGTTGGGTAGTTTTGGTTGGGCTGATATGAAAAAGAATAAAGGGGCTGGTTTGAGTTTTTTTAAATAGTAAAAAAAAGTTAGGTTGATTTGGGTAAATTAGAGATTTAGGCTATTTATTAAATAGCCATTGAATGACAAATTAGATGATCGTATTTAATTTAGACTAACCCCAAATTAAATTGACCAATTGTTATGGTCAAAATAATTTTAGTTGAGGTCTAATTCAATAAATTAACTAAAATAACGACATCTGAAGTGAATGAACAACCAATTCAATTCCGAAGTTTCTTGATTCAATAAAATCGAACTCATATTGATCCAAATAAATTATTTTGGAGAATAAATTAAATTTAAATTAATATCTTAATTATTTGAAATTATTTTCAACACGAACCTTAATTAAGATCCGATATTTGGTAAAATAAATATGCAGGTATCAAAAGTATATGACTTTGTATAATTGAATACGATAATGTATAATCGCTTCTTAAAATGACGAAATTATGTACAGAAAATATTTTAAAAAATCTTTTATTTGACTCAGATAAATATTGTAATTTTATTTGAAAATCGAAGAAACTCCGAATTGAGCTTAGTTATGGAGGACAAAAATTAGGTGTCAACATCTATCAAGCAACTTGAAACTCAATTGGGCTAAATCTCGGCACAACTTAATGCAAGACCAAAGGGTGGATTACCTAGTGACACAGTTGTCAATCCTAAAAATGATGCTCACATCATGGCTATTGTCAGTAGGAGTGGTCGAACTCTTGGTAAAGATGTTGTTGATCTTGGTGAAGACCCCAATAAAAAGTCAAGTGAAGAACAAGCCAATGCAAAGAGAAAGCGGTTAGAAGAGCCAATTGATAATGATCCAAAGCCTAATGAGGCAAGTGTTGAACGACCAACGGTAGTTGAAGAAATTGTTGAAAGTGAGAAAACTCCAAAGGTGATTGAGGATGATACTCCAAAAATGGATGAAACTCCAATTGTTCCATTGCCACAAATCAAAATTCCTCCCCCATTCCCACAAAGGCTCAAGAAGAAGTATGATGATACCAAGTTCAAGAAGTTTCTTGCAAAGTTTAGCAATTTATCGGTGAATATTTCATTGCTAGAAGCCTTACAAAAAATGCTCGATTATGCTAAATTTATTAAGGACTTGGTTACAAAGAAGAGATTCATGGATTTTAAAACAATTGAGGTAACCCACAATTCTAATACTATAATAGCTAGCACAATGGTGGTGAAGAAAGAAGATGCGGGTGCATTTACTATTCCTTGCACAATCGGAGTCTACAAATTTGGAAAAACATTGTGTGATCTTAGGGCAAGTATTAATTTGATGCCATTTGTCATGTTTCAAAAGGTAGGCTTGGGTGCTCCTAAGCCTACCACTATGAGGCTTCTAATGGTTGATCGTTCAATCAAAAAGCCCGTGGGTGTGTTGTATGATATTTTGGTGAAAGTTGAATGGTTTATCTTTCCGGCCGACTTCGTTATTCTTGATTGCGAGATTGATCATGAGGTCCCAATCATTCTTGGTAGACCATTCTTAGCTAAAAAGGGCCTTAGTGGATGTGTTATGTGGGGAGATGAAATTTTGGGTGAACAATGAAGAAGTATCCTTCAATGTGTGTAAGTCCATGAAGCAACCTAAGGACTTGCAAGTTATTTCGGTGATTGATGTGGTTGATGATGAGGTAGCTAACACTGTTAAAATAGATCTTGTGAATGACCTTTTGGTGGGTGTGTTGTGGAACTTTGGAAGTAAGGTGGTTGAAGAATATGATGAGGTAGTAACTTTATTGACGGGTCTTGGTCTTACACCAAGAACCCGATCAAATTGGATCTTGATTTGAAAAATCATGAGAGTCCACCCGCCAAGCCATCTATTATTGAACCACCTCAACTTGAACTTAAGTCGTTACCATCCCATATCCAATATGTTTTCTTGGGTGAGGATAATACACGGCCAATCATTGTAGCGGGTGATCTTGAACCTTGTCAAGTAGATGCCAAATCAATTATGAAAAAATTCATTCATGCTATCGGGTGGACTATCGCAGACATTATAGGCATCCCTCCCAAAATTTATTCTCATAAAATCAAGCTAAATATTGATCATGTTCCTAGTGTGGAACACCAAAGGAGACTAAATCAATCGATGCAAGAGGTGGTCAAGAAGGAAATCATTAAGTGGCTTGATGCGGGAGTTGTCTACCCAATTTCAAATAGCATGTGGGTGACTCCGGTCCAATGTGTTCCCCAAAAGGGCGGCCTGATGGTGGTCCCAAATTATAATAATGATCTTGTACCTATACGCCCGATCACGAATTGGAGAGTATGTGGATTATCACAAATTGAACTCATGGACCAAAAAAGACCACTTTTCCATGCCATTCATGGATCAAATGTTAGATAGGCTAGCCGATCGAGGTTGGTATTGCTTTTTTTATGGTTACTCGGGGTACAATCAAATTTGTATCGCCCCGGAAGTCCAAGAAAAGACCACTTTCACTAGTCCCTATGGTACATTTTCTTTCAAGTGCATGCCATTTGGGTTATGCAATGCGCCGACCACGTTTCAACGATGCATGCTGTTTATTTTTACCGATATGGTAGAGGATACAATGGAAGTTTTCATGGATGACTTCTCCGTTGTTGGGGATTCATTTGATTCTTGCCTCGCTCACTTAAGTAAAGTCCTTGAAAGATGTGTGGAGACTAATCTTGTTTTGAATTGGGAAAAATGTTATTTCATGATCAAGGAAGGCATTGTTCTAGGCCACAAAATTTTGGAAAAGGGCATCCAAGTGGATCAAGCAAAAGTTGAGGTGATTGCTAAGTTACCTCCACCGATCTCCATGAAGGGCGTTATAAGTTTTCTTGGTCATGTCGAGTTCTATCGGCGTTTTATTAAGGATTTCTCAAAGATCGCTCATCCTTTGTGCAAGCTTTTTGAAAATGAGACAACATTTGAGTTTGATGGTGATTGTGTAAAAGCTTTAAATTATCTCAAGGAACTCCTTATGTTGGCTCCTATCATAGTAGCCCCGGATTGGTCATCGCCTTTTGAATTAATGTGTGATGCAAGTGGTGTTTCTCTAGGTGCGGCTTTGGTCCAACGGAAAGAGAAGTTGTTCTACCCAATTTATTAAGCAAGCAAGACATTGAATGATGCTCAATGTAATTATACGGTTATGAAACAAGAGTTTTTAGCGGTGGTGTATGCTTTTGAGAAGTTTCAAGCTTATTTGTTAGGAACGAAAGTGGTTGTACACATGGACCACACCACTCTTCGATATCTCATGGCAAAGAAATAGGAAAAACCTCGATTGATTCGGTGGATATTGCTCTTGCAAGAGTTCAATTTTAAAGTGAAAGATCGAAAGGGGTGCAAAAATCAAATAGCCGACCACCTTTCCTGCCTTGAATCCAATCATGAGAAGTTGGGAGAGATTGATATTGATGATACCTTCCCCGATGAGCTAGTCATGTCACTTTCGGGAAGCATTACACCTTGGTATACAGATTATGCTAACTATATTATGAGCGGTGTGCTTTCTGACGAGCTTAATCATTATCAAAAGAAACGGTTCTTATTTGATGTGAAAAAGTATTTTTAGGATGAACCATTCTTGTTTAGGAAGTGTGCGGATGGTGTGATCTATAGGTGTGTTATGGAGGCGGAAATGATAGATATTCTTGAGGTGTGTCACTTCTCTCCGTTCGGTGGTCATCATGGTGGGATTCGAACGACCGCTAAGGTTCTTCAAAGTGGATATTATTGGCCTACCCTTCATAGAGATGCTTATGAAATGGTCAAAACATGCCCTCAATGCCAAATGCAAGGTGGTGTTTCGAGGAGGCATGAGATTCCTCTTAAGCCCAATCTCGAGGTTAAACTATTTGATGTGGGGGGGATCGACTTCATGGGCCCTTTTGTGAGCTCATATGGTAGTAAATATATCTTGGTGGCCGTTGATTATGTCTCAAAGTGGGTGAAAGCCATTTCTTTACCAAACAACGAAGGCAAGAGTGTCATTTTTTTCTTGAAGAAGTACATCTTTACAAGGCTCGGGACTCCAAGGGCAATTATTAGTGATGACGGCTCTCACTTTTGTAATCGGGTATTCGGTGCTCTGCTTGATAAGTATGGGGTAAAGCATAAGGTTTCTACTCCTTATCATCCCCAAACTAGTGGCCAAGTTGAAGTATCAAATCGTAAAATCAAGTTCATCCTTGAGAAAACCGTGAATGTTAGTCGTACAAATTGGGCAAGGCAACTCGATGATGCTCTTTGGGGATATAGAACAGCCTATAAAACTCCTATCGGTATGTCCCCCTACTAATTAGTATTTGGGAAGGCTTGTCACTTACCTGTTGAGTTAGAACATAAGGCTTTATGGGCTTTAAAAAAGTTGAATATGGATTTGGAGGATGCTTCAAAATCGAAAGTGAATCAACTTCATGAGTTGGAAGAGTTTCAACTCAAAGCATATGAGAGATCCGTGTTGTACAAAGAGAAGATGAAGAGGTGGCATGATGCCAAAATCCTAAAGCGAGAGTTTCATGTGGGTGGTGATGTCTTCCTTTTTAATTTAAGATTGAAACTTTTTGTGAGAAAACTTAGATTGAAGTGGTCGGGCCCGTTCGTGATCTCAAATGTTTATCCAAGTGGAGCTATTGAGTTGGAAGATCACAAGAAGAAGACATTTGTGGTGAATGACCAACGATTGAAGCATTATTATGTGGGTGGACCCGGAGCGACTGAGGTTGAGTCATTTTGCTTCAAAGATCCAAAATAATGAGTAAATGATGTCGTGCCATGACTATAACTACGACACTTCTTGGGAGGCAACCTGAGATTTATTTTTGATGTTTTAAATATTTTTTATATTAATTTTAGTTTAGTTTTGATTGATGCAGGTAGTATAGCAAAATTCGGGTGCGAGAAGGTGGGTTCAGAGGCTCGAAAGTGAGCCCTGAGCCAAGAATTTTGATCTAAAAATTGTGTGCCAAGCTGGTACAACCTGCGCTATACCTGCTTGAGCAGGTCAGCCGCAGGTGAGGAGCATTTGGAGCGCAGACTTAGGCCGAGACACTGCAGGTATTCTGCCTCAACCTACACTAGACATGCTTAAACAGTCTAGGCGCAGGTCAGCCACAATTGGGACACAGGTCAGCAGTGTATTCCATCGTAAAATCTACTTAGACATGCGATGGACTTGCTGCAGCAGTCCAAGCACAGTCCAGGCGCATGTTGGAGTAAGAAAAGTTAGCACGTACTGCCTTGAGGTGCACTGGAACTGCTTAAGCAGTACAGTCACGGGTTGAACGCAGATGACGCGCAGATCGTTTAAAAAATTTCACTAATGCTTTAAAATGGGTCGAATTTTATGGGGCTGACCCGACCCGGTC
Organism: Capsicum baccatum var. pendulum; assembly: GCA_030864225.1. NCBI lineage: Eukaryota > Viridiplantae > Streptophyta > Magnoliopsida > Solanales > Solanaceae > Capsicum > Capsicum baccatum. The sequence goes on along the minus strand of CM061560.1, from coordinate 253,136,454 downwards.
AGCCCAAAGTCTTTTTAAAACACTTAAAAGTAGCCAAAAACAGTGAACATTTAAACTTTCTCATTACAACTTTTTTTCAACGTGCCTTTCTCTCAAACTCAATGCACTCTCTTTCTCTACCAACAATTGAGCTAACAAGAAGTGAGATCATTCTTTTGGACTTGTGCTTCAATTTTCTCCTCTCTTAAATCAAGAAAGGTATGCCCTCTCATGACTTCACTTTTGAATTCTCTCAAAGATGGACATAGTGCTTCATAGTTTATGATGATTTGTCACTTGAATTAAGTTTTTGTGAGCTTATTGGGATGATTAACACTTGTTGGAATAATTATGTTGGCATGGGTGTTTTGTTTCACTTGCTTAATTAATGATGCTCTTTTAAATGAAGTTAGTGCCCCATGTGTTTGACAAAATGTCCATTAAACCTTGCTTTCTTATTTTGTGTAGTGGGTGGCTTAAGTACGATAGTATGAACATCTTGAATATGTTTGGAGATGATTTGGTGGGATGAGCTTTCTCTCTTGTGCTCTTATTCTCTTTTTCCAAGTTCTTAGTTGACATACCTACTATGTGTTTGATGAAATGACATTAAGAGAGGAATGTGTTGAATGCTTGTGATGGACAATGTGACTTTCTTTAGGACATGGTGTGGTCATTTCTTTTGCATCATTTTGGGTCCAATTGAACCTAATAATGAAATAGTTGGTAGTCATTAGTTGAGGAATATTGTTGAGAAATAAGGCATCCATTGTTCTCGTTGGTCATTAAGCCTAACTGGAAAACATAAATGTTTTCCTTGCCCTATAATAGATTGAATAACATCATTCTTAAGGGTATTGGTCATTCTTGTTTCCATTGGAGGTTATGGATGTCCTATGAGCTAGTTTTGAGAAATGTGACGAATGTGAGACAATGTCGTGCCTAAACGACTAAGTGTTGTAATAAATGAAACCCATGGACTCTAGTGATGAGTTACCTTGCATCTTTCACCAATTTTCTTTTCTTATATTTATTTTTATTTTCTTTCTTATCTTACAAAATTCCAAAAATATTTTTTACCTTTTGTCTTTTGTTTTGGTTTTGTTTTGTTTCTTTCTCATAGGTATGTCTCCAAGTAAAAAATTACCATGAGAAATTATCCAGGGATGATGAGTCACTCTTCATAAAAGACTCGATGAGAGGAGCTCAGACTGACGAGGCTCCTATTGAGATAGTACGATCATTCACCGACATGGACCCGAGTGCCTAGTGCGCCACAGGGAGTCTTTACCCTCCTTTACTCTCTTTTATTTCTGTATTGGGGACAATGCAATATATTTAGTAGGGGTGGGGGTATAGTTATGATTCATTTGATGGTCGGTACCTACTGTCTCATTTTATGGCATGTAGTTTGATAAATTGTGGAGACATATTCTATTTTATTACTTTGATGTTTGTGTACTTTAGCCCTTGTGGAGCGTGTTTTTTTTTATTGACATTGCTTTGGATGGGCCCTTGTTGGGCATCTTGATAATGATGTCAAATATTGTTGTTTTGGTTTTGAATTTGTGTCATGCACTTAATTTAAATGTGGTATCCGATTGTGCCCATTGCTCTTGTCACCTTTTGTATATACGTGTCTAATAAACTCCAAGAGTTTTCTTCGAAACTCGGTTCTTTTCTAAGGAGCAAATTTTTATTTTCTCAAATTGGTTGGGAGACTAACTTTTTGCTCTATAAGTACGATGCCATGAGTGGTAAGATTTTTGAATAATTCTTGTGCATTTGTCTAGTATAGAACTTGCCCCGAGTGTATTCAAAGCGAAATTCTAGGCAAGCTGGGGTTGGAAGATGACTCGAGGCCCTTTTTGACCTGTCACATAACCAAATTCCCACCTTAACATTGTTCCCTAGTTAACCCATTTGAACCTTTTTGTCCTTCATTCTTTTTTATTGTAATGATAACCATTCTAAAACACCTAAACCCTTTTGAAAACCTCTCTTTGGCACCTAACCTCCTTTGATGCGTTGCATGATTCTAGATAATGGATTATAGGCAAAAGCTTAAGTTTGGGGGGTTGTGTAGTTGGGAGAAGATGATCAAAGAAAAGATAAGAAAGGTTTATGTAGGGTGGTCAATGCATGTGCTTAAAAGACAAGAGAGGTGCTTGATAATAAAATCGAATAGCCTAGCCCATAGAACTTGAAAAAAAAATTAAATGAGTGAGGGGCTAAGAAAGGCTTATAGGTAGAAAATCTCTTGAAAAAGTCAAAGAAGTGAAAGAAAGAAAATGGTGGCTTTGAATGGTTTGGTAAATGCTAAACAAATAGTTAGGAAAATATGGAAAATGATTTGAAAAAGAATAAGGTTGATGGTTTGAAAATTTTGGGGGTAGAAAGGATTGAGCTATGGCATTGAAGGAGGTCGTTTAGTCACTTGATCCATATGTATTCCTTTCCGTACCTTAAACCTTCATCTTGACCCGCAAGACCTTGGTAATTCCAAACTAAGTAAGTCTACATTAGTGGCGAAAAAAATAAAGGGCAAGCCTATAGTTCTATTCAATGTACTTGAATTTCTTTGTGAGAGAGTGTGAATTTTTTCTTTATTTGAGATCCTTTAAGAATTGAAATATCTTTGGTATGTGGAGCTAACTCTTGCATGTGAGCGACATCGGTACTTTTGGGTAGAGGGTGATGTTTTACTATCGGTTTGGGTAAATGAGTGAAGTAAGTAGCATTGTGAAGATTTAGACAATCGTTGATGATTTTGTGTCTTATCTTAAGATGTTTTGTGACTTGAAAAAATTCATTTGATACAAACTTGCACCCTTGCTTCATAAATATGTGCTTATTGAAAAGTTTTGGTTTGGTTGTTGCCATGACATGTGTGGAAAGTGTTTGTAGAGTTTTGTTAGCCTATTCCTTTAGTATAGTTTTCTTCTAGGTGGATTTGAGCTAAATACCCTATCTCATTGAATTTTCTTGGTTGCTTGAGGACAAGCAATAGTTTAAGTTTGAGGGGGTGATAAGTCGTCAATTTGACGACTTGCTAGCACCTTTTAAGCCTAAATTATCATGTTTTTTCATTAATTTGATGGTACTCTCTTACTTAATGCCCATTTATGTAGGTAAAGGTAAAAAGAGAAGATTGAGTAAGTTATTCAAGTCATTAAGAGGCCAAATATGAAGGAAATGAGTCATCCGTTTCGCATCCGCTTTGCATCCGTTTCACATCTGCTTTGGAGCTGCTAGCCATTTGCTCTCTGTCTGCTCTCCATCCGCTTTGGATCCGCTCAAGCAGATCAAGAATAAGGTGGCAGTTTTGTAATTTTCATCACATGTAGAGTGGAGTTTAAAAGGGGTCTTTTAGCTCATTTTTCAAACCTAAGTTTTTATCTCTTAGCAAGATAGCCGCCCTTTTAGCTCTTAGTTTCTCTTCTCTTTTAGCACTTACCTTTTCATCTTTTGAGATTTTTGTACTAAGCTTGAATGAAAAATACATGGTAGTGATTTTCCTTTGAAGAATTATTGAAACCCCAAGTGTGGAATTACATCGTCTCTATCTCTCATGGATGAGGTTAATGATAACTTTGGCATATTCTTATCCCTTTTATCTATGAGTAGCTAAATTTTAATCTTGGGGTTATGCTTGCTTAGGTAGCGGTAGTGCATGGATTTTAATTAATTATTTTTCTAACTAGTTAATTGTGATGGGTGTTACATGTATTTCATGAATTAATTGAGAGTTGGGGGTTGCAAACTCCAACCACTCTAGAACCCATGTCATTCTTGAAAGAGAGGACTTGGGTGAGGAATACATGCAACCAATAACTTGATTCATTTCATTTAATGATATCTCTTAGACATAAGGATGTCAATTGAGGCAATAGATGTGGAAAATTGTCACACTTGTGAGGTGTTCGAAAGAACACATTTGTGAAATTTGGTGTTGTAATTGAAAGATTGACATCAATACATTGACATCTAGCCTACCCATGACTTTTAGCTAAAAGTTGAATAAATGGTCAAATACCCATGCATGATCCCACACCTATAATTGCATAACCCCAAGGATTATTCTCAATTGAATTCACTCTTAGCATTCTTCAATGTCAAGCCAGTGCACTAAAATTGAAGTAGTTGTCATTTATAAACACATTCAAACTAAATCCCTCCCATTTTACATTTATGCTTGCTTTATTCACACTACGGGTTATTTTTTAGTAGACTATTAATACTCTTGAGCTTTGAATTTCATGCTTTCACTTCTTGTGGATTCGACCCCAACCTAAGTTGGGTTATTATATTGGCAACGATCTCTTACACCCATTCAAGAGTGTAATTTGAGCGTTATCAATAGTAGACCATTGTGGTCCGGTTGTTTTCTGCATCACGCGCATAACGAAAGTTTTAATGCATCAGGCTGTCCACGACAAATTCAATTCTAATTTGAACAATTATGGAGTGAAATTATTGACATATTATTTGTCTGTATCTACTAGTCTTGTGACTTCTTCTTTTGCTTTTATTATCCATTTGGGGTTAAAAACAGGTTAGTCCAGATTTGTATGGAGATAGCAACACAAGACTTTTTGCCTACTGGTTCTACAAAAGTGGAAATCTTCTGTTACAGAATATCAACTTATGGGTGGTGTTACAAGTCTGAGTCTTACTTGATTTATGACCATAGGGTTGAACTATTTTAAAGAATTCCAACTGTGAATTCAGGGTTTGAATTCTGTTCATTATGTATGTGCCAATCTTTTTCCTACATATATATATATATATATATATATATATATATATATATATATATATATATATATATATATATGTAGTACGAGCTAGACGTGGTAGATTCAATCGAACCTACTGTGTTTAGTCTAGATCTTCCTCTGGACAAGTCACTAAATTTTGCAGGTTGTTTTATGTTACATAGGGGTATCTCAGTCGACCCCAACTTGTTTGATACTAGGCATATTTGTTGTTGTGATGGTGATAGTCTCTCAGCCTATTCTAATTTATTTGGGACTAGGCATATTTTTTACTGTTGTAGCGGTATCTCACCGACCTTGACTTGTTTGAAATTAGGCATATTTATCATTTTTGTTGTTGTTGTAGTGGTGTCTCGGCTGACCCCAATTCATTTGGGACTAGGCATACTTATTGTTGTAGTAGTGGCATCTCACCGACCTCAACTTGTTTGGAACTAGACATGTATGTTGTTGTTATAGTGGTATCTCAGTCGACCCCAACTTCTTTAATACTAGGCATATATGTTGTTGTAGTGGTATCTCAGACCATTAAGTGCTAAGTTTGCTTCCTGTTGTATTCTAGTCCATTATCACTAATGATTAGTGTCGTTTCTCCTGTTTAGTATAATACTTAGCATTTTCTGATTCTAGAAGATTGTAAGATATTTCAGGAAATGTTCTTAATATATTCATGTTTTTTTAACATAGGTCTGTGAGTTGTTCTTCTTCGTGATTACTACTGGATATTTGCTTCACAACTTTTTGAGAATTCTCCAAACTCTACCAGCTGATGCAATCCACGAAAGTCGGTAAGTGTACAAACTCTGCTTCTCTTTTTGCTGCAGCTGCTTAAGAACTATATTTCTTTTTTGAAAAATAGTATTGAGCGAATGTATGTATTTTTTCTATCGTAGTTTTGAGTAATAAGGATTACCAATCTGATGCATCCTTTTAATTTCCTTGAATGGCTTTGCTTTCTTCGTTCGTTTTGAGACTACAAATTTTCTTGATAAATGTTTAGAGGTTTTATTTTTTTCTATTAGCCCATTTCTTGATATCTTTACATTGAGAGTTAATCCATGGATTTTAATATCAGTATTCCTACAAAACTTGATTCCTACATTGAGAAGTTAAATTCGACCGCAGATAATCCTTTGTTTAGTGATTCAACACTTATATTATTTCAGAAAATCTAGGTTAGCGTAACAAAATGTATATCATGAACAAGTATTATAATGCTCTTTTATAGAAAAATATACACAAATGCCCAAGATTTATATCTGACAGACCCACTTAGTTATGGATATTATTAGCATGCTTACTTATTGTGCTTGAGCCCCTCTATGAAAATCTGCCGCCGTTACTAAAAGCAACTATTGTAATTGCTTGATTTTCTTCATAAATTCTTTAATCACTTTTAAAAAATTATTTTTTTAAAGTTCTCAAAATTAAAAGAAAATAATTTATAAAAATAAAAGAGAAGAACAAGAAGAATAACACAATAAAAAAGAACGAATATCGTAGTGGCGACAATTGTGAAAAGAAATAGCAGAGTTCAGTTTGCTTACCAAACAGCGCAGCAGTGAAAGTGAGTACAACACTGACGGCCTTCTCTCTTAGCTCAATGAAAATCCAAGAAGTCACCAATGGCCATACAACAAAGATATCCCTAACGGCGATATCAGCAATGGTAGCCGAAACGGCGACGTTTCCAATTGACCTCATCAAAACTCGGCTTCAACTCCACGGCGAATCATCAGCCGTTCGATTAGTATCGGAGATCTTACGCAACGACGGCGTTTTTGGATTGTACAAAGGATTGTCGCCGGCGATTATAAGGCATTTGTTTTACACTCCAATTCGGATTGTGAATTATGAGTTTTTAAGGAATTTATTGGTTCGTGATGATGATTGTTCTCTTTCGCTGTCGAGTAAAGCTACTATTGGTGGATTATCTGGTGTTATTGCTCAGGTGAAGTTAACCTGAAATCCTATTGAATTTTGGTAGTACATTGCTGTATTGAGCTAAAATGATCTGCAAATATCGTGTTAATTTCCCCCGTATTCGACTTGACAGAAAAAAGTTGCATAATACATAAACAATGCCCTTTTAACCTCACATCTATGACGTCCAACTTTGGATGTGCACAAAGTAGACACATAAACTTGTATAAAGTTGAACAAATAGACACATGTGTCCTATGTGCCATAATACACGTAGGACGCCATGTACGGCACAAATTGGCCATGTAGGATGCCACATAGGACGAATGTGGATGTGCACAAGTAGGCAACTAAACTTGTATAAAGTTGAACAAGTAAATACAGGTATCCTATGTGGCATAATACTTGTAGGACGCCATGTACGACACAAATTGTCCATGTAGGATGCCACGTAGGACGCATGTGTTTACTTGTTCAATTTTATGTAAGTTTAAGTGTCTACTTGTGTGGACTCAAAGTTGGAGTGTATAGATGCAAGTTGAAGCCAAGTTCACATTTATATATTATGCCAGAAAAGTTTCATAGTTAAAAAGGGTTAATTAAGAAGATTTCACATGAAATTTGAAATAATAGCACAGTACGAATCTGTTTCATTTTTGTGTGAAGGAATTTGACTAGACGGGGGTAGGAAGATTTTAATTTGATGTATATACTCTGTTAGTAGTAGTGAGAAAAACATGTAACGGAAAAAAGAAGTTGGAGTACTTTCAGCCGTTTCAATATGTTTGTCTAGTTTTGACTTGGCACGTAGTTGAAGAAAGTAAAGAAGACTTTGAATCTTGCGGTCTTAAACTAAATATAGGGAGAATGTACCAAAATGCTCTTTAATCTTGTTATCTTAAACATGTCTTGTGGAGAGTTAGAATTAAAGAGTTGCCAAAAAAGGAAAGAAGACTAAAAAGAAAGTATGACAAACAAACAAATTGAAATAGATGGAATAGTTTAATAAGGAAAATATTATCAAGGTCTAAACTTTAAATAGTTAAACAAATTTGAATTACTGAGAAGTTGGTATCAAGCAATATAGTAATATAGTGTCACAAATTTTGTCATTCCAAGATGGAAAGGGAGTTATATACTTTGAAACAGAGTGGTTTTAATTTATGTTAAATTTGAATGGTTGGATAGATGAAGTTTGTCAATTAAAGTAGGTCAACATTTTGGGAGGTTGTTTGGGGTGGGGTGGGGGTTATGTAGAATTCTTTCCTGTAGTTGCATCAATGAAACTCTCTATTGCAGCATGTGTGAAGATATGACTTTGAGATGCGTTACTTTAGCTTAGGGTCTATGAGAAGCAACCTCTCTATCTTTACGAGGCAAGGGTAGAGTCTGCGTACACTCTACTCCCATCCCCCGCTTGTGGATATGTTGATGTTTTGTAAGTTCTTCAGGATTAAGTACTTACTTGTTAGGTGAAAATACTATGTTTAGTTGGTAAACATTTAACTAAATGGTTAATATGGAGTGGGATTCTTTCAGAAAAATGTCTTACTGTGTTGTTATTTTCTTTACCATTTTCCTACATTGAGTTGGGAGTTTATTGATGATCATAGTGGATAGCTCATAGTGGTGATGAGTGGTGGTGGCAACAGTGGTATGGTGGTTCTCGTTATCGAGTCCATTTGTGGCCGGTTGGATGCGATGAAGACTATAGTATTGATTGGTGGTCAGTAGAGTTGGATACACGACTAATCCAGTGAGAGATTAGAGCTGATATCTCCTTTATATTGCAGAACCCTTCAGTTGAAAAACATCTTTTATGTCTTCAAACACTAAAAAACAATGAGAAAATGCTTCCGGAGAAGATGTTTTACACTAGACCCTTGTAGTCCGGCCCTTCCCCAGACCTGCGGATAGCGGTAGCTTTAGTGCACCAGGCTGCCCTTTTGCTTCCCACGAAGATATGTCAAGCCCCACCAATTAGAATCCAAATGATTTCTTGCTAATTTGCACCTATTGATAATTTGATATGGACATCTACCTAGTTTGATTCAGCGCAATAGATCCTCGTCTCAATGCTTGAAGCTGGCTTTAAGGTGATTGCAACAAGATTAGTTAGAGAAAAATACAAGGAATCCAGACCAATCATCTGTGCTTCAATGGCAAATTAGTTGTGTTACCTATATGAATTCTTAGTACCCATAATACTAAATAATTTTTCTTTTGTTTCCTAGAACCAAAGGATCTCTAAATATGACATTGTCCCTACAAAGACAAATGAGTCTCTAAGCAGAAACAAAAGACTCTCCACCAAAACTAAGTTTTAACCTCTACTAGTTGATATCACTTGAGAGTATTTGCTTCTATTGTGGTCAGTTATTTCCCAAGTCCACATGAATTTTGAAAATGTAAATGTTAGATATGAATTTGTTGCCTATAAGCGGTCAATGGAAAAATACAGGATAGGACAAGTGTTTCTTTTTGATGGATTCATCACAATCTGAATTGAGTTGACCAATTGATCACACATTATTTAGGGAAAAGGAATCTCTATTAGATTGTCGTTTCTTTATTTCCTTGGTGGTACCTGAAACTTTTTGAGTAAACCGATGAAGGACTAGTGATCACCGGAACAGGACTTGGGTGCCATTCTTGTCGTGATTTATTATTTTTGTCCACCAGAAGAATACAACGTTCTTTGTAGTTTTTCTTTTTGTTTTATTTGTTCATTCTGGGTAAAAGTCAGCTGTCTTAAACATTCTTTATAACAGGTTCCTTTTGTTTTGACATTTTATTTACTGTACCGAGATATAGATAGAGCTGTCAATACGGGCTGGCCCAACCCAACCCTAGCGGGCTAGAGAGATAAACGGGTTAAGACAGGCTGACCCTTTTAAATAAAGGGCTTTTAAACAAGCAGCTCAACCCAGCCCTAAGCGGGCCGCGGGTTGGGACGGGTTGACCCTTCAAAAAATAAAAATAACCTAAAATACGAAAATACGTAAACAGCTTGAGCTTATCACATGTTTTAATAGTCATAAATTCACTAACAAATTCAAAAGGTGAACGAATAAAGTGATTAAAAACATCAATTTAAAGTCAATAATATCAACATTCTGTAAATGAATTAAAAAAGATCATGAGAATTGTAAAGCCTAATCAAACAATATAAGCCAGCCAACCTGTTAATTAGAGATTCAAAGTAATCTCATGTCAAAAGAAATAGTAACCACCAAAACTCCAAAAGACGGACAAAAACTAAATTCAAAACTTACAAATCTTAACTGGACTAAAATCTTGCCCAGTTACAAAACAAATCTAGATTTTTAAATATTACAAAACTAATTAATTAAAGCTTATCAAGTATCAACTCCACTTTCACTTGCACGTGCAATGTGTTCTGAATCATCAATCACATTTGAATCAACATTTGACATAGTTTCCTTAAGAAGTTCATCTTCATCTACAATTAACATCAAACAAGATATTAGTTAGGTAACCATTAACAAATACTATAAGAAAAATAGAAAATATTACCTGTATTAGATTGGGTAAATCCATGCAACCAATTTCTTGTAGTAATAAGAGTTTGGACATTTTCATGATGGATACAACTTCTATACTTGGTAACAACACGACCACCAATACTAAATGCCGATTCCGATGCTACTGAAGTAATTGGAATACTAAATACATCACGTGCCATGACTGAAAGATCGGTATATTTTTTTTCATTATCCTTCCAATACTTGATAACATCCATCTCTTGAAAGGACTCATAGTCAAGCTTTTGTTCGTCCAAATAAAGGGTCAATTTTGACTTTCCAGCATTACAAACAGATGTATCCTCAAACATTTTAAACTCCTATTAATTTAGAACATGAAATTTGGTCTCATATTCCTCCGGTGGATAGTAGCTAGTACTGGAGGAGACTCAATCAGATTAAAAGAAATATGGTGCACTCAATCAGATTAAAAGAAATATGGTGCACTGGTACAAGAATGGAGCTTATACGTTGACAAGGAATGATACCTATTCAGTTTCATACAGTTATAATGCAATGATCGGGAGACAGTCAAAGTGTCGGGAGGCAGATTTAATTTGGAACTCTATAATGATGCCAAGACATAGGTTCATCGTATGGCTACCCTACCAGGAGAGACTACTTACTAAGGCTAGACTACTGAGACTTAACTTGCCAATTGAAGATGACAAATGTGGTTTATGTGATGCTGACCAACTGGAGTCACAACAACACTTGTTCGCGGAATGTGATTGGGTTAAAGAGGTGAAACAAGCACTACAAGGATGGTCAGGTCTTCCATTGTTGAACTTTACAGTCGAGCAATTGTTGAGATGGTACAAAAGTAGAAGGTGGAAGCAGTTCCACAAAGAAGTAGCCACAGCAATTTGGGGTGCAAGTATATATCACACATGGAAAGCTTGGAACCGAAAGCAGTTTCAGAATTTGTTCGTATCGAGGGCTGTGGTGATAGGCCAGATTCAAAGGGAGATTTAAGGAAAGAATTGAGCAACGGAAATGTACAAAGAAAGCCAATAGTTGTAGACAGCTGATACAACATTTAGAATGTAGGCAGTAACTATTTTCATATGTCTAGCTTTGTTGACTTGAGGCATGAGAGCCTTGGCCCCTGCTTGTAGGTGGCTAGACTGCTTGTGTGCTCCTTAGGTGTATTGGATTTGGTTGGTATGGTAATATTTCACAGTTTATTGCAGAAAAAAAAAGATGTAAAGAATAAAACTATAAACAATCGGATCTTACAGCAAACTCTTGCAAGGAATAAGATTAAGCTAATTAAACTAATATAAACTAATCTTATATAATAATAAAGATTAGTAAAGATGTCAATGAAGATGACGCCCTCAGCAGAGATTGATGAAACAATCTACAGTTACATGTAGCAAGTACCAACTTCAGGAGCTTTAATCATGTTAGTAGAAACACTTTTGTATTCAGTGATGTAACACAGACAACCACTACTCACTAGGCAGAAATTGCTCAATATTAACTTCACAACCTGGATGAGAAAAAGTTGCTAGAATATGACCAAACACAAAAGATACGACCTATCTCACTTATTCGGAAAAACAAAAAATTGACTATCATCAACAATACCAAACACAACATAATCACAAATCTGAAGAATGAAAAGTAGGAAGAAGAACAGATAAAAGAAAATAAAAGTTGATACTTACAGCAACAAAGTGGACTTTTTTTATTTGGATCAACTTCCTTCTTCAGTTGGTTTACATTGAGCAGTAGCACTTGTCCCAATTTGATTATTTTCATACTGTTCATAGAGCTTGTGTAATTTTTTCTCAATAGCTGCAACTTTTTCTTTTGCCGAAGAAGCATCCACCTTTGAGAAGCAAAATTCTAAAAGTTGCATCTTGAATCGAGGATCAAGATTAGCTCCAAATGAGAGTACTAGACTAAATCTATTCCAGTATTTCTAAAACTTTTTGAACATTCTTGCAACCATTTCCTCAATAACTTCATCTGAACCACTTGAATTCTCCTTCAACAACAAAAACAACAACAACAAACCCAGTATATTCCCACATAGTGGGGTCTGGGGAGGGTAAAATGTACGCAGTCCATACCACTACATCCGAAAAAGTAGAGAGGTTGTTTCCGATAGACCCCCGCTCAAGACAAAGGACCGTCGACAAACGTCGCAAACATACAACATGATAAAAATAACAGAGATACAACAATCACACAAATAAAGTACATTAACCAACAAAGGACACCCCCTTCCCCCAACCCCAGCATTACCAACCAAGCTACACCAAACTCTCCTAACTACAGCCTATGACTTAGCCCTCTATCCTAATACTCTTCCTCCAAACCTTCCTATCGAGGGTCATGTCCTCAACAATCAATTCTCCTTCAACAAGCATTCAATTTTCCAAACTTGCATAAAATACAAGTTGGAAGTTGGATAACTTGAACCAGAAATCAAATTAGTTATTTCATAAAAAGGTTCCAAGAATTCAAATATTTTTTTTGCCCTTCTCCAATGATCAAATGTAGGACAGAGAGAGTAATTTCTGTCAATCAATTTGTAGACTAGAAAAAGCTTTTTCATATTGTAGCACTTTCAAGCATCAATTACGTTGAGTTCTATCTAGTTGTCACATCCAAACGCAAATCCAAATTTGTACTAATCCCCACTTGCTTAACACATTGGTTAAATTTTCTCATTCTACCATCAGATCCTTTTACATACTTCACACTTTCTCTAATTCTAAACAAGACATCAGTAGCTGCTTTTAAACCTTTTTGGACAATCAAATTAAGAATATGAGCAGAACAATGGACGTGAAAAAACTCACCATCACATAATAAACTCTTTTGCAAACCAAGATGTCCTTTTAAAATAGTTTGCAGGCTATCATTATTAGTGGCATTATCCAAAGTGATAGAGAACACCTTCTTATCAATGCCCCACTCCTCCAAACAATCATATATAGTTGCAGCCAATTCAACTCCAATATGAGGAGGAATCATTCGACAAAAATTTAAAATTTTAGAAACTAACTTCCAATTATCAACATATTGAGCGGTCAAACATAGATAACCCATGAGGCCGGCCCAACCCAACCTTTTAATTAAGTGCGGTCAAATATGTTACAGTTGCATGTCTTCTTATGATTCAGGTTGTGGCAAGCCCAGCTGATCTTGTCAAAGTCAGGATGCAAGCAGACAGTAGAATGGCAAGTCAGGGTCTTCAACCTCGATATTGCGGGCCATTTGATGCTTTCAACAAGATTATTCGGACTGAAGGTTTCAGGGGACTTTGGAAAGGCGTGCTCCCAAATGTCCAGAGAGCCTTTTTAGTTAACATGGGAGAACTGGCGTGCTATGATCATGCAAAGCGCTTTGTGATCAATAACAACATAGCGAATGATAATATATATGCACACACTTTATCATCTATAATGTCAGGCCTGGCAGCAACTACATTGAGCTGTCCAGCAGATGTAATTAAGACAAGAATGATGAATCAGGTTGCTGATAAGCAAGGGAATTATAAATATAGAAACTCATACGATTGTCTTGTCAAAACTGTTAGAGTTGAAGGACTCAAAGCATTGTGGAAGGGATTCTTTCCAACATGGGCAAGACTTGGCCCTTGGCAATTTGTATTCTGGGTGTCATATGAGAAGTTCCGACAAATTGCTGGTCTCTCTTCGTTCTAACCAATTCATCACGCTGTGCCCTTTATAAAATGGTGGAGCAAAGGTTCGTTTTTCATATTTTTTTCCTTTGGACTGGATCTTGAGTTACGTATGCTGCATCTTAGTGTATGAGATGCTCAGTATGCTTCTGTACTCCCTTTTGCAGGAGAACTGGGGAGAAAGTTCTCTACTTGGAATTCTTCAGTAGTGGCTAAACGATAGTGTTTTCTCTAGTTAAGTAGTTTAAACTGTTTGCTGTCTGCTCTTCATCCAAATGTTAGCTGGTCGATCCGCAAGTGTTGGCTTCAGGGTGCCAGCGAAAGTAGCACTTCTCATATTTGTGGGGAAGTTCAGAAACAACCAATTGGAACTTGGACTCTGTCAATATAACATGGAGGTCCAACGTGGGGTAAACCAAGAATTGGGATGAGTCAGGCTCTCGTACCATGGTAAGAAAATTTATCTTGAGCCTAACTTAAATTTGAAAGTTAGTCCATGAGATGAGGATTGCCCAATCCGAGGAGATCAAAGACCTATCTACAAACCGATGTGGGACTCTAACAAAATGGTTTGATCCGGTATTCCTCAAGTTGTGAAATAAAACTAAAAGAACACTAACATGAAGAAAGATAGCAAGATATTGAGACAAAACCTTTTCCCTTTTCAAGTGTTTCATAGTATGAATCAAGTGCACCTATTTTAAAGCCATACTTGGGTGTCATCAATAATTACATATTTGTAGGTGTGATTATGAATATTGTAGACAAGAAAAGTGAGGATTATAGGCCTTACAGAGGTTATAGTTAGCGCGTAAAGAGCTGTGGAGTTAATTATGCTAATGCACATTCACAAATAATACATTCATAATTCTCCCTGTTAGATCTCTATGTATTAGACTGTCTCGATATAACCCTACTAGAAAATTATCAATCGAGAAATATCTTGGTGAGTGAAAACGAATAGATAGTAACACTTCTGTAAAACATGTGATTAATAATTGCCTCATTAAAATCATGTACTGGGAAAAATCCAATGAAAAAAAAATCCTTTGTATTCTGGTGAAGACATCATTTGAAATGTGTATGTTTACTCTCCCTCATGAGAACTTAGTTAAGATCTATGTCTTCATATTATAATTTTCATACACTAGTTTTTCTGATACTTGTGATAGTAAGCGATTTGGTTATGTGTCTTTACTATAGTATTTCCTTTTCATACTGATTTAGTTATGTTTTACTTGAGCCAAGGGTCCTTCGGAAACAATCTTTCTATCTGCACAAGGTAGCAGTAAGACTGCATACACATCACTCTCCTTGGACCCATTTATGGGTATTACACTGATTCATTGTTGTTGTAGGAAGCAGATGCAATATAGGAAGCTAAGTTGTGCGGATTCTTCACTTTTAATGCCGCATCCTTGTCGATTCTTTAAAAATACATCACTTTTGGAGAATTCGACGTGCACTTTATTGACATTTTTTAAAGATTCCGAGCAACATAGATATGTGTGCTTGATGAATAGGTCAACAAGATGCATCTGCTAACGTGTGAGTTAGGCTTATGTTACAGGTGAAATTATGTTATAGAGAAAACACTCGATATTTAAATGGAGAAGGATAGAGTGGTCGATGAGCCCATTTCATTGAGTTTTAAATTGTACATGACTCAAGATTACTCGATTATCCAAAAGGAATTCTCATTTCTTGTTGTTATGATCAATGAAGAAAAAACTTTGATGAAATATATTTCCTCATGTCTTCTTAGATGGACCCTTTCATCATATGATATATGAACACTATGATGCAGCCATGCAGGTGAATAACATTGTTGTTTATAAAATTCATTCGTTTCTTAATTACCTCTTCATAGTTCATACAACATACCCACAACACACATAACAACATACCCACTGAAATTCCACAAGTGAGGTCTGGAAAGGGTAGAGTATATGCAAACCTTATCACTACCTCATGGGAGGTAGCGAGGCTTTTTCTGAAAGACCCTCGGCTCAAGTTACAAAAGAAAATATAGCAACTAGAAAGGGAACAATGCAAAGTCTACATGAAAAAAGAACTAATAAAATAATGAGATAATCAAAACACAATAAGCAAGAACTACAATACTATGGCTAGTACGACAACAAACACCTACTTCGAAAAGCATGAAAATACTCCTACCTACTATCCTTCTATCCTAATACGCGCCTCGACACCCACATCATGCACAACTATATATATTTGCTGGTTATTGTGCTTTCTGATTTCTGAAATACAATATCAAAACATATATAACTCCTATAATTCCTTGTCATTTCTGATCAATTTGTATCATTACACTCAATGCAATTATCCTCTAGTGTATACGTAACGGTCCACTATATTGCCCTCATTAAAAATTAATACATACATACCATCCCACTGTTCACCCTGACCTACTATTTAATTTTGCATGTGTCATTAACTTTATTATCAATATACGTACATTTAATATTCTATCCCCCAACCACACATCATAATATGCTATATTACTAATTACATAAACATATAGTTACACGTTC
This sequence comes from Capsicum baccatum var. pendulum, assembly GCA_030864225.1. Classification (NCBI taxonomy): domain Eukaryota; kingdom Viridiplantae; phylum Streptophyta; class Magnoliopsida; order Solanales; family Solanaceae; genus Capsicum; species Capsicum baccatum. The sequence goes on along the minus strand of CM061560.1, from coordinate 253,120,010 downwards.
GGCTTATAAGTTATAAGTGTGATCAAGGACGGAGTCAGATGACAAAATTAGCTCATAAAATCATGATCCACTCATTTCCCAGGTTTGGTCGGGTTACTAACCAGTCAATTTCAGTTCAACTCATTTCAATCCATCAAAATTGGATTGATATATAATCCGATTTGACTTATGAGAAGTCTTATCAATTAATTTTCAAAAAGACATTTTAAAACTTTTTTATGTGTTATAAATTATAATATAAGAACAATAACATAAACATACACCTTAACTTATCATATTTACACAAATCTTCACCCTTATTAAGTAATTACAAAAAACTCAATTAATTATTTATTTTCGTTGGATGTATCGAGAGCTAATTATGTATCTCGATAGATCCAAAATCGAAAACTATGTATCGGAAGCTACTTATGTATCTTTACAAAGGAAAAAATGTATCTTCGTTGGATGTATCGGGAGCTAACTATGTATCTCGACAGATCCAAAATCAAAATTTTCAGTAATTATGAAAAATGTCAAGTTTTTCTGTAATTAAGCTCCAAACTGTCGAAATTTATGATGTTTGCACTACTGTTATATCGAATAAAAACAGTTTTATGAGATGCCAAAAATTATAAAAGAACAAATAAAACAATTTAAACTTGGTAAAACTTTGATAGTTTGGACTGTGACTCGCGTTTAAATCCAGGTTATTCTAGCCCAAGTAACTTTTGAGCGGGTCAACAACCCGCTCATTTATTAATTCAACTATTTTGATTCATCCAAACTCAACCTATTCATTCGTCTGACACCTCTAATCGAAACTAGAGGAGTGGAAGGGGTTTCATCCTAACCCTTTGCAGTAAATATTTTAGATATATATATATATAGTAAATGGTGAATCTTTTGGTAAAATTTCTGATGATATGTCAACTCTAGTTCCTGTGATATCATTCTTATGTTTCTCGATTCATTGATTTTATTACTATATATTATATCATTACGACATCACCATAAAGTTTATACTATAATAGTTTGTGATGAAACATATCAACAACCTCTAAAAGTTAAAATTAATTAATTATAATGCATTTTAATTTTTATAATATAAGTAAGAACCCATTGCGTAGTACTTATTTCGAAAGAGATCATGATTAATTAGAGGACAAAAACATAAATTTTACTGTCCCATCTTGTGGGATGTATTAGCCATAAAGTTATTAAATATTATACATAAATAGAGGGGCCTCATTATTATATTGTTTCACCAAATCTGCAAAAACCAATTTATTATAAAGCCTGTATTACGTACTCAATTTTTATTATATGGTCACAAACTTGCAAATATTAAACATAGTATAATAAAGTTTTACGCGTCGGTACAATTAATAACCAACCAATCCCCCATCTTTTTCAAATCACAATTAATAACATATAATATACACGCAGTAAAAACTTACACCCATCTGGTGTATACATCAAATTAATATTCTTTATCATGGTTATGTAATTAAGTTAAGTAAAATACATATTGATTAATCATGATTAAGTAACATGAACTTTAAATTCAACCACATGGCATGCGTGTATTGACTTGATGTACACACACTTTAGTTAGAGAGAATTTACAAGAGTACACGTCACCTTCTAAATATAAATATCAAGTTCTTGATGTTGGAGTATAATTGTAGTATTAGAGATTCTCATAAACAATAGAGTATTATCATCAAGCATTTGATTAAAAGATCTTGAACAATATCTTTTTTTATTCTTCATATTTTTTTACACTTTTTATTTGTAGAGGAGGATTCAAGTTTTAACTCGATAGATTTTATATTTTAGGACAGTTAGAGTTTGAGATATTGATTATATTTACTCATATCAAGTAAAACTTTGAGCTAAATATTAAACGTGTACGCATGCATGCACTGACGTGGAGCCCTTGGCTTCATCATGCAAACTAAACAAAATTATAAAACAAAATAACAAATGAATTACACACACATATATATATATATATATACTTATTTGTTACTCCATCCATTTCATAATAAATAAATTGTTGGATTTTGACTCGCATATTAAGGAAAAAACATTAAAGACATAAATTTAACACAACTTTTCATTTTTACCCCAAAAAAAGAAAAAGTTAACCTTGTAATACCTTTTCAAAAGTTAATTGATTGTCAAATCATAAGGGCAAATTTGAAAAAAAAATTAATGATTCACTTATTTTGAAACACTAATAAATACCCCAACAATTCACTTATTTCGAAACGGAGGGAGTATAACATATACGACGAAGGTGTACGAACAGTGGCAGAGCCATCTTTGCTCCCGGGGGTTCATCCGAACTCTCTTCAAGAAAAAATTATACTGTTTTTATACTATTTTTACATGATTAAAAATATTTTTTATGCATATATATAGTAGATGTTGAACTCTCTTCATCTAATTCGTATATATATTTTTGAACACCTTCAATAAAATTCTGATTCCGCCACTGTGTACGAAGTGTATAATAAAGTTGGATGTTAAAACTTAAAAAGAGAGAAGAGTACTGCTACTAAAACATTGTCTAAATCAGTGTATATAGTTACTCACATATACACTGATTTATTGTGTCTAAAGAGAAAAGTAACCAAAACCGTAAATTTATTGTGGAAATAATTGAATTTCTAGTTCTACTTTTTTGTTATGATAAAATATAGTGAAACATTTTAAACTTTAGTAAGGGATATGAATTTGTTATTTTGCCAAAATTGGTAGTTGTATTTGTGAAGGGAGTGAGCATGACATTGAGAATTGAATAGTGACCCCTCTGTCACATTTCACATGACATCATTTGATTGACACAATATATATTTAAGAAAAAATCGAATACTTTTTTAAAACAATATATAGTTAAGAAAAAATCGAATACTTTTTTAAATTTACTGTCTAAAATAATTTTATATTTCACTAGAAATAAATTAAGAATAAGTGTGTATCGAATTCTTTAAAAATAGTACAGTGAAAGTGAAAAATCTGTACAGCTTAAGAAACATAACATTCATTCTTGGATGGACTAAAAAAAATAGAATATCATATATCTATAATCTATAATATATATTTATCTCCATAATATATTAAAAGTGTTAATGGCCTTAGAAATGTTGTTTGAATTTTTTATCCTTCATTAAAGTCTTTGCTTCGGATAGAATCGTTTTTTACTATTTTTTTAATATTTAAAGTTAAAAATTAATTAAATATATTCATGGTAAAATCTTTCCTCATTAAAAGTGATCTAATAACCACTAATATTTTTTCATTAGTTTAAAAATTCTAAATCAACTAAATTTGATTTGCAAGAAGATTTGAAAAATTTGGAAACAAATATAAAAGCGTTAGAATAAGAAAAATTTAAGAAGTGTCAAATTTTTAAAAGTTTTACGTATGTAATAAGAATGTAATTAATGATTTTGTAAAGATTTGACTTTAAAAACAAGGAAAGATTTTAAATATAGAAAAAATAATCGTACCACAAATATGATTCAAATTGATACGTCTCTCTTAACATCTGACAGCAAGGGAAAGAGGTACTATACGGCAAACGTAAAAGTGTTAATCGATCAACCACTTAAAACTTCTGATGATGAAACATATTTGTGCCTACACTAAAATATATGTTTATGTTTACATTATTATATTATAGATGTAAAAAAATTTAAAAAAATGAGTTAAACTTTTTACATTTTACTAAAAATTAATGTAATAAATAAAATTATTTAATTTTAAATTATCAAATCTTACACGTGCGTTAAACTAATAAGATAAAGAGGGTGAGACTAATAATAAATGTCAATGTACTTTTGCAATATAAAGTATGTTAGTTGAGACGTGAGATATCCCCACGATGGCGCAGAGTCCTTATGTTATTTATGATTCTTAAATAAACTAGATGGAATGCTCCGTGCTCGCACCATTCCAATATTATGAATTTTTATTTTATTTTACTTAATTTTTATATATTAAAAATAATTATTTAATTTTTAAATTAAGAAAAATTTATTATATTACTTTTACCCTTACTATCTAATAATTATTAAAGTAACAATAGTCAAATTTAAAGTTTCAGGGCATTTTTAATAAAGTAGATTTAGCAAAATATATTCCTAATTAAAGTTCTGTAAGGATGTATCTCAAAAATCAAATAGAATGAAACACATGAAATTATATATTTTTGTTAAAATAATAAATATTTAAATAAAAATATACAGTTTAATTTTAGTTCAATAAATTCTTAGTTTATTGATGTTCTAATTTAATTATAAACTCTCAATTATCAAAGGAGTATAGTAAGGAGAAGATGTTTCGACCATTGATTCTCTCCCAAATATAAAAAGTCAATTAGTTATTTTTTTCATTAATTTTATATGATATATTTTTTCAATTTTAAGAAAGTTATTATTTATATTTAAAAATAATTATATTCAAAAAAAAATATTTTACTAAGATCTTGTATGTTAAACAGGGGTGGATCCAGACGTCCGGGTGGGGGTTTCGGGAAACCCAGTAACTTTCGTGTGGATTTAGTATTTATATAGAGAAATCTAGTAAATATAAAAGAATTATAAATTGGGAACCCATAAACAAAGAATATTATTGGTCTAGTGAAGTAGAGAGGCTTGTAAAATATTATTGACCTCATGATTGTAGGTTCAAATCCCCTTAGTATCTATATTTTTATGTAACACGGGGAACCCATAAACTTTAAATCCTGATCCGCTTCTAATGCTAAAATCTATAGTTATATACTACAATAACAATATACCTTGTGTATTTCTACAAAAAATCTATAATTATATACTACACAATACTGCAATTATGAGCTCAAATATGTTAATACATAACTTTTTTAAAATAAATAAATAAATTATCTAGTATATATATGCAAAAGTTAAAAAATTGTATGTCAATATTTAGTCAAATTAAATCATACAAATGAAATAAGTATATTTTTAATCAAAGCACATCAAATAAATGTAAATAAAAGAAAAACATGTGTTTTTTGTGCTCGTGCTGTTTCTTTTTATAACGTCATCTTTCTTTTATAACGTCATAAGTCTGTACCTTTTTAGTGTTGATAAATTATATTAATATCTACTTGATAGATTTTCCTTTGATATAATAATAAATTATGTTTATTCTCACGAAGTAAAATCTTATTAGGAGTTTATGCCTATTTAATAAATATTTTTTCAATTTTTTTTTTACTTGATACATGTTGATTTGACACGGATCTTAAAAAATATTTATTAAAAATTTATTTTACTAAATTAGTTTTATAAGAATGTTTTGAAAATCTAAATTTGACATTTAGTATTTGATATAGTAACTTAATAACAAGGTTTAATATTGGAAGAAAATAATTTTTTTTCTTATCTTACTAAAATAAATAAGTAAAAAGAAATTTTTATTTTTAATATAAGAGATAAATTAACACTAAATATTGACATTTATTACTTTTAAAATTTAATTATGATTAATATAATTATTATTTGTTTAAAAATATCTAATTTTATTAAATTTAGAAAATTTATTTAAACGTACAGAAAACACTGAAACAAAAAATATTTTTTTTTAGTTTCATAAAAGGAAAACATAAATGAGTATTTGCACTGCTCCCATAAAAAAAGAATATGCATTTAAAAACGATTTGATTTTTCAAAAAAAAAAAAAAGGAGTTATGTTTGGGATCATGGGATTCCCCGTGTGAAATATTACGCGAGTCCCATGCGTCAGTTTGTGGATCGCATCACTTGACAAGGAAATACAATTGGTATTTAGAGAAAGTTGTTTGACTGTTTTGTTATTAGACATTTACGTTCATGTATTTTTAAGCTATTGCACAATCCAATAATGCACAAAACCTTTTTGAATTGACAATAATGTCCTTAATTTTTTATTTTTTTTTTGTTTACAACCACAAGTGTTGAAGGTGGCTTTTCTACTCTTAGAGAAATAAATATACATCTTTCTTCTTTGGTGGACCTTAATGTATCAACCAAATACCCAACATGTATATTGATGAAAGGGGAACATGTAGATAAGGATAAGGGAAGACGCAAGGGGTAATTCAAATTTCATTTGTACTTTTCCTTGAGAAATAAGTGAGTTTTTTATTTCTTTATATAACTGTGCTCAATTTCTTATGTGAATATTTCAACAAGATTTTTTTTTAGTTCGAGAAAAAATCTGCATGAATCGAATCTTATGAGGAACGTATCGAGAAAAAATTGAATTTAGTTAGACAATGTATGATTAATAAACGGTCGTTCAAAAATTATATTATATATATACATATAAGGACAATATATGATTAATTTGTTGAACAAGAGGCGGCGGCCAAATTTGCTCATCAAAACATAATCAGCCTAACATACATGTTTAAATTGAGAAATTTTTTCAAAATATTTTCTGATAGACTTTTTTAAAAAAAGAATTAATATGTTATATATAACCAATGCGATAATAAAGATAAAAAAAATAGTCTTATTAGGTACTTAAAAATTATAAAAGAATAAATAAAATAATTAAACGAGTTCGGTTATAACTTGCATTTTAGTCCGTTTAAGTCCAAATTTAACTTTTAGACGCGTCAATATATAATCCATTCATTTATTAACTCAATTCATTTTAACCCATTTAAATTAAATCCAATCCATCCATTTGACAGAGCTACTTTCATCCCTAGTTTGCCAAGTGGAGAATTTGGCAGTTGAGTAGTCTTATTTTCTCCATTTATTTTCATTCCAACTAACTCTATTGTCAATTGTCATACAAACTTAATATTTCTTCATTTGTTGCTTATATATATATACCCTCTTCCAACCAAACCTTTCCACATCTACCATCTCTCATTTCCCCCAAAAAAGACACACAAATAACTACTTTTCTTGTTTGTTTTTTTCTCTAATTGGTGTTGTTACAAAATGGGAAAGTCCAAATGTAGTGATAAAGAGGGATTAAAAAAAGGGCCATGGACTGCTGAAGAAGATCAAAAGCTTTTGTCTTTCATTGACAAACATGGCTGTGGTAGCTGGCGTGCTTTGCCTGCTAAAGCTGGTAATTTATGCTTCCTTTCTGTCCCGGTTCATGTGACACACTTTTCTTTTTCTAATAAGAAAATGATATCGTTCTATATTTAGAAATAGTTTCATGTTAAACTACTTATTTTATTTTTAAATACAACAACAACATATTTAGTATTGTCCCACCAAATGGCCGGAGTCTGAAGAGGGGGTAAGTGTACGCAGTCCATACCATTATGTCAGATGTGAGATGGAGAGCTTGTTTTCGATAGACCCCGGCTCAAGATAAAACAATCTAGAAAGAAATAGTAAGATACAATAGAAATTACCACAACCAATAATATCATAGACAAGATTCACCAAGTAGTTCAACAAAGGATACAACATTCTGAAACAATACTAGTACTATAACTACTAACATGAATAACCAAGGCCTTTTATTTTTAAATAGATGATTTATAATCAAGTAAATATTTATGACTTATTAACTTCAAAAATCTTTCTTAATTGTGTGCTATTATATATTTTAACATTTGCTAGCATGATTTTATTCTTTTTTTATTTTTTATAGGTCTGCAAAGATGTGGAAAGAGTTGTAGACTAAGATGGATAAATTATCTAAGGCCTGATATTAAGAGAGGAAAATTCAGTTTACAAGAAGAAAGAACCATCATTCACCTTCATGCTCTTCTTGGAAATAGGTATTTATTACTCCTTCCATTCGTTTTTCATGTGTGATTATTGCAACGTTAAATTGATTATATTTGTTCCTCTCTTTGTCATCGATCAGATGGTCAGCAATAGCAACTTACTTACCAAGCAGAACAGACAACGAGATAAAGAACTATTGGAACTCACGTTTGAAGAAGAGATTAACTAAAATGGGAATTGATCCAATGACTCACAAACCAAAAGTCACAAACAACCTTAATGGTGTAGCCTCATCAAAATATGTTGCAACTCTTAGTCACATGGCTGAATGGGAAAGTGCAAGACTAGAAGCAGAAGCTAGACTTGTTCGTAAATCAAAAGACTATAAAATCCTCTTCAATAACAACAATTACAACATTAACCGTAGTACTATTTCCCAACAATTACCTTATTATCAACTCCCTTGTCTAGACATATTAAAAGCATGGCAAATGTCTAGCACAAAATTACCAACAATAAATGACATCAGTGCCATTCTTCTTAATAATTCGAGGAACAACAACCTCGAATCATCGATACCCTCAACGTTAAATTCCTCTGAGAATTTGTTCGTGAACAATAATGTACCTACTACTACTGCAAATGTTCGTGATGATCATCAAAATCCTCCTAATTTGTCTACATTCGAGTCGTGTTTTGAAGATGATCAACTCCAAACAGATCTTCCAAGTTTCATGCAGGAGTTTTCGGGGCTATTTCCAGAATATTATACACAAAATTCAACAAATATACAAGTGGATAATTTCATGGGAAGCTGTTCTGGAGATTTTGAAGATAACAAGTTAATTAATTGGAACAATTTCCCTAATTATTTGGTTAATTCACCTATTGGTTCTCCAGTATTCTGAGTGTTCAACTAGCTAGCTAGGGCATGGTGCTAAAATTAGTTGTATTAAATTGTACTTCTTTGAGTTTAATTAGTTTTTGTTTTATGACTATGGAGTTTAGATATGTATTTGTATTATCCAGTGTGGAAATTAGTTTATTATCATGTTCAGATCACTAAATTTTCGAGTTGAGTATGTGCATATATTATTTAAGTTGCTTCTTTATATATATATATATATGGAGACAAATAATTTTTTGTCATGTTATACATAATGTATGTAAGTATTTGACTTTAAAGTATATAGGATGTGTTTAAAACTGAATCATATTATAGTGGTGTAAGTATAATTACCCTTAAATCATTATTTAATAATGTAGAATACAAAAGAAAGATATGTATATCAATGTGCATGAGGACATTTGTTTGACCTTATTGAGGTTATTGAACTACGAAGCCCAACAAAATTAAGTCCACAAATTAAGTGAGGGAAAGTTATGAATATATATATCGTTCGGTCAACTAGTTTATCAATATGATCGATATATACAAAATATATATACACATTTATACATTTTGTATATATTTTATAAACTATTTGATCGAAGTATTTAGAACCGTAAATATCCCTGTAATAATTATACTTCATGTGACTCATTTTATGTGAAAGTATTTTGGTTTGGGTAGTTATATGTTTTTTATTTGACCAGATCTTTTTCAAACTTTATTTTAATATTTCAAATATTAACTATGTTTGACTTGTAGTATATTTTAATATGATTTTAAAAGAGTAGCATCTATACCTGAACTTGGAATTAAAATTTTTTCTTAAGAGCAAGGGATTCAGTGTATCTGTTTCTTATAGTTCTAATTATTACTCTTCCACTCATTTTTATTTATCCATTTTTTATTAACATAGGATTAAGAAACAGTAAATGATCAGATAACTTTATCATATTAACCTTTAAATATAATAAAGTTAATACTTTAAAAAATATATTAGATAATGAATCATATTTAATGTTAAAAGAGTAAAATAGACAAAAATATATAAATTATCGTCTGATTTTATAAATTGAGCTAATATTATTAAACGTACCAAAATAAAAAAATAGAGAAAATAAAAATTGACGGAGGAAGTACTTAAAGTTGGCAACACATACAGGCCTATATATCTGTAGGTTATTGCATCACCTTGAAGTTAGTATAAGTATATACTCTATCCGTTTCATATTAATTGGTCTTTTTTCTAAAAATATTTATTTCAATTTAGTTGTCTCTTTTATAAAATTATAAGAGAATATTATTACGTTATTCCGATATCATCCCTATCATTAATATCTAAATAAAGTGTATAAACTTAAATTTATATTTTCAAAACATAATTAATTAGACTAATTTGATAAAATATACCTCTAATAAAAAATTTCTATACTACTAATAATAGCTACTACTATGTCACAAACAATCATGCAAATTATTAAGTTCTAACATCAATCATTATAGTGTAAAGTATATGAGATGAGGAAATGAAATACAATAAATATATCTGAATCAATATCAGATGGCCAGTCCTGGAAACAGAAAAGAGAAGGAAAACAGCATGCACCATCCACGTTATTTAATTTACTTAATGAATGCTTCCATGGAATTAGGGAGAGTTTTGGATTAATCAGTAAAGTTGTTGTCACGTGATCGATCAGGAGGTCATGCATTTAAGTCGTGGAAACAATCTATATAAGGTGAAGCTGCGTACAATAGACCCTTGTGGTCCGGTCCTTTTCCTGAGCCGCACATATATATATAGCGGGAGCTTTAGTACACCGAACTGACCTTAATTAATACTTCCATGCAGTTATTTTTTGTTTTAAAAAAGAGATAAGGGATGTAATAGCTACTCTTCAGATGTGTATAAGGTAAACCTCACTTCAATGTAATAACCTGCAAATCATACAGAAAACAGAAAAGGTAAACTGCATTAGGCAAATCTCAATTTGGGAGATCACCGACAAGCATGCAAAGGGTTTCGAACCTAAAACTCTCATTTGAAAGATCACCCGCTCAACCAACTCGATTACTATCCATTAAATAAATATAAGTAAATGAAGTTATTGCTTAGAATAGTATCTTTTTTATCATACAACATGAAGGGCTAAGTGACCCATTTCAATCTCTTTCATCAGATATTATAGGTACAAGCGTTATCCTTTTTGTCTAAGAATTTTATTTGATAATTTGAAAATATATTCATTAAAGGCGAGTGTTTGGTATACTTCAAAAATATTTTTTTTATAAAATAAGTAATTATTTATTTATTTATTTATTTATTTGTTGATATTTCATAAGCAAACAAAAAATATTATCCAAATATATATATATATTTGCTGTGCTCGAAAAACCATAACTTGATTACTATGATTCTTCTGGCTATCTTCTTCTCTCATAATATTCTACAATTTTAGTGCATTAACAAATTGAGTGAAGATTGTATATAGAGTTGTATAGCATAACAATTCTCAAGATAATTTTGTATTTGTTTTAAAGAGTTTTAGCAAAATTTATGTAAATTAAAATTGTTGTTTTCGTCTAACGATTTGTGTATTACCAATATTTTTGGTCATACACAATTATAATATTACCAATCTTTAGGATTCAAATCAACCTACTTAAACAAATAAAAATTATTGCATACATAATATTTTTGCCTCTCCTAAAATTTAAATCCGAAACTTAATATTCCTTCCGTTTAAAAAAGAATGACCTATTTTCCTTTTTAGTCCGTTTAAAAAAGAATGTCCGTTTTCCTTTTTTGACAACTTTTTAATTCTAACTTTCCACGTGACATGTTTAAGATCACAAGATTCAAAAGTCTTCTTCATTTTCTTAAATTTCGTGCCAAGTCAAATTTGATCATTTTTTTTTTAAACGGAGGGAGTAATTAATATCGAGAAGACAAGACCACGATAAAGTACATAGCTACTAGCTAGCTAGCTAGAAATCTCTAGCTTGGGAGCAATTAATCGAAAAGGTCCATTAATTAAATACTAATTAAATATGGTTGCTCCATGGTACAATACTACAGTTTCATAATCAATCTGCTTTTAGTGGCAGGTTGTTTCAGACCATACAGCACAAACATTAATAACCATTAATCAAATATAGCCCACCATAATTCATAGTTATGGAGTTCTCCCTCTTCTTGTTGTAGTTGTTGCCTTTTTAAAAAAAAATAAAAATAAAACCACACAAGTGACTGATTTAATTATGCAATTCTTTAATGAAAGAAAATTTTAAGAGAATAATTCAGAAACGTGGATTCGTGGAGTTCACAAGTTCAGTTAGAGGAAAATTAAATTAATTTCCCACATATATATTGAACTCTAAGGAGGCGTTTGATCATAGAATTTGGGGCTAATATTTAAAGTTCTGATTTGAAATCAATATTTGTTGTCACACCCCTTTTTTTTCACCGCATCCGACCCCCGCTAGGGAGTTGTTTTTAGAGAAAATGAGTTTTTCCAATTAAAGTGACGTTTTGAAAAAGGAATTATTTTATTTACAGAGTCGCCACTTGGAATTGAGTTTGGGTGTCCCAAGTCACCTTATTGAATCCCTATTCAAAAGGAAATGACTCTTCAATTTTTATTTTATTTTTTTGGTCTGCGAACTAGAAATCCGGATAAGGAATTCTGTTGACCGAAGGGAAGGTGTTAGGCACCCCTCGAGTCCCGTGGTTCTAGCACGGTCGCTTTAATGACTTACATCTGACTTAAATTAGTCTTTTGGATATATAATATTTATTGGCCTAAAAGTTGTTTGTCTCCCGCTCTTAAATTCTTTTACATATATTTTTAATTATATTAATGTGTGGCTTGCCGGTAGCAGTACTTTCCGATCATACCACGAATTTTGATATATTTCGCGCGCCTTTGGGGCATTTATGGATCACATCCATTTTCAAAGTCTAAATAAGCACCTAATATGTTCAGAATCTACCCAACTTGATTAGATCGATTTTAAAGTGATAAGTTAGATTTTATTATAATGAATGGTCGGTAGCACGGCTTTCCAACTTCATCGTTAATTTTCACTTCTATAATAAACTTTAAAAAAAAAAAAGGAAGTTAAGAGCCTAACTTATTCTTTTATGAATTCACTCCCTTAAAATGGGTTTCCTCCTCTTTCCTACCCCTTTTTGGATAGGTCTTGAATTAGAAATTAAAGTCTTGACCTATTATATTGTCTATTTTTCTTGAAATTCACTAGGCCTTCTTCTTCTTCTTTTTTTTTAGCTTATTAAAATTAAAAAACGAAAATCCATTTGGGGAAAACAACATATACAGTAAAGTCATGATTATGATAGAGATTGTAAGTATAAGAATTAAAGATTTTGATATTTTACTAACACACAACCACACGTTTTATAAAAAATAAAAATAACAACTTTTGTTCTTTATTTTACAAACTACAAGTTTTGACTTCCTTCGTTATTTTATTTTAATAAGCTTACTATTAGTCCGAGAAAATATTTAAACTTTGATTTTTTTTTTTAAGGAGAATATTTATTTTAGTAACCATTTATCAATAAACACGTCCTAAACACCCAATAGAAAAGTCAATTCATTACAGCTTAAACAAATAGTTGTAAAAATACTGAATATTTAAAACCCAGTAAAAATAACAAGAAAAGTTTAATCACCTTTAGACAAAATTCAAACTTTTCCAACATATATGATTAACTAAAATTAATTAATATAAATACAATTATATAGTCATGAAGATCGGATAACCAAAACTAAAATTTTGGTTATGAACTAAATGTGACTTTGCAAATATGTGAGAAATAACATATCATATATAACACCAATTAATTTTTTTTTTTTAATTTTCTTGTTTGCTATTTCACTTTTTTTTTTTAAGTCTTATGTATGTATTCTCCCTTTCTGTTGCTAAAGCATGCATGGTATATGTGTGTGCATGTATTTATTTCATTTTTTTTTTTTTTGCATGCATGGATCATATCTTATATCAAATCTCACTCCAAATTTAACCATGACAAAGAGTTGAATGCTTTAATATCATAATAACAAATGTAAAATAAGAGCATCTCCACATCATAATATTGAAATTGAATTTCACATTATTGTGATATTACATTATTCAAAGAAAGATAGAGGGTTACCTCTTGCGGAAATAATTCTTAAAATAAAGAAGAAGCCGCGAACTTAAACCGTGACCAAAACTCAAAGTTTTTTGATGTGAGGAATTTTTGGTTTTTATTTCCCCTATGTGTTCCTTTATGTGTGCATGTGTGTGATCTTTTTTCTTTTCTCAAATTAGTCCATATGTGTCTTTTTTTCTTTAGTGTTTTATGTGTGTGTTTATATAGAGAGTGTGTAAGTATGTAGTATGTTGAAGGTAATGGGAAAGTTAGGGGAATGTTGGAGGTAATGGGAAAGTTAGGGAAATGTTGGAGGTAATGGGAAAGTTAGGGGAATGTTGGAGGTAATGGGAAAGTTAGGGGAATATTGGAGGTAATGGAAAAGTTAGGGGAATGTTGGAGGTAATGGGAAAGTTAGGTTTCTTTCTTTCTTTATTTTTTTTTAAAAAATAAATATATAAAATAACGAAAATAAGTAAAAATAATAATAATAATAATAAAAAATAATTAAAAAAAATAAAATATAAGTAAGTTAAATAATTAGTTTTAGAGCATGATTACGGAACATTAATATCACTAGATTATTTATTAAAAGTTAGAAGAGGAAAGTAACATAATTTAATTAGTTTATTTATTTATTTATTTGTTTATTTATTTTTAAAAAACTTATCTAAAATGTGATTCTATTTTTGTATTTTTTTTCAAAAATTAAACGAACCTCAAAATAAGATAAATTTAAAATGCCTAAAAATAAAAATAAAAATAAAATAAAAATTAATTGAACATTAAAATGGTATAAAAATATTAGGTTTGGATCAAAAATTAGGTGTTTATATTTGTTTATGAATATAAATAAAACTTCAACTTTATTCTTAAATCATGATTTGAAAAAATTTTCATAAAGCAGAATTTTAAATTTCTAAGTTGTGATTTTAATTTATTTTTTTTTTAAATGTAAACTTGACTCATAAATTTATATTTTGCAAAAAAGACTATCATTTGAAATTTACAAAAAGAAAAAGAAAAAGAAAAAGATCATCCTCGACTTGAATAGTTTATTTATACCATATGAAAGATTTATAGATATTACTATTGTTGATTTTCTGGATCAGTGTATCATTGTTAACTTGTACTTATTTGAAAGTTTGTAATATTATGCCATTGCACACATTTTTTTTATGGTCTAAAATTTATATGATGTAATTTGACTTGACACTGAGTTTAAGAAATAAAGAATAAATGTTAAAATTTGTGGTCTAAAATAAGTCATAAATATTTTTTGACTATAAATTATTTCATTAAGTATAAAATAAATATTTTAAAGTTAAATTATTACTAACTGTAGCAACGTGTCATTCTTTATAAAATTAACTAAAAAAAATATGTCACATAAATTGAGACATGGAGTAAAATCTAACCCAAAATCAATCACCAAATGATTAGCTTCTATCTTTCTGACCAATTGGATAAATTTAGTTAGTATAGTAATCATTCATTAATGATTAGAATTATTACTACGTGCATGTCTGTAAATTGAGTACTATAACAACATTTGGACCAAATTTGGCCATTTAGCAGTTCCTTTTTTTTTTTTCTTAAAAAAAAAAAACACTTTACGTTACAGTACATACGTTTGTTTATTATTCTTTTTTTTTTGTTTTTCAATTTCTTTTCTTCTAGTGATTGCTAATGTACGTTGATTTAATTTATGAGTATTCAATTCCCCCATCAATTTAACTTTTTTGCTAAGTTTAAATGACAAGTACGGAGATGTCTATTATTAATTGCTATTATTAATTGTGAAAATCTTTAGGAGATACTCGTATCTAACATTATACTCCTTCGTTTCGTTTTAGTTGGACATTTTTTTTAAATATTTATTTCAATTTAGTTATTCCTTTGATGCAATCAAGAACGTTTTATTATGTTCTTTCAATACTACCCTTAATATTAAATGACTAAACAAAGTGTATTTACTCAAATTTATATTTTCAAAGCATAATTAATATGGCTAGTTGGGTAAAAATATACCTCCTAATTAATATTTTCTTAATGAGTGTGTTAAGTTCATAAGGATCAACTAATATGAAACGGAGGGAGTATTTGTTCTCATCATGTCTTTAGAATCATTGGTGCCCATTGCCTTCATTTAATTTCACGGTTTATCTTCACTGAACTGATAATTAGTTTTGTGATCAAATGAATTGGTCTCTAATTTTTTGCTTTTTGAATTGGATTTATGTTTAATGGAACATATATAAGTTCTTTGAATTGGATTTATGTATTATGAAATATAAGTTCTTTGAATTGAATTTATGTCTAATGTAATATAAGTTCTTTAAGGATGTGGAACATAAGTATGATATATTATAAGGGCAATTTTTATAAATTCCAACAGTTTAGTACATAATTACATAAAATTTCGGTTGTTTTATATTTGTGTAAAATTTTGATTTTTCATTCATTGTCGTGATACATAGCTAAGACTTGCAATACATTACCATCTAATACATAAGTACCAATAATACATAACTCTTAAGTTACATATATAACTCTTAAGTATTAATATCTTAGAGATACATTTAGATACATAAGACTTATGTATTAGTAGCGCAAAAAAAATTTCGATACATGATTTTTGTAGATTTTCAATCAAAAACATCTTTCTTATGTATCTGTAACCTAATATTCAGTAAGATACATAACTTTTGTATATTTGATAGAGAATCGTGTGATGTATCTTCCTGTCCTTTTCTACCAGATACATCATTCTTATGTATCTTCATTAAATCATCATCTTCAACCTCCACTGATGAATCTCCGAACTCCAGAATTACTCATGGATTCGAGGTATCCCTTTAGATTTCAAAATTCCACCACCTGTCATACGTATACTAGCGGATCTTAATAGACAAGTACCTAGGACTTGCATTTGGGCCTTTATTGTATCTACAGGGAACATTGTCATATGCTCCACCGTCCCGGTAATTGACCCGACCATCATAAATTGCCAAAAATAGAGTTCATTGTGCGTCGACGTAACGGTTTTCGTCGGGTGGTAATCTGGTGGTTGTGGCACCGATAAAAGTTCTCATTGTTGAAATTTGGGGGAAGCATCGATAGTCGTGGAAGAGAAATTGAAGAAACTTAGGTAGCCCTTCGAGATCTGCTGGTCGAAATTCGAGATCTGTTGTTATTGAAGAAACAACACAATTCATAAAAATTGTAGCACCACGCCGGAGCTACGACTTGAACGGAAGAAGAATTGTGTGTTTTAATAGAGTTAACAAAGAAGACTTGAAAGAAACTGAAGAAGAATATTGTAGTTCAAAATTAAAAAATCATTTGATAATGCCCTTGATTTTAGGCATTGGTTGAGGAGCATTAGGTCGGAGGTGGGTTATGAATCTGATTGTTGGAGAGAGCAAGTGTGAGAAGAGATTTTTGTAATTAGTTTTGAGATTTAAGATTTTAAGTATTATTAGTAACTTAAGGTGTAATTTTAAATAATTTTTTCATATTATAATGCAAAAAATATAAACTTATGTCTTGCCAAAGAATTATTTGATCAAACATATAAAAATTAAGACAATCCAAATAAAGGCAAAGGTGCAAATACTCATATTTTCTTCACACGCATAGTCCATAACGGGAGAAACAAGTCGGTGCGGGCCAATTAAAGTGTTAAACAAGACGTTTCCTTTACTATGTATTTCATTTGTCCCAATATAAAAAAAAAAAAAAAAAAAAGATGTTTGAAATTTTTGTTATTTCGGGTACACAAAATCTGTATTTAAGTTCAATAAATTTCAACACAAGTTCAAGACATTTCAAGAACACTTATGAAGTTTTTCAACACCTTCAACACAAGTTCACTATGAACTATCAAAGAAGTGTGTTATATTATTATGAAATAAGATGAAACAGAATAAGCCAAGTCATTTGAATTCATGAAGTGTCCTTAAGGAAATAATTTCCCTCAAGTATCCGAGGTTGCGGAATTTTTCTCCCAGGATAAAATGGCTTGACAACCTGAAAGTAGCGGTACCTCAAATGTTCTGGTTTTCTTCGAACTCACTCAATGAGAGATGCTCACACGGAGTTTTTAAGAAGATAGGAAGTGTTTTTAATGCAGAAAATTTTTGTTCTAAACCTGTGGAAAAATGAAGGTTTATATAGCCATGAAGTGCCTCTTCGGAAAGGAGTATCTTTTGTGAATGGTCATGTCTGTCCATTCGAAACAGTATGTCTTTTCCGAACAACCACAACATCCAAACAGTCACATATTTTCTCAAAACAGTGTGTCTTTTAATCGAAGAGTTGTGTCTCTTCCGAGCAGCTTTCAGCATCATTTCTTCATGCAGAAACATGCATGTTAATGGAGGAACAAAACTGTTGCATTTTTTTCCTTTGAATTTTTGGACTGGATTTCTTCTCAAGTTTCAAATAAATTTTATCCAAAAAGATTAATCTCATCGATCATTTGGCAAATCCAAATTTGAAGCCAAAGTCGAAGCCGAAGTCGAGCGAGCGACAACGACGACGACGCGAGGTACCTCTTAGTTCTTGCCTCACTTACCAAGTGGAGATGTGTTTCTCAATATAAACACATAAAAGTTTCTTTCTCTACCAATGTGGGAGAATTTAATGGACTTTTCTCATTTTGAGCACACGTTCCATTTTAGTGTGGACTCACTTTTTCCCTCCACTTAATTTTCTCCATTTTTCATTCACACTTTTAATCTTGAACCCAACAATTTCCCACATGAATGGAGAATGACTATTATTTGTAAAACTTTACGGACAAGTATGTGATCATCAAGCAAAGACTGATTGCATCTGGATAAGTGGGTTTCCCTTTGAACTTTCTGTAGTGAACATGCATCGGATGCACTCGGTCAATCAGTAGATTTGATATTTTTAAACCGTCGAGCTTTAATGTACACCTAGACAACACATGTCATACAACCAACCTTTTACCATTTATGGTTCTCACGGGTTTATTCGTTTCATCCATAAACACGACTCGATTTAATGAGAGCTTAGAGAATAGGCCTTTACTAATATTCTCCTTAAAGCGGCTTCCATTTCGTCCTCACATAGGTGATTTCTAAGCATTTCAATCCTATAGTTAAACTATTTGGTCAAATCTATCAAATTTAGATAATCATTAAAAGATTTCACACCATAAGTCTTATCCTTGTTTACTAAACATTGTCTATATCATGAGAATGAGTTGGGTATATTGACAATATTGAAACTGTCAGACATAACTTTGTTTGATCTACTTGAACTTAGCTCTTGAGATCTCCAGTCTGCTTGGTAGAGTTACCGCCATGCTGACTTGTCTTACCCATTCCCTTGGATGTTCTCTCAACTCCCTCTCTAGATAGGCCTTTTGTAAATGAATCCGACACATTATCCTTTGACTTCACATAGTTAACAGTTTTCACTAGAGAGAAATTCTCTAATGGTATTATATCTCCATATTATGTGACGAGATTTATCGTTATACGTCATGCTCCCTGCCTTATCTATTGTTGTTTGGCTATCACAGTGCATACATATTGGTGCCACTGGTTTGGCCCAATAAGAAATATCTTTCAAGAAATTTCGAAGCCATTCTGCTTCTTCACTGGCTTTATCCAATACTATAAACTCAGATTCAATTGTGGAGCAAGCAATACATGTGTGTTTGGACGATTTTCAAGAGATTTCTCCTCCACTTATAGTAAATACATATCCACTCGTGAATTTTAATTTATTTGATCCGGTGATCCAATTTGCATCACTATATCCTTGAATTACTGCGGGATATTTATTATAATGTAAAGCATAGTCTTAAGTGTATTTAAGATACCCTAAAACTCTTTTCATTGCCATCCAATGAGTTTTATTGGGATTACTCATGTACTAACTCAACTTACTAATAGCACATACTATGTCTGGCTATGTACAATTTATGATATACATCAAATATCCCAACGCTCTTGTGTAGTCCAGCTGTGAGTCACTTTCACCTTCATTCTTTTAAAGTGCAAAGCTTACGTCTAATGGAGTCTTGGCAATACCAAATTTCATACTTGAACTTTTCAAGTACCTTTTTTATGTAATGAGACTGTGACAATGCCAGCCCTTGTGGAGTTCTATGGATTCTTATTCCTAAGATCACATCCGCAACTCCAAGGTCTTTCATATCAAACTTGCTCTCAAGCATTCGTTTCGTAGCATTTATGTCAGAAATGTCTCTATTGATGATCAACATATCATCCACATACAAACAAACAATGACCTTGTGATTTGGAGAGTCTTTAATGTAAATACATTTATCACATCGGTTTATCTTAAACCCGTTTGCCAACATAGTTTGGTCAAACTTCGCATGCCACTGTTTAGGTGTTTGTTTTAGTTCATAAAGTGACTTAACAAGTTTACAAGCCTTATTTTCTTTTCCTGAAATCAAAAAATCCTCAGGCTGTTCCATGTAAATTTCTTCCTCTAATTCTCTATTTAGGAATGTTGTTTTCACATGCATTTGATGGATTTCAAGATCATATACCGCCGCCAAGGTAATTAACATCCGAATGAACGTTATCCTCATTACAAGCGAGTATGTATCAAAGTAATCTAGGTCTTTCTTTTGTTTAAATTCTTTTACTAAAATTCTTGCCTTGTATTTGTCAATAGTGCCACCCGCTTTTATTTTTCTTTTAAAGATCCATTTAGAACCTAAAGATTTATTTTCTTGAGGAAGATCAACCATCTCCTACGTATGGTTGTTTAAGATTGAATTAATTTCACTATTGACTGCCTCTTTTCCAAAGGATGAGTTTGAAGACGACATCGCTTTTTAAATGTTTGATGCTCATTTTCTAAGAGAAATGTTACAAAATTCGAACCAAACGAAGTTGACGTTCTTTGACGTGTACTGTGTCTTGAATTCTCATCATTATGTACATCCTCACTTAGTTCATATCGAGGTCGTTTAGATCCTCCACTAGAGAGTTCATGTCTAGTTTTATACGGATAAATGTGTTCAAAGAATTCAGCATTATCTGATTCAATTACTGTATTTTCATTGTTATTCGGATGTTCAGATTTATGAACCAAAAACCGACATGCTTTACTACTTTTAACATATCCTATGAATACACAGTCCACTGTCTTAGGTCCTATTTTTACCTTTTAGGCATAGGAACTTGGACTTTCGCTAGACACCTCCACACTTGAAATATTTCAAGTTGGGTTTCCTTCTTTTCTATTTTTCATATGAAATTTATTGTGTCTTACTATGGGACACTCTATTGAGTATTCGGTTAGCTGTAAGGATAATTTACCCTCACAAGTTTTGCGGTAAATCTAAACTTATTAGTAAGATATTCATTATTTTCTTTATGGTTTGATTTTTTCTTTTCGAAATTTCATTAGATTGAGGTGAATACAGGGTTGTAGTTTGATGGACAACTCCATTCTCTATACATATTTTCGCAAAGGGATACTCATATTCTCTGTCCCTATCACTTCTTATCGTTTTGATCTTTTTCTCTAAATGATTTTCAACTTCTGTTTTATATTGCCTAAATGCATCTATTGCTTCATCCTTCCTGTTTAGCAAATAGACATAACAGTATCTAGTGCAATCGTCAATAAAAGTTATAAAATACTTTTACCCACCACTAGATGGTGTTGACTTCATATCACAAATGTATGTGTGGATTAAGTCTAAGGGATTGGAATCCCTTTCAACAGACTTATACAGATGCTTAGCATACTTTGACTCCACACAGGTTTGACATTTTGATTTACTATACTCAAAGTTTGGCAAAACGTCTATGCTAATTAGTTTTTGCAATGTTTTGTAATTGAAATGTCCTAATTGTTCATGCCACAAATTATTAGACTAAGGCAAGTAAGAAGAAACTGAACTTTTATTAATTTGAACATTCATTATATTCATTTTGAATAGGTCCTCGGTGAGGTAGCCTTTTCCTATGTACACTTCTCCTTCACTAAGTATAATTTTTTTGAAAATAAATACATATTTGAATCCATTTTTATCAAGAAGTGATACAGAAATCAAGTTCTTTCGTAATTCCGGTACATACAGGACATTGTTCAAAGTCAACACTTTGCCTGATGTCATTTTCAGGCAGACCTTTCCTATTCCTTCAACTTTTGCAGTTGCGGAGTTTGTCATATAGATCTTCACTTCGCCTTAAGCTGGAGCAAAGGCAGCAAACAACTCCTTATTTGCACAAACATGGCAGGTGACACCGAAATCCATCGATCATTCTCGAGGATTTTCCACCAAGTTGCATTCAGACAGCATGGCACACAGATCGTCCATTTCTTTCTTGGATTCAGATATATTTGCTTGGTTCTTCATTTTACCTTTCTTTGAGGTACGACAATCTGTTGACTTGTGGCCAATCTTACCACAATTAAAGCATTTCCCCTTGCATTTATTCTTAGGTTGATTGATTTCCTGTCCAGCTTTCTTCTGTTTTTTCGAGTTGTTGTGGTTGTCTTCTACAATGTTTGCTCCATTCATTGTAAAATTTCTTTTTGACCTCCTTTCCACGGCTTTGTTGTCTTCTTCAATGCGCAGTCTTACTATGAGTTCTTCGACTATCATCTACTTTCATTTATGTTTCAAATAGTTCTTGAAGTCCTTCCACATAGGTGGCAACTTCTCTATTATTGTCCCGACTTGAAACACCTCGTTCATAACCAAACCTACAATAAAGTTCATGTGAACATTAAGAACATTTTAAACATGTTCAACTAAGGTATTTACTAAACTCATACCTTCCACAAGGAGATCATAGATGATAACTTGTAGTTCCTATACTTGAGATACAGCAGACTTGTTGTTAATCATTTTAAACTCAAGGAATCTTGCAACAAGAATTTCTTGGTTCCAGCATCCTCAGTCTTGTATTTTCTTTATTATGCACTCCACAACTCTTTTGACGTTTTCATTCCACTATACACGTTATATAGGTCATCTTGGAGGCCATTTAGAATGTAATTCTTGCATAGAAAATCAAAGTATTTCTACGCCTCCATAACGACAAATTTATCCTGAACCGAAGTTCCTTCAGGCACCTCTAGAGCTTCTTCAGATGTAAATCTTTGAAGACACAACGTTGTAAGGTAGAAGAACATCTTCTGTTGCCACCTTTTAAAATCAACACCTGTGAATTTTTTAGGCTTCTACGCTGGTGCCATTGCCTGCGGCGCACTCGTACGACTCGTTGTGGTAACATTAATTGCTGCCACACTCGTCCCAGAATCATTCACATGACTGTCAGTAGTCATTTTCTTGTCACAAAAAGACAGTCAACTTTAGTATATCGAAATACTACTTATAAAGTTGTCACAACTTTAAACACCCCTTGTTTCTAGTTTAACGATGAAGTTTTTATGACTTTCAATCGTTAACCGAGTGACCTTTAACTTGTGATGAAGTTTTTATAACTTCAAATTATTAAGTTCAAACGGAGTAGAAAACTTAAAACTTTAATCTCCAGAAACCAAAAACAATACAGATTATGAGTTACTTCCTTAAGATTGTTATTTTGGGTACACAAAATCTGTATGTAAGTTCAATAAACTTCAGCACAAGTTCAAGACGTTTCAAGAACACTTATGAAGTTTTCCAACACCTTCAACACAAGTTGACTATAAACTATCAAAGAAGTGTGTTATATTACTAAGAAATAAGATGAAGCATAATAAGCCAAGTCCTTCGAATTCACGAAGTGTCCTTAAGGAAATAATTCCCCTCTAGTACCCGAAATTGTGAAATTTTCCTCCCCGAATAAAATGCTTGACAACCAGAAAGTGGCGGTACCTCAAATGTTCTGGTTTTCTTCAAACTCACTCGATGGGAGAGGATCACACGGAGTTTTTTAAAAGACAAGAAATGTTTTTAATGCAGAAATTTTTCGTTCCAAACTTGTGGAAAAATGCAGGTTTATATAGCCATGAAGTGCCTCTTCGAAAATGAGGCAATGGTTCATTAGAAAGGTGTTTCTTTTGTGAATAGTCATGTCTGTCCATTCAAAACAGTATGTTTTTTTCGAACAACCACAATCATCCAAACAGTCACATCTTTTCTCAAAATAGTGTGTCTTTTATTTGAAGAGTTGTGTCTCTTCCGAGCAGCTTTCAGCATCATTTCTTCATGTAGAAGCATGCACGTTAATGGAGGAGCAAAACTGTTGCATTTTTTTTCTTTTGAATTTTTGAATTTCCAAGTTTCAAATAAATTTTGTTCAAAAAATTTAATCTCATCTATCGATCATTTGATAAATTCGAAGTCAAAGCCGATCGAGCGACGACGGTGCGGGGCACCTCTTAGTTCTTGCCTCACTTACCAAGTGGAGATGTGTTTCTCAATATAAACACATGCAAGTTTCTTTCTCCCACCAATGTGGGAGAATTTAGTAAACTTTCCTCATTTTGAGCACACTTTCCATTTTAGTGTGGACTCATTTTTTCCCTCCACTTAATTTCCTTTATTTTTCATTCACACTTTTAATCTTGAACCCAACAATTTTTAGTTTAAAATACTAAGTCACAGATGTTTGTGTAATTGCGGAGCATTTCACATACTATGTCACAGGTGTTTGTGTAACTGCGGAGCATTTCACTAAGAATAAAATGATTATTTTAAAGTTAAATTGTTACTAAATATAGAAATGTGTTATTTCTTTTGAGAGTGAATAAATGAAAAATTAATCATATAAATTGGAATAATGAAAATAGTATTTTGAAATAATGTTGTTGATAGTGATGAAATAAAATTTTTTACTCAAGATATTTAACATATTAAAAGATATATACACAAAGAAACAAAGTAAGGATTAATATCAAGATATTGATCGATGGATCTAGACCGGAGACTCCTATTGCAAGCTCAATTAAGACTAAGTTGATGCTTTCACGTGTCAAATTCCAACTAGTCTTTTTGTCTAGTTCGAATTTCACAACATACAACCAACATATAAAGATTTTGATTTAAGCGAGAGTTCAAATGAGTGAGGCAAGAAGATCTTGATCGAAAACTTCACTACTTTGTTAAAACTGACACTCAAACTAATTAAGAGGATTAATATCAAGATGTTGATCGATGGATCGAGACCAAACACTCCTATTACGAGCTTAATTAAGACTATGTTGATGCTTCACGTGTCAAATTCCAACTAGTTTTTTTGTCTGGTTCGAATTTCACAACATACAACCAACGCATAAAGATTTTGATTTAAGCCTAGAGTTCAAATGAGTAAGGCGAGAAGATCTTGATCGAAAACTTCACTACTTTGTTAAAACTGACACTTAAACTAAGTAAGAGGATTAATATCAAGATATTGATTGACGGATCGAGACCAGAGACTCCTATTGCGAGCTCAATTAAGACTAAGTAAATGCTTTCACGTGTCAAATTCCAATTAGTCTCTTTTGTCTAGTTCGAATTTCACAACATACAACCAACGCTAAAGATTTTGACTTAAGCGAGAGTTCAAATGAGTGAGGCGAGAAGATCTTGATCGAAACTTCACTATTTTGTTAAAATTGACACTCAAACTCGGTAAGAGGATTAATATCAAGATATTGATCGATGGATCGAGACCGGAGACTGCTATAGCGAGCTTAATTAATACTAAGTTGATGCTTTCACGTGTCAAATTTCAACTAGTCTTTTTGTCTAGTTCGAATTTCACAACATACAACCAAAGCATAAAGATTTTAATTTAAGCGAGAGTTCAAATGAGTGAGGCGAGAATATCTTGATCGAAAACTTCACTATTTTGTTAAAACTGACACTTAAACTAAGTAAGAGGATTAATATCAAGATGTTGATCGATGGATCGATACCAGAGACTCCTTTTGGGAGCTTAATTAAGACCCAGTTGATGCTTTCACGTGTCAAATTCCAACTAGTCTTTTTGTCTGGTTCGAATTTCACAACATACAACCAACGCATGAAGATTTTGATTTAAGCGAGAGTTAAAATGAGTGAGGCGAGAAGATCTCGATCGAAAACTTCACTATTTTATTAAAACTGACATTCAAACTAGCCTTGTTATTATTGAGAACCTCAATTCCTAATAAAGTGTTCCAACTAGATACTTTCAAATTTAGTTTTTTTTATGTGTTTTTATTTATCTATAACGTAGGTAAGTTAACAAATGGAACATGTCATCTCCTTTAAGTATATACATTTTTCTTAATAAATCGTAAAATCTTAAACATTTTTTACTGAAGATTGATGCATAAAATATTTTATTTGATTAACTTATCTACTTACATAATACACGAATGAAAACAATATCCATAATTATTTTTCTTCAAAATTTGTACCGCAAGTATCAAATTGAAATACTTTGCAATAAGTTATTCAATTGAAATATCAAATGTTTAAGAAATTAACTACTCCCTTCGTTCTCTTATAGTTGACATGTTTCGTTTTTCGAGAGTTAATTTAACTAATTTTTAAAGCTAAATTGAATTAAATTAATTTAATATTTTAAAATTATAATTTAAATATTCAAAAATTATATAAAAAATACCATAAATAGTATTTTTATGATGAAAAAATATATTAAATATTAGTCAAAATTCATATAATAAATCTTCCAATTACATTAATGTTGGTGGGGTATATATCTTTTATCAAATTCTACTTTACATACAGGGGTGAGAGGGACTAATAAATGAACGTGCTATTTATTTTTAAAAGACCCCATATGTATAAATCTAACAAAAGCGAAAACTTTAATATATACCATTACTCTGTAGACCATAATTTATTTTTAAAAAAAGAAATTCTATTTTTCTTTTTCATGTAATTGTTCAATTAGTGGGAACTGATAGAGTTTATAATGGACAATTAATCTATAAATAAAATTTCTGTTAATTGATTAAATTAAAAATAATTAATAGATGCATAATATATATGTGTATGATCGTGTATAATTTATATACATTAATTAGAAATACATACATTAAATTTGTCTAAGTTGATCTGTGATTCTGCATAGCTTAGAAAATAGGAATGAAGGTAGTGAATATTAAAAAAAGAAATAAATAAATCACATACATATGTATATTTAAAAGGAAAAAAATTCTTTATGGCAAACGCACCTTAATGAATATATTTAAATCATTAAATAGAACTGTCGACACCAAAAAGATATAATATTACGTAATGATGAAAGAGATTGAAATTATTCACATACTTTAAGAAGGTGAAAGAGAAATATTTATGTTGCATGATCGAATATATGAATTGGGTTCGAAGCAATAATTTCATTTACCTAACTTAATTTGATGGAGTTATTATAGCAGAAAGAGAAAAGTTATAGTAGATGCATGCATGCTTACTAAAATGTCTAATTTTATTATCTGGATATTAAGTGTTGGTCTTATTTCAAATAATAGGTGTCATTATTTTTAGATTCGTAATCGTTGGTCATAGGAATAAAAAGACGAAGAAATGTGGGTTAGTTTTAATGGATATTTGCCGTTAGTATTATTTTTACCATTTTGGTTCTTCTTTTAAGTGTAAGATTTGAAATGAAGCTCAAGCATAAATTATTTTATAATTAATGCATGCTTACTAAAAATGTCTAAACTATTATCTAGGTCTCATTATATTTGGAATTGTAAAAAAGACAAACAAAGAACCCGTGATCTCCTGGTCACATGACAGCAACTTTATCAGTTACTCCAAATCAAGGTATTCAATATGTTTGGATAGATTCTGCTAATTTTTTACTACATCGTTCATCGATCGATCACTACACTACATCATTTATATATATACATACATACACTCCTGAATCGGTACTATATACATCACATCTACAAGTATATTACCTCATAATAGAAAACATTCATTATATTCTGATTAATTATCAGTTATATATGTATGTTACATTATTATAACTGCAATAGTAGCATACAATATCATTACCTCAATTGTATGATATAGATATATAAAGGGGTGATAATTTCAGCCCATACTTGTAAAAAGAATCTATTTAACCCATATTTAGTGAATTGGATCACTCATATTTCAAATGGGTAAATATGGATTTCAACTCATTTTAAAAGCTCATACAAATATAGACAAAATTGATAAAATATAGGTACCCATTTAAACACAGAGATCACCCACCTATGCTTAAAGTTTTAGTTTTTTTTCTTTTCTAGTTTCTTTTTTTTTTTCTTTTTTTTCTTTAATTTACTTTTTTTCTTTTTCATTTTTTTTATTTTTTTACTCATTCCTTATAATTTCTTTTTTTCTTTCTCATTTTTTCATCTATTTTTTTATTTTTTATTTTTATTTTTTTTTCTTTGTATTCTTTTTTTTTTCGCTTTCCCCTTTCTCATTCTTATTTCATCATTCGTATTCGCTTGAGACCGACGTGGGTTAATAAATATAAGCTTCTAATTATCCCATTTAGCCTATATAATTCATAACATCTCTTATCAATTAAATATAATCCATAGTCTCACTCCTTTATTATTATTTTTTTCTATCTTTTATTTCTCTTTCTTTTTTTTATTTCTTTTTTCCTTTAATTTACTATTTTTTTATTTCTTTTTTCCTTTAATTTGCTAATTTTTTTCCTTTCTTTTTTCTTTAATTTACTATTTTTTTCTTTCTTTTTTTCCTTTAATTTACTTTTTTTCTTTTTCATTTTTTTTCACTTATTTTTTACCCGTTTCTTACACTTTTTTTCTTTCTTCTTTTTCATCATTTTTTTCTTTTTCAGTTTTATTTCTTTGCATTTTTTTTTGTATTTCCGTTTCCCCCTTTTTCATTCTTGGTTCGTCATTTTTTTCATTTTTCTTATTTTTTTATATTCTTTTTCTCATCTTTTTTTTGTCATTGCATTTTATATTTTTTTACTTTAAATTTATTTGTATCATACTATATATTTCAAATAAATTTATTATTTGTATTTGAATAGTTTAGTTGTCAATATGAGCAATTTATCATTTGTATTTATATACAAATAAGTATATGAATTAAAATCAACATGGGTTTTGGTGCAGTGGATGGGGCTGCTCCACCCTTAATCAGAGTTCGAGGGTACGACCCTGGTTATGGAGAAAACTCTGTTGGGAGCGCTGCCACCTTAATGGGTCCTGCAACGCCTGATTCAGATTAGTCGGGGCTCCAATGCAAGCACCGGACACCGGATGAAAAACCAAAAAAAAGTATATGAATTAATTGTATTTTCTTGAGACTAAAAGATCTATGGCTGAGGATCCACATAGCCCTCGAATTATAAATGTTGGACGAATATAAATCAATATGCGCTTATGGTATTTTCGTTATCATAAAAAAAAAGAAGGAAACCAAAAATAAAAATAAAAAAAAAGTAGAAAGAGAGGTAGAAGTTAGAGATAGAAGAGAGAAAAAAGCGTAAAGAAAGAATTGAAGAAAAAAATCAAAAAGAAAAAATAATGAAAAAGGAGAAAAAAAAAAGAAAAAAGAAAAAAGAAAAAAGATGATGGTGAAAACAAATATACTGAGTGGTTACGATATTTTAGTCATCATCCATAATTTGTACTCAACTTAACCATGTTCTTCGAAAATAAAAAAAATATAAAACATAAAATACAACCAAAAAAGAAAAAAATGAGAAAGAAGTAAAAACAAAAAAGTAAAAAATAGAAAAAAGGAGACTAAAAGGAAAAGGGAAAAAAGAAAAAAGAAAGAGAAACAAAGGGTAAATAGTAGAGATAGAAGAGAGAGAGAAAAAAAAAGAAATGACAAAAAAATGAAAAAAGAAAAAAAACTAGAGGCTACATATAGAAGAGAGACAAAAAAAAACTAAAAAGAAAAAATAAAAAAAAATGGAAAAAAAGTCAAGTTGATATGATATAGAAGTTTTAAGTTTTTGGTTTAGGAGTTAAAGTGGATTGAAACCATTTTTACCCAATCTATATTTGACCAAATTCATATTTACCCATATTTATATGGGCGGATTACAATCCAAACCATTTTATATTGGCTATCGAATACGTGTGATCAGTGTAATTTCAAAAAAATTATGTATTTGATTTTACATATAATTATTTTTTAATAAAAATCAACCACAAGTGTTCTTTTTTTTAAAATATTTTATTTTTTTAATACAAAAGCGACCATAAGTGGTCGATTGTTTAAAATTATTTTATTTTTTATTTTTTTAATTTCAAAACCGACCACTTGTGGTCGCTTTTATAAAATATTTTAAATTTAATTTTTAAAATAAAACCTACCACAAGTGGTTGCTTTTTAAAAATACTTTTAATTATATTTTTAAATAAAACCGACCACAAGTGATCATTTTTTTTTAATTTTTAATTTTATTTTTTAAATTCCAAAACCGACCATTTGTGGTCGCTTTTATAAAATATTTTAAATTAAATTTTTAAAATAAAACCAACCACAAGTGGTCGCTTTTTAAAAATACTTTTTAATTATAATTTTTAAATAAAATTGACCACAAATGGTTGGTTTTTTAAAATTATTTTATTTTTTATTTTTAAAATTTTCAAAACCGACTACTTGTGGTCGCTTTTATAAAATATTTTAAATTTAATTTTTAAAATAAAAACGACCACAAGTGGTCGCTCTTTAAAATACTTTTTAATAATATTTTTTAAATAAAATCGACCTCAAGTGGTCGATTTTTTAAAATTATTTTCTTTTTTTTTTTAATTTCAAAACCGACCACAAGTGGTCACTTGTTTTATTTTTTATTTTTAAAAAATAAATAATAATTAATATTAAAATTATGGAAATGATTATTTTAAAATTTTAAAATATAAAAGTGACCACATGTGGTCGCTTTTTAAAAAAAAAAATAAAATCGACCACATGTGATCGTTTCCACAAGCTGTGGTCAGTTTTTTGTAGTCGAAAAAATTATTTTTTTAGTAGTGGTTCCTTCTACTCTCTTCAGAGATAATCATAGAGTAAGCTTTGTTAATAGATGAAATAGGAGACATGTTTCAGATCTAATTGCTTGATTGAGAATAAGACTCATTTAGTCCCATTAAAAGTTGCAATAACATTTGATACTCAAAATGTTCAACATATTTTCTGGACTCAGCACAATTACTACCAGGACATGACATAAGAGCATCAAATTCTTCCCAAAACTCTTTCAGTTTGGAGAAATAGGCAAAGACCGAGGCATACGCCATACCACATAACAATTCAACACTAACAGAGTTCATAATCCACGATAGAACAATTGCATTACATTTTCCCTATAATTCATAAAGAGACGAAGGAAAAGTCTCCTTAGGATGTCTACCATCAACAAAACCTAGTACTCTTTTCTAATAAGATAATTCACATGGTACTACTCCACAATGTATAATTATCAAGTCCAGTTAACTTAACAAAGATTAAAGAGCTACATAGTGTATCAAATGGTTGTAGGTATAGAGGATGATGCTGATCCACTGTTTGCATTGTAGAAAAACCATTGTTAATTGGAATTTCAGTTTCATTGCTGAGTTCACCTTCATTTGTCGCTATGAATGAAATCTATACAACTCAAAACTAATCGTTTCGAAGAGTGAATAGTATGTGTTCGACTAAATTCAGTGTGAAATGGAGTAGCAGACCAAAAAAATGATAGTAGAAAATTGAAATCGAGAAGGAAAAACAGAAATTCAAACGAGAGAAAACTTGGCGATCGATTGCACAAGCTCAGATACCATGATAAATTATGAGGTATATGCTTATAGAGTAAACTCAAACAAGATGATAGAGAACAGTTGAGAGAAATATTAACTGCTTTTTTATTCTTTCATCTGAGAAAATCAATCAAAACATACAAAGCTCTAGTGTTAATGCTTACACTCCTAGCTATCAAACTAATCAGCCAATGTGGTTAATTTAACTATGTACAACTGACATTCTAGCTGTAACTAACTCTAACAACTCTGTACAACTAACTACAGTGACAACTACCACTATTAACTTCCTTTGTAACTAACTCCAACAGATTGCGTACACATTACCCTCTCAGACCCATGAATATATATTGAGTATGTTATTATTATTGTAGTGGACTTTTTTTTTTCGTACATGAATGCCTATTAATCAGACACGAACGAGCTAATAAGTTTCCTACACCCCATTTTGAGTGCATCTTTTCTATTGGACAATAGTCACGCTTTATATAGGTCGATAATTAAGCCCAAAAAGGACCACAACTATTCTGATGGGCATTGATAGTGCTTTCTTTTGTATATCTAAATTGTTAAACAATGAAATTGAGGAAAGATTAGAAGCTTAAACAAATTTATTAACATTTTGTTTTAAGTAAGTCTATACCAGGTATGTTATTATTTTAAAAACCTATGTCCAAATTCACACTGAATATCAATAATTTGACCATCGTAGCCCAAAAACTTGCCACATTAAAGCAGAACATAGTGAATATTAGAAAGAAAATAGAAAGTACATGATTTTAAATTTTAATCATTCATTTCATAGACTAGACTTGACACTAATAAGTAGCTAGGGATACAAATTCCGCTAATAGGTCGAAAAAATCATGACTATACTTAACAATAAAACATCTGAAAAGCCCACATACGACGAAATATTTTGCTGCCTAAATCTAATGTCCTACCATCGTCATAAAATTAAAAACTAACTGAACTCAACGAACTTCAATTAATTTCTATAGAACATAAAGAATAATTAGAAAAATAATGGAGAACCTATAGGTGAATTGACCAAATAATGAGGAAAATTGTTCCAATTAATTAACTTATTATCTTCAATATCTCCAGAGCAGCTCCCCATGAAATTATCCACTTGTATATTTGTTGAATTTTGTGTATAATATTCTGGAAATAGCCCCGAAAACTCCTGCATGAAACTTGGAAGATCTGTTTGGAGTTGATCATCTTCAAAACACGACTCGAATGTAGACAAATTAGGAGGATTTTGATGATCATCACGAACATTTGCAGTAGTAGTAGGTACATTATTGTTCACGAACAAATTCTCAGAGGAATTTAACGTTGAGGGTATCGATGATTCGAGGTTGTTGTTCCTCGAATTATTAAGAAGAATGGCACTAATGTCATTTATTGTAGGTAATTTTGTGCTAGACATTTGCCATGCTTTTAATATGTCAAGACAAGGGGGTTGATAATAAGGTAATTGTTGGGAAATAGTACTATGGTTAATGTTGTTATTGAAGAGGATTTTTGAGTCTTTTGATTTTTGAACAAGTCTAGCTTCTGCTTCTAGTCTTGCACTTTCCCATTCAGCCATGTGACTAAGATTTGCAACATATTTTGATGAGGCTACACCATTAAGGTTGTTTGTGATTTTTGGTTTGTGAGTCATTGGATCAATTCCCATTTTGGTTAATCTCTTCTTCAAACGTGAGTTCCAGTAGTTCTTTATCTCGTTGTCTGTCCTGCTTGGCAAGAAAGTTGCTATTGCTGACCATCTGATCGATGACAAAGAGTGGAACAAATATAATCAATTTAATATTGCAATAATCACACACGAAAAACATTACGCGAAAAATAAAATTATTGTATAATTTACTACAAAGAATAAAAAAAATTAGCAATGGGCAATATATAGTTTGTCACTAATTCTATTTAACGATGAATTAGCAACGGATTTAAAAAATCATAAAGGGGAGGCTAATTCGATGCATTCAATTTCCTTCAGGGTCATGTTAACTACAAATTATTTAGTGACTTATCATCGATTATTTTCCTATTTTCTTGTAGTGATTAAGCAAATATCTAACATTAGATCGATAGCCTTGGACCATTGGATCAGATCAATCAATGACTTTAATTGAATGTCCACACTGCTATAATAGGGAAACATTAATCACAGACAGTATCATAAGTAGCATTATGGCTATTTGTTGCATACTAAAAGAGAGAGAAAACAGTGACTATATGGGGATTGGGAAAGAATAATATTGTGACAGAAGCAAAGCCGTAGGGGTGTACAAACCAAACCGTCAAGTCAAACCAAACCGAGAAAAAAAATTGACTTATGGTTTGGTTTGGTTGGTTTGGCGTTTGAAAAAAAAAACCGACCATTCTTGGTTTGGTTTGGTGTTAACAAAAAAAACGTCAAACCGAACCCAAATCAAACCAACATAATATATATATAGGCATGTATGTAATTTAACTTTTTATACATAAAATATTAATTATAGTCTACTTTTTAAATTAATTTTATTAATTTTTAATATTTAGAAAGTGTATATATATATTCATATTTGGTCCTTTAACTTGTAATATTTATCCATTAATTGTTAATAAAATGATCCAAAATCCAATATAAATTTAAAACCTAAACTTTTCACTCTTCATCTTATTTTTTAGTTTCAAGAGAGTTTTTCGCTCCTCAATTTTTCATAATTATGATTTTTCATTAGCACATGAGTGGAAACATACTCAATCTAAACTTCAATCACAATATAATTGTAAAAAATAAAGATTATAAAAAAAACCCGAGAAAAACCGAAAAAATTGAAAGAACCGACTAAAATCTAAACCGGAAAAACCGATTTTATGTTGGTTTGATTTGGTTTATAATTTTAATAAACCGACATAATTAATTTGTTTTTTTTTTTTAATAGAAAACCAAACCAACCCGACTTATGTACACCCCTAAGCAAAGGTAACTAACAATTTATGAGTTCTATCATTATTTTGCTCTATTGTTTTTTAGTTATTATTACCTCCGTTCATTTTTACTGATTCATTTTGGATGACTTTGCATGGCCTATAAGAAACAAAGATTGACATGAATATTCAACCACAATAACGATCCACATTCATTGATGTTTAGTGTTACATTATGGGAAATGATTTGGGAAGAAGTAAAACATGAAAAAAAAAAAATATGATTGTCTCTTTATATGCTATAACTGACAAGAGTGAAATTATTTTTTTAGAATAATGAAGAAGTAAATGCTGATGAACCACATTCGGCAGAAAATTACATTGTTCATACATGTTTAAAATTATCTTTTAAAGTATTTATAGTAGCCATTGAATCCTTTTTGACTTCTCGTGTGTTTACTTCTTCATATTTTAAATTTGCTTAGTAAAAATCTTTACTCCGCCATTGAACAAAAAGGGAGTATTATTACTACTACTGTCTTTTATTCATTAATGTGCTATAGATATATACCTGTTTCCAAGAAGAGCATGAAGGTGAATGATGGTTCTTTCTTCTTGTAAACTGAATTTTCCTCTCTTAATATCAGGCCTTAGATAGTTTGTCCATCTTAGCCTACAACTCTTCCCACATCTCTGCAGACCTATAAAATGAAAAAGAAAGATCAAAATCAGGCTAGCAAATGTTAAATGTAATAGTATTATATAGTTTTATACCTATATAGAAATGTATTTTCTAACGGATTAAACTTGTACATAATAATTAAAATAAAAGGGCGCGATCCGGTGCACTAAAGCTCCTGCTATGTGCAGAGCCTGGAAAAGAGGTCCACCACAAGGGTGTATCGTACTTGTACATAATATGATTATATAATTTGACACGATACATAAGGGTCATGGGAATTCAATAACCATGCTTAGATAGTCTTGAAAATTAAATGAATCTAATAACTAAGCTATCTAGCATTAGATAGTCTTGAGCCATGATTAGGGATGACAATAGAGCGGTGTAGGTTATAACCTAGCTATGCGGGTCAGAGTACAATGCACTCGCCCCGTCCCACTCCTATTAGTTTGACGGTTCAATCAAATCAAGTATTTGATAAATTGGGACGAAGGAAGTAATTAAAATTATATACCAGCTTTAGCAGGCAAAGAACGCCAGCTACCACAACCATGTTTCTCAATGAAAGACAATAGTTTTTGGTCCTCATCATGTGTCCATGGCCCTTTCTTCAATCCCTCTTTATCACAACATTTGGACCTTCCCATTCTATAATAATTACCTTAAATCAAGAAACCAAACTTTTTTATTTGTGTCTTTCTTTTTGTGGAAATGAGAAATGGTAATATGGAAATAGCCAATTAAGTGAGAGCATATATATACGCAAGCAAATGAAGAAATAATAAAATAGTGTGACAAGAGAGTTGGCTACACTGCTACGTAAAATAAATGCAGTATAAATTCCTAACGTGTGGTGACATCAACCGCAGCACACTATTACGTCAAGCTTTAATTACACTGTTGGAATTTCAGGCTGTTGATAGGAGAAAATAATACCTCTGCTTTTTTGAGCCTCGAGTGTAGGCATATATGCTTTTTGGATGTCATATTTTGCTTATCCAGAGTTAATTTGACTAATTTTTAAAATTAAGTTGATTACATTAATTTAGTATTTTAAAATTAAAAGTTAGATATGAAACAAATATATGAAAAGTATTATAAGTTGCAATTTTTCACATATCAATATGATTAAAAAAAATCTTAAAATATTGGTCAAAGTTCATATTATTTGACTCTCAAAAAAAAAATTATGACAAGTCGGATCTGGATTTGAGTCTTGAATTGGTAGATAGGGTCAGGAGTAGGGTCCAATCAAATACTCTCATGTTCGGTCCCATGTCGTTGTTTGCTCCATAGTTAGAACACCAAGTTGGGACCTTGAGATGGGACCTTGGGTCTGGTCCAGGTTAGGGTCAGGACCTTAGGGTCATGTCTTGAGTCGATTTCCAAATTGAGATCGAGGTTGGGTCCTCAATCGGGACCTTGAGTTCAAGTTAGGAATTGGGGTCAAGAGCTAGGTCCTAATTTGAGTCAGGTCTCTAGTTAGTTCTCTAATTAGGGTTGGTGTCAGTTTTGAATGAGGGTGGAGGTTAGGAGAGGGATTAGATTTAGAGTTAGAACCCTAAGTTGGAGTCAAGTGTCAGGTCCTAAATCCTAAATCAAGGTCGAGCTCCAAGTCCTAGGTCGGGGTTGAAATTGTGTCCCCAGTCAAGTCTTAAGTGAGGGTCTAGGTCGGGGTTCTAGCTTCAGGTCGAGATTGAAATCGATCGAGCCTGGGTTATGATTCTCGAGTCGAGGGCCAGGGTCGAGTTGGGAATCAATTCTCGAGTTAGGGTTGAGAGTCATATTCCCTATTGGTCTCGAGTCTGTTAGAGATTAGAGTTACGACCCCGAGTTGGAGTGGAGAATTAAGTCCCAGGTTGAGGTTTGGGGTCGTTATTGAGTAGTTGAGTTTTCAGTCAGGTCTCAAGTAATTGATTCCCAGTTTTCAGTCAGGTCTCAAGTTGGTTATATTCCCAATGAGGCCAAGATCCAGGTCTCAGGTCAGGGTTATGGTCGACAACCTATCCGTATTTTTGTTTCTTTAATAATTTCATCATCGTTTTACTTTTGCATTTTTTATCTAAATGTTTTTAAGAGCGACTTTTTCTTTAAAGAGGGTCTTAAGTAAACAACCTCTTTACCTTCACAAAGCTAGAGATAAAGTCTGTCTACACTCCATTAT
Source organism: Capsicum baccatum var. pendulum (assembly GCA_030864225.1). Classification (NCBI taxonomy): domain Eukaryota; kingdom Viridiplantae; phylum Streptophyta; class Magnoliopsida; order Solanales; family Solanaceae; genus Capsicum; species Capsicum baccatum. The sequence goes on along the minus strand of CM061560.1, from coordinate 253,082,771 downwards.
CCCACGACCCCACTTATGAGATCGATCATATTAATTGATATGTTGTTGTTGTCGTAGTCTTTGTACTTAGGGAGTTAGGATCTCTTTTCAACCTCTTCTGAGGTAAAACCTTGAAGAAGAAAAAAAACTTTGTCCTCCATCAACTAAAAGGAACTTAGCTTATCCATATATATATATATATATGATCACATTATTAAAGGTAATCATCTAAATACAGCACACAAAAATTTCAGAGTTGTTGCAATAATTTTTTCGAGGGATGGCCTTGGCTCAGCGGTAAGCTTGCTTACCGTGGTGTGCCAGGGTCGGGGGTTCGAAACGTCCCTTCAGCAAAGCTGGGGTGAGGACGTGTAGGAGGACGCGTAGGTCAGACCCGGAGTGGTCCCCCTCCCCGACACCTACGGAGTAGGTATGAACCGGGTCGTCCCTTTTTTTTTTGCACTAATTTTTTCCTTTTCATAATGTATTGAACAATAATGATGGAGTAAATTTTTTTTACTAAAATAATTATAGAAGACAAAAGAATTTCAATATCAATTATATATCTGAATATTAGAATTTTTTGACGTCATAAATTCGAGTGACCCCCTGCGCCTTACTAGCTCCGCCCTTCACAGTTCCCCCTTTCATAAATTTGCATATCCAGTATCTAGGTGATTTACTGTACAACCAAATTAAATATGAGATGTACATTTATTCCCAAAAAAATAAAAAATAAAGTCCATTTATTAATCATAAATTTTATTGGGACTCTGACGACATCGTGGGGATGATATCTCAACTAACTTATATATTGCATAGTACGTTGACAGTTATTATTCAATATGTCATGCTTCCCTCACAAATACTACTCATTGGCAAAATAACAACTTATCTATATGCTTCATGATATTTTACCCCAATAAAAAAATAGCTTCAATTATTTAGACAATAATTACCTAGAAATTCAATGTCTGAGTTTTTTTTTTTTTTTTTTTAGGGGGAAAAAGTCATATATATGCATGGTACGTAAATATTCTTCGTTATTTTTTGGAGTTATATTTATTCTTGTTGTCTAACTTTGGGTAGGAATATACTCCCGAACTATTTAAAATGGTACGTATATATCCTTCAGTTAGACGAAGTGCGCTGCGTGTCCTCATCCGAAAAGAATTAACCATTTTTCCTTAGCAATTTATCCGGTGAACGGCCGGCAAAATATTCTACGGCCGGAGTTGGAAGCGGGTTTTGCCCACACCTATTTCTTGGCGAACCAAAACCAGTGCGGTCACGAAAAATTTCTTTAGGATGAGGACACATGGGTAATACTCGCTTCCAACTCCGATCGTAGAGCCCGACAGGTCAAGGGATAAATTGCAAAGAGGAAATGGGTTAATTCCTTTCGAATGAGGACAGGTGGTGCGCGCCGTCTAACTGAAGGGTATTTACATATTATTTTCAATAGTTCGGAGTAAGAGTGTCAAGTGGGCCGGACCAATCCGAAACCAGCCCGTTTAATTTAACCGGGTTGTGGGCCAGTTCGGGTTGGGGTTAGGTGGACCGGGCCGGTTCCGGGTTCAACAGTAAAAATGTTGAAAACAACCCTGAACCGGCCCACTTAATCCAACCCGGTTAAACTCACCTAAATCCGATCAAGTCCGGTTAAAAATCGGTCAAACCCGTTTAAAAAAAATGAAAAATCCAATACACACTATATACACTACAATTATATACACTATATACACTTCAATATACACTATATACACTACAATTATACAATATATATTTTTAAAAATATATAAATAATTACACATATATACGTACCATTCAATATATAATTATATATGACTATACATACTACTTTAAATAAACATATACTACAATAGTACAATATATATATATATATATATATATATATATATATACACACTACAATATATATATAAATTTATATACTAATTTATAAAACATATACACATTTATACGTTAAATATATACATTTATAGAAGATATATATACATATATACACACCATTCAATATTTATGTACTACTTGTCTACTTTAAATATAACATATACTACAATCTCTCTCTATCTCTCTATCTCTCTCTCTATCTCTCTCTCTCTCTCTCTCTCTCTCTCTCTCTCTCTCTCTCTCTATATATATATATATATATATATATATATATATATATATATAGTTATATACTAATTTATAAAACATATACACATGTATTGTATACGTTAAATATATACTACTTTAGAAGATACATACACATATATACGCACCATTTAATATATATGTACTGCTTTAAATAAAATATATAATACAATATACATATATATATATATATATACAACAATATGTATATATATATAGTTACATACTAATTTTTAGAACATATACACTTGTATACGTTAAAGATATACATATATAGAAGATATATACACATATATACGCACCATTCAATATATATGTACTACTTTAAATAAAGTATATACTAAATTAGTATATAAGTATATATATATATATATATATAGTAGTAAATATATATATATATATATTTACTACTATATATATATATATGTATATACTTATATACTAATTTATAAAATATATACACTTGTATACGTTAAAGATATAAGTCTATAGAAGATATAATATATACACATATATACGCCCCATTCAACATATATGTACTACTTTAAATAAAGTGTATATATATATATATACTTACATACTAATTTATAAAACATATACACATGTATACGTTAAATATACACGTCTGTAGAAGATATATACACACCATTCAATATATATGTACTACTTTAAAATTAAATAAACTATATACTACAATATATATGTATTACAATATATAGATAGTTATATTATACTAATTTATAAAACATATACACATGTATACGTTAAATATATACATCTATAGAAGATATATACACACCATTCAATATATATGTACTACTTTAAATAAAATATATACTATTCTACAATATACATTTATATATACTACAATATGTGTATATATATATAGTTATATACTAATTTGTAAAACATATACACTTGGATACATTAAATATATACGTTAACTATACATGTGTATAGAAGATATATACAATAATATACAAAACATATACTACTTAATATAATAAATTAATAATACTTGATAGTTAATTAATGAATGTTGAATTTTATTGACTGCAAAGTGATCCAAAATTTATAATTTACATGAATAAAAAATCTACAAATTATGCTTCATTTTTTCCAACTCATCATGTTAATATTAACGGAAACTTGCATAGGATAGTCAAAGTCAACGGGGGCTAACCCTTGCATTGGACTTGATTCTGCTGAGTTCTCCTGCGAAGTCATAATTTCTTCAACTTTTTGCTCGTTATTCAGCTCCAGTTCCATTCCTTGATTTTTTTTTCTGCTCTAATCCAATCTCTGAGGCAAACTAGAACATTCATTGCATTGCTTCCCAATGAGTGTCGGTTGTCTCAAAGTTGCTGTCGTCCCTGACTAAAGGCGCTCTCTGATGCAACGGTTGACATTGGAACGTTCAAGATATCTCTAGCGAATCTTGAAAGTACAGGATATTGTGATTCATTATTCCTCCACCAATCCAACGTGTTGATCCGTTGTCTGTGATTCTCTGGCAGCGACCGAAGATAATACTTAAGCTCTTCCCTATAAGTTTATGTGGAAGCTCCCTCGTCAACACTGTTCCAACAGGGTAAATCATAAAAGGAATCAGGAAAACTACAATGTGCCGGCCTTTTAGAAAATGATAGCACCTTGGAAGGATGAGGAACGACAGTTGGACTGATATTTGTCGGTACAACTAAATTAACTAAATCAGCATAGTTGTTATATAATTTATCTATGTAAGCATTCGCATAAGACGTAGCCGTCCACAAACCAGGTTGTACTTGTTCAGAATCATTATTAGTATTTATTTCTAAGTTACTATAAATAAGAGTACTAAAGTGGCACATAGTATGGTATTTCCACCAAGAAAATAGGGAGAATCGGGAAAAGATATTTTTTAAATTTAGTAAACATAGCACCAACAGCATTTTCATAATCTTCTTTATTTTTATATTCTTTGAGCAAACAAGAAATATCGGTTATATATCCCAAAATATTACAAACAGTAGGATAATAAGCACCGAAAAATTCAACCGTAGCTACATAAATTTTTTTTCAAAAACTTAACAAGATCATTAATTACAACCCAATCAGAATCAAATAGCATGCAATCGGCAGAATCAACAAATGAACCACAATGTTGGTTAAAAGCTAATGTAATAGGAACTCTATATTTATAACAAGTTTTAAAAAAATCATACGTAGAATTCCATCTTATATCAATTTTCTCAGGCATCAATATCGATGCAAGTCCATTTTCTTGACATTCAACTTTAAATTCTTTAATTGTCGATCTACGATTATTTCCTTGTATAAAACCAACAGCAAGACGAATTTTTTTAATATAAATCTCAAAAAACTCAAGACCATCTTTTGCAATTAAATTATATATATGACATGCACACTTAATATGAAAAATTTCAGGTAACGACGGTTGTAGCTTAGATTTCAACTTTGTTATAACAGTCTTGTTGTTAGAAACATTATCAAAAGCGATACATAAGATTTTATTTTCAATACCATAAAATGCTGCAACTTTATGTATCGAGTCAGCAAAATAAATTGTCCAGTATGTTTATGATCTTCATCATATAAAAAAAGCAAGAATACGTTTTTGCATCACAAAATTACTATCCATCCAGTGACAAGTAACGGTTAAATAATCATTTTTATTTAGAGCACGACCAAGATCAAAAGTTAGGAATATTCTACACTGAATATTTTTAACAATGTTGATAAATAAAAATAATATTGTGAATGAAGTCTAAAAATAGCAGACCGACAAGTACTTCTAGGAATACCATTAAACGTATGATTATAAATTGCTTGAATATAATGAATAAAAGCATCAGAAGAAGCAAAACTAAAAGGCAAACAACCTACAGCTATCGTTTTTGCTATTTCTTCCCGGTTTCTCAATTTATTATACTTTTTCGTTACGTGACCGGTTGTTGGTTCCATTCTAGTTTGTGTGGGCCCACCAACAGCCTCACCACCTTGTGCAATTTTTAACTCTCTTTCGTGGTCTTCAACTATATGTCTCATTAACGTACCCGTACCCCCTTACTTGCCTCCTCTTTTATACTTATATATTTTTTGACAAATATTGCATTGCACCTCAGTAGCCGATATACGTTCAAAAAATTTCCATGCAACACTAGTTTATTTATAAGCTCTTGGGGCACGGGGAGGACGTGGAGGGAGATTAACCGATTCAGATCTAACGTTAGCATTTCCTACTTCGGGTGTCTCACCAATATTTTCATCATCTTCATCTAAATCAACCGCATCTACTTCATTTTCTTCTTCTATACCGTAATTTTCCTGAACTTCTAAATAATCCATATCGTGAGCACCTACACCTATTTCTTCCTCAAAAGATTGACTAAGTGGTACTGGAGGCGAAGACACACGGGTATATCTAGTACTTGAAGTACCTCTACCGCTAGTAATTCGATTTTTGCTACCACTACCACTTTCGGGACAATTTTTTTTGACACTTTTATCGAGGTTTCTTAATTTATCCCTAGTATAAATCAAACTAAAAAATATTCAAAATACACAAAAAGTAATAAAAATAAATATGCAACAATTAATACACTAATTAAAATTAAAAGTAAGAGATGGAACGACAATACCAAATTATGGAAGTATCCGAAGGTTACGACTTTAGAAACTTTCACTCATACTTAGTAATTGCAAAATTAAAAAAATTAAAGTGAGCACTTTAGAAATTAAATATATAGAATATTTGAGAATTGAGAAATGAGATTTGAGAAAGAATGAGATTTGAGACTTGAGAGAATGAAAAATTGTGTGGAAAATGATTTAAAAGTGTATGGTATTTATAGAAATTTTTTTTGGAGTTAAAAAATGATTTTAAATAAAAAAAAACTTTTTTTTTAAAATATTTGGGCCCAAACTAGCCGTTGGGCCAACGGCTAGTTTGACCCAATTTACCAAAATCTTAAAAAAAATTAAATTAAATTAAATAGGGCTTATCCGGGCCGGGCCAGTTAACCGACGGGCCCTAATCGGGTTGGGTCCGGTCCGGATTAACGGGGCCCAAATCCAAAACCCAACCAGATTGGAATCGGGCCTTAAAGCCCTTGGGCTTACCAGACCGGGTCAAACCGGTCCGGTTTCCTTTAGTGGGCCGGTTTGGGCCGGTTAAAACCGATCCGTTTGATATCCTTAGTTCGGAGATATATACTTACCCAAAGTTAGACGACAAAGGTATAAATAATCCAAAAATATAAGGGAGGCTATTTGCATACTGATATTATCCTTGCTAGTTTGATCACTTGAATTGATTTTCGATTGAATTGGTTATAGCATAAGTTCAATAGTTCGTGGTATATATATGACCTTTTTTCCTCTCTTTTTTTCAATAAGAAGAAAAGATCTCTCTAATTTTTAACATCAAGATCTTTTTTTATATGTAGTTATGTACGCACACTCTGTACTTCCTGCAATGGGAATAAGTATAATAATTAACTATCGGCATATATAGGGAGAGGCAATAATTATCTAGAAATTTAATGTTTCAAATACTTTTTTTTTTTTTAAAAAAAGAAGATTTTATCGTATTTTTGTCACCCTTGTATGCTGATGTGACACCTTGCTTGAAGTTAAACACATGAGGTGTGTGAGGGACTGCTATGTGTCACGTCAGGTAAAAAGGTTGACATAAATACGCTAAAATTTAGTGTAGGAGAGTAATAATACCTCCGTGAAGTTGAAATGTGTCATAGCAAATTTGGTCATAATTCAGGGATACTAAATGCTTATCTCTTTTTTTTCTTTCCTTCATAAAAATTGTGTAAGTGTCAGTTTATGCACACTTTCGATTGTTTTACTAAGTATCTTCTATCTCTCATGACTTGCACAGGCATAATTAGATAATTCTGCCCACCAAAACAAAAGCTGAGGATTGTTGCAACAATTGAAATGTTGGATTCATTCCACCCATGCAACAATAAAATTTGTATAAGTAACATAAATACCAATCTTTTTGAAAGTAATTACTCTCTCTCCCACTTTTTTAATTACTTTACTCCCTCTCTCTATTAATAGACATAACATAGCCGACATATACATAACATTCTGTGTATATATTGGGATTTTTGTAATATGTTTAGGGAGTTGAGATTTTTTATAATATTGGAAACATAAGTTGTGTATTTGTGTAATTTTTAAATAAAATTTATCATCCCAAATGCTAGGGGATTTATCTTACTTTTTGAAAATAGTCACATGCTCACAACAATTGCATTAATCAAAGTTTAGGTTCCCATCTGTGGAAGCTTAGAATTAAACTTCACCGGTGATCATCCCAACAAATTAAATTTCAATTTCATAAAAGTCATGACTCAAATATTTTCTAAATATTTTGAATTGTTCTAAATATTTAAATTTTTATTTTACAAAGGTTAGAGAATGAGGAGGAGGAGCTACACCAAATATACATAATATATACTTTGTAATACACTAGACATACACTCATTCACACTTAGTAACTTACACTTATGGCATACAAATAACATATACCCATTATACATTCAATATACAATTATTCCATTACGAATTCCAAGAGAGAAAATCGAGTTTTAAAAATGGAAACAATTGAGATAAAATTGATGATAGACGTGAGGTGGTGCCTATCCTAATTTGTGATTGGTTGTACTCATTTAACTGACTAAAATTAAGAAAATCTCTTTTCTTTTAAAAAAAATAAATAAATTGCTATAATAAGTTAAATGTTGTTATGTTACGTAATCAAGTACAAATATTCCTATAATACAATTTATTGAGCTTGAATTGGATGAAATGATGTTGGACAGTCCAAAAAAAAAAAAACAAGTGGTAAGCAAGCAGATCGACATTTATACGATGATTTTATTTGTTGTTATGTCCCCTTAATAGGTGGATTCTATTCTATGAGGCCCATTTGAAAATGAAAAATTATAAATAACATAAATACTAATTTTTTCGGAAGTAATTATACTTTCTTTCATTTTTTTTAATTACTTTACTCTCTCTTCCTATTAATATACATAACATAATCGACATATATATAACTTCTGTGTATATATTGGGATTTTTATAATATGTTTAGAAAGTTGGGATTTTTTGTAATATTGAAAACAAAAGTTGTGTATTTGTGTAATTTTTAGAATGAAAATTTTTGTACTTATTCTGTGTCAATTTATGTCGTGTCATTTTTTATTGAAAAAATTACATAACATTAAAACTTAAAATATATATATATATATATATATCCTATTCTTTTTATTAATCACCAAATTTTTTTTGTAATAAAAACAATGGATACATCCACAAACACATCTATTTTCGGATACCTAATTTTAATTATGTATCTCTCTTTGGTCTAGTTAATGTATTCTATATTTTGTATTTCGATCAAATAGTTTTAGAAATATCTGCATTTCAATAATCGAAATTATGTATCTCAACTTCAAAATTGTGTGTCCGGATGCTAATTATGTATCCGAACAAAAATAAAGTAATTAACTATTACATTCTTAAGTTCAAAATTATGTATCTCAACTTTAAAATTATATATTCAGATGCTAATTATGTATCTAAAGTATACAAAATAAGGGCTTTTGATTTAGCAAAGAATAGAGATAGAGAGTAATTAGGGATAAACTTATTAAGATTTACGTAAATTTTATTTTTTTATTTGGAACAAAATTTAAAGCAAAAAAAAAAAAAAGAGCATTTGAAATTTATGGTTTAACTATGAAAATGTGTCGTTCTTTTTAAAATAAACTAAGCAAAAAAGTGTGTTACCTAAATTGTAACAATTGGAGTTTTACAAAAGGGAAAATTTCAGAAATAGCAACTCTGTAACCTTAATTATAACTTTTACAGCAACAGTTTCATAATTACGAAAAATAGCAAATTGTATTTGTATTTAAGTAAAATGTTGCTATATAAATACATATACAAATATATATGTATTACTCATAAATACATATGCACAACTGAAAAATACATATTCTTCTATTACTATGAAGTGAGTAAAATATTGCTACTTTTGCTATAAGTTATAATTTTGAAAAAATATTACTATTTATTGTAATTATAATCTTAATAATGCTAGTTTCTCTAATTTTTCGTTTACAAAAGCACACTTTCAAGTAGGCCTCCTAGAATGGAGTTAGTGGACTCAAAACTCCAAATGGGTAAAGTTCATAGGACAAAATCAGGCCATATCACAACTCAAACTCCCGGATTGGCTGAATTTAGGTTGATTAAAATGGATTGAATTAATAAATGACGTCATTAATTTGTTCAAAGGTTACTTGTATTGAAATAAATCAATTAAAATGGACTAAACAATCCAATCGGTATACTTTTAAGTTTTAATTTCTAGTTTGTATTCCTATTATTATAGTTATATCTAACATAACAAATAAAAAGGTAGTATTTTTAAAAATATTTTGAGACAAAGTTCCTTGTGGTCAATTTGAGTTAACATAGCCCAAATTTTAAATAAGATAAATTGAGTTAATAAATAAGGGGCAAAGAGCACGGAAACCTAATTTTGACGCTACGCTTCATTTAACCTGTGCTAGCTTTTGAAACTGTTTGCACTTGTACCCATTTCCGGACAACTTTAGACATACGATATCTGAAGTTAGTCTTGACAACTCTATCTTCAGACATAACATATGGCAGAAGTTCAGTCCTTTGCCCATGTTATCCTAGACATCCTTCCTTCTGAAGTTTGCTCAAAGAAAACTGACTGGGAACCAAACCTCAACATGTAACTATTTGCAAAGAGTATGGCATTCCGTAGCATTTAAGATACAAAGTGCATACTGAAATCTGATTCTTGTATGGGTGCAATGATACAATCCAAAATGCCTCAGAACCTTTTGATGGAATGATCATGAAGCGAGAGGTGATTGACGACCCATTTTTGCTATCAGAAGGGTCGAGTGGCCTTGGAGCGAAGTCAGAAGGAAGCAAAGAAGAGCTTGGAGAAACACTGGAGGCACCTGCGAAGCCACCTGCATGCGCAGGTGAAGGAGATGCAGCCGCAAATAGCCATTTTGACCCTTCCAGAGCCACTTGCATGATGACATGCATGCGTGGACATGTGAAGGGTCAGCTTGGGCATGTGCCCGATTTGCTGAAATGGGTCACTTTTGGGTCCATAGTTGTAATAAATTTCCTATGGCTAGTAGTTTCTTCTTCATTTTTACGCTAACTTTGATGTTAATGAGCAATTATACTCTTGTGAGTGTGCGTGAGCTAGGATTAGCTTACGTTGAACAATCATTGGGAAATGTTGGTTGCCTGGGAGTCGATTCCTTTGTGGTCTACTTAGTAGTTAGGTGCTAAGTCGGATATTTGGATTGAGGATTTAATATACCCTTTATTTGCTTTTCAATTCCTTCTTTGTGTCTATCTTTTTTCTTGCTTTATCTATCTTTTAGTTTCGATTCTTCGTTATCCTAGTTTATTTTTGTTCTTGTAGTTTTACTCTTATCTTGCAATGAATTTCAATATTTCAATTGTTGCAGCAATTCTCTGCTCAGCTCTTGGTATGCGGAGTTATATGATGTTTATGCTAGTGAAAGATTGCATAGACTCATTGGACAATCCAAAGTATGCGCAAACTGATGTGGACACAAGTTACGAAAAAGAGATTATGTTGCAGCAATCTTCCTCCAACAATGACTCAGTAATGTTTCAGACGGTATAATCCCACAAGTGAGATTTGGAGAGAGTAGGATGTACGCAGACCTTACGTCCTTACCCTCGACCTTCTGGGCAAAGAGACTGTTCCAAACAGCACCTCAACTCAAAGAAAGCAATCAAAGCAGGACTTAAAGGGAGATGACAGCAAAATAGAATGAAATACAAAGCAAATGAAGCCACTGTAATAGTAAGAAATGGAGAATAAGATACTACGCAAATACAAAAAAAGGAGAAGATGATAGAGGAGACTAGCCCCCTGCCTCTCCCACGTAATTACAAGCAATCCACAAAGCCAAAATTTATCCAGGAAGATTAGAACCTAAGATCACAAATATTATGACACTTCAGACCTCCCACTTTAACACAAGCTTCATGGCAATTGATTTTCTGATTTTCTATAGTATTTGATCAAAACTAAAACTTAACAGACCGACTTCCAAGAAAGCCAGAACTTTTGTTAGTAAGTCAAGTTCCAGAACAGGCCTTACTTTTAACTGTTAAAACTCAAATACACTAAAGAACATCAACTAGTATAAACAAAGGCATGAAACACCAAGTGATTTCTTCCATTTGCTTAGAGTTGCCCGGTACATATATATATATATATATATATATATTGGAAGGAAGTAGCAGGTGTCTATTGAAATAATCGAGATACACAAGCTAGCCTGAACACTATGGTTCGTTTAAAAGAAATGAGGGAAACTACAAAACAAGGCATGTGACGGTTACAAGATTTTATCAGTATGTAAGTGAATTCAGTACCCAAAACAAAAAAAAAAATTGACTCACATTGTAATGCTTACATGCCTCACAAATGAAAACCTGTCCACCTTTGAAAACTCTGGAATTCATTTCCTTGAGACACTGCCATACCAATCCCAGTTCTTCCATTTTTTCCAATTCCTCTATAATACAATCTCCATTCATGATCTTGATGACCTCCATCCATTTGAACAAGATACGGTGATCCCACCTCTTCACTATCCCACCTCTCTTCTTCACTTTTCTTCAACACTGGAGTCTCTTGAACTCTTCGCCATCCCTTTAATCCATCCGATGATATCGCCATCCCAATACTTCTACTCCCACTAGCATCCACACCTTCATAAACCATTAAATACTTCCCATCTTTTCGATTCCTCACAACGTGTGGATTTAATACCCCTAGTTCATCAAAAGAACCAATTCCTCCTCCCCCTACAATCTTCCCTAACTTTAACCATTTCATTCCATCCCTTGACCTTGCTATCCCAATTGCAAAACACCCCTTTTCGACATCATACGAATGATAATACATTCTTAAATCACCACTGCTATGAAAAACTACTTTTGGTGAAGCTATAAACAAAGAATCCCATTCACTATCTAAACCAACATCAAATAATGCACCAGAATGATGCTCACCTTCAATTCTTGCCCAATGCCTACCATCTTGACTCATTGCTAATCCAGGCAACGACTTCAACGCTTTGTCATTTCCACTCTCAAATCGCAATCTATCTGAATCATCTAAAAACTCAATCTTTTCAGAACCAAAACCAGTGTAGTAAAGCCAATAAACAGAACTATTTGCTCTCACTTTAGCACTTGACATTATCACTACCTCACATGGCCTAATACTTCGTGTATCAAAACCCCACCAATCATCACCACAATTCATAACTATTTCACCTCTTTCCCAATGAACACCGTTACTCGAAACAGCCAAACCAATTGACTCCTTAACACCACCATCACCACCCCTCCCATGGTACCACATGTACCACCTCTCTTCCTCATCACTAAGGTACCTTTTCACAACTGGTGAACCAATTTCATAACTGTCCCAAGAATCTTTTTGGCCTAAATCATACACTAAACCCCTCGAAAACGAAGGTGGCAAATCTTGATTTGAATTGACTTGTGGTTGGATTCTTGAAATGGTGCCATTTAACATGTCTTCACTTGATACATTTTCTTGATTTGTGTTTGGTTTTGCACTACATTTGGCTAGAAATAGTCCAACATTTTTGGTTTTGGATTGAAACAACCACGTGGGGTTTGTTGAAAATGTTGACTTGGTAATTCTTGTTGTACTATGAATGGGAGATGTAATGGAGTTTATGGCTTTGAGACTAGTAGCCATTGCTGATTGAAGATACAGGTAATTTGGTTGTAGTTGTAAAGAGAGTAGTTACAGAATAATGAATGGCCAGGAAGAAACTGAGGTAATAATCAGTATTTTAAAACGTCTCTAAAGCAAAGGAAAATGAAAATAAAATAAAAAAAATACTAGTGAACAATTAGTCCAACAATACTTTTCCATCATATTAAAAATAGATGTCTAACGGTACTTATCTAGCCTAGAAAATCAAGCGATAATTTATCCATCTTACTCTTTACTTATTAGTTATATTCAATTACCCGATACATTTATCAAAGCATTAAATTAATTTCAAGAGTAAAATATCTAGTACCTCTGAACTATGATCAAATTTGTTGTAACACACACTCCAACTTCACAGGGTCTTATTACTCCTAAACTCAATCTTAGTGTTTTTTTCACCTTTTCAGTTTATGTGACATCTTTTTAACTGACGTGTCACCTTAAACATGGGGCCCATTTTTATGTAATAAAGGTGTCATGTCAGTACAAAAGGGTGACAAAAATACTCTATAATTGAGTTTGAGGGTAAGAGGACTCATGTGAAGTTGCAGTGTGTCGTAACAATTTTGACCATAGTTCTAAGGGATATTGGATGATTAACAGTGGCAGATGTAGAGTAGAAGGTGTGGGTTCCCGGAAACCTACACCCGCTACCGTAAGACTTAAAATTACATAGAAAAATCATCAAAAGTTATAAATATTAATAGGTGGAAACTCATAACTAAACCAAGGGATAACTTAGTAGTAGGAAAGGAACCCTTGAGAACCCACAAATTTGAAATTTTAAATCCGCCTCTGATGATTATCTCTAATTTTAATATAATTTTTAATATTTTTTAACATGTGTGTCAAATCAATAATAAATGAATATTGTTAGATACAGAGAGTAATAATTAAAGTGTATTTGGAAAAATATTTGATGATAATTTAAGCAGAAACTTACACATATAATAGTTCAAGGTTCAAGTATGAAACACAAAAGGTGGACGTACTTGTTTTTAACTCTTCACTATTCTAAGGATGATGTAACTAACAACCAGCACATGCTCATTATTATCCCAAAAAGTGAAATCTTAGGAAGGTAGAGGTACATTATTATCCCAAAAATTAAAAATACATTTTCTGCCTTTTTAAATTTCATATTTAAATTATTATGAGTATGAATTTCTATGAATCACACTCCAACTAACACTGAGCCAAAATGTTTTTTTTTATCAGTTATTACTAAATAGTCAAAGTGCCTCAGCCGAAAGTGAAAGAATGAAAACCAAAAGATAACTAAAGTGAAAGAGAATGATCTTTCAAGTTTAAGCTACAAGATTTCAATTGTCTACTTTACTACTCAAAGTCTCAAGGAAGGTATCTTTAACCATATTATGATTTGCCACTTTCACTGGTAGGTTAAAAGATATAATTATGTTTAACTTGATTTATCAATTTTTAATTTTTAAATATATTAATTCACTAATCAATAATAAAATATCAATTGGTTTAGTATCACGCGATATTGGGTGGTGCATTGGCTAAATTTAAGAAATACTCTCCCCATCCAATAATACTTGTTCACTTTGAAAAAACAAGGAATAATTTATCCATTTGTGTCCATTTTATTCTTGATATTAAATATTATTCATTAGCCAATGCATTTTCAAAGCAATACATTTAATTATATTTTAAGGGTACCGCTATTATTTATTGTTTCTCAACTCGTGTATCAAATCAATAGTGGACAAGCATTGTTGGACGGAGTGAGTAATAAAAATTAAAATTACAACATGTATTTCAACTTTCACTGACGAAACTAGAACCACAGCTTCCAGTTCTTTTGCCCAGTAGTTTTTTGCAAAGATGAAATGACAAACTTTGTACATTGTATAAAAAATGCAATCAATCAGCAGAACCTTAATAAGTTGGCATGTATAACTGCTTGTGACAAGTTATATGAACGTATGAATGGAATGGAAGTGTCACTTTTTGATGAATAAACATATGAATATGAATACATGTCAAACTTTTGGGAACAAGTATTTTTCAATTGTACGAATTCCACCCATTATGGATCCTTATCAGGCTGATTTATATAGTGGTCTAGGAGGACGAACTCGATGGAGCATTAACAAGTAGAGAATGAAGTTGAATCCCATCAAAGAAGTGTGATGATAGATTCGATTCGATTCGATCCCTAAGAGTACTCCTTAGACCACAAAGAACATTCAGTAAACCTATCATAACAATAGATAGAGACACCTTCTTGAATTGGGTGTCAACCTCATTTCAACTGTCCCATAAGATTGATCTCACCTCGCGGAAGTATAGCATCATTTGCCCGGGGTACCACAAACAACAAAGTGTGCAGATATTCTGGACAGAGGCAGCTGATCCACTTTGGTCCTTTCGCCTTATCCACAGATGCGGGAAAATGGCTTCTAAAGGGTAGCCCGGTGCACTAAAACTCTCGCTATGTGCAGGGTCCGAGGAAGGGCCCCACCACATGGGTGTATTGTACACAGTCTTACCTTGTATTTTCGCCAAAGATTATTTCCAAAGCTCGAAACCGTGACCTCCTGATCACATGGCAACAACTTTACCTGTTACTCCATCGTTTCCCTTCAGGAAAATGGCTTCTTGCTCCTATAAAACAATCTATGAACATTTACCAAAACAGTCTTCAGTTGTGGCTTTCTCCACTTCGACACGTACCAAGTCGTGAGCATCACCAAAATTAAAAAGGCAACGAAGAGAAGCAAAATAAGGGAGTCCTCACTAAACATATTTGCAAATCCACCAATCACGTTGATGGAACGTGAAAACATAACTGATTATTTCTATTATAAAAGGACTCCTCTCTCTGCCAAAAAAGAATAAGCTCCATCACAATTATTTCGAAACTAAGGTAAAGAGAGAAACAATTCAGTGCTTCTGCTATTACGCTTTTGCTTCCACTAAAATCATGGAGAATTCAGGTAAGTAATTCTTTATCGAATTACTGTTATTATGTGTATGTGAAAATCATTAAGTCCAACATTCCTGAATAATATAAAGGATTATGAATAGGATTGTTTATGTATAAGATTGTTTAAGTTTATACAATCCGTTTTATGCTTACATGTGGTATCAGAGACTGATTTTCGGAACAAGTGATTTTCCATTAAAATTAATGTTTCTCCAGATCTTGTGAATTTTAATTATGTTTGTTAGAAATTTTACAATTATTGAATAACTAAATTTGAAATATTGATATTATTATAATTGATTCTATTTAAAGTAACATGAGTTTAATCTTTGTTATTTTAAATATTAAAGAAACAACTCTTTGTTGTTAGAACGTTGTAGTATAAAATAATAAAATTTATTGTTTCGAAATATGACTTGGAATCATATATGTAAGATTCGTTAATCACCAAAATGGTCGAATCTTTATGAAATTAATTCCAAAATAAAGGTTAAAGTTTAAATTAATTACCCATTAATCTTGATGCTTATAATTGATCTAATAATTATGGGTAAATTAAATTTTTGGTCATAAGACATTTGTGGATCACCCAAATGTTGATTGTTTGTTCGTATGACCAATAAATATTAAAGAGATAATTTTGATGTATCATTAGTTTATTTATTTATCCAAAGATGATAAATATTATTAATTGATGCATTAAATATTATCATTTTGTGTTAAATATATTTTAAGCATCATTATGTTTAAAGTTGTATTTTGATGTTTCGCCCAAAGGAGAACAGCAATATACATTTAAGTAAGTTATTTCTGAATTTGATAATATGTTTAAACTCGTAACTCAAAGCATTAACAAATGAGCATGTTCTATTTCAACACTTGCCCTTCATTCGCACTCTGCCTCTGTTACGACTTTTAATGGACTTAACTTTTCAGATTGGTGCGAACATATCAAATTCCATCTTGGGGTTTTAGATATTGATGTTACACTTTACTGGAAAGCCAACTGCTATTATTGAAGCTAGCAGTGATGAAGAACAGTCTTAGTATAAGCACTGGGATCGGTCTAACAGATTAGGCCTAATGTTCATGCGAATAAATATTGCGGGCAACATTAAGACTACTCTTCCCAAAACTGAAAGTGCGAAAGAACTTCTGAAACTTGTGGAAAAGTCTTCTCAAATTGTTGATAAGTCTCTTGCTGGGACACTAATGGGTACTTTGACCACCATGAAGTTTGATGGTTCACGTACTATGCATGAGCATGTCATTGAAATGACAAATATAGCAGCAAGACTTAAAGTCATTGGGAATGGAAGTGGAACAGAATTTCCTTGTGCAGTTCATTATCAACTCATTATCGTCTAAGTATGGTCCTTTCCAAATGAACTACAACACCATGAAAGACAAATGGAACGTGCATGAATTGCATGGTATGTTGGTTCAAGAGAAAACGAGGCTAAAGAATCAAGGAACCTACTCCATTAATTATGTAAATCATCAAAGAGCTGAAAAGAAATGAAAGAAACATGGTAAGGGACAACAAAAGCAACTTAATGTTAATCAGTCCTCATCTCAAGTACATAAGAAAGGGAACAAGAATGGAAAGTATCATTTCTGTGGAAAATCTGGACACTTTCAGAAAGATTGCCTGAAATGTAAGACATGGTTTGAGAAGAAAAGTAAGCCTTGTGCTTTTACATGTCTCGAATCAAACTTAACTGAAGTTCCTTATAAAACTTGGTGGATTGACTCTGGTTGTACTGTTCATGTTTCTAATACTATGCAGGGATTCTTTACAATCGAAACCATAAACAAGAATGAAAGATTTGTTTACATGGGGAATAGAGTGAAGGCTCCAGTTGAAGCTGTCGGGACTTATCGTCTGATTCTCGATTTTAGTGTCACTTAGATTTAGTTGAAACTTATTATGTTCCTTATCTTTCAAGAAATTTACTTTCATTGTCTAAATTGAATAAGACTGGATATTCCTTTAATTTTGGTAATGGATGTTTTAGTTTGTTTAAGAATAATTATCTCATCGGTACTGGTACTCTTTAGGATAATTTATACAAATTAAATCTTGATAATCTGTTTGCCGAAACACTCTTAATTCTGCATCATAATGTTGAAACCAAACAAAGTTTCGTGAATAAACAATCTGCTTACTTGTGGCATAAACGTTTAGGTCACATATCTAAAGAAATGCTGAAAAGATTAATTAAGAATGAAATTATTCCAGATTTAGATTTTACTGACCTTAATATTTGTGTTGATTGTATTAAAGGAAAATAAACAAAACACACAAAGAAAGAAGCACACAACTTCTTGAAATTATACACATTGATATATGTGGTCCTTTTGATATCACATCTTTCAACAAAGAAAAATATTTTATCACTTTTATTGATGATTTTTCACGTTATGGATATATCTATTTGTTGCATGAAAAATCTTAAGCGATTAATGCCTTAGAGGTATTTATTACTGAGGTTAAAAGACAACTAGATAGAAAGGTGAAAATAATCAGGTCTGATAGAGATGGTGAATATTATGGAAGATATTGTGAAAGTGGATAACACCCAGGTCCGTTTGCTAAATTCCTCGAAAAGCGTGACATATGTGCTCAATACACAATGCCTGGTACACCACAACAAAATGGTGTGGCAGAAAGGCGTAATCATACATTAATGGATATGGTTAGGAGTATGTTAAGTAATTCATCTTTACCTCCTTCTTTATGGATGTATGATTTAAGGACTGTCGTTTACTTGCTAAATAGGGTTTCCAGTAAAGCAGTCCCAAAGACACCTTTTGAACTGTGGACTAGTAGGAAACCTAGTTTGAGGCACCTGCATGTTTGGGGTTGCCCGGCAGAAGTTAGAGTATAAAATCCACAAGAAAAGAAACTGGATTCAAGAACAATCAGTAGTTTCTTCATTGGTTATCCAGAAAAATCAAAGGGGTATAGATTTTACTGTCCTAATCATAGTACGAGAATAGTTGAAACTGGAAATGCTAGATTCATTGAGAATGGAAAAATTAGTGGGAGTGAAGAACCACGTAATGTGGAAATTAAAGAAGTTAGAGTACGAATTCCTCTACCCTGTACTTCTTTTAAATTTGTTGTTCCTGAAGATGTTGTACAACAAAGTAATCAACAAGAACAACAAATTAATATTCCTATTAATGAAGCCATGATTGATGAACCTGTAGTAGATGAACCACAAGAAGTAGCATCAAGAAGATCTCAAAGACAAAGGAGATCTGCTATTTCTGATGATTATTTGGTATATCTACATGAGTCAGAAACTGACTTAGGAATTGATGATGATCTAGTTTCATTTTCACAAGCCATTGAAAGCAATAATTCTGATAAATGGATAAATGCTATGAAAGATGATTTAAAATTTATGGAACAGAATAAAGTTTGGGACCTTGTTGAATTACCCGAAGGTTGCAAAAGAGTTGGGTATAAATGGGTCTTTAAGACCAAACGCGACTCAACTTGCAATATCGAATGTCACAAGGCCGGACTTGTTGCCAAAGGTTTCACTCAAAAGGATGGCATTGACTATAAAGAGACGTTTTCACCCGTCTCTAGAAAAAATTCACTCAGAATTATAATGGCCTTAGTAGCTCATAATGACTTAGAGCTACATCAAATGAATGTGAAAACAGCCTTTCTGAATGTAAATTTAGAGGAAAAAGTTTATATGAATCAACCTGAGGGGTTTTCTATTAAAGGAAAGGAACACATGGTGTGTAAACTTAAGAAGTCAATATATGGACTTAAACAAGCTTCCCGACAACGGTATCTTAAGTTTAATGAAACGATTGTCACCTTTGGATTTAAAGAAAACACTGTTGATCGGTGTATATATCTGAAGGTCAGTGGGAGTAAGTTTATTATGTTAGTCTTGTATGTTGATGACATCTTGCTGGCTACTAATGATCTTGGTTTGTTACATAATACCCAGAAATATCTCTCTAACAACTTTGAAATGAAAGATATGGGTGAGGCATCCTATGTGATTGAAACAGAAATATTTCGAGATAAATCATAAGGATTGTTGGGATTGTCTCAGAAAACCTATATTAATAAAGTATTAGAGAGATTTAGAATGGAAAAATGCTCATCAAGTCCTGTTCTAATTCAGAAAGGAGATAAGTTTAGTCTCAATCAATATCCAAAGAATGACTTGGAACGAAAGCAAATGAAAGATATTCCTTATGCATCAATAGTTGGGAGTCTTATGTATGCCCAAACATGTACAAGACCAGACATCAGTTTTGCTGTTAGAATGTTGGGTCGATATCTAAGTAATCCTGGAATGGATCACTGGAAGGCTTCAAAGAAAGTGTTGCGATACTTACAAGGAACGAAAGATCATATGCTCACTTATAGAAGATCTGATCATTTAAATATAGTTGTATATTCAGATTCAGATTATGCTGGTTGTGTGGATACAAGAAAATCCACATTTGAATATTTATTTATATTAGCTGGAGGAGCAATATCATGGAAGAGTGTGAAGCAGTCTGTTATAGCTGCATCCACTATGGAAGCTGAGTTTGTGGCATGCTTTGAGGCCACAGTCCAGGCTAATTGGCTGCGGAATTTTATTTCAGGACTTGGACTAGTCGACAATATAGTCAGGCCGCTGAAAATTTATTGTGATAATACCGTTGCAGTTTTCTTCTCTAAGAACGATAAGTATTCAAAAGGTGCTAAGCATATGGAATTGAAATACTTTTCGGTTAAAGAAGAAGTCCAGAAACATAAAGTGTCAATTGAGCATATTAGCAGTAAGCTTATGATTGCTGATCCTTTGACGAAAGGATTACCACCCAAAACATTTATTGAACATGTTGAAAGGATGGATCTTATTGATAGCAATGAATGATTTTATGTAAAGACTATTATGTTTATGAAATTGACACTTTGAGCTCAAATTATATATATTTCTGTTGTTACCTGTTTTCTCTTGTATACATAATATTGTGAATAATGATGACAGGTTCTGACTTAGATAAAGGATTCTAAGTATTATCGTTGGACCCATTATGCATTTGAAAGGTTATGTTAGGTAATAGACTAATATTGTAGTACATGGAAGGAACTATGTCAAGTAAAGGGACGTACAACCTCCATGACTCATTTTAGTTGATTTATTTAACGATGACAAATGATGTTGGATTTAACGTTAATAGTGCACATGATTGACATACCTATTAAACCATTAAAATAACATTGTGTGTGCTAAGTGGGAGAATGTAAATTTCTATGGCCCACATAATTAATTTATTTATTGGTTTAATAATAATTGAATAAGTTAAATCCTTAATCTATATGGAAAGTTAATTACTGACTCCTAGTAGGATTGTATCCACAATTACTGACCTAGTAGGATAATGATTGTATCCACCAATCATGTTGATGGAACGTGAAAACATAACTGACTATTCCCCATTATAAAAGGGGTCCTCTCTCTGCCAAAAGAAGAATAAGCTCCATCACAATTATTCTGAAAGTTAGGTAAAGAGAGAGAAACAATTCAGTGTTTCTGCTATTACGCTTTTGCTTCCTCTAAAACAATTCAGAAGAGCTCTGAGAAGGGAAAAACTATACGTGGAGAATCACGACCCGAGCAGAGGCCTTGGCTGCGACGGGCAACCAAACCACGAAGGTCTGAGAAACCCCTTAGCATACTATCACAACCATAAGTCATACAAAATGCGGAAAATATAACAAAGTTCGAAAAATCTTTTAAGCAAACTCTAGCAATAAAGTCATAGCAAAGCATTAACCAATTTCAGTCTACTGAAAGAAATAAAACATATGAATAAATGCCTTCCGAAAAATGGATGGTTCACCAACTCTGAAGTTTCGGAGGATCCCGTGGTCCAGCGCAGCAGCAGGATCCATACCAAGGCTCCCCTTCTGGTCACACAGAGATAACTTTAGTTTGCACTAAGGCCCTTCTTCTCGTCCATACCAACCACATTTTAGGAAAAACATTTTTCACGAAAAACGTCTATGTCATACCAAACATACCACATGAAACATAAATCAATACTGGATTATAAATGAAAGAGAAGAAAAAAAAAAGTTGACAATTGTGGAGTTATACTGCTAGACCCCCAGGACATAGGAAATAACTCAATAAATTTAGGATTCTAAGATAAATACTGTTCACTTATTAAGACTGAAATACTTAGGTATCTTGCTAATAAAGTAGAGCTCGAAAGACACCAAATAAGAAGACAATCGAGAAATATATCGAAAGAGACCCATCAAGAGTAACTAATTTTTTTAATATCTAATTATTATTTTTATTTGAAGTTTATATTTGTTATGTTTAAAAATAAATAAATTATGCATATTTAGATTCTGAAAAACAAACAGTTTTAATCTAGGGTGGCTCAAGGGTAAGGTTGGTAATGCTTGCTTTAACCCTCCAAAATTTTGAGGCCCCAAAAAAATTAATATGAATTTTATAATTTTAATTTCACTCAAAATAATATTAAAAATTATAAAATATAAAAGGTTCAAAATTTATTTATTTATTTTTAAAATAATAATTTTCTACTTTTTATTAAAAATATTTAGAATTTTTTATCAAATCTTCATATTAATAAATAAAGTTTTCACAATACTATTCAAGGTCATCGCAAACAAATGACTAACATCTTATTAATTAAAATTAGTCATTATTTTTATAAATAATAATATTATTATGTGAAGTTAAATGCTTAATATCTTCTAACATCAAAGAATACTATACTAAAAAAAAAATTAATACGTAAGAATCAACTCCAAATTATTGATAATATTTTTTTATGTACATATATTTAAAGAATCATATTAAAATTTATGTTTAGGTTACTAATTTTATTGAGATGGTCTTGTTTTAACCATTTATGTTCAAATTTTTAGACAACATCTCAATCGTTCAAATGTTATTTAATTAAGAAAGACAACTAATTACATAAAAGTAAATATGATATTCCTACAATTATACTAGCAAAAGAAAAAATAAAGTTTTCGAGCATCATGTAAATTAATGAACATAATTTATTTTGAACTTACATGTTGTAGTAGTTCATCACTATTGATATTGGAGGTATGTTTTGAAACTCATTGCTTGTCTGAACTAGGGGTGTGAATCGGTCGGTTCGGTTCGATTTTATGTATTATTGGTTTGATTTATCGGTTTTCGATTTTTAAATATGTAAAACCAATAACCAACCAATAAGATATTTTCTTATTGGTTTCGGTTTATCGATTTTTGGTCCTTAATGGTTCGGTTTCCGGTTTAACCAATAAGAAAGTACTCATAAAATAAAAATAGTAACAACTAACATAAAAAATGAAATCTTAGTTACCGCCAAAATCCTACGCAATGCATTTTAGTTTACAAGAATCTTCAAACTTGAACTGAATGTTAGTTTGAAAAAAACTAAATCCTAATTGTTGGAAGCTACTAAATGCTTCAAACTTTTTAATACGATATTACTCGAACTTTATATTGTTTCTTTGTTGCCCTGAATAGGTTAATACTTTGTGAATCACTAAATTGTGAATAAATAGTGCATATATATAGAGAGAGAGATAGATAGATATTTATTTATATAAAATAAATAGGGATAAAATAATAACTTAGTGTATCCTTATTGGGTTATCGGTTAACCGATAACCCAATAAGCTAAAACCGAAACCAAATTATTTACCTAATAAAATTTTTTATAAAACCAATAAAAAATCATTAACTCAATAACATTTTTATCGGTTCGGTTTATCGGTCGATTTTTGCACACCCTAGTCTGAACAGACCAAACTATATGCATAGAGATATGCACTCTCCAATATAGCTAAAGGTTGCCTCATCCTTGCTTCTATCTACCCTCAGTCTTCTACCATCCTCATATTCTAAGAGATGAACATATTTTCTGTTCGACTTGGTTCTATCGAATAATTTAGAGTGATGAAATCTTCTACATCTTAGTAGACTACATCATTCATAGTTTCAAAATTTCAGATTTGATGATCCATCCATTTTCCAGAAGGTGTTTATTCATATGTTCCGTTTCTTTACTTTCTATAGATTGGTCGGGGGGCCTTGTCCCGACCTAGACAGATGGCTTCGTAAACTGGAATTGGTTAATGTTTTGCTATGACTTTATTGCTAGAGTTTACTAAAAAGATTTCTGGATCTTTGTTATATCTTCCGCATTCGTATGAATTATGTTTATGATAGTACGCTAAGGGGTGTCTCGGGTCTTCGTGGTTCGGAATGCCCATCGCGGCCAAGGCCTCTGCTCGGTCGTGACACCTCTATTCTCCGCATATAGTTTTTCCCTTCTCAAAAACAGGTCTTCTATCTACTGCTTCAATGGTCCTATTAGCAGACATTTAAAATTTTCCTCCGCTTTTGGAGTTCTCAGTGATCTGAGATGGCTCTACTGGATTACTCTGACTTTTTTTAGATATGTTCTTTTCTGCATCTAAGTACCTATCCAAGTACTTGAATAATCCCAAATGTCTAGCCTTGTCTCTGAAACTAACACTATTTGAATCTCTACCTATGCGGGAAGAAAGCCTTAGAAGCTCCTGTAAAATCACTCTTTACTTGAATACTCCTGTAAATCATACTCTTCACAAAAACTATTCCCAGAATCCAAAAGATCAGAAAGAAACTTTTGGGGCAATCCAAAAAACTGTTCAGAGCGGTTTGGGAGGAAAATTTAAAAAAAAACATCTTTTAGCACATCAAAAGCAAGATATCAACCACAAATAACACAACAGAATGCACCTTGGAAGTGAAGAAATAAATTTTTGTAGACAAAAAAATCCCCTGGAGCTTTGGCATAGATGTAGACCCAATGTAGCAACTTTTATAAGAGCAACTCTCAGCATTATGCAAGAACAAGACATTAAAGGGTTGTTTGGTAGAGTGTATTAAAATGTTAATGCATGCAGTAGTTTAATGTATATTAGTAGTATCTTATTTGGTATATCTTTTTACCCTATATATAACTAATGCAAGCATTAGCTACACACTCTATTATGTATTGAGGTGTGTATTACTAATACCTCAAAAGTGATGGCATTAGTAATTCAATGGATCTAATGCATGCATTAACATACTTAAAGACCCTATTACCCCTCAAAGAATCTTCCGCATCCTTTCCAACATATATATTGAGGGTATTATGTAAATTAATTTTTTTTTTTAGAAATTATGTAATTCATGGTTTGTTTAATACATTGAACGAAACACTGCATAAAAAAAATACAAGCATAACTAATGCAAGCATAACTAATATAAATATTATTAATACAAGCATTACTAATACACCATATTTTGCATTATTCTTATATATTCTACCAAACGATCTCTAAGTGGTTTCAAATGAAAGAATGTCTTGTCAAAAATAAGTAAAAGACATATTTATCTTATTAACGGATCTTGGGGGCAGAGGCGGATTCAGGATTTGAAAGCTCCGGATGCTACCTTGTTTAGAACAATAACATATACTTCGTACGATATTTTAGGATAGTGGAGTCAATATTCAAAGACTAAACTATAATTATATATATCAACAAATGTTGGTATTACATGAAGGTCTGCCTAGTTGGTATTATCAAGTGCTTTGTAAGAAGAAGTCAAGGTTTCCATTATTCACTACAAAAAAAGGTGTATTTTGTGGAGGTTTAATTGGGGGATCGGTATTAACCTCCACAAATATATCAAATTGCGTGGGTTTATATGTCCCTATTATTTTAATTACAATTGGGGAGGTTAAAACCCACGCTATCATTAAATAAATCGTGAATATTTTGGGGCGGTTGCACCCCCGCTATACTTAAAAAAATAAACCGCGAATAATTTTGGGGAAGTGAAATAAACCCGCGAATATATCAATTTTTCTCAAAAGCCTTCTTTCCTTTCTTCAATAATCCGTCCCTCACCGACTAGACCTCTCTCCGGTGATTTCAGTTCTCCGGCGACTGCGGCAGTCAGCAGCGACGACATCTAGTCACATAATTTTAGCTGAAATATTTGAGGTATCAGCTATGTAAATAATTTGCATATTGTGCTTTTTTCTTGTTTTGTCAATAAATTACTCTCTTGTTTGTTTTGATTTAATTGCAAAAAAAGGATAAAAATAGAATTTTTAATTGATGGGGTTATTCTGTTTGGTGGTGAAAATGATTTAGGTGCAAAAAAAGGGGGGGGGGGGGGGAAATGGAACCTTTATTTGTTGGGGTTACTGTTAATCTTGAGTTTGTGGAGAAAAATTTATTTATTTGAAGCATTGTTGTAAAGATTTTGTGAGGTAGTGGTATGATCTACGTACACTCGATCCTCCCTGAGCCTCGCTAGTGGGATTTCAGTGAGTATTATTGTTGCAAATGGTTGGAGTCAAGATGCGTTAGCTGGTGGTGCTTGGTTGAATCTCCATTAGGTAGCTTTTTTTGTTTTTTTTTTTAAATTTCCTAAACTTACTATTTCACGTTTTTCTCTTATGTTCTTCTATCAAACTTGCAACTTTCTTAGGTTATTGGTGTCTTTTTTTTTCATATTGACATTTTGCACATGAGACATAGTTCAAATCTAAAATTAGTTTGTTATGTTGGTTGGACATTTCTGTATAATATGACATTTTTCTTTATGAGTAGTGAGTTCACTTTTTGGAGATACTGTTAGCCATTATACCCTGATAATGTTATGTCAAATGAGTTTGATTGGTATGTTTTAGTGGTTTGGTACTAGTTTTTTACTTCCTTAACAGGCAGTATCATACACCTATCCCAAGTTGTTATATGTCTAGTTTTATGGTCAGAACTTAGAAAAGATTTGCAGTTTTTTTTCTATATTTCCGTGATCTTCTGGTAAATGGTTATGTGCAAGCAGGTAGCTCTGACTCATGGTCCGCAAAATGTCAAACCTCAGGTGAAACTTACTGATGAGAGTGGTCATTTTTGCTTTGAGGTATGGCAGAATGAATATCTTTTTATAACTCTTTTCTGCTTATTGAATGCTTGCCTTCACTCTTTATGATACTGTTTAGGTGAATTACGATAATCAAATGTATAATGGCATGTATCTGTCACAGTAGCCCTGTTACACTAAAGCATGATATGTACGGTGCATCAATAACATACTTTTGCTGACTCTTGCGACTAGCTGGGAGGGTGCACAACAAGAAATTCATCATTTATTGGTGCTTGTTTATTAAGACATATCATTTCTTTATTTGTGGGGGTGGGGTGGGGATGGGGGTTGTTGGAGCTCACTCGCTGTGTGTTGTCTTGGAAAGTCAATTTGATCGATAGTGATCTAGAAGAACCAATTGGTCAATAACTGGTGAGTAATAGGAGAAAAATAGCTTGAAGGAAAAAGTTGAATCTTCTAAATTTGCATCAAATCTAGTCTGTATTCTGCTTTATTTATTTATTTATTAAACATATTCCTAAGCTGGGGGTCTATCGAAAACAACCTCTTTACTTCTTCGAAGGTAGTGGTATGGATCGCGTACACTCTACCCTCCCCACTATGTAGGAATACACTGGGTATGCTGATGTTGTTGAACTGTTTGATGTTTGATTTCATCGAATAAGAAAGGCTAGGACAGAATGCAATTTCTCTCTGTCTAACCTATCATATCTTGATGCACCAAAAGACAACCCTTTAGCTCTTTGATAATCTGACTTTGAACTCTTAATTATGTTGCAGATTAGTTCTTAACATATTTAGATGGATAAATCTTAGATTGGAAAGCCCAGGAACACATCTGAATATAAGCGTGGTTTGATTTAATTTCTGGGACTCTGCATTTATGAATGACATGGGTGAAGCCGATGAAGGAGAAATATACGAGAATGAGCCATACCAACAACAATAATATGAACGTTTTTTTGATGATAATTATGAAAATATTCAAATTGCGATAGAGGATCATATGTTTAATAGGAATTAAGTTACTTTATTTGATATGAAAAGGTTCAATTTTGATGAACTGCATATTACATTATCATAGTCATCATCATGCCGTTCAGTTCTGAATGTTTTCTATGTGATATAAGTTAATGTGAATATATTCCATTCTAATTTTTTGAGTTTAAGGGTTATGTTTAGTTTGATCAAATGCGTCTATTTGGATTTGAAAGATAATGATTCCTCGAGGAACTTCTGTACTAGCACTTTATGCAGTTTGTCAAGGAGAGGATGAAACCATTAAGTTACAATTATGTTTCAAATGCATATCATTCTGATCCATTCTATCTATGGTAAGTGTCTTCAAGTTGAAAACATTTTCTATGCTGATTAGTTAATTTGTTTCTTATTCAAGTTGCAGGTAAAAATATTTCATTGTTAGTGATTAGTTAATTTGTTTCTTCTTCAAGTTGCAAGTAATAATATTTCATTGATGTTCTAATACAACTTCCTTTGTTGAATATAGATATGTCGAAGAGAAAACGTGATACAAGAAAGACAAGGAAACACGAAACAAACACCAAATCAGTCCACAAGTTTGAAGAACCGAGGACCCCCTTGGTGGTCGACCACTCTCGGATTCACTACAACAACAATGAAAACACAATAACAACAAGATATTGAAGGTGTAAAATACACCAAAACAACAACAATATGGCGAGATGGATAACAATAACAAGATAGGAACAACACACGATTTTACTAACAAGAGATTTACGGTTACAAGAACACAAACTACTACAAGATTACAATAAAAGTAAAGAGATAGTTAGATAGACTTAATGAAGGCATAATCTTAAGAACCCAAGAGAATATTCCACTCTTGGACCCTTAACACTACACACAATGTTCACCTATGTCTTACGAAGACACAAGGTCGGAATCCACCTCCCAAGCATCATGTTTCTAAGCTATGAGATCAACAATAGTGATTCCACACTCTCTATGCCTAATTTTGATTTTGGTGCCTCAAGGAGAGAGGACTTGTGTTTTTCTATGTTTCAAGACTTACAACATCATGAATAATCTACATCTAAAAGCCCTACAATTTTCTATTTATACTGTGTTACAAATAAAATACAAAATGTCCAAAATGCCTTTTTAAGAATTAAGCTCCCTTCAAGTGTATTTAGGGGCTGCCTTGTTGTGTTCTAAGGCTCCTCTTTACACTCCAAGTGTGAGATTAGGGTCGGTTTAGTGTGTTTTAAGTCCTTCACTTGCACACTCCAATCCCCGAGTTCATTACATTTTCACATGCATCCATCTTCGTGGTCGTACTTGTATCATCCTCCCCTCCTTAAAAAGGATTCGACCTCGAATCCATGCCTTGCAAAATCAAAGAGAGACAAACAAGCACAATTCCTCATGGAATAAGGGTTAGGATTAGCAAAAATTAACATTAATGGTATGCACTCAAAAAACTCAAAACAGCCCACACCAAAAAAAAGAAACCGAGGACCCTTTGAGTTCAAGTCTCGGCCAACAACAAATCTCGACATGCCAAGGTGGTTCATATTTGACATATAACCAAGAGTCCTTAGTGTTAAACATTATGAATCCATCGACAAATTCATCAAGAACTTGGCTATGATAAGCACCCAAAAGAAACGTACCTAAGCCGAGAGTAAATCTTCCCCACCCTAAAATGGCACCGGGATCAAATGGGAAGAGTGGCCATAGACACGGGTCTAAACAACACACCCATTTCCTATAGTCTTTACCACAACCACACAGCCTACTCTCTACATTGGCATACATATCATCATAAGTAAAGAGAGAGTGAAGAAAGGTGCCACTCAATTCTACTTCTACTATGGTGTCCTAAAAAAAGCCACACAAAGTAGAAGAAGTAGTTTCCAAGACCACACATTCCTTACCCTTAATAGTACTCTCATCTTTCAAGAAGAGATTTCCATCTTTAGGAGGAACGTTGTCACACCATAGTGGGTTAGCATATATGCTATAGCTTCCAAGGCAAGATATACCATCATTTTCACCACTAGGTCTATTAGGTGTGTTTAAACTATCTACAAACAAGACATTGTACCTAAAGAGTGAATGATCTAACCCACGGATAGATTTGGAACTTTCACTCTCTAAGGAATCATTATCAAGTTCCAAAGATATGTCAAGCACACGATTAACCCTATGTTCCAAGCAAACATTAGAATCCTTACAAGAACATAGGCTCATGGGTTCACTCATTTTTTCTTGACCAATATTTTCAAATTCTTCACTCACTTGAGACTCGTTAATCACATCACACATATTCTCAAGTGGTGGGCAAGTTTTACACACAAGTTGGTCAACACAATTTTCATACAACAATGTACTTTCATTCAACATAGTAGCTTCAACACTAGGTGGACACAAATCAATATTACTAGAAGAGTCGATTCGGTCATCTATAGGATCAACTAGTGTATCCACTCGCATAACATTTACATTATATACAGGTGGTAAGGAATCAATATACTCATACGTAGGTAAGCTAATACTCACACTCAATATATTATTAGTCATACGTTCATCATCCACATGTACCAAAGTGTAAGAGATAGCTATTTTACATTGACGTTCATGAGTATGTTCGTCTTTACCTTGGTGTAAAAGTCCTTCACAAGTTTGGGCAGCAACTTCCTTCGGGAAGATCTCACCGCAAGGTGTTTAGACCTTAGGTGTTGGATTTTTTGGGATAAGTGTGGATACCAATTGGCGTAGCCTTTCGACGTGCCATTTCATGTCTTCAATATTGTCGATGATGCGGTCAAACGTGGCATCGAGATTAGTGGCAGCCATGGTACCTAAAAGAAAAGAAAACAACGAACAACAAAACAAACAAACTTGTTAGCTCAAAAATGTCTCACCACACTCTCACTCTCAATTTTTACCTTACACTTGGTTTCACAAGTGTTGAAAATCGGCTTGTACTTCGTGAGTGATTGAGGGAGGAGTCCACCTTGGTTCGGAATAGATTTTCATTCGAGTTGACTCAAAGAAAAATTGCTTATTTGAACCAGCAAGATACAATGAATTCACAAAAGAGAAAAGCACACAAAGAACGTTGACACGAACAAATGGACAGAAAACTAATTTACAATCTAGTAGGAGTTTACTAGCTTGTCAATTAATGTTCGGACCAATCAAACAATACTACGGAACAATAAAAGAAACTAAGAAAATCTGAAATTTGAGCCAAAATTATTGTGTGAACAGTAACAATGATGATGTGGCAGCACGTAATTGGTTGTGGGTTCTAACAATTTTTGTTGTCCAATCTCAAGTCTTGGTCAATTTACAATTTTGGAATTGGTGGAATTTGCTTAAGGAGGGAAATTAAAACAAGTCTTGGAGCCTTTTCAAATTCAAGTTTTCAAGACTTTGACTGTCTTGTACTTCTTCTTATAACATGGACCCTTGTTTTTTGGAAAGTTGTCGGAAAGTGGTTGAGATGTGATTGACTATTTGATGAGTGATGTCTTTCAAGACTAACAAAGCTTCACCCCTTTTTTCTTTACCTTTATAGATCTAATGTTCACTTTATATTAACAAGCTATGAAGGTTGTGAAGAACTTCAAGAACAACACCAACAATCACCAAGAACAACCAACAACAATCTCTAAAAATACCACAATTTTCACACGGCCAACTTTCAATTTTCACAATACAATATCTTCAACACTTGGCGAAGACAACCACTATTTCAACAAAATGGTTCTTACGCCACCAATGAACAACAATATCATGTGGACAAGCTCAGAACAACAACAAGATGAAGATCACAAGGCCAAAATAGTCCACCACAACAATGTTTCAACAATAATTCGGCCAAGCCCTATGTTCACGAAAACAACACCAACAATGTAAGCTCAAACTTAGATTTAGACTCAAGAGTGTTAGAGATGAAGAAAACTAACACTAGAAACAACAAAACAAGTAAAAATCTCGGCCAAGATACAACAATATCACAATTTCGGCCAAGAACACAAAATAGACAGATTTGCTTTTTTTTATTTTTCAATTTTCTAACACTTTTTTTTAATTTTCTATCAAGCAAGCCCAAGATTGATCTTGTAGGAACAAGATCAAGCCATGATTTGGTACCAAATGATACAAGAAAGAAAGGAAACACGAAACAAACACCAAATCAGTCCACAAGTTTGAAGAACCGAGGACCCCTTGGTGACTACTCTCGGATTCACTACAACAACAATGAAAACACAATAACAACAAGATATTGAAGGTGTAAAATACACCAAAACAGCAACAATATGGAGAGATGGACAACAATAACAAGATAGGAACAACACACGATTTTACTAACAAGAGATTTACGGTTACAAGAACACAAACTACTACAAGATTACAATAAAAGTAAAGGGATAGTTAGATAGACTTAATGAAGGTATTGTAACACCCCGTATTCAAGTACGTGTATTGGCGTATTCAAGTACGTGTATTGGTCTTATTTATATGGAATTAATTTTTTATTTTATTTATACCGGAATTTGCGCGTCGATGGTTCCATACGAAGGTTATTGAATAAGCTTTCCAACGATATAAAGATTTCCAAAAACGGATAAGTTTTGGATATAATCGAGCACGTTCGAAACTATAAAACGGTGGCCGGGATATTGTGAATATTTTCCTGCACACAAACTACTGAGGTCAGCCAATTTTTTGGGTCAATTTTGAACGATCATAACTCCCTTAATATAATGAACTGGGAGAGCTGCGACCTATCAAAAGAAAGATCTTTGGGTCTTATTTCCAATGCAATTGGTTTCATCCAAATACAACATCTGAGTAAGGAGTTATACTCGTTTTACTTCATCCTCTCAAAATAGATTTTTAGGGTCAACTTCAAACGATCATAACTCCTTGTACAGGACGAACTGGGTGACCTACTTTATATGAAATTAAAGCTATTTGAATTATCTTTCCAACGATACCAATTTCACCCAAATACGATATTGGAGCAAAGAGTTATGGTCGATCTACTTTAGCTTATCAAAACAGTCCACCAAAGGACAGATTTGACATTATTTAAATTTTAATGGCACTTTGGTCATTCCCTATGATATTATGGACGGGAATATGATTATATATACATGTATATGAGTTCAAAAACTCATTTTCATCATCAATCATTGAGAAAGAAGAAACCCTAGCCAAATTTGACCTTTAAATTACTTTTGATTCAACCGTAGAAATTCCAAAGTAATCCGATAACTGCGTTTGTCATCTTGAGAGCTTCGAACGGAACCTATTATTAGTGCAAAGAGGATTGCATAATCAAGAGGTGAATTCTAAGGTATAAATATTGTTTGCCTTTGTTCTGTTCCATATGTATATGTGTGATAGAGGATTATATGTATTGGTTGTTATTGAAAGGTGATGAAAATAGGGTTATGGACTATTTTGCATGATTTGGTTGTATTGAATTGTGGAGGGTGGATATGGTAATTGAGTTATGGAAGGTGGATATGGTGATATACTATTGAATTGATGATTATTTATGTCTATGGCTCAATTTGGTTTAATGGATTGGTTAGAAGGATAAATGAATCCAAACTTGATATTGGAGGATGTTGTATGAATATGCATGGCATGTGAATGTAATTGGAGTATAAGAAGGTTAAAGTGACACTCTTTATGGTGTAATTAAGGCTTACTGCTTAACCACTAGTTTGGTGAATTCAAATAATTGAATTGTTACGTTTGGTCGCTAATACTAGATTGCTATATATGTTCATTGTAAATAAGTAATTCGAAAAGATGAGAAGTCCATTGGGACTAGTATTGAAGGTTAATAGTCAGGTATGTAAAGCATACTTTATACCATATCTTTGGCATGAAAGTGAACAATTGTTCTATTAAGAAAGTTTCCAAAGTTATTCAGTAACATGTGATCCATAATGATTTTGTATGATGTCCTACGTTACCAATGAACTTGTTTACACCCTACAAGATGTCAAGACATTCCAATACTTACTTGTTTTCCAAATCTTACATATTTATTGCACTAAGATCTATGTGCTATTAATGACTCCAAAACGTTTCATTGATATACCAATAAGTTCCTACTTCATTGTTATGGCATTGATGACTCCAAAACACTTTATTGATGTGCCAATGAGTTCTTACTTCATTGTTATTGCATTGATGGTCTATTTATATGTCTCTTATTGATGTATCATTGTTTCAAAGTATCAAAAATGTGGTGGCGACCGAAATAACAATCTCAAAGATTAATTGAACTAAATGATGGAAGTTCTCTCTTATCGGGTGGTATCCCAGGGGCATAAGCCTATCATGGGTCGATCCCTATTTATGTGTTTATGGGTGGTATCCCAGGGGCATAAGCCTAGCATGGGTCGATCCCAGTTGATATGTACTGGAGGCAGCCTAATGGTCACAGTATAGTACAGTAATGATTACAAAGATGATAAGAACGAAGGTAAAGTGATTGAATAAATGCAATGTACAGGTTGTCACAAGTTCTAGTAAGTGTGGTCCACTCCTATTACGCTTTATTCACTTGTTTCTGATTTCTATTGAGCTCCTATATCATATGTGCTTATCTACAGCTTTACATACTCAGTACATATTTCGTACTGACGTCCCTCACGGGGGACCTGCACTTCATGCTGCAGGCACAGGTACCTCAGCTCATACACCGCACAAGTAGAAGCCAGGATACCCCGTTGCTTTTGGTGAGCTCCATTTTGCTTCGGGGCTTTCTGCGTCATATCCAGTTACTTTTGGTATTGTCTAGAAGTTACTTATATAGCGGGGTGTGTCCCGACCTTAGTTAAACTCTGTGTATTGTCTAGAGGCTTTGTAGACCTAATGTACAGTCAAGGTGGTATTTTGTTAAAAGACGTGATGGCTCCAACGGCCAAGTATTGTATATACATATATATGTGTGCTCGAGCTTATACAGGTGATTATTTCCTTTTATGTGCGACATGATGCTGTTCGAATTTTGGGTTGTCATAGAGGTATGCATGGGAAGTATAAGGTCATGAGATGGTTCTCCTGGACCTCCTCGATTACGGGTGCCAGTCCACCCCAATAGGATTTGAGGCATGACAAAAGTGGTATCAGAGAAGTTCATCCTAGTAAGTCTACAAAGCCGTGTCTATGTAGAGTCTTGTTTATCGGTGTGTTGTGCACCGCATCTATAAACAGGAGGCTATGGATATTTAGGAATTGTTTTTTTTCTTCATGTCTAAGATCGTGCGATAGAGCCTATATTGTATATGAAGTCATAGTTGACCACTGAATCCGTTTGTTTCTCTTATTATAGTAATGATGCCGGTTACCAGAAGCAAGAATACCGGTAAGCAAGTAGATGTGGCTGCCGGAGAGGGGACTAGTAAGTCACCCACTATACCAGCTAATCAGAGTGAGGCTCCAGTTGAGCATGCATCAGAAACTTCCTCCAGTCCGAAAGAAATAAGGGGAAGGAGAACTATATCCCCAGAGCCACCTATTAATGCTGTTGATCAAGATCTTAAAAATGCAGTGCAACTTTTGACTCGTATAGTTGTTGGGCAAGCTCAAGGGCAAGCCATTCCTACCATGGGACCTAGTGGTACAGATAGGGAGGCTAACCTTCGAACACAGGATTTTCTTATGATGGATCCTCCCACTTTTACTGGATCAGATCTTAACGAGGACCCACAAGACTTTATTGATTAAATTCAAAGGGCCTTAGATGTTATGCATATAACGGGTAGAGAGACAGTGGAGTTAGCGGCGTATAGATTTAAAGGGGAGGCTATATATTGGTATGAAGACTGGAAACGATCTAGGGGTATTGATGCACCCCCAGCTACTTGGAAAGAGTTCAAAGAGGTATTGCTTGATCATTATCTTCTATTCGAGATTCGTCAGGCCTGTGCAGATCAGTTTTTAAATCTTCATCAGGGGAATATGAGCGTAAGGGAGTACAGTCTCCGATTTAATTCCTTGTCGAGATATGCTCCTAATGTTGTAGCTACTATGGATGACAGAGTTCATCAATATGTGGATAGGCTAGATCCATATCTGGTTAGAGATTGTACTATTGCCGCTTTGAACAAAGATATGGACATAGCGAGGATCCAAGATTTTGCACAAAAAATGGAATATCAGAGGCAGAGGAGAAGAACACAGGAATCAGAAAGAGAATATTCCAAGAGGGCCAGATCTACAGGGCAGTTCATGGCATCCGAAGGAGGGTTCAGACCACAGTTTTCTGATAGACCACCTATGCCATTATCCTCTTATTCTGCAGCTAGTGCGCCACCACAGTTCCAAGGGTCCAGAGGAAATCAATTTGGGCACAGAAGTGATAGTCAGAGTTCACGGATAGTGGGGTAACAAGGGCAAGGGAATATGAGCCAATCGAGACCTCCTCGAGAGCCATGTAATAAATGTGGAAGGTATCATTTGGGCGCATATCGGCTGGGGACCAATGTTTGATTTTGGTGCGGTATGTCGGGGTATATGATAAGAGAATGCCCACGAAGGGGCATAGGGGGTATGGCATGACCTACGGGGTCATTTGTTGCATCATCATCATCGATGCCTTATTCAGGAAGGGGTGCACAACCAATGGGTTGTGTTAGAGGTGATAGAGGAGCCACGAGTTCTAGCGGGGCTCAAAATCGTATGTATGCTCTAGCCGATCGACAGAATTTAGAGGCTTCCCCAGATGTGGTTACGGGTACGTTGTCTATCTTTTCATTTGATTTATATGCCTTAATTAATCCCGGTTCTACATTATCTTATGTCACTCCATTGGTTGCTGGAAAGTTTGAATGAATACCCGAACTGTTAGTTAAGCCATTTGAAGTGTCCACACCGGTCGGGGAATCTATTATAGCTAGAAGGGTTTATCGAAACTGCATAGTAACTGTTTGTGGTTGTGATACGATGGCTGATCTTGTGGAGTTAAAAATGGTAGATTTTGATGTTATAATGGGTATGGACTGGTTGATGTCTTGTTATGCCACAATTGATTGCTGCACGAAAAAGGTATATTTCCATTTTCCAAATGAATCAGTCCTTGAATGGAAAGGTGAAATTAGCGCGCCAAGAGGTAGATTTATTTCTTATTTTAAGGCGAGAAGAATGATTTCCAAGGGATACATATATCATTTAGTTAGAGTAAGGGATACAGAAGCGGAGCCACCAACTCTTCACGCTGTTCCGGTGGTAAATGAATTTTTTGATGTATTTCCTGGAGATCTTCCAGGTTTGCCTCCTGAACGAGAAGTAGAGTTTGGTATTGATGTAATACTAGGCACACAACCAATCTCCATTCCTCTGTCTAGAATGGCCCCAGCAGAATTATGAGAATTGAAAGAGCAATTGAAAGATTTGCT
Organism: Capsicum baccatum var. pendulum; assembly: GCA_030864225.1. NCBI lineage: Eukaryota > Viridiplantae > Streptophyta > Magnoliopsida > Solanales > Solanaceae > Capsicum > Capsicum baccatum. The sequence goes on along the minus strand of CM061560.1, from coordinate 253,045,406 downwards.
AGAGAAGGAATTCATAAGGCCTAGTATGTCCCTCTGGGGAGTACCAGTGTTATTTGTACGCAAAAAGGATGGCTCGCTGAGGATGTGTATTGATTATCGGCAATTGAATAAGGTGACTATTAAGAATAAATATCCTCTCCCAAGAATTGATGATTTATTTGATCAGTTACAGGGCACCAAGTGTTTTTCTAAGATTGATTTGAGGTTAGGTTACCACCAAGTGAGGGTCAAAGAGAAGGATATACCTAAGACAGCTTTCCGAACACGGTATGGTCATTATGAGTTTCTAGTTATGTCATTTGGTCTAACAAATGCACCCGCAGCTTTTATGGATTTGATGAATAGGGTTTTTAAGCCATTCCTGGATGTATTTGTGATCGTTTTTATAGATGATATTCTAGTTTATTCTAGATCAGAAGAGGACCATGCCAATCACTTATGACAGGCATTGCAGACTCTTCGTGATTGTAAGCTTTATGCAAAATTCTCTAAATGTGAGTTTTGGTTAAAGTCGGTGGCATTTTTGGGTCATATTGTATCTAGTGAAGGGATAAAGGTTGATGCTCAAAAGATAGAAGCTGTGAAGAACTGGCCAAGGCCCACAACGCCTATGGAGATTCGTAGTTTTCTCGGGTTGGCCGATTATTATAGAAGGTTTGTTAAAGACTTTTCTTCCATTTCAGCAACCTTAACCAAGCTAACCCATAAACTATCCAAATTCCAATGGAATGATGACTGTGAGAAGAGTTTTCAAGATTTAAAGAACAAGTTGATTTCTACACCCGTGTTGGTACTTCCAGAAGGCACCGAAGGGTATACAATGTATTGTGATGCTTCCAGAATTGGTTTAGTATGTGTATTGATGCAGCATGGTAAGGTAATAGCATATGCTTCTAGACAATTGCAGCCACATGAGAAAAATTATCCTACACACAATCTTGAGCTGGCAGTAGTTATTTTTGCTTTAAAGATATGGCGCCACTACTTATATGGGGTTCATGTTGATATATATACTGACCATAAGAGCTTGCAATATATCTTTAATCAAAAGAATCTAAATTTAAGGCAGCGGAGATGGCTTAAACTAATAAAGGACTACGATGTTGATATCTTGTACAATCCATGGAAAGTAAATGTGGTAGCTGATGCGTTAAGTCATAAGACTATGATGGCTCCTATAGAAAGGCAAGGGATGGTTAAAGATCTTCACCAGTTAGCTAGTTTGGGAGTTCGCCTTCTTGAAACTCCGAATAAAGAGCTTATCGTACATAATGCTGCGGAATCTTCATTAGTAGCTGAAGTGAAAGAGAAGCAATATGCAGATCCTATTTTATTACAGCTTAAGGAGAACGTTTAGAGTGGTGCGACCAAGACATTTGAGCTTACGCGAGAAGGAGTACTTCAGTGCCAAAACCGATTGTGCGTGCCGGATGTAGACGGGCTAAGAAAGAAGATTATGACAGAGGCACATTTTTCAAGGTATTCCATTCATCCAGGAGCAACCAAAATGTATCAAGATTTGAAAGATATGTATTGGTGGACTGACATGAAGAAGAGCATTGCAGAATTTGTAGCTGAATGTCCAAATTGTCAAAGAGTTAAAGTTGAGCACCAAAAACCCGGAGGTTATATGCAAAGCATTAATCTTCCAAGCTGGAAGTGGGACATGATCAATATAGATTTCGTTATTGGTTTACCTCGTACATCCCGGAAGTTTGATTCTATATGGGTGATTGTTGATAGGCTTACCAAATCCGCACATTTCCTACCAATTAGGACCACTTACACAATTGAAGAGTATGCGAAGTTGTACATTAAAGAGATAGTCCGATTACATGGAGTGCCAATCTCTATTATATCAGATCGGGGAACCCAATTTACCACAAACTTTCGGATGTCTTTTCATAGGTGTTTGGGAAAACAAATAAAGTTGAGTACAGCTTTTCACCCTCAAACAGATGGACAAGCAGAACGTACCATCCAAACACTTGAAGATATTCTACGAGCTTGTGTAATAGATTTTAAGGGTAACTGGGATGATCATTTACCTCTTATTGAGTTTGCCTACAATAATAGCTATCATTCAAGTATCAAAATGGCACCATATGAAACTTTATATGGAGGGAAGTGTAGATCACCAATAGGATTTGAGGCGTGACAACCATCCTCTGAAGTAGGTTGGGTTTGACACCACTTTTCTATGCTTTTTTGAAATTCTTCCTGAAAGAAAAATTATTTGTCAGTACGTAAACAAGCAAAGTTGAGTAATAATAAAACAATGTATGTAAAAGTTATTATCTTACATATGCAATCCTAGCACACGATTCGACCCAATCTCCTCTTGTACTGTCCTTGTTTTTCTTCCTATGCGTCTCTTCGTAGACCTCAAGATAAGGGCACTCTTTTCCTCCATTTTCATATTCCTGCAAAATTAGATGAATATGACAATGGTGCTAATCATGACTATGACAATGGTGTTGACGGTGCTGAGCTAAGTCTAGATGATCCTACCAGTGATGTTGATGGTGCTGAGTCATAAAACAAGATTAATTTTCAAAGATTACTAACAGGTTGGACCCATTCATTTAATTGAAAAAGTTTGGTATGGTAAGGTAAGTATTAAATTACAACATTCTTAAAACATATACTGCTAACATAAAACCTAAGGTTAGTTCGAAGATTAACCAAGATATTGTTTCTTCGATACATAATGTTATTGTGATTTTAGTTAATTTTATGTTGATTTTAGTGTGTGTATACATACAACTAGTACTTAGATATGGTGGAAGTTGGTGAATGGACATGAACGAATAATATTTTTCGTCTTTGTATATATGATTGTTGAACCCTTTTTTCTTATGTAGTATTTCTGAATAGTCCACAATGTCTCCATATCATAGTAGATTCACATCCTCTTGCCTCAAGGCTCAAATCAAACCAAGAACCAGAACCACTTCATTGTCTCACCGTTTTATTCTAAAATCTACAAAAGTTTTATACTACACTTTAAAAAAAAATGTAATTCAACCCTAGCCTGCCAGATTAAATATAATAGAAGAAAAATCAGATCTCATAATATTATTGATTCAAGTCCTATAATTTGTTAATTTTTAATAAATTCCATTAATTAATTTGCTACTACAAGTAGAGTATTAGAAAAACTCATAATGTAGAATAAATTAGTTGTTTAGATAAAAATGGCATTAGAGATTAGGTACGAGACACATTTAACTTGTTCCATGAGTTTATTTTCAACATTACTAAGAATATAAATCTATAAAACAAATGAGCAGCAATAGATATTGTTTCTTTGATAAACATCAAGAGACGTAATATCCCGGCTTGTAGCAACATGATGTAGTAACATTTTTATTCTACAACCAAGACTTTTTGTTGTCTCATTAGAGGATATGCAAATGCAGGCTCTTCCCTAAGGTGATCAACGTTGTCCAATTAGCTGGGAAGTTGGAGATCCCTGAAAACACTCCATTTTTCAGTTTTGTTATCTAATCATGTTTTATTTAATCATGTTATATTACAGGAGCTGTGCAGAACTAGATAATGAATATATTAATCCACATCATGGTAGATTTGTGGAATTATTTTAAACGTTTAAGATTCTGATTGCATAAACAAAACAATTAAAGTAACTATATGTATGCCTTTATTATCATTCATCAGTAAATACAAAACAGACTTCGTTTGGGCCAAGAAGTTTGAGCATCTTTCACCTAAATGGACTATAGGCTATTAACTCTTCATCCAACAATTAGTCTTCTCCTGGTCTCAGCTTAATAGCCCTTTGCCCAAACTTATCACTTAATTTTAGTCACTCGAACTATTTCTACTTTTGATGGTTAGCATATCCCTGGACCATTTACTGCAGCAACAGCAGCAGCTGCAATTAAGGCAGCAGTGACCCAGACAAGATAAAGGTCAAGATAAGCTTAAGAGCTCAAGCTTAGTAGGCGGAAGCGCGTTCTTGCTAGTAGATTGGAGTGCTTTATTCATAGATTTAAGTGATAGTGAAATGTCTTTTAAAAAATGAAGTGAATCAGTAAATATAGAAAATTCTTGACAGTTAAATACTATCAACTCATCAACTGTGTCTTAACGAACGTATTCACATACACATACACTAATTCTCTTCTTCTTACGTTGTAAAACCATTAGGCAGTGTGATACAAGATCAAGTTCACAACAAATGAAACAAGGAACAAGAGTAACAAGATGTCAATAACAATGCTAGTGAATCAAAATAGGCCACACACGGCTTCACTAAACTTCAAGATGAACAACAAGAAGAAGATAACAACAATAGTGAATCGAAAGAGCCCCACACGACTTCACTATGTCATGGTTTAGAACATTGAAATAAACCAAAGAAATCATAGATTTAAGATAATATTATCAGTTTTCGTCGGTGGGTAGTGAAACTCATCGAACCTCCTATGTGCAATGAGCAACTCATTTCGGACGCTCTATTTACCTTTGCTCGTTCCCTCCTCTCCCTAAATTCAGGAGTATTCCATTTTTCTAAGAACTGGTCCCACACATCAGCATTCAGCTAACTAGGTTTTTTCAAGTTCTTTCGGGCCTCATATAAGTGTTCTTTGATCCGTAAAGCTGCTTTGAACTTGAAAATGCGTTGTATTTCATTTTTATGACAAGAATTCCATGCACACTTTGTCTGTAAAATAGTTTAATATAAAGTCATGAAATGAGTTGACGAATACAAAGGTAAATTCATCATTGATATCATAATGAAATGTTAAATTCTTTAATTTGGATTGTACTATAAATGGTTCCACATAAGAACTCTGACGTCGAGTGTAATCTCGTTCCAACTACCTCATGGCTCCGAGTAAAATGGTTTAATTACTTCTATAATCATATGTCCACCGTTACACGCGAGAATGAACCTGCAATAAAATTATATTAAATTACCTTATCTTTCAAAAAATTTAAAAATTATGAAAAAACATAAGGTTAAATTACCCATTACCACCATCAGGGGTGATAATTAGCTTGCCGTTGCCGTCATATTCTACTACCTCTTTAAATTTTGGAATTTAGGAAGCAGGTGTTGTGGCATTAGATGTTGTAGCACTATCAATGGATGGCGATGTTGATGTGCTAGCACCTCCAATTCTTAATCCAGAAAGGCTAGGTATGGATGATGTTGAAGATACAGATGAAGAGCTACTATGCAGACTATTGTGGGGAAAAAAGGGTTGGAACTGGTAGGGCGGTGGGGGCATGAAAAATGTATTTGGTAGTGAAATATTTGCCCTTGGTGGAGGAAGAATATTTGTAGTAGCTGGTGGAAGAGTTGTGGTAACAGGTGGTGGTGGTGGTGCTGTATATTGACCTGCGGGAAGATTATTAGTTCCTTTCTTACCTTTTTTACGCTGCCCATTACCATGACCTTTTGATGCCATTGATTTTCTTTATTAAGAACCTGAAAAAAACAGAACCACAATATAACAACATAAACAACAAATTCAGCAAATGATTTACAAATATATAATTACTCATACAGGAGTTAGCTATAGCAAACAATAGACAGCAAGAGATCAAAGCACCATCAAAGAGTTGGAGTATGAAAAACAAGGCTGTGAACTTTAGCTGTATATAAGGACTGGTTATACAGTGCAAGTTCATTGACTCTTCGCATATAAAGGTAACAAATTCAACTTGCTGATATAGAATAAGTACCTTCCATTAATACCCACACTGATGCAGGACTGGAGAAAAAATGGAACTTTTAACAGTCCATATTGCAGAACAAGCATACATTACTAGTGATAATAAATCCTTTCTTTGACTTCTCAACTTAAAAATGGCAGGGTTGGATCCCACTGTAGTGATATATTACAGATACATAAAAAGTCTAGCACAAATGATAGTTTCAAGTAAGTCATTTTTACCCTGTATGAAAGGAGGAAGTAGTCTGATTCCATATGATATAGATAGAACAAGCATACAGATGAGTGCAGTGTAGTAAGAAAATGCAACAAGACAAGCAAATCATGTTGCATAGTTACTGGCACTACAAATGTTAACAAAGAAAAGACATTATATTGTCAAGAAAAACAGCAAAAAGCAGCAGCTAAAATACAATTCAAAACCTTGTTACAACACATTACTACTATTAATAACAACCCAATCCTCATCGCTTGTTTCATAGTCATTCATCAATTCTTCCTCATTACTTATTTCATATTTATTGATCGATTCTTTCTCATCACTTGTTTCATTTTCATCAAGTAACTCTTCCTCGCTTATTTCATTTTCATTAGTTGGATCTTCCTCGTCATTTGCCCTGGATGTTCCTTGTCCATAATCATGAACATTCAATCTAAGTTCAGAAGGATTAAATTCTTCATCTAGGCCTTCGTGCTGCAACTCATCTGCTAATTCATCATCCACCCTTTCTTCAACACTTGAAATGTCATTCTGATACACTACATCTAATGCATCCTCCACTACAAATCTACCCACGGGCTTTGTTTTTATAACTACCCACCATGGATATTTATTCTTTTTCAAAGGATAAGAAGAGTAATACACTTGTTTCACATTTTGTTCAATGATAAATGGATCATAGAGTCCATACTCCCCTGTACGCTTAATTTCAACTATTTTGTACTGAGGGTGCACCTTTGTAACTAACCTAGGCATAGGATCATACCACTTACATCAAAATAGAACTAATTTTTTCTTCGGCCAACCAATGTGATAATCGAGTTCTAAAATCTCGTGAAGCACACCATAGTAATCAACACCGCCATCACCTTTCACCCAAACCCCACTATTATTGGTTTTCTTTCCCTTAGAGAACTCTTCTATATGAAATCTGTACCAATTGACAGAGTACTTAGAAAACTTTCTAACTTTAGGATGAGGTCCCCAAGCTATATCACGTAAAAATTGGCCATTTTAGTCATAATTAAGTGGATTATGAACCTATAAAAAGTTTTATAAAAAGTAAGAATTTAAATATACATGATATTGAACAAAAGTGAAAATCGTGTTAAATATTTAAGTTACACTTACATATTCTCTAAACCACACTGAAAACATAGGATAAACAGCAGTATCCCTGTATAAAGCCACGAAGTAGCTGTCCGACAAAGTTATGACTTTTATTAGTTAAAGCTTAGATACACCTTGAATGATTGACTTAATATAAATATACTCACTTATAGAAAGGCAGGACCTCGGGACAATTTAATAATACATGCGTTGTAGCTGACTTAAGCTCCGCCTCATTCAAATATCGAACTGGACCACCTTTTGGACTTTCTTTACCTGGTTGATTGAATATTGAAAATGATAGTGCCGAAGAATCTGTATTGTCTCCATCATCATGACTATTAGGTTTGTTTCTCAGACATGGTACATCATGTTCAAAATAATATGAACAAAAATAAGAGGTCTCTTTAGCCAAATAAGCCTCACATACCGATCCCTCAATTCGGGATCTATTTTTTATGGTCCACTTATATTTACCAATAGTCCTGCATAGTATGATCTTTTAGATGAAATAATGTTCAATTAAAACACATGAAGGTAAATGTTAAAAGTCAATACCTCTCAAAGGATACATCCATCGACACTGAACAATCCCTCCAAGTTGTGCCTTTCGCACAAGGTGAATTGGAAGATGCTCCATAACATAAAAAAAACAAGTGGAAAATTTTTTGACAACTGGTTTAAGGTTAAGAGAATGTTGATATCCATCAAAGATAGATTCTCCTCCCTTAATGTGTTAGAACATAATCTTTGAAAAATAAGCTTATCTCTGTTATGGGCTTCCAAATTCTATCGGGTAATGCACAGAATGCAATAGGCATCAATGACTCCATGAAATTGTGACAATCATGGATCTTCATAGAAGTCAACTTTTCTTCCTTCATGTCAGCACACCTAGACAAATTTGACGCATATCCATCTGGCATTCTCAAATTATTAACCCAATCACAAATCACTCTTCTATCCTCCAAAGTGAATGGTAACTAGCCTTGGGCTTCTGAATCTTATTGTTTAAGTATGTCAGGTACAACTCACTGCACCGACAATACTCCTTCAAGTCCATCCTGGCCTTTAAGTTATCTTTTGTTTTGTTGCTTACATCCATCACAGTATTAAACAAGTTGCAAAGAAGTTTTTCTCCATATGCATGGGATCCAGATTATGAGGCAGAAGATTATCCTTCCAGTAATATAACTCCCAAAATATTCTCCATTTAGTCCAGTTATGTGTAATACCATAACCAGGTATCTTGGATGGTGGAGACTCTGTTACCTTGGGCAGATTCCTCACTCTGTCCCAAATTTTTTCTCGCGACAAAATTAGCAGTGGTTCCTCAAAATCAGTCTTATTCTTCATAAAATCACTAGTATTTCTCCTAAACTCATGTTGCATTGGCAAGAATCAACGGTGACAGTCAAACCATGAGTTTTTACCCCCATGTTTTAAAATGAATGCTTTTGTGTCTTCCATACAACAAGGGTAAGCTAACTTTCCCGAAGTCGACCACCCAGACATTATTCCATAAGCAAGAAAGTCATTTATAGTCCACATTAAAGTAGCACACAATCTAAAATTTTGTTTCATTGATACATCATATGCTTCCACACCTTCATGCCACAATAAGTTCTCATCAATATATGGCTGCAGGTATACATCAATCAAAACTTTTGGATTACAAGGACTTAGAATTATGCAAGTTAGAAATATATACTGACTCGTCATACACAATTTAGGCGGGAGATTATAAGGAGTCACAAACACTAGCCAACATGAATATGGTGTAACTGAGATAGAAAATGGAGTAAATCCATCAGTAGATAATCCCAACCTAATGTTTCTTAGTTCACTAGAAAAATTCGAATACACACTATCAAAATGCTTCCACGCTTCTCTATCTGACAGATGACATAAAACATCAGGTGGTCTTTTATTTTCATAGTGCGATCTCATATGAGGGGCAGAACTCATTGATGCATACAACCTCTTTAACCATGGTATAAGGGGTAAGTAATGCCTCGACTTCACAGGAACTTTCTTCCCTTTGGCATGTGTGACTTTCTTATAACGAGGCTGATTACAAAATTTGCAATATTCTAAATTTGCATCTTTCTTATAGAATAACATGCAACCTTTCTCGCAACAGTGAATCCTCTCTGATGAAAGTCCTAACTTAGAAACCAACTTCTTTGTTGTATAGAAATCTTTGGGTAAGTCAAGTTTATTTGGATTAAGTTCATTCATAAGTCCAATGATAGAGTTCATGCCCTCTTGAGAAATAGAATAATCTGATTTAATACTCAGTAACCGAACGATAACAGATAACGTAGAATGCACTGATCCTTCATACCATGGATGACTAGCTTTCTTTAATTGTTCGTCTGTTCGTAAAAGTGATTAACCTCATCATTTGGTTCATTTTGAGCCCCTGAGTGTGTCCCAAAAGCATCCCTGACCATCTCACTATATCGTGAACTTTCAACATTATTCTCTTTTATTGGACTTTCAACATAATTCTGAAAAGCAAAATTATTAGCAGCACTACTCTCTCCATGAGCTGTCCACACAGTATAATTCAACATAAAACCCTTTCTATAAAGATGTAACATAACATCATTTGGACTCAATAACTTGCAACACTTGCAATTCCAACAAGGACACCTAATTGTCCCTTTAATAAGAAAATCATTAAGTGTCATTGCTTTATCAATAAATCCAGCTACCCCAGCTGTATATTCCTCCCTCAACCCCACACGGTTAAGATAAAGTCTATTATACATCCATGTACAATCTTCATTTTCCATCTACACAAGAACGACAACAATAATAATAGAGAAGAGAAATAAAACAATAACAGGGTTGTTTAGTGATGCTACTATGCAGTGAACACAAGCAGAAAACTAAGAGGTTCAATACAACATAGTAAAGCAACCAACAACAATGGAATATTTTAATTAAAAGAATAATTCTTTTTATCAGTGAAAGGAATCCAATCCATGTGATAGCTTCAAAAACAAGATAAAAGATAGGCAAAAAGGGAGACAAGCAAATGAGGTATAGAATTTAAAAGAAGAAAATAAAAAGAAAATACATGGGATTGTTAATTGTAGTAGTAGTTAACTTCTATTTGGGTAGTTGTCATATTTGGGTACCATTTTTTTAATTTGTGTCCATATAGTGAGCTACGTATTTCAAAGACAGAAAACACAAAAGATTGTCTAACTTACCACAATTCAGTAACCTTAGCTTATAATTTATCTCTTCCTTGTTCAATAGAAGAATTGCTCCTTATACAAGACAATGACTTAGTCGGCCAACTCATTGTTCCTTTAATGTTTCCTGTTTATACACCCAAAAGTCACTTTCTTTGTATAGAGAAATGAGAGATTTTTTCTTTCTTTTGTTTCCGTTTTTCTGCTTAGTATAGAGTTTAATCATATGAATGAGGATCACAACAAGTTCATTTGAAAAATGATGCATATGTCTTTTTCACCAAAAAAATCTGTCTGGCATGCTATATGGATTTACAAATACAAATACATGCACGTACGAGCAAATATAATCAATCATTAATTCAATATGTAACCATCTCCAGTTCATGAAATTTTTTTCAAAAACAAAGATAAAAATAATATACAAAAACACTTCCATTTATTAAAGAGACAATACATTTAGCTAAATACAAATCCATACAAAGTAGACGATCTTGAGACAAACCAAGCATAAGAAACTTATTACAACATTCTTTTTTTTCTTATGGAACAACAAACAAGACAATCAATTCAACAAAATGATGGCATAAGGTTCATTCAACGATCAAAAGTGGATCATGATACACTCTTTTTTGGAACGGAGTACATAACTACAAATACTGAAAGTGAACTTAACACTGAACTGATATGTTAGGCTCGACTAATATAGCTATATATGTTTATCTAACCACAATCTATTTGACCTTATATATTATAAGTGGAGAAACAACTTTGCAGCCACACTTCAAACAACAAAGTTACAGTCCAAAGCAGCTTTGCAGGGAAATAAGATAGGCTCAAAATATTATTGCTATGCCAGTAATTTGTGCACATTATAAACAAAAATGTTTAAGAACAACAGTAGTTCCTCCTGTCCAGCAGATATCTCAGACCTATTAGCATTTCTGCTTCTATCAATCGTCAAACAGTAGGTATTGCTTAATTAGATCCAGAAACTAGTAAACCAACAGTTTATTGTGCAAATTCTAAAAATCAAAAAATAGAAATTTAGTGTGCGAATTCCATATCAGCTTTTTTAAACCAAAAATTAGACAAAAATTGAAAATGGAGAAGAAGACTTCTAAGAATGACAACAAGGCTTCGAGAAAAGGCAAAAACTCTTACCTGTTGAGAGCAAAAGCAAAAATCTTCTTAGGTCTCTACAGAATAACTAAAGAAAACATAAGCAAATTTGTGTTAGAAACGAAAATCATAAGTAAAAGAAAATTTTTCTTAGAGACAAATCACACCTCTAGGCAGCTTCCAACTTAAAAATGTTGTGGTCGCCGGCACCGTTAAGACCACCGATTACGTCATCGTCGTCGCCGTTAACAGTCGACCAATGTCGTCGTCGTTGTCGCTATAGTCGCCGTAGCTGAGAGAGAGAGGAGGGTTAGAGAGTAAGAGAGAATTGGAAAAGTGGCTTAGAAAGAGACGACTCATAACTTATATAATAACATTTCCGACTACTTCAGTCGGTAGCTATTTTAATAAAATTAATTATTTAACGTTTCTTACTACAGTAGTCGGAAATATATTTAATAGTTTATTTAAATAGTTATTTAATTTTTGTATAAGGGTCGAATTATATATTTAATAATATATTTATTTAATTATTTATGTTTTCAACTATAATAGTCAGAAATAAATATTTTTAATTTATTTAAACAGTTAATTAATTTTTTATAAGAGTTTGATTATATGTTAAATAATACATTTATTTAATTATTTTTATTTCCGACTACGGTGGTCGGAAAAGAATATTTAATAATTTATATAATTAATTATTTAATCTTCGTATAAGAAAATGATTATATATTTAGTAATATATTTATTTTATTCTTTTTTTTTCAACTACAGTAGTCAGAATGTACATTTCCCGCAATTTTCTGTCAAACATTCTTAGTATATATTAGTAATTTATTTATTTAATATTTTCGACAATAGTAGTCGGAACTACATATTTAATTATTTATTTAAATAATTATTTAATTTTTGTATAAGGGTCTAATTATATATTTAATAATATATTTATTAAATTATTTATATTTTCGACTACAGTAGTTGGAAATACATATTTAATTATTTATTTAATTTTAGTATAAGGTTCTAATTATATATTTAATGATATATTTATTTAATTATTAATATTTTTGACTCCACTAGTCAAAAATAAATATTTTATGTTGTTATTTAATTATTGTATAATGGTCTGATTATATATTTAATAATATATTTATTTAATTTTTTTATTTTCGACTACGATGGTCGAAAATAAATATTTAATAATTTATATATTAATTATTTAATTTTCGTATAAGTTTTTGATTATATATTTAGTAATATATTTATTTTATTATTTTATTACTGACTATAGTAGTCAGAATATATATTTCCTGCAATTTCCCGTCAAACATTCTGACTGTGTTGTCACAAATACTTTCGGAATAATATTTTATAAAAAATAAAAATAAAAAAGTATATTTTCCGATCGAAGTAGTCGAAAATTTCCAACTACTTTTTTCAATCGGAAATTTTCAGTCGAAAAATAGAGATTTTCTGGTAGTGATCCTTATTACCAAAAAAAATTAATATAAGTCGGCTAGTTACCAAAAAAAAAATATAGAACTGAGGTGTTCAATAATATCATGAAAACTGAAGGGTGGACTTGACTGTTTAGGGTAACTTTGTTAATGTCATTCGAGTTGCCCCTAGCAAAGCTATAGCCTGTAGAGGTATAAATTAAGTCTTCTCCCCTTATATTTTTTTATATTGTAAAAGCTTGACTTTAGGCCTTATTTATGCTACTCGTGTTTGTCTTTGAAAAAAATGATCTCATTAAAAGTTGTTCTTTTTATTATATAAATTATTTACATAGACGATGGTATTTTTCGTCAAGTCTCAAAAAGCTTGAAATTTTGTGTCGACGTTTACTACAATACAACTGACATAAGTTGTCATCGTTCAAACAATGATTGTTCTCTTACTTGAAATTAATATTTTTTTCGGTTGGCACTTTGGTCAGTGGATAAGGTATATATGGAACAAGATAGAATCTAATGACACTTTCTTTGGTTATGAACTTTCTCTAAATCAAGTAAATGTTTTGTGTGACATTGTTTTTCTAACCTGAAGCGTTGCATGTATGAAATAACTTCTTGTGAGAAATCATTGCTTGGAATGCGGCTTACACAACCCCTTACTCCATTCTCTTCCCACACAAGACTGGTGAAGAGAATCCCTTAGCAAACCATTAGCAATGCTCTATTTGAAGAATTATATGCATTATGACTTCAGGAATCTATAATCAGTGCCTTTAACATTACTTGTTTAGCCTCATATTTTCTTTTTGTGTATTGAAGTTAGCCTGCTATATTGGATTGTTGTAATACACTAGGTATGTTGTTGTTGTTGTTGTAAGAATGAACCCAAAATGGAACCAATAAGACCTAATAAAGGCCTAAAAAGTCCCAACACATTGTGTATGTCATTTCCCTTTTTCCTTTCGTGGATCACTTATAATCAGCTCATACTTGTAAATAAATACTTTCAGTTCTTGCAATGAAATCTAAGGTATAACGATTTCTGGCTTAAGATTATGTCCAAGTTTATTTCGAGCATCGTATTTACCCCTACAACAGCAGTTGTGTTGTTGTGTGTTGTACGAGACATATTTGAATGATATGGTAAATGGAATTAACCTACTTCTATCGCTTGTCTTTGCTATGCTGATTGTTGTTCTTATTTAGTCTCTCGATCCATTATCGGTTCTATGCGGTGTTTTTCTGTTGAAATCAAAGTTGTATTTCACTATGTCGAAGAACTCAGGCTGGAAGTTTATCATATTTTATGATATTGTTCATCCTAAACCATAATTTATTTTTGTCGTCTCAAAACATAGTTCCAATGTGATATATATGTGCAATGCTCAGCATCTAAGAGAATGGGAAAAAAGCAACAGGATGTGAATTTTAGTGTTTCGTTCTGAGTTTTAATCATATCTAGAACTTAGCACAGAGCTTAATTACTGGGCAGAGGTAATTTCGCGATCTCATCCAATGCCTTTTGAGATTTTTTATGTAACACCTGCAAGGTTGAGGCATGATAATATAAGTACTCAGCTATGATGATATCTGTGTTTTACTATATTCTTTAATTGCCCATTACTAATTGAAGTTCTATTATGGTTTGTGTTGTACTATATTTAGGAAAAAATTGAACTCACAGTAAGTCAAAGCACCGTGGATGAGTCTGAAGTTTCCCCCAATGATGTTATTGGTAAGGTACTAGGAAAAGAGCACTCTGGAAGGGTAAGGTGCTTGGGATTAGGAGTTGTTCCAAGAAGATCCTTTAAGCAAGCACGTCCTCATTTTGGTAGTATGAGTTCTTCAAGTAGTAACAGTTCATGTCCATCCAATTGCCAAGAAAACTACACTCAAATGTTAAATGCTCATAAGCAAAGCCAAGAGAACTACAAAGAAATGGTGAATTCTGACAATCTAATGATGAACTCCTTCAAGGCATATATGATAATTTGCAGGATTTTTCACTTCTCCTAGAGTAAACAATTTTCTTGAATTACCTTTTTCATTTGAAAAAAAATTAAGTTGATATATTGTTATAAAATAATTAGCATTCAAAGAACTTTTATAATTACTATTTTTATTTATACTTTTGCAGCCAAGTAATGCATCTAGTGGACCTCTTTCGGATATGAATGGGAAGATCATTTGGTGATAGTTATTCTAGCGATAATCATTGAAGTTTCTTGTAATTGTATTTGTAATTATGACAATGTTATCGAATCGTTGGAGTAATATTGTGTTTATATTAAATTAGTCTTTAAGACTAATGACAACACTTTGTGGTACGTTTTTATGATCTAATATATTTTAATTTTTATTGTTATTAAGATGTATTTTTGTTTGATCCAAGTACAGTGAATGATATATATATATATATATATATATGAAAATTATTAAATAATATTCAAATTTAAATATTGATCCTGAAGACTATAATTATTCTTTTTTTAAAATATCAAAGTGAAATGTGGGGATCTTGACCCCTGCAATTTATATAGAACAAAAATTTTGGTAGTAGGTTTAGTTTACGTATTGTGGGGGGTTTTAACCGCCGCTAGACAACCACCACTAAAAGATTGCGGCGGTAAATAAAAATCGTTGTAAACTGATTGCGACGCTTGTAATTTCGGGGATTTTGAAAATCGCCCCGCTGTCGTTTTGTAGGGGTTGCCGACCTCCGCAATTTGTAAATATAACCCCTGCAAAGGGAGCTGTTTTTTGTAGTGCTTCATAGCTATAATATGTTTTTTTAAGAGAAAATAGACAGTATGGTGCTAAAAATCATTCTAAAAAACTGAAAGGGGATCGAACACTGAAAATGCAGTGTTGAGCGGAGATTGAACCCACGCTGCTGGAGTAAAACTCCGCCGTTTCAACCACTTGCACCACCAATTCCTTTGATATTGTGGATGTCAAGCATAGCATTTATACATTAACTGATACATATACACATAAATATACAGAGCTTCAACTGAGAAGTGTGGATGCCGTGGCACCCCAAACCTTCTACATAGATCTGCCCCCTGCTTAGGGGTCGTTTGGTACAGGGGTCGTTTGGTACAAGCAATGCCGGCTCAAGATGGAGGCAACTAAAGCCATTGCTTTAGGCCCCCTAAAATACAAGGCCTCATAATTTCATTAGTATTAATGTTATACAATATATATTATAGAATCAACACTATTATTATTTTCAAAAAATTAGATTTACGCTTGTCTTTTAGAAATTTTATAAAATTTAGCTACAAAAAATTATATGTTATTTAGATAAACACTTCCTCCATTTATTTTATGTGCCACTTTTTACTTTTTGGCAATCAATTTCACTAATTTTGGAAGCTAAATAAGATAAAATTAATATAATATTTCAAAATTTTGATGTTCAAAAACTATATAAAATGTACTATATATTACATTTTCCCCATGTCAACATAAAGAAAAAATATATTCAATATAAGAGTCAAAATTTATATAGTTTGACTCTCCATGTCAATTAATTCTCTTCATTTAATTATCTCAATTTTGTAGTACTAAGCATATGTTAATTTTTCGTTTCAAACATTTGGAATATATAGTTCTAAGTTTATTTTGAATTGAATTAATGATTTGATTCACTCTTTATAACAAATAATCAACTCCAAAATTAGTAGATGGGAATTTGTTTGTCTTTCTATTATAATATAGTCATTAATAAAAAAAAATTCTCATATCGTTTACTTATTACGAAATTTAAGTAATCTGTCTGTTTCAATTTATGTGACATTTTTTCTTATTAATTAAATGTAATGGCCACTTTTAAAAGCTGGCTTTAGGCCACAAATCCTGTTGAGCCGTCCCTGGGTACAAGGAATAACTAATCCCGGAATTAATTTTAAGATGAGCTTATCCCGGAATTGAGATCAAATGCATGAAAGTTATCATCCCGAGATAACTTGTTTCCCAACCAAACAACCCCTTAAAATGTTGCTTGTCACTTACACTTGTTAGAAGTGATATATTAACTTTAACCGATAAAAAAATAATTAAAACAAGATGTTTTATGATTAATAATACACAGCTTAGTGACATTAATTTTTTATGAGGAAAAGATATGCAAGCACGATCCTTGTATCATTTAAACGTGATCCATAGAAGCAGGACCGCTGACTGTATGGTAAACTGTACACCTCTCGGCAGTCCAAAGTGTAACACGACTGCAAATTGTGTTGCTGCCAATGCTGCAGCTTCCTGCTCCACCAACGATGAATATAAGTTTTTTGATCAGTAAAAACTAAAGAAACATGACATCTATGCAGGACCAGCAAAAACTAATACCACCTCTCTTTGTCTGCGGTACTGCAAAATGCTGATGGCCCATAGCATGATGTAGCAGGGTAAAAGAAAGCCAACTGCTCGAAGCAAGAAAAGCTGCAGAGATGAATCAATTAGATCCACCGTTAATTAAGAAGAAAAAACTATTTTATGAGAAACAGACAGATGGCAACCATATAGCCAACTTACCAAAAAGAAAGCAGTTGGATCTTCATCTTCTCAATCAGTATCTGTCACTAAAAATAAACATTTAAGGTTGGACGGTAAGTAAACAAGGATGGTCCATCATAACACACCCGGAACAAGTGGAAAATCTGGGGAGGGTAATCACAAAGTGGAAATCTAGGGAGGGTAAGACCTATCTATGTGGGTAGAGAGGTTATTTCCGATAAATTATCAGCTCAAAAAGTGATGTTATTCAGAAAAATATCAAGCAAAAGAAGTGATAGCAAAATATCAAGCTACGGAGCAAAAAGGAACACAATAGATGGCAAAAAACATTGAAGGAAAAAAAACTACGTGATCGCTAGTCCCTGCCTCTCCAACCTAACGGGCAACCACAGTCAGCTACTTACTAACCTTCATGGCTTCCTTATATCATGTCCGTCCTCAGTAAGCTGAAGTTGTGCCATGCTCTAATAACCTACTTCCAACAAGATGGTCGAAAATAAACAAGCTATTTCGCCCGTTTAACAACCCAAATGCCCACGTCGACCCAAACGTCTTACACTAGGACACTGCCCAGTCTCCCTGGCACGCCCCGATCGTTTTCCACCCACAGCACGCTCGGAACCCGAGCCCACCCCCGCAACCGTGGGCTATAGCACACCGATTTGGCCCAAAAATGCCCTTGGTTGTGCCGTTTCTCCCGTTTGACCACCCAAATGGCTCCAGCCTTAGGTTGGTGTTGTGGTGCGCGAGTGCCGAATACATAGTGCGCTTGTTGCGGGTGCACGAGCGCGTACGTGCCAAGCACATAATTCATAGTTTAGGATGCATGGTGGTCATTGTGCCCAAGGTTCCAAGGTGTATTCGTGCACTTAGCGCATCGTGCACCGGTGCGCAAGGTTATTAATGTGCCCATGGTGTTATTCGTGCATGGTGCACGGTACCCATGGCCTGTGGATTTTTGGTGCACCGGTGCCCATAGTGCCTTAGGGCTATTGATGCACGGTGCACAACGCCCATGGCCTGTGGTGCTTTTAGTGCACCAGTGCCCATGGCGCCATTGGTACCTTGGTTCCCTGTGGCTATTGGCTCTTAGGTGCACCGGTGCCCATGGTGCCTTGGGGCTATTGGCTTCTTGGTGCACGCTGCACATAGTACCATGGTGCTTTCGGGCCGTTGTCTTTATAGTGCACTGGTGCCATGAGGCGTTGGGGATGTAGGTGCTTTTTGCATGGTTCCTATGGTCCCATAGTGTCTTGGGGACATTGGCTCCTTGGTGCACCGGTGCCCATGGTGCCTTGGGGCCATTGTCTCCTTGGTGCACTGGTGTCATGAGGCGTTGGCGTCGTAGGTGCTTGGTGTATAGTTCCTATGGTCCCATGGTGCCTTAGAGCCATTGGCTCCTTGGTGCAACGATGCCCATGGTGTCTAGGGGCCATTGGTGCACAACAAATAATTATTTTACTCACCTGAAATTATATCCATAACAGCTTCTTTAACGCCATCAAAATCGCTGGAATCATAATTTTCTGCTTCAGAATCAACCACATCAACAATTTGATTTGAAACCCTAATTTTCAAATTGGAGTGTCTTGGGGGATAATTTGATGGGGACTTTTGTTAAATTCATGTTCCCTATATCAGAATTAGTGGCTAAGCTTTGACCAATTTCTTTGACATTACTCCAAACACCATGCTCGGCCAAATTCCCAACTGCCAGATCATCAGAAAACTAATTCGAAGGATTAGAGCATACCTTTGATGGGGATTTAGTCATTTGATCACTTCCAGATGCTTGTTTAATTAAATCACGGTGGGAATTATCAGAATTAGTCCTTAATCTCTCATTTTCCACTGATTTTGGTAAATTAGGTTTCAAAACCCCAATTTTTAAATTGGAATCATTTGGAGTTTAATCACTTAAGGCTTTTGCCTTAGAAATACTCCTTACCTCCCCAGAAATTGAATTACATAGAGAATTTTCAACTTCGTCAAAATTTTTTCAATCGACGAAGTTTTGGACTTTTCCGACATTGAAAAGAGTGTTATCAGTGTCGTTTTTTCTAGGATTTGAATGGTATGCCCGTCACCGGAGTTTTGGCCTTTTTCGACAATGAAAAGAGTATTAGCATTGTCATTTTTATTGGGATTTGAATAGTATGCGTGGATGATCTCCTCCATCTGTCCCTATTCTTGCATGTTCATGAATTTGCATTGAAGATGATGGGATTCAATTTTGCATAATCTGCGATGTTCTCCTGGCGACTTTAGAATTGTTGTGTTCAAGTCCATCAATTGAATTGTTGTAATCAATTAAATCATTAAACTTAGGCAAATTATGTTGTTTACGATCAATTGTTTGACTTGGAATATATTCCTTGTTTGCCGAATCATTATCGGTAATAAAATTTTGCTTCAACTCCTATTTTTCGCCAGAAAATACCCCACTAATCGCTTTTAGTTTTTCAAATTTCTGAGAGTTGTGGCTTGTGGGAGGAGTTTTTGTGTGATTCTTTTTTGAGTTTGGTTCGCATTATTGTTGCATTCTTCTTGTGACTGGTCCGGTGGCCGGAAAAGCTCTACCTGCTGCAACACAACTATGCCGCCAGAAATAGTAAAGAAATGCTAGAGAGAAGTGAGAGAATTTTTTAGAGAGAGAAAAAATCAAGAAAATGAAAAGCGGTAGGGTTTAGACTTTAGGGTTTAGAGATTTATTTAAAGAAAATGAAATCCAAAACCTTAAACTCTAACCCCAGACCCTGAGTTCGAATCCAAAATCGTGAACCTCAAACCCTGAACGTCTTTCATCAGGTGAATTTAAAAATTGACTCCGAATTTATGTACAAATGGATCAATCTGTATACAAATCCTCCTTAGATCGTTTGACTGCCCATATGGCCATGCCGACCCAATCAGCCCATACTACACCGCTCCTCAGCAGCCCTGGCACGCCCTGGTCGATTTTCGGCCCACAGCACGCTCGGACTCCGGGCTCACCCCCACAACCGTGGACTATACAATACTGATTTAGCTTAAAAGTGCCCCCGTTCGTGTCGTTTTGTCTGTTTGTCCACCCAAATGGCCACACCGACCCAATCGACCCACACTAGGCCACTCTCCAGCTTTTCTGTCACGCCCCGATCGATTTTTGACCCACAGCATGCCTGGACTCCAGGCTCACCCCCATGATCGTGGGCTATAGCATACTGATTTGGCCCAAACGCCCCTATTCGCGCCGTTATGTCCGTTTGACCACCCAAATCGCAACGCCAACCCAAACGACCTATACTAGGCCACACTCTTGCCTCCCTGGCACGCTCCGATTGATTTTTGTCCTATAGCAAGCCCGAGCTGATACGGTTGATGATACGGTTAAGACAACCTCCACAGGTACACGGCCTTTCACACGAAGCCAAGCTCGGGAATTACAAGCACTCCAAGCCTTGTTCATGCAAATGGCCGTGTGTGAGTTGGTGATCGAACCAACCAAGGACCTAAACGTTTTTATGTGTGAAGAGAGGTCCTAAAGTGTAATAAAATACTCTCCAAGGTTGGCACAAGAAAGCAAGGGCGGATGGGTCATTTTGCTCCTTTTTGTTGTAGTATAAATAGAACATGATAGTGAGATATCCCTTAGTTTTTGAAAGCTGAAATTTGTAACCTAAAAACACAAACATTTTCCTCTCTCTTCTTCTCCAAGAAGCCGTCCCTAGATCTCACAAGTAGAGGGATACTTGTGTTGTCTCTTTGGCTAGAAACAAGGGTTTTGAGGTTGTTGAGTGCCTCTTGGTCCTCGTAAGAACTTGGTGTTTATATTCATTAGACTTAGGGTCCTCTCTTGATGTTAGGGTTCTTAGTTTCTTGAATGTTATATGTCAAGTTATCTATCTTTCTTTATCTTGTTGTTGTTGTGTTGATTTTGTTATCTTGAAAGTCTAGTGAAGCCGTGTGGGGCTCTTTCGATTCACTAGCACTTGTTTTCTATCTTGTTGTTCTCAGATTGTGGCTTGAAAACCGAAACTAGTTCTTGATGTAAGCTAAAAAAACTAAAAACCTAAAACTTGTGTTCTTGTGTTGTTGGGCTGAAATCCGAACTCTTGGTGTTGTTGGTTTGATCTTGTATCATTTGGTATCAAAGCAAGACCGGTTGTGTTCCAACATAACCCATCTTGGGCTAGTTCACGGATTAAACAAACTACAAAAAAAAAAAAATCTGAAATCTGTCCACTAAAAGTTGAAACCGAGAATGATGTTGTATGTTTAGATCTAGGTGTTGTTTTGCTTGTTTAGTGAGTTTCTAGTGTTGGTTTCTTTCTCACCAACACTAAGGTGTCTAGATCCGAAAGTTGAGCTTGAAACTTGAATATTGTGTAGTGACTTGTAGTGGCCGAAAGTTGTATGTGTTGAGAACCAAAAGCAAATCGGTGGTTGTGTGTTTGTGTGCTAAAGAAGTTGTTGAAGTTTGTTGAAGTGTTCATCTTTGAACTTGTCAACTTGTCATCTTGTTGAAGTGTTCATCTTGTTGTATACTCAAGTGGGAAAATTATAAAGTTGTTGTGAAAGACTTGCACCCATCACCTTGTAGTCTTGTCAATCAAGTTCCCTAAATCAAGGAGCCTTGTTTTGTGGAATTTGCCAACCAAACCCACTTGTCTTGAGTTTGAAAAAGAGTTAAGACTTCAAAATTTTAGTTTTCCCACCAAAAACACTTTTCAAATTATCACAAGTTGTGTGAATATTTGATCAAGGCAAAAAAATAAATAAAAATAATGATATAAATCCGAAGAGAAGAAGAACGTGTGGGGGCCAATGCATGCTACCATGTTACTATAAGCTCAACTTAGGATATTCTTTGGTTGCTAATTGTTGATTCTTGGTTTCCCTTACTTGGTCTTAGAACTAATTAACAAACTAGTATTTTTCCCACTAGGTTGTCAACTAGTTCCTTGAGCTGTTTATTCGTGTCAACGATTATTTGTGTGCTTTTATTCGTTTGAACGAATTGCTGAATTTTGACTCTAGTCCGGCAAGAATTCTTTGAGTCTTCAAACAAGAATCCATTCCGGACAAGAGCTCACTCATACCTTGAACATCTCACGGTTACTAGCCAATTATACAACACTTGTGGAACACGAACTTGTGGTGAACTAAAACGGCTAATACCTTGACAATGGAAGGAACAACGTCTCATAATGCGGATACTAGTGCCCTTGACTCAATGAGGGCCACTCTTGAGGCCGTTACTCGGACACTTGAAAGGATGAATTCGGAATTTGGGGCCGTGAGAGGGGACTTGGCAGCAATAAGGGGGGAAGTATCGACTATTAGCGGGAGATTGGATCAAGTGGAGAGTCAAAGGAACTCTCGTCCATCTACTCCTCTACACGTATCTACCAATGGTCATGATAGGACCTCCTCCGCAACCATCACCCCCGAAATGATCCACCAAATGCTAAATGCACCCCAAGCTCCACTAAATACCGCAAACCAATCTACCAATTTTCCTCCAAACCGAGACTCTACTAGACCACTACATCTCCAAGCTCCTCCAATTCCGCAAGAGGGATTTGGGCGCCAAGTACCTCCACTAAATCCGAACCCTCCATTCCAAGCTCCATTAAACCAAAGACCACAAATTCCAAATCCCCCGAATCAAAATGGCCAAGGCCGACCAGCCCACTTTGAAGGGTACGGTAGAGAGGAGTATGATGGAGAGGGAGCCTTTGAGGATGCTTATATGAGGGAGGAGGAGTTAAGAGGGGGTCGGGGAGAACCTAGGAGATACCGGGGGTATGGAGATAGGGGAAACCGACACCAAGAGAGAGACGTAGGCATCAACACCATCAAGTTGAGCCTACCTATCTTTAAGGGTGAAAGTGACCCCGAGGCCTACTTAACTTGGGAATCGGCTTGTGACAAAGTTTTCCAAGTTAATGACATCTCGGAAGAAAAGAAGAGTTGCTATGCTATAGCTCACCTCGAGGGCTATGCTAACACTTGGTGGGAGTATGTTAAACGATTTGGTAATGAATTGGTTGATGGGCAGCCACCACCTTGGTATCGGTTAAGGTATTTGATGAGACAACGATACCTTCCCGAGAGGTACCGACATGAATTGCTTGCTAGATTATATGGCTTGCGGCAAGGAGGCAAGAGTGTGATGGCCTATTTTGACGAGTTCCAACAACTCATGTTGAAACTTGATCACCGTGGGGAACAAATCAGCCACGACATCATCCGGTTCAAGTGTGGATTGAACAAAGAAATCTCCATTCACTTGACCCTTCATCGGTTCGAAACTATTGACGGTATATTCCAAGCGGCCCTAGAGATTGAAAGGGAACTCAAGGAGAGATCAACCTTCAAGGCAAGGGTCCAAACCCCCGCGGGTTGGACCAAAAACAAGGACCCAACCAGTCCTACGAAGCTGCCCGAATCCAAAACAGTCCCTAAGTTTCCTCCGAAGCCGGAGGCTCACAAATACCCCAACCCAAAGGGGTTCCAATGTTTCAAGTGCCAAGTTGGGGGCATAAGGCCAATGAATGTCCGAACCGGCGTAATGTGATCCTACGGGAAGGAAAAGTATACTACCTTGGTGAGGAGGTGGTTTCCGAAAGGGGGGAGGTTGAGGCCGAGCCTCAAGATGGAGAGGAAGCCGAAAATGAACCGAATGAGGAAGGAGTAGATGATAGTGAAGATGTCTATCCACAAGAAGGGGAGTGTGTGGTTCCAAACTTTGTGGTTAGACGTGTCATGATTAGTAAGGCGGTAGATGACCCGAGCCAAAGGGAAAATCTATTCCATACTAAGTGCCTTGTAAAGGGGAGTGTGTGCACCTTGGTAATTGATAGTGGTAGTTGTACCAATGTTGCGAGCCATGCTATGGTAAACTTCTTGAAGCTACCGACTACACCACACACTAGTCCTTACAAGATACAATGGTTGAACGATTGTGGTGAATTGAAGGTCACACGGCAATGTGTGATTCGGTTTAAGGTGGGCAACTACCACGATGAGGTGCTTTGTGACGTGATTCCAATGCAAGCATGTCACTTGTTGTTAGGTAGACCATGGCAATATGATAGGTCTACTAAACACGATGGGAGGTCCAACCGGTACACACTTGAGAGGGATGGCCGAAAGGTCATACTTCACCCTCTATCACCCTCCCAAGTAAATGATTGGCATCAAAAGATGAGGGAGTTAAAGGGAAGAGGGAAGGAAGCCGAAAAGGGAGAAAAAGGGGGGGATGCCGTAGGTGAGGAAGTAGGGACCTCCGAGGTTGCTCCGACGCCAAGGGAGGGGGAAAACGTAGTGATGTTGGCTAGGAGGAAAGAACTCTTCATGGACCATGATGAGCACAAGCCGATGCTACTATTGGCCCTTTGTTTTAATACTAACCCCACTAATTCTTCCATTTCTCCTTTGATTTCTTGTGTGTTGCAGGAGTATGACGATGTATTCCCTCAAGAACTTCCGCAAGGACTGCCCCCACTTCGGGGAATTGAACACCAAATTGATTTGGTGCCGGGATCACAGCTTCCAAACAAACCGGCCTATAGGAGCAATCCTATGGACACTAAGGAACTTGAAAGACAAGTTGAGGAGCTTCTCAACAAGGGATATATCAAGGAAAGCTTGAGTCCGTGTGCTGTCCCGGTGCTTTTGGTGCCAAAGAAGGACGGAACTTGGCGCATGTGCGTCGATTGTAGAGCCATCAACAAAATCACTATAAGGTATCGTCATCCGATCCCTAGGCTAGATGATATGCTAGATGAGCTCCACGGATCTTGTGTGTTTTCTAAAGTGGACCTTAGGAGCGGCTATCACCAAATTCGCATGCAACCCGGTGATGAGTGGAAGACCGCATTCAAGACCAAATTCGGTCTATATGAGTGGCTGGTCATGCCATTCGGCCTTACCAATGCTCCTAGCACATTTATGAGGCTAATGAATCATGTAATGAAGCCTTATATTGGAAAGTTTGTGGTGGTTTACTTTGATGATGTGTTGGTTTATAGTAAGTCTATTGATGATCATGTGATGCATTTGAGATGTGTGTTTGATGTACTCCGAAAGGAAAAACTGTATGCCAACATGGAGAAGTGTTCTTTTGGTGTTGATAAAGTAGTATTCTTGGGTTTTGTCGTGAGCTCAAGGGGTGTGGAAGTGGACGACTCCAAGATAGACTCTATACGAAGTTGGCCGACCCCTAAGACTATTTGAGAAATCCGAAGTTTCCACGGGTTGGCAAGCTTTTATAGGAGGTTTGTCAAAGGATTTAGCTCCATAGCAGCCCCCTTGACCGAGGTAATTCGAAAGGACGGACCCTTTAAGTGGGGTGAAGAGCAAGCTAGGGCTTTTGAGGCCTTGAAAGCTACGCTCATCTCGGCGCCCTTTGTTGCAATTGCCCGATTTTGATAAGATGTTTGAAATAGAGTGTGATGCTAGTAAGGTTGGCATCGGGGCTGTTTTGATGCAAGAAGGTAAGCCCGTTGCTTACTTCAGTGAAAAGCTCAAAGGGGCAACTCTTAATTACTCGACTTATGATTTGGAGTTGTACGCCCTTGTTAGAGCCTTGGGAAATTGGCAACATTATTTGTGGCCTAAGGAGTTTGTGATACGAACGGATCATGAGTCGTTGAAACACCTTAAGAGTCAAGACAAGCTGAATAGGCGTCATGCTAAGTGGATTGAGTTCATCGAGACTTTCCCTTATGTAATTCATTATAAAAGGGGGAAGGAAAATGTTGTTGCCGATGCCTTATCTTGGAAGCATGTGCTTGTTGCTACCTTGTCTTCGAAGTTGATGGGTTTTGAGAGCTTGCGGATGTTGTATCCCGAGGATCCTACCTTTGCTCCTATTTTTGGGGAATGCGAAGAGTGGGGAAGGGACCGTTGGCTTAAGGAGAATCACCATTCCTCCTACTCTCGGTTCGATGGGTATTTGTTCAAAGGGAGGAGGTTGTGTGTTCCTTCTAGTTCTTGGAGGGAATTATTTGTGAGGGAGGCCCATGACGGAGGCCTCATGGGTCACTTTGGGGTAGACAAGACCCTCGGCATCTTAGAGGAGAACTTCTATTGGCCCAAAATGCGCAAAGACGTCACTAGAATTTGTAGTCAATGCGTGGCATGCCGGAGTGCAAAATCCCGTCTCCACCCTCAAGGGTTATACACCCCACTCCCTACTCCCCTTAGAACTTGGCTAGACATCTCGATGGATTTCGTTTTGGGGCTGCCAAGGACTAGAAAGGGCCGAGATAGCATTTTTGTTGTTGTTGATAGATTCTCTAAAATGGCTCATTTTATTCCATGTGCTAAAACCGAGGACGCTCCTAGTGTCGCTTCATTATTTGTTGAACATGTTGTAAAGCTTCACGGGGTACCAAGGACCATTGTGAGTGATCGGGACTCCAAGTTCCTAAGTTTCTTTTGGAAGTCCATGTGGGGTAGGCTTGGCACGAAGTTACTTTTCTCCACGTCTTGCCACCCACAAACCGATGGCCAAACGGAGGTAGTAAATAGAACCTTAGGGTCTATGCTACGTTCTATGGTTAAAGGTAAACTGACTTCATGGGAAGAACACCTACCCTTGGTGGAATTTGCATACAATCGAGTAATACATTCGAGCACGGGAATGACTCCCTTCGAATGCGTTTACGGCCTAAATCCCCTTACCCCTTTAGATCTCACTCCTTTGTCTAGTGATCTCATGACCAGCTTAGATGGAAATAAAAGAGCCGAGGCCATGAAAAAGATGCATGAGACGGTGCGGATCAAGCTTGAAAAGAAGAACCAAGAGATTGCAAAAAGGGTAAACAAAGGGAGAAGGAGGCTTGTGCTTGAACCCGGAGATTGGGTGTGGGTGCATCTTCGGAAGGAGCGGTTTCCAGCTCAAAGGAAGTCCAAATTGCTGCCGAGGGGTGATGGTCCTTTCCAAGTACTTGAGAGGATCAATGACAACGCCTACAAGATTGACCTTCCACCGGAATATCAAGTGCACAACACTTTCAACGTTGGTGATCTCTCCCTCGTGGATGCGGTTGAAGATGGCCAAATGCCGAATTTGAGGTCAAATTCCTCTCAAGATGGAGAGGATGATACGGTTGATGATACGGTTAAGACAACCTCCACAGGTACACGGCCTTTCACACGAAGCCAAGCTCGGGAATTACAAGCACTCCAAGCCTTGTTCATGCAAATGGCCGTGTGTGAGTTGGTGATCGAACCAACCAAGGACCTAAACGTTTTTATGTGTGAAGAGAGGTCCTAAAGTGTAATAAAATACTCTCCAAGGTTGGCACAAGAAAGCAAGGGCGGATGGGTCATTTTGCTCCTTTTTGTTGTAGTATAAATAGAACATGATAGTGAGATATCCCTTAGTTTTTGAAAGCTGAAATTTGTAACCTAAAAACACAAACATTTTCCTCTCTCTTCTTCTCCAAGAAGCCGTCCCTAGATCTCACAAGTAGAGGGATACTTGTGTTGTCTCTTTGGCTAGAAACAAGGGTTTTGAGGTTGTTGAGTGCCTCTTGGTCCTCGTAAGAACTTGGTGTTTATATTCATTAGACTTAGGGTCCTCTCTTGATGTTAGAGTTCTTAGTTTCTTGAATGTTATATGTCAAGTTATCTATCTTTCTTTATCTTGTTGTTGTTGTGTTGATTTTGTTATCTTGAAAGTCTAGTGAAGCCGTGTGAGGCTCTTTCGATTCACTAGAACTTGTTTTCTATCTTGTTGTTCTCGGATTGTGGCTTGAAAACTGAAACTAGTTCTTGATGTAAGCTAAAAAAACTAAAAACCTAAAACTTGTGTTCTTGTGTTGTTGGGCTGAAATCCGAACTCTTGGTGTTGTTGGTTTGATCTTGTATCATTCTCACCCCCGCAACCGTAGACTATAGCACACCAATTTAGCCTTAAAATACCCCCGTTCATGTCGTTTTACCTGTTTGACCACCCAAATATTCACACCGACCCAAACAATACACACTAGGCTACTCCCTGACCATTCTGGCACACCCTGGTCGATTTTTGGCCCACAGCACGTTTGGACCCCGAACCCACCTCCGCAACCGTGGGAAATAACACATCGATTTGGCCCTAAAATGCCCTTGGTTGCGCCGTTTTGCTTGTTTCACCATCCAAATGGACACGCCGACCCAAATATCCCACATAAAGCAGCTCCTCAGCCTCTCTGTCACTCCCCGATTGATTTTTCGCCCATAGCACGCCCGTACCTCGGGCCTACCCCCGCAACCATGGCCTATAGCATATCTATTCTGCCCAAAAATGCCCTAGTTCTTGCAGCTTTGCCTGTTTGACCATCCAAATGGCCACACTGATCCAAACAGCTAACACTAGGCCGCTCCCCAACCTTTCTAGCATGCCCAATCGATATACGGCCCACAACACGCCCAGACCCTGACTCTACCCCCGCAATCGTGGGATATAACACACCGATTTGGCCCAAAAATGCCCCAGTTCACACTGTTTCACTTGTTTGACCACCCATATGGCCACGCCAACCCAAATGACCCACATTAGGATGCTACTCAGCCTCCCTACCATGCGTCAGTCGATTTTCGACCAACAGCACGCCTAGATCCAAAGCCCACCCCTACAACCATAGGCTATAGCATACCGATTTAGTCCGAAAATACCCCCGATCGTGCTGTTTCACCTGTTTGACTAACTAAATAGCCACGCCGACCCAAACTACCCATAGTAAGTCGTTCCCCAGCCTCCCTGGCACGTTTTGATTGATTTTCAGCCCACAACATGCCTGAACCCCGAGCCTTCCCCCGAAACCGTGGGTTATAGCACACCAATTTAGAATGAAAATACCACCGTTCACGTTGTTTTGTGTATTTAACCACCCAAACGGCTTGCTAACTCGAAACGGCTCACACTGGGTCGTTCCCCAGCTTTTCTAGCATGCCCCGATCAATTTTTAGCCCACAGCTCGCTCAAACCCCGATCCCACCCCCGCAACTGTGGATATAGCACATCAATTTTGCATCAAAATGCCCCCGTTCCTGCGGTTTTGCCCGTTTGAGAACCTAAATAGCCATGCCAACCTAAATTACCCACACTAGGCGTCTCCTCATCCTCTCTAGCATGACCCGATCGATTTTTGATCCATATCACGCCCAGATCCCTAGCCTACCCCCTCAATCGTCGGATATATCACATCAATTTGGCTTAAAAATGCCCTCGTACGCGTCTTTTTGCCCATTTAACTACCCAAATAGCCACGCCGATCCAAACAGCCCACACTAGGTTGCTCCCCAGCATCTTTAACATGCCTCGATTGATTTTTGGCCCACAGCACGCCCATACCTTGGGCCCAGCCCCGTAACCGTGGGCTATAGCACACCAATTTGACTCGAAAATGCCATCGGTCATGCCGTTTGGCCTAGCTGACCACCCAATTAGCCTCGACCACCCTAACAGCCCACACTAGGCCACTCCTAAACCTTTTTGGCCCACCCTGGTCAGTTTTTGGCCCATAGCATGCCCGAACTCTGAGCCCACCCTCGCAATCGTGTGCTATAGCACACCAATTTGGCTAAAAAATGCCCTTGATTGCGCTATTTAGCCCGTTTAACCACCCAAATGGCCACGTCGACTCAAATGACCCATATAAGGATGCTCCCCAGCCTCTCTGGCATGCACTAGTTGATTTTTAGCCCACAGCACGTCCAAACCCCAGTCCCACCCCAGCAACCACACACCAATTTGACTAAAAATGCCCTCGATCATATTATTTCTCCCATTTGACCACCCAAATAGCTCAGTTTTAGGTTGGTGTTGTGGTGCGCGGTTGCCGAATATATAGTACGCTTGCTGCGAGTGCACAGGCGTGTGCGTGACAAGCACATAATTTATAGTTTAGGATGCATGAGTTCCATGGTGGTCATTTTGCCCATGGTTCCTTTGTGTATTCATGCACTTAGCGCGGGGTGCGCAAAGTTTCTATTGTGCCCATGGTACCATTCGTGCATGGTACTCATAGACCGTGGTTTTTTAGTGCACGGGTACCCGTAGTACCTTAGGGCTATTGGTGCATGGTGCACGGCGCCCATGGCACTATTGGTGCCTTGGTTCCTTGTGGTTATTGACTCTTTGGTGCACCGGTGCTTATGGTGCCTTGGGTCCATTGGCTTCTTAGTGCACCGGTGCCCATGGTACCATGGTGCCTTGGTGTCATTGTCTTCTTGGTTCACTGGTGCCATGAGGCGTTGGGGCTGTAGGTGCTTGGTGCATAGTTTCTATTGTCCTATGGTTCCTTGGGGTCGTTGGTTCCTTGGTACACCGGTGCCCATGGTGCCTTGGGGCCATTGTCACCTTGGTACACTGGTTCCATGAGGCGTTGGGGTCGTAGGTGTTTGGTACACAGTTCCTATGGTCCCTTGGTGCCTTAGTGCCATTGGATCCTTGGTGCAACGGTGCTCATGGTGCCATGGTGCCTTGAGGACATTGGTGCACAATAAATAATTATTTTACTCACCTGAAATTATATCTATAACAACTTTTTTAACTCTATCGAAATCGCTGGAATAAGAATTTTCTGCCTCAGAATCAACCACATCAACAATTTCATTTGAAGCCCTAATTTTCAAATTGGTAGTATCTTGGGGGATAATTTAATGGAGACTTTTGTTAAATTCATGTTCCCAATATCAGAATTAGTGGCCAATCTTTGACCAATTTTTTTGACATTACTCCAAACACCATGCTCGGCCAAATTCTCAACTGCCAAATCATCAAAAAACTAATTCAAAGGATTAGAGCATACCTTTGATGGGAATTTGGTCATTTGATCACTTCCAGATGCTTGTTTCATTAAATCACTGTGGGAATTATGAGAATTAGTCCTTAATTTCTCATTTTCCACTGATTTTGGTAAATTAGGTTTCAAAACCCCAATTTTTAAATTGGAATCATTTGGATTTGAATCACTTAGGGCTTTTGCATTGAAAACACTCCTTACCTCCCCATAAATTGAATTACATTGAGAATTTTCAACTTTGTCAAAAAAAATTCTGTCGTCGGAGTTTTGGCCTTTTATTTCCAACATTGAAAAGAGTGTTATTAGTGTCGTTTTTTTCTAGGATTTGAATGGCATGCCCGTTGTCAGAGTTTTGGCCTTTTTCGACAATGAAAAAAGTGTTATCATTATCATTTTTTGCTAGGATTTGAATAGTATGCGCGGAGTGATCTCCTCCATCTGTCCCTATTCTTGCATGTTTACGAATTTGCATTGAAGATGATGGGATTCAATTTCGCATAATTTGTGATGTTCTCCTGGCGGCTTGAGAATTATTGTTTTCAAGTCCATCAATTGAATTGTTGGAATCAATTAAATCATTAAACTTAGGCAAATTATGATGTTTAGAATCAATTGTTTGACTTGGAATATGCTCCTTGCTTTCTCAATCATTATCGGTAATAAAATTTTGCATCAATTCCCATTTTTTGCTAGAAAACACCCCACTAATTGCTTTAATTTTTTCAAATTTCTGAGAGTTGTGGCTTATGGGAGGAGTTTTTGTGCGATTCTTTTTGGGTTTGGTTCGCATCATTGTTGCATTCTTCTTGTGACTGGTCCAGTGGCCGGAAAAGCTTTTCCGGCGGCAGCGCAACCATACTGCCAGAAATAGTAAAGAAATGCTCGAGAGAAGTGAGAGAATTTTTTAGAGAAAGAAAAAAATCAAGAAGATGAAAAGTGATAGCGTTTAGACTTTAGGATTCAGGGTTCAACGGTTTATTTAAAGAAATTGAAATCCAAAACCCTAAACCTTAAACTCCAACCCCAGACCATATGGCCAAATCCAAAATCATGAACCTCCAACCCTGAGCGTCTTTCATCAGGTGAATTTAGAAATTGACACCGAATTTATGTGCAACTGGATCAATCTGTATACAAATCCTCCTTAAATCGTTTGACCACCCATATGGCCACACCGGCCTAATCGGCCCACACTAGGCCTCTCCCCAGCCGCCCTGGCATACTCCGATCGATTTTTGGCCCACAGCACGCTCGGACTTTGGCTCACCCCCATGACCGTGTGCTATAACATACTAATTTGGCATAAAAACGCCCTTGTTCACGTCGTTATGTCTGTTTGTCCACCCAAATGGCCACGCCGACCCAATCAACCCACACTAGGCCACTCCCCAGCCTTCCTGTCGCCCCGATCAATTTTTGACCTACAGCACGCCCGGACTCCGAGCTCACCCCCATGACCGCTGGCTATAGCACACCAATTTAGCCCAAACACCCTCGTTCGCGCTGTTTTGCCCGTTTGACCACCTAAATGGTAACACCGACCCAAACGACCTATACTAGGCCACACCCTTACATCCCTAGCACACTCCAATTGAGTTTTGGCCCATAGCAAGCCCGAAACCCGGGTCCACCCCCGCAACCGTAGGCAAAACACACCGATTTAGCCCAAAAATATCCCCGTCTGTACTGTTATGCCTGTTTGATCACACAAACAGTCACGCCAACCTAAACAACATATACTAGATCGTTCCCCGACCTCCCTGGCACGCCCTGGTCAATTTTTGGCCCACAGCACGCCTGGACCCCGAACCCACCCCCGCAACTATGGGCAATAGCACACCGATTTGGCCCAAACACATCCCTGGTCATGCTGTTTTTCCTGTTTAACCACCCAAATGGCCACGCCAACCCAAACGGCCCACACTAGACAACTCTTCAGCCTCTCTGGCATGCCCCGATCATTTTTCTGCCCACAGCATACTCGGACCCATGGTCCACCCCTGCAACCATGGGCTATAACACACCGATTCTGTCCAAAAATGCCCTAGTTCTCGTTGTTTCACCCGTTTGACCATCCAAATGGCCATGCCTACCCAAACAGCCCACACTAGGCCGCTCTCACGCCTCATTAGCATGCCCAGCCGATTTTTAGCCCACAGCACGCACAAACCCTGATCCTGCCCCCATGATTGTGGGCTATAACACACCGATTTAGCCTGAAAATACCCCAGCTCACGTTGTATCACTCGTTTGACCACCCAAATTGCCACACCGACCCAAAAAAACCACACTAGGCCACTCCTCAGCCTCTCTGTCATGCGTCAGTCAGTTTTTAACCCACAGTACATATCTAGACCTCGAGCCCACCCGTGCAATCATAGGCTATAGCATACCGATTTGGTGCGAAAATACCTTCGGGCGCGCCGTTTTACATGTTTGACCAACCAAATGGCCACGCCGACCCAAACAACCCATACTAGGCTGTTCCCCAGCTTTACTGGC
Organism: Capsicum baccatum var. pendulum; assembly: GCA_030864225.1. Taxonomy (NCBI): domain Eukaryota; kingdom Viridiplantae; phylum Streptophyta; class Magnoliopsida; order Solanales; family Solanaceae; genus Capsicum; species Capsicum baccatum. The sequence goes on along the minus strand of CM061560.1, from coordinate 253,011,767 downwards.
AGGCTTCGATTGATTTTTAGCCCACAACAAACCTGAACCCTAGGCCTACCCCCCAACCATGGGCTATAGCACACCAATTTAGCCTGAAAATGCCCCCGTTAGTGTCATTTTGCGCATTTGACCACCCAAATAGCCCGCCCACCTGAAATGGCCCACACTAGGTCACTCCCCAGCTTCCCTAGCATGCCTCAATTAATTTTTCGCCTACAGCACGCTCGAACCCCGATCCCACCCCCGCAACTGTGGGCGTAGCACATCGATTTTGCCCTAAAATGCCCCCATTCCAGCTATTTTGCCCACTTGACAACCTAAATAGCCATGTCAACCTAAACGACCCATACTAGGCCTCTCCCCAGCCTCTCTAGCATGACCCAATCAATTTTTGATCCACAACACGCCTAGATCTCGAGCCCACCCTCTCAACCGTCGACTATAGCACACTAATTTGGCTAAAAATGCTCTCGTACGTACCATTTTGCCCATTTAACTACCCAAATGGCTACGCCAACCCAAACAGCCCACACTAGGCTGCTCTCCAGCATCTTTAACATACCTCAATTAATTTTTGGCCTACAGCACGCCCGAACCTTGTGCCCACCCCCGCAACTGTGGGCTATAGCATACTAATTTGGCCCAAAAATGCCCCCGATCGCGTCGTTTGGCCTGTTTAACCACCCAATTGGCCTCAATCACCCCAACGTCCCACACTAGGCAGCTCCCTAGCCTCCCTGGCCCACCTCGATCGATTTTTAACCAATAGCATGCCCGAACTCTGAGCCCAACCCCGCAACCATGGGCTATAGCACACCGATGTGGCCAAAAAATGCCCTCGATCGCGTCGTTTAGCCCGTTTAACCACCCAAATAGCCACGTCGGCCCAAACGACCCACATAAGGACACTCCCCAGCCTTCCTGGCATGCACTAGTTGATTTTCAACCCACAACACATATGAACCCCAGTCCCATTCCCGCAACCACACACCAATATAGTCCAAAAATGCCTTTGGTCACGTGATTTCTCCCGTTTGACCACCCAAATGGCCCAGTCTTAGGTTTATGTTGTGGTGCGTAGGTGTCGAATACATAGTGCACTTACTGTGGGTGCACAGGCGTATGCGTGACAAGCACATAATTTATAATTTAGGATGCATGAGTGCCATGGTGGTCATTGTGCCCATGGTTCCTTGGTGTATTCGTGCACTTAGCGCGTGGTGCGCAAGGTTGCTATTGTACCCATGGTATCATTCATGCATGGTACTCATGGACCGTGGTTTTTTGGTGCACGGGTGCCCGTATTACCTTAGGGCTATTAGTGCACGGTGCATGGCGCCTAAGGCCTATGGTGTTTTTTATACACCGGAGCCCATGAGGCCATCAGTGGCTTGGTTTCTTGTAGCTATTGGTTCCTGGGTGAACCGGTGCCCATTGTGCCTTGGGTCTATTGGCTTCTTGGTGCATCGGTGCCCATGGTTCCATGGTGCCTTGGGGCCATGTCTCCTTGGTGCATTGGTGTCATGATACGTTGGGGCCATAGGTGCATAGTGCATGGTTCCCATAGTGCCTTGGTGAATTGGGGTCGTTGCTGCACAACAAAGAATTATTTAGCTCACCTGAAATTATATCCATAATAGCTTCTTTAATGCCATCGAAATCGTTACAATCAGAATTTTCTGATTCTGAATCAACCACATCAACAATTTCATTTGAAGCCCTAATTTTCAAATTGGTAGTGTATTATGGGATAATTTGATGGGAATTTTGTTAAATTCATGTTCCCCATATCAAAATTAGTGGCTAAGCTTTGACCAATTTCATTGACATTACTCCAAACACCATGCTCGGCCAAATTCCCAGCTGTCGGATCATCAAAAACTAAATTTGATGGATTAGAGCATACCTTTGATGGGGCTTTAGTCATTTGATCACTTCCAGATGCTTGTTTAATTGAATCACGGTGGGAATTATGATAATTACTCCTTAATTTCTCATTTTCCATTGATTTTGGTAAATTAGGTTTCAAAACTCCAATTTTTAAATTGTAATCATTTGAAGTTGAATCATTTAGGGCTTTGGCACTGAAAACACTCCTTATCTCCCCAGAAATTGAATTACATTGAGAATACAACTTCGTCGAAATTTTCCCCATCGCCGGAGTTTTGGCCTTTTCCGACATTAAAAAAGTGTTATCAATGTTATTTTTTTTCTAGGATTTGAATGGTATGCCTGTCGCCAGAGTTTTAGCCTTTTCCGACATTGAAAAGAGTGTTATCATTATCATTTTTTGTTGGGATTTGAATGGTATGCTCAGAATGATCTCCTCTATTTGTCCCTATTCTTGCATGTTCATTAATTTGCATTGAAGATGATGGGATTCAATTTTGCACAATCTTCGATGTTGTCCTTGCGGCTTCAGAATCATTGCTTTTAATTCCATCAATTCAATTACTGGAATCAATTAAATCATTAAACTTAGGCAAATTATGATGTTTAGGATCAATTGTTTCACTTGGAATCTGCTCCTTGCTTCCCAAATCATTCTCGGTAATAAAATTTTGCATCAACTCCCATTTTTCGTCTGAAATCACCCCACTAATCTCTTTAAGTTTTTCAAATTTCTCAGAGCTATGGGAGGAGTTTGTGTGCGTTCTTTTTGGGTTTGGTTCGCATCATTGTTGCGTTCTTCTTGTAACTGGTCCGGTGGCCGAAAAAGCTCTACCGGCAGCAGCGCAACCATGCCGCCAGAAATAGTAAAGAAATGCTGGAGAGGAGTGAGAGAATTTTAGAGAGAGACAAAATCAAGAAAATGAAAAGCGATGGGGTTTAGGTTTCAGGGTTTAGGATTTTATTTAAAGAAAATGAAATACCAAAACCCTGAACCTTGAACTCCAACCCCAGACCCTGATCCCAGATCCAAAATTGTGAACCTCCAACCCTGAACGTCTTTCATCAGGTGATTTTAGAAATTGACTCCGAATTTCTGTGCAAATGGATCAATCAGTATATAAATCCTCCTTAGACCCTTGAGCAGTCTATTTTTAGGTTGAAGAAGATCAGTTCACAGTTTCAACACTTCAATTGTATTCATATTGTGAGAGTGGCTAATTCTACTGTAGATACTCTATCTAAACATAGTCAGACTATTACCGCACCAGGCCACTATAACACACAACATTAGCTTTTAGAGTTTGTCTTGGGTCCGATGAAATTAGACATAGACAGGAAAGCCAAATCTCAGAAGAAGAAAAACTAATAGGATTAAAAAGTCATTTTGAATTATATTTATTAAGTTTAGTTTGTAGTTTACTTCACTGCATAATTTTTGGTGTGGTGTTCGGTTTTTCATGTAGTCTATCTCTTGATCTACTTACAACCTGTACACAGAAAGACCATTATTTTTCTTGGCTTTTCCTTTACTTATGTAAAGGGGAAAGTCACCCTTATTTATGCTTAGCTAGATGCTTTGTATTCAGAGGGATTCTCACTTAGGTGCATAGTTTCTAGGTTTCCTCTTGTACTCATTTTTGTTTTTATTTGTGTTAAGTTTTGGGGATGTTGCTCAATCCATGACCACGATGAGCGATAAGTAGTTGAGAATAGAGAAGTAGTTTTGCGTGATGAAATAGCCTTTTAGGCATTGATCATCACCCTTGATCGATCATGTCAATGATCAACTATAACAAATCTAAACAAGTATATGCATGTCGTTCATAAAGTTCTAAGAGAAAAAAAGATTGCGTTACGTAGAGTGAAAGGGCAAAAACTAGCAAAAGAAAGTATCGTGCCTTGGATCTTCTTTGGGAATCAAATGAATGCAGAGAGAATTACATATTATTATTACTAAAAAATACAAGAAAAAAGAAAACTTGATTCCTTCAAAACTCGAAGGATCAATAGCCTTCAAAGAAAAAAGCAATAAGCATGCAAACATAAATTCTTCTCAATCAAGTATTATGAACAACTGAAAATTTTGTCAAATAATAAATTAATTATTTAAGGAACTAAGAAGATAAAATGGAAGAATAATTGAAAAAGTTTGGAGAACCTAAAAGGTTTTTATTTGAAAGAAAATAATTAAAGAATATCTTTACAATTTAGTGGCTTGAAATTTATCCGGTGTGCATGGGTGCTCATAGAAATGCCCATGGTACAAGTGACCTGCGTTGATACCTATTCAAATAGTAATTATACTAGTTTATTTCATTTACAAGAATAACATTATTTTTCGTTTGACGTTTTTGTGCAACAGTTCTTACATATGTAGATTGATCAATGTCACAGGTTACACTTTTGAATTACCCTCAAACATAAGTATTGAAGGAAGTTTGTGTAACTCTGCAAATTAAGTTTCAAGGTGAGAATTGTTATTTCACTAAGCTTCATCTCTATAACATTATTCAAAAATCAAGTTCACAATAATTCAAATAAGGAGTTGTTACAACAAAGCTTTTTTACATAAATAGGGTGTATTTTTTTAGGAGATAAAGTACTTGTAAGGCGGCAAAAACAATGGTTAACTAATTTTTGAAGATAAAGTACTTTTACATAAGTATTAGTCCATAATATATCTATTTTCACCTAAAAAGAGAACTCCATTCCCCCACAAACCTGAACAAAAAAAGAAAATAATAAACTCTTTGGCCAGATACTTTGAATAATTAGAAGTTCTGTCAAATAATTAACTAATTATTTAATGCGCAGAGAAGACAAAACATAATAACACAATAGAAAAAAAATATAGAACATAAAAGTTTTTATTTGAAAAAAAAAAGAAGATAAAAGAGGTTATTTTGTGAGTGTTCAGGGTGAGAAAGATGGATGAACATTAGGAAAATATTAGGATGATCGAACGTAGGCAGAAGTGTTTATTTTGTAAGGGCAAAATGACCTTCTGGACCCTTATATTATGTCGGTTTTGTAAGTTCGACACTTTACTTACATGTTTGTCATCTGGACCCTTTAACCCATTAAAAAAACAACATTTTAAATATTTTTTCGGTGAGTGTGTTACACTCGCTCCACGTCAGCTGCCACATCGGCTGCGACATTTGTCACGTGATTTTTCACATTACTTTTATATATAAAAAATATTAAATATTAAAATAAATAAATAATTAAATAAACAAACACCCCCCCCCCTCTCTTTTCCCCTTTTTCTTTCTTTTTCTGCCTTTCCCGTTCTTTCTTTCTCCATTTCTTCTTGTTTCTTCTTTTTCTTATTCTTCTCCCTCCTTTTCTCATTCTTTTTTTTCCTTTATCATCTTCATCTTATTATTCTTCTTGCTCTACGTAAAAATTAAAAAGTAAGGGCCGAAAATTTTAAGAAGTATAAAACGAAAGATTTTTGGAGATTTTTGTAATTTGGGTGATTCAAAAAACTTAAAATTCAACGTAAAGACTCAATTTTTATGCTTTCTTTAAATTTTTTGTGATTTGGGTAATTTGAGAAACTTGAAATTCAATGTAAAAATTTATTTTTTATGCTTTCTTTGAAATTTTTGTGATTTGGGTAATTCAATGTTATTGTTTTTTACAATGAACAACAACAACAATATCAACCACAGCAAAGACTTGACCAAAAAACAAAAAATAAAGCAAAGACCCTCTTCAAGGATTGCCCAGATCTGTGGAAGCAATACAAGGAAGGGGAAGGAGGGAGAGACGTCTGTTGCTTTTGATGAGGAAGACAATGGCTTGTTTGAGTTTGAATGGAGAAGTGAAATGGTGGACAATGGAGAGTGATTGAACATTGTTGATGGCATCAATGGAGGGTTTGAATTTTTTCGAGGGAAAATGGTGAAGTGGAGATGCTAAGGAAAGTGAATTTTTTGTACATAGTTATTATTATCAAGGGGGGGGGGGGGGGGGGGGGGGGGGGGGTTGGGATGAGGCTGGGTGGGGTTGGGGTGTTGGGACGGGGCTGGGTGTGGTGGAGGTGCTGCGACGGAGTTGGGACGGGTGGGGGTGCTAGGGGAGTAGCTGGATTGGGAGAGGGGTTTGGGGGTGACCTTTTTTTTATTTTTTATTTTTAAATTTATTATTTTTTTATTTTTTAAAATATTTTTAAATTAAAGAACTGAAAAAAAATTGAGTGCCAACTTTTAAAAAAAAAAATATTTTAATATAAAATTGGCCAAAAATTGACCCCCACTCGCACCCCCAGGCTTGTGACTACACTCTCTTTGTCCTAGTCAGCATTTGAATGCCACATAGGCTCGGTCAATGGTCAAAGGATGCAAAATATTATTTTTTAATGGGTTAAAGGGTTCAGATGACAAACATGTAAGTAGAAGTGTCCAACTTACAAAACTGACATAGTACAGGGGTCCAGAAGTTCATTTTGCCTTTTGTAAATGTAGAAATGTCTAGTTGTGAACTAACGGGCGAGGGGTCATGTTTACGCTCTTTTTAATTTTTTGCACAGTGCGGGGGTGCGTGTGTCGTCGACCCATTTTAGGTACGTGCGGCGTGGTTGTACATAGGTGTTGTGATGCACGGGTGTCAAATACGTAGTGCACTTACGGGGCGGGTTTACGGGCGCGCGGGTACCGAGCACATGGTTGCTAGTTCAGGACCCATGGATGTCAAGTTCATGGTGCCCATTGGCCCATGGTTCCTTGGTGCACCGGTGCGTAAGGTGGTCATTGTGCCCATGGTACCTTGGTGTACCGGTGCACGTGGTGCCTTGGTGCACCGATGCCCATGGTATCTTGGGACCGTAGGTGCACAGTGTACATGGCCTATAATGGCTTGAGGCGTTGGTGCATGGTGCCTTGAAGGGCGTAGGTGTCCGGACACCAGATGCTGAACTCGCCAAATACACCACCATGGTATATGAAGCCTGTTCCATATAAATAAAAATTAAGATAAAAATGCCAACCAAACATATGAAGTGAAAGGAGAAAGAAAAAAAAAGTTGTAAATTGATAAAACTTTAAATCTTCATAAATTTGGGCTCGGATGTCCGTTTTACGCAAAAAAAAAAAAATTCAGCATTTACTTTATTGATCATCATGTGTATCCAAGCAACAGATTGTCCTGTGTCCCACTTTTTACTAATAAGATTTTATCTTTGACAATACTTAGCTCTTGGACAATTTCCACACAAGGATTTCTTAAATCTAAATATACTCCATTCTTTATATTGTAAGGTTAAGCAAATATTATCAAGGTTTTTAATATGAATACCTCCTTCATAAGAAAAATTAAGAGTTTCCTAAGATGCCCAATGATGCTTTTTCTTTTTCTTTTTTCATCTCTAAAAGAAATCCACAGTCAAGCTCTTAATTTGATTAAGAGTAGTAGAAGTAGGAGAAACCACCAAAAGAATATGAATTGGGGGAGATTGAAGAACCGAATCATCAAAAGTACTCTACCTCTGTAATTCAACATCTTTGCTTGCTATTCTTTGATTTTTGCAATTACTTTAGCCACTATTCTGTGAAATATATAATTATTTGACCCCCGATGTACAAAGGACATCCCAATTAAGTAATGAGACTAGCTTTGTGACTAAAATATGTAGTCCTCTTCACCTTGTTAACATCATCAATCGGAGCTTTGAAATGCATCATGAAATTACTTTTGTCTTTATTAATCAGCTAGTGATAAGTTGGAAAGAATGTTTAGTGATGGATGTAAATATGATTACATCATATGCGAAGCTCAAATAATTCACTTGAAGTCCATTCTTCTCCATGTAAAAATCTTGATAAAGATAGTGATCATTCAGATTGTACAACAACCTGTTGGGTTCATAGTGTGTTGAATGGAAAATGGAGAAATCAAGTGAAGGGAAGGAGACACCCAAATTAGAAAGTGTACTCTTTAAGTTGGAAAGTTTACTCTTCTCCCACATTGGTGAAAGAAGGGAACTTTAAAGTGTTTATAAAGTGAAACACTTACTTCACATGGTAAGTGAGTAAGAATAGACATGCATGTTCAGGAAGAGTCACACGCCTCTATTATGAACCAATGCCACCTTTTCAACAAGGCATCTAGTGGCTATATAAACCTGGTTTCATCCACAATGCCACCTTTTCAACAAGGCATCTAGTGGCTATATAAACCTGGTTTCATCCACAAGTTTATGATATAGAAAAACAAAAATTTTCAGATTAAAAACTTGTTCTTCTTGTCTTAAAAATACTCTTAAGTGTGATCATTCTAACTGTGAGTGTGTTCGAAGAATCTGCCTATTTGAGGTACCGCTATAGCAGATTGGAGGCCATTTTATCCTGGGAGGAAAATTCCACAACCTCGGGTACAGTGAGGGAAATTATTTCCTTAAGGAAAGTTCGTGAATTCGGACGACTTGGTCTTAACTACTTTTCTGTTTTCATCTAATTTTTCTGAAAAACACACTTCTTTGAAAGATCTTTTTTGATCTTGTGTTGAGGGTGTTAAATAACTTCATAAGAGTTCTTGTTTTGTACTTGAACTAGTGTTGAGGTTCTTCTCTATTATACAGATTCTACGTACCCGTATCGGCGGAATCTAACACAACCTACTCAACATCTCTGCATCAAGAGTCAAAAGTGAATGAGAAAGGGGATCTCCTTGCTTAAGACCTCGTGTAGAATAAAAGAATCCATATCTTGAACCATTGAAAGTGATCGAATACCAATTATTTGACATATCCTTCATATCGTATCAATAATAATCTCTCCAAAACTCATTTTCCGTGGAACAAGACAAATATATTACCAAGAAACCATGCTATATGCTTTGGCCATATCTAATTTGATAACCACATTGTCACCTACTATGACTTCTTGATATTGTGAGTAATCTCCTGCGCAAGGATAATGTTCAAATAAATGTTCCTGCCTTTGACAAACTCTGGCTAATTATTTTAAGTTATGAAAAGGTAAAATGGGAGCAAGTTTGAGGCAATGAGCTTCGAGGTGACTTTGTCAGTGAAGTTACTGGGAGATATAGGCCTGAATTATGACAACCTATTAGGATGCCTACACTTTGGGTAGAAGAAACAGACAAACATGAGGAAAATATGTAAGCATAGAATAACCACAAAAAAATGTTGCCCCACCTCCAACAAATGCATGGCCACCAAGCCAAGTTGGCATTCTGTTGTAAATGTAAGCATTTTTTTATTTTATATTATTCACCTATTCTAACTACCTCATTTTTAAAAATTAAATTTTAAATGTTGAATTAACATTTACATTCACCTTATCATGCGATTTTAATTTTCAAACCGCTTACTTTTTGATATAATTTAATAATAATTGATCTTATTGATATTGAAGGGGTTACAGCTGTATATATAGAGAACTGAAGAATAACTAATTACAGAATAACCCAGATGTATTTAATAATTATATATGTAGTCTATTATCCCCCCGCAAGCTGATCAGCGGCAACGAGGGGCAGCTTGGAGCAGAGATACTGAAAAGGCTGTAACGGAAGAGGCTTGGTGAGAATATCAGCAAGCTGGTCAGTAGATGGGACATAGTGCGTGGGCATCGTTCCTGCAAGTACCTCATCGCGAACAAAGTGACAGTCGGACCCAACATGCTTCATACGATCATGAAGGACTGGATTTTTGGTAACACAAATAGTGGACTGATTGTCACAATAAATCTGTGGTTTCGTCGGGGGAATGCCAAGTGCATCTGTAAGGTATCTTAACCACATGGCTTCAGCAACACCCGCAGCCATGGCACGATATTCTGCTTCTGTGGAGGAATGGGACACTCGCGTTTGCTTCTTGGTGCACCAGGAAATCAGATTCGGTCCCATCATAACAATATATCCAGTAGTGGACTTCCGATCATCTTTGTCGTTAGCCCAATCCGAATCAGAAAAAACAGATATATCAAACGAGCCCTTTTGAAATAAAATTCCACATTGAAGAGTACCTTTAAGATAGCGCAGAATGCGTTTCAAGGCCTGAAAGTGTTGTTCTGTGGGAGCATGCATTGATTGGGAGACTCGATTGACTGCATATTGGATGTCCGGACGAGTAACAACAAGATAATGAAGTCCACCGACAAGGCTCCGATATAGTGTAGGATCGGCAAAGGGAGTATTCGGCCCTGGGGATTGGCGGACTGCCATGGGAGTGACCGCGGGTTTGCAGTCTGTCATTCCAGCTCGATTTAGAAGTTCAAGGGTATATTTTGTCTGATGCATCAATATGGTTCCCGATTTGCGGATGAGTTCGAGGCCAAGAAAGAACTCCAGAGGACCGAGGTCCTTAAGTTTGAAGTCACGATGCATAGCCTCAGTAATTTCAGTGATGAGTGATGACGAGCTGCCTGTAATAACAATATCATCCACATAGATAAGAATGATGATTGTCCCTCGAGAACAGTGAAGGGTGAAGAGGCTGTTGTCATGATGGTAGGTGCGAAAACCAAGACCCTGCAGAAAAGTAGAGAGGCGTGTGTACCAGGCACGTGGGGCCTGTTTCAGGCCATACAGTGATTTGCGAAGCTTGCAAACATAGTGAGGACGGTTGGGATTAACATATCCCGGTGGCTGAACCATATAGATGTCTTCCTCAAGATGACCATGAAGAAAGGCATTGCTGACGTCTAACTGATGAAGCGGCCAATCATAGTGAAGAGCAAGAGACAAGACTAGACGAATAGTCTGTTGCTTAACAACAGGGCTGAAGGTCTCCTTATAATCCACACCATACTCCTGATGATACCCTTTTGCAACCAGACGTGCTTTATAGCGAGAAAGAGATCCATCTGAATTTCGTTTGATGCGAAACACCCATTTGCACCCAATAGACTTTCGGTTACTAGGCAGAGGTACCAAATCCCATGTACGCTGTTCATTCAGAGCCTGAAATTCCTCATCCATAGCTTGGCACCAGAAACTATTTTTGGAGGCTTGGTTGTAGGTAGTAGGCTCAGTTATGGGATGTGCATCAAAGGGTATTTGAGTGTGGTAGACTTTGGGTTTGAAGGTACCGGCCTTGGCTCGGGTTGTCATAGGGTGAGTATTGAGTGGAGGGTGATTAGGAAGGGGTGGTGGAGTTGTATGATGTGTGGACGGGGGTTGGGTGGGGCTGCCGTGGGAGCTGGGATGTGCAGCGGTGGATGGGGTGGCTGTATGTGTGTTAGGAGTATGATGTAGGGAAGTGGTGGGTTGTGTGGCAGTCGGCTGGGTGTTCGGGTGGGGGGTTTGGGGGTTCGGGTGGGTGGGTGGTTGGTTCGAGTGGGTAGTGGCGTAGTGGGGTACCAGGTTAGGTGCCGAGTGAGCCGGAGCATGATCGTGTGAAAAGGACGGAAATAATGGCACAATGCCAAGTGGATTGGGGGAGTATGGAGTAGAGGAAAGACTTGTGTAAGGAAATTGTTCCTCCACAAAACGAACATGACGGGAAACATATGTTTTCTGAGATACCGGATCGAAACATTTGTAACCTTTGATAGTGGGATGATAGCCTAGAAAGACACAAGGGGTGGACCGAGGTTGAAGTTTATGTTGAGTGTGTGGACGCAACCAAGGATAAACCAGACACCCAAATGGGCGGAGATGGATGTAGTCGGGTGGATGATTGTAGAGACGGGCATATGGAGTGGAGTTGGAGAGAGTGTGAGTGGGCATGCGATTTATGAGGTAGTTGGCAGTAGCAAGGGCATCAACCCAAAAGGAAACAGGTAAGGTGGAATCATGGAGGAGCGCAACAACTGTTTCTATTAGGTGACGGTGTTTGCGCTCAGCAACGCCATTTTGTTCAGGGGTATATGGACATGAAGTGTGATGAAGAGCCCCTAGACTTTGAAGAAAAACACCAAATGCATTGTTGACAAATTCTTTGCCATTGTCACTTCGAAAAATTTTGATTTTGGCATTAAATTGATTGTGAACCATTCGGTCAAAGTTGACAAAAACAGTATAAGCTTCGGATTTAAATTTCAGAGGATAAAGCCAAGTGAATTTACTGTAATCATCAACAAAACAGATATAATAACGAAAACCTTGAACAGAAGGAACTGAGGTTGGACCCCAAACATCAGAATGAATTAATTGAAATGGCGCAGTGGCCTTGTGTTCAGACAGTGAAAAAGGTAAACGACAAGATTTAGACACTGAACAGGACTCGCAATGTAATTTCCCTGAAAAATTAAAACCTAAGGAAGATAAAATGGATTTGGTGATGGCAGATGATGGGTGCCCAAGCCGGCGATGCCAGGTGGACGAGAGAATGGCTTGACTCACAACAGACGGAGACCTGGATGGAAGAGTGTATAGCCCATGCTCACAGCGGCCCGTGTACCGCACCCGGTTCGTGGTATTGTCCACTATCTGGAAATTGGTGTCATTAAAAATGAGGGTGCAGCTATTTTCTTTAGTAAAGCGATAAACAGATAAAAGATTGGATGTGAGGGAAGGGACGTGGTGAAGGGTTGAGAGATGAAATTTACCATTTGGGGTATAGACATACCCAGAGCCGGTGTTTGTGATGGGAAGGGATTGACCATTGCCTACTGTAATAGTTTCTGAGCCATGATACGGATGAGGAGCTTGAAGTTGTGAATAATCCGACGTCACATGGGTGTTAGCACCTGTGTCTAGATACCAATCGCCAGATTGAGCGTTTGTGGACGCATGCATCGCCCTTGATCCGCCGGACTGGCGATTTACATTCTGCGAGTCATCATAACGATACCAGCAATTAGCCGCAGAATGGCCCCGCTTAGCACAAATTTGGCACGTCGGAAGATCTCGTGTGGGCCCCCGCTGGTTTCCTCGTCCTTGTCCGCGGCCTGACTGGAAGCCGTCCCTCGGTGGAGGCCCGCCTCTGCCTTGCTGCCCGGCGTTCCGACGGTCACCGCCGCCGCTGCCTCGCCCTTGGTTACGGCGATCGTCACCGCGACCCCTGGCCGAGCCCCCGCTGCCAGCCGAGTAAAGAGCCGTGACGCCAGGGGTGGAACTGGCTTCTCCGAGCAGTAATTTGTGTTCCATGTCTAGATTCAATTCTTCTGCATTAAGCCATCCAGACAGTTGATTCAAAGTGATTTCGACAGGTGAGAGGCGAATATGCTGTTTGAGAGAGGAATAGCCAGACGGAAGACCACGTATCACGGCATTCACCACGTCTCGTTCAGGAATAATCTCGTTCACAGCATCTAGGTCAGACAGAATAGAGGCCACATCATCAAGGTATTGAGTCATCGTCTTCGTTCCCTTCCGAAGAGTATGCAATCTGTCACGCAACTGAAAAATATGAGTCGTGGACACAGAGTTGTACCTTGTGGCTAGTGCGTCCCAAAGTGAAGCCGATGTGAGAAAACCCCGGGCGTGTTTGTGCACAGAGGGGCTAATAACGGCGAGAAGACAGGCTCGGATCTGAGTGTCTACGATCATCCACGGAAGGTAGTCGGGATTTGGGAGCATGACGCCGTCCTCCTCGGCTGTCTCGGGCGGCGACTTCTCCGCACCGTCAATCCATCCGAGCAGCAAGTTGGCTGCGAGGGCGGTGCGGACGTTAAGTGCCCAGGTCCGGTAGTTGTTGTCAGATAATTTTTCGGGGATGAGATTGTGGAGATTCCTGAGCAGTAATTTTACTCCAGACGGTAAATTTGACAGAGGATCAACAACCTTGTCCATGGCGCCGACCTACGGCGGAGGAGGGAGGCCGTGCGGCGTGGTGTAGACGGTGGCGGCGGCGCACACACGTCGGAAAAGAGGAGAGATTAGGGTTTGGGTGAAAGAAGAAACCCTAGCTTTGATACCATGATATAATTTACTAATAATTGATCTTATTGATATTGAAGGGGTTACAGCTGTATATATAGAGAACTGAAGAATAACTAATTACAGAATAACCCAGATGTATTTAATAATTATATATGTAGTCTATTACTTTTCATCACCTATTGAGCTAAAAACAATTAAAATTATATACCAAATTGAGAAAAATTATCAATTAAATGACATAAAAGTCGTTTTTTAAGAAATTGACTCGAGCAAAAAAATTAGTCTTTTTAAAAAAAAAAATTAGAAAGTGCAAAAATATGAATTCAAACAAATATTCCGGAATAAAGTAAAAATATATTTTAAAATATTAAGAATAATATTCATGATCAAAGTGCTTACTAATTGTTTTTCTTGCATAGTAAAAATTACCTAAAGAAAATTTAAAATATAAAATCTAACTTATGCTTCAGAAAAAGTTGTAATCTCTTCATTGCACGGAAAATGAATCAATTACAGAAAAAATTATAATCTCTTCATTGTACGGAAAATGAATCAATAACTCATTAAAATAACTTATCTTTCATTCCAAGATAGTTGTTATGTTTCTCTTTTCTTGATTTAATTTGTCTAATTTTTATATTTAAATTACATTCAGTTAATTTAATATCATAAAACTGAAATTTGAATAATCAAAATTTATATATAAAGTACCTCATTCATTTATTTTTATTTACCATATTTTTACTTGACACATCTATTAAGAAAAATAATTAATAACCTAACTATTTTATCATAGTACCTATATTTACATTCTGTCTTGAAATTAGTTTGAATAAAAAATAATTAATGCTAAGGGTAAAATAGAAAAAAGAAACTTTGCTTTTCTGATATGTCAAATATGAAAAGTAAAAGTAGAAACCTGATTAGAAAATCAACGACAAATAAAAATAAGGGAAAAGACACAAATATGCCACTGAACTATTAAAATAACCTATTTATGTCATCCGTTAAAAACTAGTTCATCCATGACATTACTTTTAACAGTTGATTTTTAGAAAACAACTTTGCCATGTGGCAGCTAATTAGAGGTCCACGTCATTTTTTTAATTTTTTTTTTTAATTTAAAAAAGATTATAAATTTTTTTTATTATAAATTTTTTTTTTAATAAATATTTTAAAAAAAATAAAAAAATTTAAAAAATCCCTCAACTTCCCAACCTTATACATTATATATTTACAAAAAAAATCTTATCCTAAAGAAAACTATCCCAATCATCCCCACCTTTTCCTCAACCCCCTCAACTTCCCAACTTTATACATTATATAGTACACCTACATAGACACAAAGGGGGACATAGAAAAACACAAAGAGAAGGGGAACCAATAGGGAGGATTAGGGAAATAAAAAGGACAAAAACGGGAGAGGAACCTTAAAAAAAAAAAATACGGACTGAGAGAGAAAAACAAGAAAAGATCAGAGTTAAGAAGAAAAGGGAGTAACATTTGACAGAAACAAAAAGCAAATAACATAAATGCGTAGACAACGAGTTGAAGTTTGAGATTTGGTTCGTGGTTTCGAGTTCACAGTTTCTTCTTTCTTTTGTTGGCAATTATTTTTCCAAAAGGTAACCCTTTACCTTTCTTTTAATAATATAATATCGCGATTGCAATTCCAATATTATGAAGTGGAGTTGCTCTTATTTTACATTTGTTGTTGTAATAATATCGTATTCAAATCTTTGTTATGCTTAAATTTGAAGTGAGATTTGATATAATATATGATCCATGCATGCATACATATAAATGATTATCAAAAAATAAATGATAACGTATACATTCATACACAATACTTTACTACATACATTTTGCATGCATAGACACAAAGAGGGAGAGAAAAGTAAGGAAAAAAGAATGCACCAACAGAAGAAATTGTTCACATTTTACATTTTTTTCTTTCTCTATCGTATACTTTTCGAAGTGTTAAGAAGGATTAACTATTTAAGGTCTTTGAATTGATCATTTTAATATGGTCACCTTTTTCATTTGGCAAAATATAATAAGAATACGATTTCGTGTTTTATTATCATTGCATATAAGGACTAGCAATAGTTATGATGAACTAGAATTTCAGGTTTGAATATTTTGGGTTCATGTATAAATAAATACCTAGAAGATTGATCAAATATATACATAATTATTTTTAAAAATAAGAATCTAGAAAAAAACATGAATATTAATTATATGCAAAATTTATTATTCGTTATTTGATAAATAAAAGCATAGAATATGTAATCTATAAACTTCGTAACCAACACCATTTTAAAAAAAAAATAATTAAAAAATTATAAAAAAAAAAAATTATAATTTTTTTTTTTTTTTAAAGACGTGGACCTCTAATATGCTGTAAGTGGCAAGCTGTTTTCTAAACACCAACTGTTAAAAGTAATAGCATGGATGAGCCAGTTTTGTAACGGCGATGGCATGCATGAGTCTAACTTTTAACGAATGATATAAATAAGCTATTTCTGATAGTTTAGTGAAATATTTGAGTCTTTTTCCTGAAAACAAATAGAGAAAATTATAAATTGCAATTTTTTCTCATACCTATATAATAAAAGAAAATCTTAAATTATTGTTCAAAGCTAATATTGTTTTACTCAAAAAAAAAAAAGTGAAAATAAAAAAGAAAGAGGAAGTATTTATATAGAGCCTAGAACTAGAGGCGGCTAAGCTCTTTGAAAAAAGCAATCGACAAAGATATCGAATCGACCATATCAATCAAATTTTATCTTTCATAATTACTATACTGCATATGGTCACTTCGCTATGTCGCATCCTAAGTTGCTCGAATTCTTTAAAAATGTCGTGACACTTATGTTAGATTCTCCAAAAATATACTATTTTTTAAGGATTCAACCCGCACCCCACGACATTTTGAAAGAGTACGAGCAACTTAGACCCCATCTACCACCTTCTTCTTCCTCCTCACAACGGTTCTTCTCCTCATTAACTTCATGTCAACAGACTCTATGCTAATTAATTTACTTCTTTTTTTTAAAGTTTTAGTTTGGAAAAAACGCATACCTTTACCTGAAAGACTTATGAGTGTTGGTGCACTTTGTAAGCTCCACTGGAGAAATCTTTCATATTGCTTCCAAACTTATTGCTCCAACAGTATATCAACTTGACAATATTTGAACACGTACCTGGTAAGCAGTAATCTTATTTTGTGACTTCTTCGTATTTTTTTCTATCTTTATTTATTTTCGTTTGATTCGTGACTTTATTTACTTCTTTTTGTTTGTTTGACTTTCAGTGAATTTATTTTTTGTTTTTTGTTGGATTCTTTCAGAAAATAAGGTTTATCGGATTGATTTTTATGTAATTCTGCACAATCATGATCTTCATGTGTATGAGTTTTAGGGTAATATATAAATAACTCTTTATAAATAGATTAGTGCAGTAGCCAAGTGGTTAAGGATGAATTGTGTAAGCAAAGAGGTTGTAGGTTCGATTCTTTACCACTACTTTTGTTATTAAAAATTAATAACACAAAAAATAAAAAAAGAAAACTTGGCCCTAGGATTCGATCGCAGTCACATCTGCGGGAAACAACTTTAGGAACCAACGCGGACTTTTTTTGTTAAAAATTAATAACACAAAAAATAGAAAAAAGAAACTTGGCCCTTGGATTCGATCCCGGTCACATCTGCGGGAAACAACTTTAAGAACCAATGCGATCAAAGTGCTATTGTATCTTTTGGGTGCATATAATTTATGTAATAGTTTCTTAAAGTATATACATAGACGATGACATAACTTTTTTCAAAATTACCGAGCGCACGTGTACTCCCACCTAACACGTGCATCCGCCCCTGTTGAGTGTCTATTTGTCTCCTCTTGACTAATGACAAAAAATTTGCCTTTTCGTATTTGGATATTGTTGTGGATTTTTTTGTATGCTTTAATCGGGAAAACAAAATATACGTAATAATTTAAATGAAATGTATGACAGACCTGCAATCCTCTATATGAGTTTCACAATACAAATTGCTATTTTAATAAAGAATTAAAAAATCATATTTCAAATCAAATTAATTGTAACGAGCAGTTATTGTATATTTAATTTTGTATGTCGTTTAAAGTATAATAACCAATCTATCTAATGATTAAATATTAAAACTTGATACATGTTACTCCATCTCATTCATTATGTCTAGAGCATTTTATATTTGAAACAAGTAATTATTTATATTTGATTTTAAGAATTGAGATCATTTATACATCATTCAATAAATTTAAAAATTGTAGATGTTTTTAGTACTTCTATCAAAGATAAAATGAGAAACATATGTATAAAGTACTCTTAACTTTAGAACTTAATCGATCAAATTGAAATATACATTTTTTAAAAGAACATTCAACTAATTCGAAACGAAGAAAGTAGTTGATTACTCCCTTTCATTTAATGGGTATATATAAAAAGCCAACAATTTTTTCACAGAGCAATCTCTCTCCTCTCTTATGTATAACGTACTATATTTTTTTGGATGTGATGACAATATTTACATCACTGTTTTTATCGGGGGAATTTGGATTTTAAAATATCAGGCAAAGGTATATAGAAAAATAAGAAGATCAAATTACAAATAAACATATGTTGAAGAGGAAATTCTTATTCATATAAGAAGATCACACATATGGATTGCTATTTCTTCACATCCATATGGGTGTCAATGATGGCTGACAATTTGGGGTTTTAAGGGCTAACATTTCATTAGGATTTTGAATATTCGATTATAGTGCTTCTATCTCTTCGTATAAAATGATGCCGTGCTTTGCATAATGATGAGGCTAATTAGTCCAGGATTGATTTAATTTATGTGTTTCTACAATAATATGAAGTTAATATATGATAAATAATAAAATTTTATTAATATTTAATAATTTTTTGATCGAAAACATCATTTCTATTTCTTCTGATGCAGTGGTATGTTATTATGACAAACCAATTGCATGCATGAATATAGAGACCGAATAAGATCAAAATTTTATTTTTAAGAATGAATGACTAAAATTTATTAAGAAGTAGAAGAAAATTATATAAAGCAAAAGATATTTTAATAAGCAAACAACTATTCTTGCAATATTTTAAATTATGACAAATCAAGCATTCAATAAAAATTATCTCGACATAATATGATTACTGAATGAATTGGAACAAATAAAAAGAACAAAGTTGTGGAGTAACTAATATGACTATTAAAACAAAATATAACCATTCATTGATTATTTTATTTTATTAACAAACGTGTACAATTAATTGTGACAAGTTCCTTGAACAGGCTATATACCTATGTTGTTGACATGTCTATAGGAGTTCTCATAATGCTACAAGTAGGGTACAGTGCTTTGAAAAGTCATTATGACATATCTATAAAGATTTTCCATGATCGTACTGGCTACTACTAGTAGATACTCATGACCTATGTGGATAGAAATAGAGTTTAAAGAAAAAACAACAAATTTAGTGTATTCCCATCTAATGAGGTCTGGAGAGTATAAGATGTACGCAGTTTATATCTCTATCTTTAAAAAAGTAAAAAAGTTGTTTTCGATAGACCCCCGACTCGAGATACGAAATGCTATACAAATACATAGTAAAGTATGGATTAAGATGGCATAACATAAATACGACACTCATAAGTAATAAAAAACAGAGAAAAGTAAACAGATTCGTAATAAAACACGAAACAAGGTAGAGAGTTTGAAGCAAAAATGAGATAATTTTGGAGATAATGAATGTTGGAATAGAATAATATTCAAAAATTTAAAAATTAATTTTTGGATAATGAATGAGTATTTAAAAATTAATATTATTTTAATGTTAAATTAACTTAACGTCTTTTATTAGATTCACTTAATTTTTTTTATAAGTATTTTTTTATAATAATTTCGTTATATTATTTTTAATTAGTTAGGCAAAATAACTCGATGGACTCTTATACTATGTTCATTTTGTAATGTGGATACTCTTACTTACATGTTTGTTATCTGGATCCTTGAATCTACTAAAAAATAATTTTTTAAATACTTTTTTGGTGTGTGTAACACATTTGCTGCCACGTCAACTTTCATGTCAGCTTCCACGTCATTTAAATGCTACATTAAATTCCACATCATTTTTAAAATATCACATAAAAATTAAATATTTAAAAATAAAAAAAAGTATATTTAAAATTTAAAAAAAAAGTAAAATTGACAGCTTCTTCCTTTGCTTCTTTTTTTTCTTCGTATGAACAAGCACACACCATTCTTTCATTCCCACCACCATCCCAACCCACCCCCAAGATCACACACCCCATAAACATACAAAATTCTCTCACACACATTATTATTTATTTTCTGTTTATCTTTTTCCTCTTCCTTCTCCCCACACTCATTTGTTTTGGATATCGTAAGAAGATTCTCAAAATCCTTTACTAAATCAGCACTTTTTCAGAACCAAGGTCAGGTACACTTTGTCTTACTTCTTCCAAGATTTCGTCGCTGATTTCATTAGTGATTTATAAGATTTTGATAAAAATAGACTATTTTCGACATTGGAATTCAAATTTTCAAAATTCTTGGAGCATTTCTTCAGCGTAAGCCTAGTGGATTTGTAGCTCGAATATAGAGAGATGGAATGGTGGAGATGTTGACGAAAACAAATATACAACAATAACAACTAACCCAGTGTATTCCCACAAAGTGAGGTCTGGAAAGGGTAAAATGTATGCAGTCCATACCGCTACCTCCAAAGAAGTAGAGAGTTTTTCGATAAACCTCCGGCTCCAGGTAATGAATAGTAACTAAAGCGTAGTGAAGCATGATGGATGGGATAACATAAAAAGGAATAAGACAAACTAAAATAAAAATAAAATAAAGTATAAATCCGAGCAATACTAAATAAGATAAATAGGCGCAATAAATAAGAGATAAACGATAGGGCATCCAGAATACGACACCCCCTAGTAGTAACAAACATTCATAGACCAGCGACACCTGGGCCCTCCTGACTAGTGGCTCCTACCTACTTGCTACAACTCACGAACTTATCCTAGCCTTCTACCCTTATCCGCAACCTTCACGCCTTCTTAACTAGGGTCATGTCCACGGTAAGCTGCAGCTGCTCCATATCGTGTCTAATCACTTTCCTCCAGTACTTCTTCGGCCTACCTCTCCTTCTCCTGAAATCCCCCAACACTATCCTCTCACACCTGTGGACTGGGGCATCCGTACCCCTCCTCATCACATGCCCAAATCATCTCAACCTTCCTACCCGCATTTTATCCTCCACGGAAGTCACTCCCACTCCCACCTTCTTTCAGACTATCTCATTCCTAACTCTATCCCCTCTAGTAAGACCACACATCCAACACAACTTTCTCATTTCCGCTACCTTCATTTTCTAAATGTGGGAGTTCTTGACTGGCTAACACTCTACTACATATAGCATAGCTGGACAGACTGCCACTTTGTAGAATTTTCTTTAAGCTTAAGTGGGACCTTCTTATCGCACAACACTCTCGAGGCGAGCCTCCACTTCATCCAACCTGTTCCAATACGGTTAGCGACATCCTCATCAATCTCGTCATTCCCATGAATCGTAGACTCAAGATACTTAAAACTATCTCTCTTACAAACATCCTGGGAATCCAACCTCACGACCACATCTTCCTCCTGCGTCAAGTCACTAAACTTGCATTCCATATACTCCGTCTTGAACCTACTCAGCCTGAACCCCTTAGATTACAGAGTTTGCCTCCAAACCTTCAATTTTCATTCACACCTTTTCGCGTCTCATCAATCAACACTACATCGTCCGCAAACAACATACACCACCGTATCTCCCCTTGGATACTTCGAGTCAACACGTTCATCACCTACGCAAACAAAAACGGACTAAGAGTCGAACCCTGAAGCAACCCTGACACGATGAAAAATGTTTTGAGTCCCTTCCCGCCGTTCTTACCCGAGTCTTTCCTCCATTGTACATGTTCTTAATAGCTCTGATGTATGCTACCGGGACCCCTCTTGCCTCTAGGCATCTCCAAAGAACCTCCCTAGGGACTTTGTCATACGCCTTCTCCAAGTCGATGAACACCATGTGCAAATCCCTTTTCTTTTCTCTAAACTGCTTCACCAATCTCCTCACCAGGTAGATTGCCTCCGTCGTCGAGCGATCAGGCATAAAATCAAACTGATTCACCAAAATGGACATGATCTTCCTCAATCTCTGCTCAACCACCCTCTGTCAAATCTTCATAGTATGACTCAACAGTTTGATACCCCTGTAGTTATTGCAACTCTGAATGTCACCTTTGTTT